>JAJLZU010000005.1:0-670299 GCA_030572395.1 Yamadazyma michaelii | reverse complement strand
TCAAATAGGAATTGTTTGTAATGGCCAGTAACAGTTCCAGTAGTTACCTTTTGAGTATCATTGTTTGCCACTCTTCTTTTCTTGTTTTGGATTGGTGCTCTTGGCTTTCTAAGACTCAATTGTACCACTCCATGGTAGCAAACAGCTCCGAGAACAGTACGGTTCTCGGCTCTTGTAAAAAACTTCTTTTGCTTAAGGAACCATCATCACTGCCAGTACTACTCACCGGCGTAGCATCAACAAACTGACTGTCTGTTTCATTTCCCTGGACCTTCCCGCTGTCAGTCTAGTTCTGCTGATAGGCAAGGCTACCGACGTCGTAGCTATATTGATAACCTATTATATCGTATATATTGTTAACTTCAAGATTATTTTGTGCTGCCGTTTTCAATTTTGCCAACGATTCTAGTGCATCACCAGTTATCATATATGATTGCCACCAAAGGCACTCAGTCAACTGATCTGGGAAATTGTTATAATAGGCCACGTTCAGCGGATCTGTCACTAGTATAGAAAAACTGCTCTTAGCCCAGTCAAAATCACCTAAGAAATCGATATCACAGATGACGTTACTTGGCTTCTCTACTTGGTGCATTGTCACGTTCTCCAGCAAATCTCTCTTTACGTGTGAAGCTGATTCCCAGGGAACTGATATTAACATATCCAAATTGGTTTCTGAAATAACTACCAGCGCAGTAGCCGATAAGAATAGACACAACAAATTGATAATACTTAACATCATGAGCATTTCCCATGGGTTTATACGGCTGTATTAAACTTTTTTTTTAAACTACTTACGATATATTAAACTATATATCGGGTAGCTATTTAGAAATTTTTTTGGTCCCAATTCTTTTCTTTTATATCTTTTTGATGACTAAAATTTGCGCAGAATGCGAAGTAGTGTAATGGTTAACTTGGTTTACCGGCTGGGAAATATTTTGCATGCATGAATCGAAGAATGTAAGAATGGGGAAGGAGGGTGGTCCGACTTTATCATCGTGTGACATATCTCCTATTTGGTGCTGTTTAATTGGTCGGAGTCAACAATCGTCGTTTATTCTTTCCTTGGATATGGGTGGGTACATTATAATAAGGGACTTTTAAAGAAAATAATTTCCCGCAAAAGACCCGACTCTAAAAAAGTAAGATATTTTTAATCCCGTTGTGAAGAGAACAATTCCAGCGCAGGCTTAGAGGGTATGCGAATACTGATTTTTACATTTTAAAATTCAAGATATAGTGAGTCAGAATTTTTTGATTTCCTCATAAGAATTAATATACCACAGATACAGAAATTTCAAATGATATTAACGAATTTTATTATTTTATCATACGAATTGACTTACTACTCCCAACGATTTATATATATGGCAAGTACGAATTTTAAAGAAACAAGAGCGAATTCAAAATATACCCTATGTGACTTGTAAATGTCGCCACGACGTTTTCTTGCTAATGGAGGTGTGAAATGTTTTTGGGATTAACTGTATTGTTGGCAGTTTTATGATCCCCGATTTCATTCTCTATTGCTAGTTCTGGTGTCCAAAAGTCTAAAGTTGGCAGTGAGACAAATCTTGAAATTAGCGGTTTGTGCACAATGTTTTTATAATGTATACCACTAACGTTCGAACATCAGTAAGATTTATTGAATCTGCTGAAACTTTCATGAAGGTAAATGTCAACATTAAACGCTATCCCCTCTTGGAATTGGTTTTGCTGTAGCCGTTTTGGTTTTGACGATGGAAGAAATTTTTGGGATTTTCCATTGGAAACTATATGGAAACTCAAAAATTTCAACCTGTAGCTGATATGGGATATTACATTTTTCATTTTGAATATTAGACTCACTTAAGATGTTTTCATATTGTGGTTCATCGTACATGGGCCTTTCAGGTTTTTTTGTTTTTATGTTCATGTACACATTATCCTCTTTCATTATAGACCCGCTTCAAGAGAAATTTTCGAATGGTTCTACCTAGAAAATTAATTTTTCCGTTATCGTGCATCTAGGTCCTATTTAAATAACCAACTTTAACTCCAAGCTATAGTTCACTGAAAAATCTTAATAAGAACATTGAATCATTAAGCAATCATTGATGAGGGTTCAAAAATCTGTTCATATATTTTGGCATGGATGCTTATTTTGCAAATTTTGCAAAGTTGAAAAATTGAAAAGTAGATTAAAAAAAACTCAATACAGTTAATTTGTGCTGAATTTGATGTCTACATGACTCAACGATACAAAGGCTATGAAAGTTTGAAATTGTGTTGTTTAGTGCTATCGGATTTATAGAGCGGTAATCCGATTGAACTATTCATGACTTGCGACAGTTCATCATACCTTTGTAAACTATCGTCGAAATTTTTCGAAGGGGAACACATCAATGGCTAGTCAGTGGTAGTAGAAGGGTTTGAGTGGCTTTTTATTCTTAATCTAGAATGTACTTGAAAACCAGCTTTGATGTTGTATTTGCGGGTGCTGAAAAAGGAAAAACCGAGCGGAATTATTCCCAGATAAGATGTGGTCGATATGTATGAGGCTCATAGATAAAGGTCGAGAAATCCACAATAAAAATTTACGATTGACTTTTTATAATGAGGGGATTGGTAGAGAAAAAAACTGAAAGAAATCACCATAAGACCACTAAGTTGATTATTGCTTTAATTGCTGTTTTACTGTTATTTGGTTATTCCTACTACCATCACGATGTTTCTGTTTCTGTGAATGAGATTAACAATGAATTATGTCCAATTCATCCGATTAGAGCACCAGAATCTTTTAAGAAGGACAATTCCACAGTTTTGAGAATCTTACACGACGAGGGATTCAAATTGGCTTCAGTTGAAAAGCTAGCAGGTGCCATTCAAGTCGATACAGAAGTTTATGATGATCCACCAATGGTTGATGATGAACCAGAATACTGGGCAGAATTCGCTTCCTTCCATAAGTATTTAGAAAAAACATTCCCTACGGTTTACGAAAAGTTAGAAGTAGTTAAAGTTAATACTTATGGTCTTGTTTTCCATTGGAAAGGTTCCGACGAAAGCCTTAAACCTGTAATGTTAACTGCTCATCAGGATGTTGTACCAATCCAAAAAGATACACTCGGGGATTGGAAGTATCCTCCATTAGAAGGTCATTTTGATGGAACTTTCGTTTATGGGCGTGGTGCCAGTGACTGTAAGAATGTATTGATTTCAATTTTGGAATCATTGGAACTTCTTATTGCGGATGATTTCCAACCTGTAAGAGGTGTTATTGCTGCTTTTGGATTCGATGAAGAAGTAAGTGGCCAAAAGGGAGCTCTTGAGATAAGTAAATACTTACAGGAAAGATTTGGTAAGAAGTCAATTTATGCTATCCTTGATGAGGGAAGCGGAATTCAAAAAGAATCCTCTACTGGGTTAATAATTGCTGGTCCTGCAGTCGCTGAAAAAGGGTACTTGAATATTGGTGCCAAATTGAAGAGGAAAGGTGGTCATGCATCATTACCTCCAGATCACACTTCCATTGGTATTGTGTCAGAACTAATTACCCTTCTCGAGAAGAATCCTTTCGAGCCAATATTAACTACCAAGAATCCAATGTTACAATATTATCAATGTATTGCCAAGTACGGTGGCGATAAAGTTCCAACTCCCTTAAGAAAATCAATCTTTAGAGCTGGTTATGATAAAGTTGCTAATTTAGAAGTTGTCAAATTCTTAACGTCGTTAAACCCAATGGCTCACTATTTGATTCAAACTTCTCAAGCAGTCGATATTATCAGGGGTGGGGAAAAAATAAATGCATTACCTGAATTCAGTGAATTTGCTGTTAATTATAGATTATCAGTTGAAAGCACAGTTAAAGAAACGGTTGACAGATTTCTCCATTTTACTAAAGAAGTTGCTGGAAAGTACAACATAGCAGTTCAGTACAAGGGAGAATATATTTTAGGTGATGAAAAGAGTGCTGGATCCTTTTTTATTGATTATGCTGATGATGCGTTGGAACCATCACCAATCGCTTCAACAGAAGATAAAGTCTGGGAATATTTAGCTGGTGCTTCTAGACATTTGATTGAAGATTTAGTCTTACCAGACTTGGAAGAACCAATTGTTTTTTCTCCAGCATTGATGCCAGCTAACACTGATACAAGACACTATCATAACTTGTCTGATAATGTTTTCAGATACACACCGACTTTAGACGCAGATTTATTACATAATGCTCATAGTGTAGACGAATTTTTACCTATCAACACCCATTTGCAATTGATAACATTTTTTTATGAGTATATTCAAATTGTTAATACTCCAGATGCTTCAAATGTTGAATGAGTTTGATGGTCAATATGCTAATTACTCAGCAATTAAACAGTCCGATAGGTGTTTTGAATAAATTATACTTATATACCTATGTACAAGAAATTTCTATTCGTCTCTATTTCAGTGAGTAAATCCCCTTTATCGTTTCATAATTTGTTCCATTAATTTCTCAAGTGAACGACTTATCTTTATTTAATCCCATATAATGAAATAACCTATCCCATTGACCTTTTTTGTGTAACATTGCTAGAATTAAAATACCAGGTAATTGCCAAACAGATCCCCAGAATAATTTTCTTGCATGCATATTAGCTAAGTTTATTTGTTCAGGACTTACAGGATTTCCAGAGTGGTTAATGTTCTGCTGACGCCAGAAATTATATGCAAGTAGTGACAACCAAGCATTCAATAGGAAAGAATCAAATGGGAAAACCCAATCTGTTACATTAAAATAACTCAAACCAAAGCATAGTGGAAACATCAATAATGAGTAACGTAAAGAAACCCTAGCATTCAATTTTGGATTTTCAGCTGCAGTCATAACGTAACCGGCTCCCTTATATTGCTGTGCAATTGAATGTGATAAGGCATTAAAATGAGGAAACTGCCAAGCATAGAGCAATCCAGCTAGACACCAGGCACCAGGATGCCATAAGGAAGAAGAGGCAGCCCACCCCATCAATGGAGGAATAGCACCAACGATAGCACCTACCCAAGTATTTACTATGTGAACTCTTTTGAGTGAAGTATAAATCCATGCGTAGAGTATAATATTCAAGAAACCCAATAAACTTACAGTCGGATTAACACCAAAATATAGCATAGCACAACCAATTGTACCAGTAACAGCAGCAAAATTAAAAGCATTCTGTGGAGAGACAGCCCCAATTACCACCGGTCTAGTACTGGTTCTAACCATTTTTTTGTCGAATTCAGGTTCTCTACCCATATTGATGGCATTAGCAGCTCCTGAGCATAAAGTTGTACCGGCACATAAAAGCATTAGTTCTGTTACAGATACCGAATAAGGTGATAATGCATAAGAACAGATGGAACTTAATGTTACGAGTACAGTTAAGTTTGGTTTTGTCAATTTTATGTATGGTTTGATTAAAGCTTTTAGGGAGGTTTGTTGAATTTTTGGTTTTGATGTTACTTTGAATGGAATATGTGCTGTATCCAGATCCTGACACGTTATGATTTTACCTACTTTCCCGATATTTTGATCTATACCATTATGATTTGACCTTGTGGATGAAAGATGGAATGAGGAATTTAGATGATGTGAAGGCCTTTTATAGGAAGTTTTGATGAAACTTCTAATCAAAAATTGATTATTTATGAAATTTTGATCTATTATTAAATGTCGGGTCGTGTTATTAAAGAAGAAATTAAAATTTGTGATGGTATTAAATTTATTCATTGTGGTATTGGACGATTTAATAGATGAGATTTTTACTGCGAATGAACATCTGCGAAAAAGGATCAGATCAGATAACTTAGGATATTAGGCCTAGAGTTCAACTAGATATTAATAAGTATATTAAACGCTATTAAACCATAACATAAAAACTAACTATGAGTTCGTGGAATCAAAATGATTAGACCTTGTTATGTGTTTCTTCATCAACCTTCTCGAAGTCTCCTTCTTGAGAAGCCTCCTCTGAAGCCAAATCTAAATCGACATCTTCCCCATTACCAAACTCACCCTTCCATCCATTAGCGACTAAGTAGTTTTTGAATCTGATATCTTCTTCTAATAAGTCATCGTCAGTCAAGTGAGGAATGAAGAAGTAAGCAACAATAACACCAACTAAACCACAAATAGCAGCAATAATAAATGTCCATTTTTTACCCTTGTGTACTTGAATTGGAGTGAAAGTCTTGGTACCAACAACAGCACCAACTTTACCAATAGCGGCAGATAATCCATAACAAGTACCTCTGATTGGAGTAGCAAAAGATTCAGAAGACGTAAGTCCCATCATATTTCCTGGACCTAAATTACCTGACAGTTGCATAAAACCATAAAGCACAACAAATAATGGAATGATCTTAGAAATTTTATCATAACCGATTCCAACAATAAGACCAAATACAATGTAACCAGCAAATCCAGTCATCAAAGTATATTTTCTACCAATTCTGTCACATAAAAAGGCACCAATCAAACAACCGGGAATTGATAAGACTCCCAAAAGCAAAGTCCATTCAGCAGTTTTCTCTAAACTAGTACTGTCACCCAAAATACCAGATATAATACTACCTGAGAAAATACCATTAGGAAAAGTAACAAAATCGTATAAAAACCAAGTCACACAGGTACCGAATAATCTTGGCCAGTAATATTTGAGAGCCAACCAATAAGGAACATTTCTTTTAATAGCAGATTTTTTGTATAAATCTGAAGTAGCCATTTTCAATCTGAAATAAAATACTGACAAAGGCCAAAAAGCACCTAAAGCGAACATGGTTCTCCATAATGCCGAATAGTTATGGGTAATCTGATAAACAATCAAAAAGATAATCAAAGCAAATGGACCCCCTAATGACAAGGGCAAATTTGTGACTAAAACGAATATACCACCTCTTCTTTTAACATTGTTACTAGCTTCATTAGCACTGACCGAGCATGATGGGTATTCGGCACCAATTCCAAAACCAGTAACACCTCTTGCAATAATTAACATCCAGAGTAAACCTTCGTCGGATTTACCATGAGACGCAGCACAAAGGCATGTACCAAAAATCAAAAATACAGTTGAAATTATAATACAGTTTTTTCTACCAATATAATCTGCACAGACTCCGATAACAACTTGACCAAAAATTGTGGTAATTAAAGCAGCATTGGAAACGTTGGTTTTCATATCAGCAGTATAAGCAGTAGGAAATTCCTTAGTCAAGACTACATTAAGCATCGTAAGTACATTATTCTGATAACCATCACTAATCAATGCAAACCCCGCACATAATATGATGAAGAATTCTCTAACCTTAGAACCCTCTAATCTTTTCTTTCTTTCTTCTTTGTGATAAACGAATTTTGGATGATCACTGAAAGAGTTTGAATTTTCAACAACATCAGTATTGACTTCAGTAGTTTTAATTTCTGAATTTTTAAAATCAGACATTAGTGAAGCAAATCAAATATCTAGTAACGTTAACTCAGAACGAGAATAGGGTTGAAAATGACTGATTAAAACTAATAATACAATTTAGAATCGATGAGGTTTATCGATGGTTTTTATACCAGTTCCCTCATCTTGAGAACAATAGAAATCAATAGTTTCTCCACGTGTAACAATAATGACCAGATTAAGGTTTTTGGAGTTATCTAACAAAAAAAAATCCTCTTTTAGGTTAAAAATGAAAAAAAAAATAGTGTCGTGTGCAGCCGGGGTTACATGTCACTCCTCACTGTTTGACGGATTTTCATGTCACGGATTTATTTAAGACCCCAGGAGCCAAGTCTTTCTTTTTCTGTGCATACAAATTATTCACTTCTACACATTCAAATTTTCGTTAGAGATCTACGCTTAAAAAGTTCATATGATGCAAATGTTTTTAGGTTTTAAAAAACTTAGATTTGGTAACTACCTCGCTTTTTGGGGGAATTCCACTTCAACGTGGTTGCAAATGATTACGTAATGAAAATTTTCAGGTATCAATAATGGAATGCATAATCGGTTAATTTAAGACAATTTTTGACACACGTTAAATAACATCCGATTAGTTTACAAAAGACGTTAATTTCTTTTCGTCTTTAGGGCATCGTTCATGGGATATGGAACTCAAAAGCGGTAGCATTTTCAAGGAAGAGTATGCTTAGTAACTTGGCACGCTGAATGTATGCGGCTGCCTGTCAGACTTATTTCTTGACACCTGTCTAGCTTGTATGCTAGATTTGGATCATTCATAATTGTGCCGACAAATTTCCGTTTTGAGGAGGATTATACGGAATTACCTTGCCAATACTTTTAATTTCCTTAGACCATGTTGTGAAACATCCAGATTCCTTTCGGATTAATTAATTGTAGAAAACTTCTCAAAGGCATGGTTTGAAGACTTGCAAGTATGCATAACCTTTAATTTTACGATACAATGTAATATCGACATAATTATAATGAGAACAATAGAATATAAACGTAAAACCTCAACTTACTTCTTGATTGCCATACAGGCGAAAAAATAGGTTGGAAAGGATAACAGCGAAGAAGGTCAGTCGGGTGATTAAAAGGTTAGTCCACGATTATTACTGTTATCTATTGTGAACAAAGTATGGATACCCAAATGTGGAAGAGACCGTATATAATAATAATATCATATATTTTCATATCTACATTAAGCCATAGTCTGCATTTTTTTTCTATTTGGTGAGCTTAAGTTTCAATTTCAGATTTTTCATTCAACTTTTTATTCTCCAACTTATTTTCGATTAAATCATGAAAAGCAATAATGGCTCTAACTAAAGTACTTATATAAACCATCATTAATTCATCATTATTCTTGATGTTAAATGCAGTTGATAATGGATTTGAGGAATTTGCTGGGTTAACTGAATCAATAGTTTTAGAACTTTCGATAACTCTTGACTCTTGTAAATTTGGTAATAAATTGAATACATTTTGTAATTTCCCTAAGATGGTATGATTTACTGGTAAGTTTTGATTATAAACTTTGTCTAAATAATTAGCAATTTCTCTTAATTTTTGATGTAACCCTAATAATGATTGATATGTTTGAGTGACTTTAAGGGATAATGATCCAGCAGCTTGATCTCTGATATCTCTTAAAAGATGCTCAACTCCAATTTCTTCTGCCTCTTCAGCTTCAATTGATGATGGGACATGAACAAAAGTTCTTTCAGCAGCTGATCCATCATTCTTAATATCATCGACCGCGTAGTAAGCATCAGTTGGTATACCAACTTCTCTTGGTTGGACATCAACAATTAATAATAATGGATTTGTGGTATACTTCTTGAAAACATCATTGATCTTTAAATCTGATGGTCTTAATTTTGGTCCTGAATGATACCATCCAATGAGTTTTTCTTTAGCATTAATCTTCTTATACATTTCACCCATTGAATCTATGAAATTATGATCTAAAAACCATACACCAGGGTTTTTGTCATCTTCTTCAAAAGGAATAGCATATGAATTAGTTACTTTGATTGTATCGGTACTACTGTCACCAAGGATTACCCCAATTACTCTCTTCTTGGTATCTTTAGCTACACGATTATAATGATCAACTACAGATAAAAGCACTAATGGCGATACTGTAACATTCTTACTCAAAAACACTGATTCGTTGGATGACATTATAAATTCACTTTAAATGGATCTAATATGAGATGTATTGTGAATATAAGATTTAATGCTATTTAGTGAGACTGTCGAAATTTGCCATCAAGACACTTCGCGATAGTCTGTATTGAGAGTCTTGGTTTTGCGACTCACTCATCTCGATCCACATAGTTAACTAAGATATTTATCTTACAAATTAAGTCCGTGAGTATAATGTTCGGACAAGTTGTTATAGGACCTCCAGGGAGCGGTAAAAGTACTTACTGCTATGGAATGTATCAATTTCTATCAGCCATTGGACGTAAACTGATAATTGTAAATTTGGATCCCGCTAATGATAGAATCCCATATAAAGCAGGATTAGGTCTTGACATACGAGATTTTATTACTATAGAAGAAATAATGGACGATTTACAATTAGGTCCTAACGGTGGACTTTTATTTGCGATGGAGAACTTAAGAGACGAATTACTTGATGAGTTCATGAAGAGAATTGACTTATTAGTAAAAGATTCTAATTATTTAATATTCGATTGTCCAGGCCAAGTTGAATTATTTACTCATGACAACTCGTTATTTAAAATATTTCAAAGACTAACCAAGAAAGATATACGATTGTGTTGCGTACTGTTGATTGATTCAATCTATTTGACAAGTCCTTCTCAATATATTTCAGTATTATTATTAAGTTTAAGGTCAATGTTACAGATGTCAATGCCCCAGGTGAATGTAATTTCTAAAATTGATAAGCTTCAAAGTTATGGTAAATTACCTTTCAGATTAGAATATTATACTGAAGTTCAAGATTTGAAATTCTTGACTCCTCATCTCGAAAAGGAATCGAATAGTATATTAGGACAAAGATATGTCAAGCTAAGTGAAACGTTAGCAGATATAATAGAAGATTTCAATTTGGTAGGGTTTGAAGTATTATCGGTAGAAAACAAAAGGTGTATGATACAATTATTGACTGTGATTGATAAAGCTAATGGATATAGTTTTGGAAGCGAAGTTGGAGGTGATAGTATTTGGAATGAAGCTTTAAGAATTAGTGGTAATAATGGGGAACCTATAGATATTCATGAAAGATGGATTGAAAACAAACAAGCATATGATGAACTAGAGTTCAAAGAGTTCCAAGAGATGCAACAAGGAACAGGTGGTGAAGCTAAAGAATTAACAGAGGATGAAGAATGGGAATTAGAATTAAAAAATTGGGAAGAGAAAAGGGGTAAAGATATATTAAAAAGGTAGTATTTTCTCGAAATTTCCTATCAATCATGGTAAATAGATTTGTAAATATTCATATGTATATTAAGGATAATGGAATTATTTAGACGAGTATTATACAACCAACAGTTTAGCTTCAGTAACATCTTCATCACCATTATAAGACTCTAAAAACTTACCTAAACCTTCTTTACTTTGTTCAACTTTAGTCTTTAGTTGAACAACCATACGTTTGCTTTCATCTAATACTTCAATTTGTTTTTTTAATTCGTACTCGTCAGTATTGACAGACTTCAAATTATTGACATACGCTTCTTGATCACTAACTTCTTTATTGTAAAGCTCGAGTTCTTTCGAAAGACGTTTGAGAGCATTGGTTTTGATTGCTAATTGAGTTGGAGGCATATTGGCTTTTAGTTTTATCTGTGAACTTTATTGTGCAGATTCTATTTTAATTGTGTACACGGTATGATAATACGAACAGATCGAGATCGCGAGGAACAAAAATTCAGACCAGAAGAGAAGAGATGAGTCAAGATTTAAACCAACTGGTTGAAGAGGGCTTGAATAAGATTAATAATACTAAGGATTTATTAATCAAACAAAAAGTGACTTATGAGGATCTTCAACGAGAAATTGATCAAAAGAAGTCCTTAAGTAAAGGAAATGGGGATGAAAGTCTTGATACCGTTATGGTCTTGATTGGAGATGGATATTTTGTGGATATGAAAATAGGCGAGGCCGAAAGTTTCCTTGAAAGGAGATTGAACAACTTGGATAGAATAATAGGTGAATTTGATCAAAAAATCACAGATTCCAGAAGACTATTACTGTATTTGAATACATTAGATGATTATGAGACTACTCAATCACTAAGCAGAGATGAGACCAAGGAGATCGATCATAATCATGTGAATAAAGAAGAAGTACCGAGTAGTGAAATCATGGATATAATAGAAGAACTAGATGATGACGGTAACATCATTGGAGTCAAGGTCAACAATGAACTGGTACCTTTTAGTCAGGTAAAGAGAGAACAAGAACTTAAAGATATACCGAAACAACAAACTAAAAAACAGCAGTCTGGAGACGAAAATAACAGAATCAGTGAAAAATCTAAAAACGAAGAACAGTTCATAGACATAGTGGAAGAACTTGATGATGATGATAATGTCATAAATGTTACATCTAATGGAAAACAAATACCAAAGCAACAACCCCAAAAACGGATTATTCAAGACTCCGGAGTTCAAGGTCAGGAAGACAATCAGTTTAATGAATTGTTAGAAGATATGGAAATAAAGACATCACAAATATCAAAAAGAATCAATGAATTGGATATCACCAAGGATGACAAAGACAAACTCAAAGAAGCATTGAACCCACAACTTGATGAATCAGAGGTTCAACAAATTCAGGAACGAGTCACTGAGCAAATAAAAGAACTTGATGAACCGGATGATGAGTTAGAACCATTACAAGATCATATCATGATTGATCAGAAGGATTTACTTGAATTAGAATTGTTAGCCGACGATTTGGAAGATGAAGTTGATGAGAATGATGACATGTATGATGAACTAGATCAAGATGTTGATTATGACTTCGAATTTGATGAAGACGATGATAATGATCAAGCTGATGATTTATTATATGGTGACAAGAAGTTCTTTAAGGATGATAAGGTAAACGACTTATTATGGAATCAAATTAACCAATTGAGGAACAAAGCTCCGGAAACCGAAAGAAGCGATACCAAAAAACATAAAGCAAACGGAAGGAGAGTTAAATTTGCCGAAAATTTGGACATTTTTGAAATCGACAGGATCAAAAAGGAAGATATGGAAGAACCTAAGAAGATTTCCAAGTTTAAGCAAAGGCATTTGTTCTCGGGAGGAATCTCTTATCACGAAAAGGGGGCAGACGACGGTCAAGAATCTATACCTGAGGAAAATCCTGTCAATGATGTTACTGAGAAACCAATAAATGATGTTATCGAAAAGCCGTTGGAAGATGCTTTCGAAAAGCCAGTAAATGACGTAATTGAAAAGCCCTCAAGCAATGTCACTGAAAAGACCGGCGAAGTTTTAAAACCTAAAAAAGTATCTAAATTCAAACAAAGAATTTCGGAACCGGAGTTAGTGAGCGCAAACTCAAAACCAACACCACAAACCCCTATTGTAAAAGACTTGATATTTGAGAATGAAGTTATGGAGGAACACGATGAATACTTGGATAAAGGTGACGCCGAAAATGAATTGTTCAAAATGATTAAAGAGTATAATGAAGACTTGGGAGATATTGAAGGACCCATAATAAAAGAAGTCCGAGATATTGAAAAATTCAATAATTTGCAAGATAAATTAGATATTAATACTTATGAAATTCACGACCACGATCATGACCATGATCATAACCATGAGGATGATAATAAAGATTCCAAAGATCAAGAGGATGAACAAATAATGACCGATATAATTGAGAAAGATCTAGAATATAATGACGAGACGAAAGAAGAATATGAAGAATTGATTGAACAAGAACAATTCAACCAACAAATTCAAAGAGAATATTTCAGATTAAAGACAAAATTAAATTCAAATGAAGAACAAGAAATTGAAAAGCCTAAAGTAAGCAAGTTTAAACAAAGGTTAGGCTAATCAGGTGAGATTTTGGTGAGTGTAAACGTCATCTAAAATCAAGGTTATGATGGTGGCAAAGTAGGAAAAATGCATAGTTGAGGTTAACCCCACAAAATAATGGGCTACCCCGGTATTTATTAGCAGAGGTGTATAGCATAATAAGACGGTAAATATAAAAAAAGTAATTGGATTAAATGGAATGATTTCCACAGTAACCGAATACCCGTGTGGAAAAGACAGAGTTTTTTGTGGTGGTTCTCGGCGATTAGAATGAAACTCAAAAGTCTGTCATAAACAAAGACTCATATAATTAATAAACATTAAACTAAATCAAAGTAAGTCAATAAATGACTAACTACAAAATTTTGCAACTTTTTGCAGCCGTTTGTGTCAGTTTTAACATCGAGGAGGGGAATTTATAAATTAACCAATTATTGGGTTTCCCCTCTTTTGTGCTAAAGTCGGGAATTGAAGTTCCGCGACATCGCGACAAAAATCCTCCAAAAAGGTGTTGGATTGGATATAATTAGTTTGGGTTCGCCTGGGAGATTTTGTGAGAAATAATTAGGGCGAGAATATTTTCAATTACGTCGAAATTTACAACTGTTTGGTAGTAAAACTTATCGGTAAGTGGCTCGAGTGAGACACTTCCGAATCGAATATGCGTTTATGTTTCTTTTTCCTTGTTAATTTATCCGATAACCATTAGAAAATTTAAGTGTTTTATAAATACCATTGATTGGAGCTGTCATAAAGAAGTCGGATCAGATTTACCTTGGATATATACACCTCTAAATATTAGTAAATCATTAATCCAAATTGGCTAGAAGCAAATTTCTAAAAAATCACTAGCGAAATCAATTTAAAACAGGTGCCAATTATACCTGTATATAACGCGCAGTATTTTCTTTTTCAACACCCAAAAAACGTATATAAAGTGAATAATCCCAAAAAATTCAGCCGATAACTACAATTGTTGTTGAAGTTAATCAAAACTTTACATATATATTCACATAATAAATCATGAGTTCACTTTTAAAACAAAGAGTTAGATATGCTCCATATTTAAAGAAATTAAGAACCGGAGAAGAATGTGTTGAGTTCTTTAAACACGGTCAATATTTAGGTTGGTCAGGATTCACAGGTGTTGGTGCTCCAAAGGTTATTCCAACAGCTTTAGCAAATCATGTTGAAAAGAACAATTTACAAGGTAAATTCGGTTTCAATTTATTCGTCGGTGCCTCTGCAGGTCCTGAAGAAAGTAGATGGGCTGAGAATTCAATGATTTTGAGAAGATCACCTCATCAAGTTGGTAAACCAATTGCTGCCGCAATTAATGATGGTAGAACTCAATTCTTTGATAAACATTTATCAATGTTCCCTCAAGATTTAACTTATGGATTCTACACCAAAGAAAAAGCTGATAATCCAAATTTAGATTATACTATAATTGAAGCCACAGCTATCAAAGAAGATGGTTCAATCGTTCCAGGTCCAGCAGTAGGTGCATCACCAGAAATGTTAAGTGTTTCAAATAATATTATTATTGAAGTTAACACTAAAACTCCATCTTTTGAAGGGTTACATGATATTGATTTACCAGTTAATCCTCCATTTAGACAGCCTTTACCTCATACTAGTGCTGACTATAAAGTTGGATTAAATTCTATTCCAATTGATCCATCCAAAGTTGTTGCCATTGTTGAATCAACCGAAAGAGATAAAGTCCCACCAAACACTCCAAGTGACGCAGTTTCTAAACAAATTGGTCAAAATTTGATCGAATTCTTCGAACACGAAGTTAAACATGGTAGATTACCCTCAAACTTACATCCTTTACAAAGTGGTATTGGTAACATTGCTAATGCAGTTGTTGAAGGTTTAGCCGATTCGAAATTCAAAAACTTAACTGTATGGACGGAAGTTTTACAAGATTCTTTCTTAGATTTCTTTGCTAGTGGTTCATTAGATTATGCTACTGCTACTTCAATTAGATTAACTGAAGCTGGTTTTGAAAGATTTGATGATCATTGGGATGATTTCTCTAAAAAATTATGTCTTAGATCTCAAGTTACATCCAATTCACCAGAAATTATCAGAAGATTAGGTGTTATTGCTATGAATACTCCTGTTGAAGTTGATATTTATGGACATGCTAATTCTACTAATGTTATGGGATCAAGAATGTTGAATGGTTTAGGAGGATCTGGTGATTTCTTGAGAAATGCTAAACTTTCAATCATGCATACTCCAAGTGCAAGACCTTCAAAAATTGATCCAACTGGTGTTTCATGTATTGTACCAATGGCCACTCACGTTGATCAAACTGAACATGACTTAGATATTGTTGTTACTGAACAAGGTTTAGCTGATTTAAGAGGATTATCACCAAAGGAAAGAGCCTTACAAATCATTAAAAAGTGTGCTCATCCAGATTATAAAGATCAATTATTAGAATATTTCGATAGAGCTTCTTTCTTAATGACTAAGAAGAAAATGTTACATGAACCTCATATCTTAAAAGATGTATTCAAAATGCATCTCAACTTTCAAGAAAATGGTACTATGAAATTACCAAACTGGGATGTTAAATTTTAAATCTAATTAATAGAAAAGATTATTAATTTATCATCTTACCAAAATTGAATTTTAGTTTATTGGCTTAGTGAAGTATATAGAATAATGAATGCATGTATATTAATAAAGTGGTATGATTTCTGTCGCGTTATCTCATCGCAAATTTGTTCAGTGCACCTATAATAAATTTGATCTCGTTTAAGTGAGGAGTAAAAATGAGGGGAAGATAACCTTTTCACACCTCTGTTAATAATTGTTGAAACCTTCTATATCAACGAGGGGCATCTATTTTTCCGTGGTTGTTGAATCCAACATATTTGTTGAATTTTGTAAGCCTTCAACAATTTTCGTAAATAAGGGGAAACCTTCCGTTTCAATTGGGTAACCTAAACTTTACTGATTGCAACTTTGATTACATAAACACATGTAAATTTCAAATTATGTACTTCGAACCATGGATTGTTAAAAAGTATTATTGATATCGGAAGAGACTATGTTCAATGGGATATTGGTGTTCTCTTATTTCTTTGCACCCATGTTCTGTACAATTCTATGATCTTTAAAGAGGAGTAGAGGGGAGTGAAAATAGAATTTATACGACTCTCGTTAATTGGCCCCAGCCAAGTGTTCGGGAGAGGGGAAGCCCAAGGTGGTTATTTGACAATTAAATTTGAGTCCAAAGACACGGTAACAATGCTCATTCAACTCAACATTAATCAAAAATGCGGTAGGGAAATTAACGTGTTTCTGTGTCTTGTGCATTCTGACTTAATTGGACCGTTTTGTCATTGCGGCACTGTGGGTGCAAAATTAGTTTGAGCTTTGAGAGTCTACACGAATATGCCTCACTTGAACAAGTGTATAATAAAGTCAGGTTTCAAGATTAATCTATGCAAGAAGAAGTAAAAACATGTATAATCAATTTTTCTAAAATTCTTCAAGTCTATTTTCTATTTTTTAAGACTTGTTTAACAGTATCAACAACGGAAGTCTCTAAATCAATGAAAGGACCAACTAAAGCTCTAGTTTTACTGTTATCGACAGTTGGGAAGTTGGAAAAATCTGATCCAGTACCAGGCTTACCGACGGGAATATCTAAATCGAAATTTTTATGAATTAAGTCTAAAACGTGTTGAGAAGTATAATTTTCCTCATAGACTAAGAATCTGAAATTGATGATATCAGATTCAAAAGCATAAAGATGAGCTCTGGCAGTATCTCTTACATCAATGAATCCACCGGCATAAGTAGGAATCTTATCATTGGACTTCAAATTCAAAAGGTCAGTGACTATAGTAGCTGAGAAATTTAATTGACCTTTCGCTTCAAAAGCTTGTGGACCAAAATTGTAGACTGGATTAACAGTGTTAACGTCAAAATGTGGTTTCTCCTTTTCAACAAAGTCCCAAAGTAACTTTTCAGCATATGTCTTTGAGATGTTATAAGCAATTAGACCGTCAGTTGCACCATCTCTTGGGGTCTTATTCCAAGTTTCTTCAGTGATTACAGTATCTTTGGTATGTTCAGGAGATGTGATAGCTGAAAAAGATGAAGTGCAAACAAACTTTTTAATGTTAGAACCAAACTTCTTAGCAGATTTGAGAGCATTTTCAGTACCTTTGATAGCAGGGAGAATAATATCTTTTTCAAAATCAAGATCGAAAATAACTGGACTTGCAGTGTGGAAAAAACCTTCAATTTCTGGATGGTCTTTCAATACCTGATCAAAAGCCGTTTCATCAAGAATGTCAGGAATAACAACATATTCGAAATTCGATCCCACATTAGCAGCTAACTTTTCACCTTTGTCTTTAGATCTGACTGATCCAATAACTTTATAATTTTTTTTAGCCAATTGAGCTACAACGTGTTGTGCGACATAACCGTTGGCACCGGAAACAAATACAGTAGACATAAGAAAGTAAAATATGCTTAGCAAAGAGATGAATGTGCGGCAGTAAGTCAGTTTATATATCATATATCCGCTTACAAATCAGCGACTGGAGATCGGCGATTTTCCGCATAATATAGTTGCTATATATACTTTTTTCCAAGGCCCCAATAATAATAACCCCATATAATGTGGCTCTATGTGGCTTAGTCAAAAAATCACCAATTATATCTTCAACATCTTTACGAAACCAAGCTGAAACCTGTCTGACGCATTATAAGAAATCATTCGTAAAATTATTTGAATTGGGAATTTTGCAATTCTGCCATATGAAAAAATTTTTATCATTTTTCTATAAATTTATCTTTTGCACTCAAAAGAAGCATAGAAGTTAAAAACAATGGTATTCAAGTAATTGCATAGTTTCAACTCTCATAATATATACACACGCTTTGGAACAAGTTTTACGTAGTAAATAGTAAGCGCGGGATTAGAGTCTAAGAGTGCGATGAGAAATTCTAGAAAAATTATTCACCAATGCTAGGTTGTTCAAGACTAATAGCTAGAAACTTTCAATATATTCCAGCGTCTACAAGATTTTTCCATAGCAGTGTAACACATTTAATTGATTTCGATCCTTACAAAGTTTTAGGAGTTCTGAAAACTGCGGATCAAAAGGAAATCAAGAAAGCCTATTATAATTTAGTTAAGAAGCACCACCCTGATGTTAACAAAGAGGAAGGTGCAGAAAAGAAGTTTCACAAGATTCAAGAAAGTTATGAATTATTGAGTGATAAAGATAAAAGAGCCGAGTATGATCAGTTCGGTACCACAGGTAATCCATATGGAGGCTCGAATGGTAATCCATTCGGTCAAGGACAATATGGTGGAAATCCATTCGGAGGTATGGGATTTGACTTCGAAGATTTATTCAAACAAGCATTTACAGGTGGAGCTGGAGGAAGAGCAGGTGGGCGTGCAGGAGGAAGAGCAGGAGCAGGATTCGTCACCGAACATGTTGGAGATGATATCGAGATTTTAAAAAATGTTCTGTTCAAAGATAGTGTGTTCGGAACTAAACTTAAGATCAATTATAAAGCAGTCGATTCTTGTGGAACGTGTAAAGGTAGCGGTATGAAGAAAGGGAAAAGTAAAAAAACTTGTCCGACCTGTCACGGAACAGGTCATTCAACTCATTCAATTGGAGGATTCCATATGTCACTGACATGTCCAAGTTGTGGAGGTGCAGGGGTTAGTATTGACAAGGGTGATGCATGTAATACATGCCATGGACATGGTGTTGAAGAAGTACCTAAACTGACAGAAATTGAATTACCACCAGGTGTCAAAGATGGTTCAAGATTGAGAGTCCCTGGTATGGGAGATTCTCCATTAACTACAAAAGATTCCTTCAACCATCTAATCAAAGGTGATTTAATCATACGATTAAATGTTTCCGAAGATCCAAAGTTCAAACGTAACGGTAATAAGATTCAATTAAACCAAGACATTTTAATGACTACTGCGGCCTTAGGAGGAGAAATTATTGTACCAACAATTGATGGAGAACAAATCAAAATCAAAGTTAGACCAGGTACTCAAACCGGTCTGAAATTACTGATTCCAAATAAGGGGATCCCCATTAATAGAAATGTTCTGAACAGAGATGATATGGAAGTTATTTTAAATGTTAAGACGTTAACTCCAACAACACCAATGCAAAAAGCTTTATTAGAAGCCTTAGCTGATACTATCAATGATGAACTGGCCAGAAGACAAGAAAATCATCACGATTTAAGTAACGATGGAGACGACAAAGAATTACATCCTTCTAAGTTGAAAAAAATCGGTGATATGTTGGGAAAATTCTTCAATTTGGAGAAGAAAGATTAATTTATTTTAGGTGTATATATGTAAATAGTAATGTAGATAGATGATCATTTACCGTCTCTTTCTGAAGTTTGTTTATATATTACATTAGTGATCAAACTTTTAGCCTTCATAAGTAAGCGTTCGAATTACATCTATTTAAACTCATTAATCTTATTCACTAATTCTTCACCATCAGCTTTAGTCTTGACTTTTAAAACATAAGTATCAATTTTGCCATTCAGAGCTGAAGGAAATCTTACTAAACCATCTCCCATAATACTATAATCGAAATCATTTTGTATACTAGCGTTTAATAATACTCTTAATCCACCATCTGCCCTTATAAGAAGTCTAGATTTATTTGATTCTTTGTTAGTAAGAATCTTCAATTCTCCAACCCCTTTAGAAAGGTATGGTTGTGATGTGTTGGATGGTTGAAATAACATTAATTTGGTACGTTTAGTATATTGAACAGTTTCATCTTCTTCACCAGTTTTATCAGTTGCAGCAGGTGAATTTAATGTTGCTATAGGTTCGAAATTCCCACCTGCTTCTTCTTCTTCTTCAACTTTATCGTCATCTTCTTTGGGTTCTTCGGTTTCTGCAGGTTTAGCTGCTGGTGGGGAGAATGAAAAGGCAGGTTTAGCATTGTTGTTACTGAAGGAAAAAGCAGGTTTATCAGTGCTTGTGTTTCCGAATGAAAAAGCAGGTTTAGATGAATCAGATCCGGTGGATGATCCAAAAGAAAATGCGGGTTTATCTGCTGGTTTGCTTGAATCAGCTTGATCAAACGAGAAGGATGGTTTATCTTCTGCTGGTTTATCGGAATGTGGCTGACCAAAGGAAAACACAGGTTTCGAAGTATCTTCAGTAAGTTTAGTATTGAATGAGAATGTTGGTTTTTCATTAGTGGTGTTATTATCCTTATTAGCACCAAAAGAAAATACAGGTTTATCTTTTGGTTTATCGGAATCATTGGTTTCAGCAGCTTTGCCGAATGAGAATGCAGGTTTATCTGAATTGAAAGAAAATGCAGGCTTTTCAGATTCATTAGATTTTGAGGTATTACCAAACGAAAATACAGGTTTCTCTTGTTCAACAGGCTTTTGTTCTTCAGCAGCTTTATCAGCATTACCGAAAGAAAATGCAGGTTTTTTCGATTCTTCAGTCTTATCATTATTACCGAAGGAAAACAAAGGCTTTTCAGTAGTTTCAGCTGGTTTTGATCCGAATGAGAATGTTGACTTTGCATTATCTTCACTAGGCTTTGAATTGAAAGAAAATGCAGGTTTCTCCTGGTTATCAGTGGATGATGAATTACCAAAGGAAAATGCAGGCTTTTCTGATTTATTTGAGTCCGACTTACCGAAAGAAAATGCAGGTTTATCAGCTGGGGTAGGGTTTGAATTTCCAAAAGAAAAAGTTGGTTTGTCAGATTGTTCGGTGGATTCGGTTGTAGGTTTAGCACCAAAGGAAAAAGCAGGTTTATCAGATTGTTCTGCAGGTTTTGACCCGAACGAAAACGTTGGTTTTTCAGGATTGGCAGAAGATCCTGAATCACTTACAGGTTTAGAATTAAATGAAAATGCAGGAGTTTCTGATTTTTCAGAAGGCTCAGATGTGGGTTTAGAACCAAATGAGAACACTGGTTTTGTGGCTTCCTCAGCAGGTTTGGAACTAAAGGAAAAGGTTGGCTTTTCTGGCTCTTTGATTTCATCGACTTTGCTTTCTGGTTGCACGACTTCTTCTGGTTCTTTACTAAAACTGAATGAGGTGGCACCATTACTAGTTGGTTTATCGTTTGAGCCAAATGAAAATGCTGGTTTGTTATTTGACTCTTTATTGAACGAAAATGATGGGGCCAGTTGTTGGACTTCTTCCTTATTACTAGTGATATCTTTACTAGACTCGATCAATGAATAGTATTCATTATACTTATCAAAGATTGGTTTAAAATTGACAATTTCATTTGGTTTGTTAATACCGTTCAAAGTTTCAATTAATTTATCATTCAAAGCTTTGAACTTTTCATTTTTATCATCTTTCTGTGGATTTGAAAATGATACAGGTTGAACCTGGAATGAAGTAGGAGTTGATTCTGATAATTTGAATCTACCTTTAGGTTTAATGATCTTTCTAGTTGATAATACTTGTTGAGAAGCTTTGGAAACTGGGATGTCCTCATCACTCTCATCCATTATAGGATTCTTATTAGCATCCACACGAATATGATCACCTGCACTTCTTTTACTCATAATTTACAATGATTGGGATTGCTAATATATCACTAACTACTGATGAGTTTAATACGTCCGCATTGAATTTTGCGACTGTACACGACTGACTCTTGCGAAATTTTCAGAACGTGAGAATTTTTATCATGGGATAGAATTTTTTTCAGTTAAACTTGTGAGACTGAGTGAGTGAAAAATTTTTCATTATAAGTTAAACAGTATGTAAAGTGATCATAGATATAAAGGATTAAACAGCATTAGGATGAGAGGATTTTAATATTTTTGATTAGTGTGGGATAGCAGATGACAATTTGGTACAAAATTGTGATAGATGGAATAGTTGGGAGATCATTCCCAGAGGTTATGTTCATTATAACAGTAGGATAATAATTAATGGTAGTGGATCATTCACCATGTAAATCGACTTGGTCAGTCATTTAATTAACAAATCAGTGACTGTGGAGTTATTATCAATACAGATCTTAAGTATTCACCTTTCAACCAGATATAATCCTTGATATATAATCAAACTCTTACTAACAATTATAGATGGCACCAAAAGTTCAACAAACCAAAGCTGCTAAAGCTGCTGCCGCTTTAGCTGGTGGTAAAAAGGGTAAAAAGAAGTGGAGTAAAGGTAAAGTTAAGGATAAGGCTCAACACGTCGTTATCTTAGACCAAGACAAATATGACAGAATCATGAAAGATGTTCCAACTTATAAATTTGTTAGTGTTTCAGTCTTAGTTGATAGATTAAAGATCGGAGGATCAGTTGCTAGAGTTGCTTTAAAACAATTAGAAAGAGAAGGTGTTATCACTCCAGTTTCAAAACATTCTAAACAAGCTATCTACACTAGAGCTAACTAAGTTATATAGTCATGAATATTTCTATAATTTAATTACTTTTTCTTATCTCTATTTTTATTTATTAAGAATTAGGCATGAGAAATGTCATTGAAATAGACACCGGACTGGCATCAATAGAGTAGCCTATAGTAGTCTAAGAATCTGCTCAAGAAACCTCACGCACTATGATACATCTAAGATCATTATCATATGTTTACACAAAACGATTGAATTGTAAACCAAAAGAAATTTATGATGTAGTCATAGATATCAAGAATTATAAGAAATTCATTCCCTATATAGTTGACTCATTTGATACTATAGAGGAATCTGATTTGCCTGATACAATTAGAGACAATAAAACTATGGAAATAAATAAAGATATCATAGACAATAAGAAAAGTACTGGAGGGTTTACTATAGACTGGAATGGATATAAGGAATCCATCAATTGTAATTTATCATATAAACCAAACCATCAAATCATTAGTGAATGTCAAGTTGGAATCTTCAAATACCTTTATGTAGAGTGGAACTTTGTCCCCGTTAACCCCGTGGCTATAACATCTACAGCTTTAAGTAAGTTTAGAAATCATAATAAAGATAGCTGTAAAGTCGAATTAAAGTTGAATTATGAGTTTAATAATTTCCTATATAATCATTTGAGTTCATTAGTTAATTCTACTTTAGGAAGTCTCATGGTTAAAGCATTTGAAAATGAAGTTACAAGAAGACAAAAACATGCTCTGAAAGATTTAAATGTTAAGTTGTAGAATACTTAGCTTTCGGAGATGAAAATAGCATATATAGATAATAGATTTAGAGACATCGGATAAACCATTTTTACATCCTATTCCTACCTACCCTACCTATCTATATTCTATAAAGTTTCTATTTTAGCATATTTAGCAATGTTCCTAATTATATAACAACTTCCTTACACTGTTTCTTAAGTCAAGATCAACTAAACTTAATAACGTGCAATATTAGCCAAGAACAAAATTAAGTTAGTTTATTAACTTGAATAAACTCTTAACTAATTGAAGTTCTGATTTTTGGTATCAAACCATGAGAACCTACTATAAATTCTTTTACCCCCACATTGCCCATTTCATCCTTTTGGACTTTGACTAAATCTTTACTCACCCAACTGTCATCACAGTTCAAAGGTTTGATACACCTTAAACAATTTTTGAAATACCTTTTTTCACTTTGTGGTTTATTATAAGGGTTCCATTTAACAAATGAAGAAGTTGAAGGTTTATCTAAAGTTAATCTTTTCAATCTTGCAACTTCAGGATCATCGTCATCTTCATCATCAGAATGTAAATCACTCATATTATCAATATCATCTTCATCACCATTTGATTCATCATTTAAGATCGAAGTATCTTGAGATAATGAAGAATCTTCCAAGATTGAGGTTTGACATGAATTAGTTGTATCAACTAATGAAGCAGTTGAGTTAACTGAACTGCTCATTACACTTGAATCATCAAAAGTATCAATTTCAACTTCATTAACTTCTTTTATAATCAAGTTTGATAAATTTGGTACTGAATTACGTTTGAATTTTAATTTTAATTTTGATAATTTCCCTACAAAATTTATGGGATCACTACTAGCTCTATTACGACGTGCATCTAAATAATAATCACCAATCGCATTTGAATTACTTATTGTACCATAAATTCTATTACGTCTTCTGCGAGGTACAGTCCTATATGTTGGTAATTCACGATCATTTAAATCCATACTTAAATCTTTACCAATATTAATAGCTAAGTTCCAATTTATAAGATCATTAGTATTAGTGAAATATAATAACATTTGCTCAGTTTCAACTCTAATTCTTAAAACATTTGATCTCTTCTTGTAATCAACTGCTAAACCAATTTTACAATGTTGTAAAGAATAAGATTTTAAAAGTCGTTTGAAAAGGCCTAAATTTTGACAACATTTATAAAGTTGATAATCATGATCAGTAGTTATACTAGAATTAAATTTTGTGAAATCTGGAGTTATTGGTAATTTTCTTAATGGCTCAAACTGTAATAAGTACAGTTCTAAATTATGAGGTACTGTATAAAAATTTAACTGAGTGGAATTAACTTCCATTATCATTGTTTTCCAGGATCTTGAAGTAGCCGGTTCATAAGGATTTACCCATTCTACTTTACGACAAATACATCCGATTTTATAAACTGCAGGTGAATAATTTGGTAATGATTCATCTGATGATACTGGTGCGTCGATAACAGGAAATTTAGGATATCCACCAGGTGGTAAATCATTATAATCTGGCGGTAAAACTGGGAATGGTTCGATGTATTTTAAATATTCTGAATCTTGTAAATCATTTTGAGTTTCATGTCTTTTAAGTTGGTGCTGTGGTTGTGGCGCATTATGATGATGTTCAACTGAATCAACGGGTTGGACTTCAACTTGATCAACTTGATCAACTTGATGTATGGTATCATGGTTGAATTCCATACTCTTTGGTATTGGACTCCCATGAGTTGAAGGATCACTACTCAAACTATCAACTGATGTTAATGACAATGATGAAGTTGAGGAAGACATGATTATTTATATGCTGTAAAATTTGATAACTGTTCCTTGAATGAACAAAATTATGTCAATTTGTTGACTATGTGGACTATTTACAATATATAAGTCTTAATATATTTTAGGTTATCCGTTCAAAATATCCCTCTTATCAAATTAAAATATTTGATGATTAGGGGCTAGTTCGGATCCGTCAGAAGACTCCTATTTATCCGTATAAAAAAACAATCAGATGTTTTTGCAATTTATGATATTAAGTTTTGAAAATATCAGGTGGAAGTTATTGACTAACTTGATTAAGATGATTATATCTATGTATATGATTAAAATCAATGATGTTGTGGATTTTTAAGCAATTTAAAAATTTTCCATAAATTTCACAAGGTCGTTTCTCGATTCCGATAAGACTTTTACCCCTAAATGAGGTTGTCGGTTTCTTATGTAATAGTCCGATTTCCACCTGCCCGGGTATTGCGTCGTATGAATCCGATGATAAACTACAGGAATTTCATTATAGAAAGTTGCTAAAAACCTAGAACAAGTAATAATAGAGAATGATTATAGATTAAACTGTTGATTGTAACTTTGCTCAGGCAATTATAATTATCTTGAAAACCTTAATTCTAGAGTTCTATATCGCACCAAGATTGAGAGTATACGATGACATCAAGTGACATCAAGTAACTTACAATAGACCCTTTACCGAGCCACAGTAAAAATGTCTAGAAATTATTCGATTAAAGATTCTATTGCTTACAACCGTTAATATTAACCTCATTCTATATATTCATACAAATTTCATCCTAATCATATGATCTACATTTGAATTTTCTTCATATGGGTAATCTTCATATGATCCTCACACTACGCATCGGTCTCCTCTAATAAATCGAATTTATTTTTAGAATCTTTAACTGTAATCTCGTCTTCTTCAATATCATCCTTCAAATCATTATTTATTTGATCCCAGTTTGATTTCCTGGATGTACTAACAAATTTGTGTCTCTTAATACTGATATCTATCTTATTATCTAAGATTCCTTGTAACTTATTATTCTTTTCAACTTTTTGTCTTAAACTTCCAACACTTTTGCCTCTTTTGGATTTCTTTTCAATCTTCTTATTTAACAAGTTTTCATTTATGATGGCTGTTCTGATGATTGTTTTCTTTACATCGTCATTGGTTTTAGGTAATTTACTTAATTCTTTTGACTCATTACTTTCAATTTGTCCTCTTCTAGCAGCTCTACTATTCTTACTGACTGTTTGTTAGTACTAGTTGACGATTGGTTTATTTTATTAGCCCTTTGATCCAATATAATAGTTGTTTGCTTGGGAATCTATAGCTTGTAATAAGTTACATACTCTTTCTAGCCATGGCGATGAGATGAGAAGCCGCACTCAATCTGGTGAGAATTTCGATCTCAGTTGATCAGAGGGTGTCGTACTCTATTATGCATTATTAGTCTTATGTACCATTGTCGATCATAAACTGAGTTATTAAGAATCAGTTAATGTCTGAAAGAAATTCCTGATCAGGAAATTACCTATTATATTCTAAGCTAAATCATCATCTCCTGGTCTTTTACCATTTTCATTAACATCCTTTTCTGCTTTTACAGCTTTAACATATTCATACAACGCTTTATCTAAACTATTAGTGACCGGACTTAGATAATAATTCAAATCATTAACTAATTTCTCGTCATTATTTAATTTAGTCGCAGCCTCTTGTTTCAAAGTGTTCAAGTTAACCTTACAGTTCTTTAGAATATTGAAGATCCTCTTTAATTGATTAGGATTATTCCCATTCAAATATATCGACCAAAAATGTGATAAAAATTCAACTATAGTAATGTTCAAGTTGATAAGTTTATTAACTATTTCATCGTTAAGCTTCTCCCCTGTTTTTGTCGAATGAATAAGCTTATAGTTCTTGAAGTTGGATTTGATCAAGTTGATGATGGAAGTAGCTGTATCATTGATACTTTGCTTCGAACTATATGTATCAATAAGATTAATACCACCAGCCGATTTAGGAATAATACTGGATTGAAGGTATGATTTCAAACTAGTTGTATCAACAGTTGTGGTTTCATGGGTTATGGTTGTATTTGGAGGGTTAATATTCAAGTCAATAAAATGGGTAGGGGTTGAATCATTTAAATCTTCAAGCTCTAACTCTTTGATCTCAGTCTCAACTGTATCATCAGTCTCTGTGCTTTTCTTATCGGAAGTATTTACCATTTTGGAAGATAAATTATTCATGTTCTTCAATAAGATCATCATTTCGCTATTTTCGTTATTCTCTTTATACTCCATAGTAAAGTCTGGTTTGTTACCCAATTTAGTAGAATTATCGAGTAAATTCCCATTCAAATCAATGAACTTGTTTCTAACTTCTCCAATATTGTCATCGGTTTGAACCAGTTCGTCAAGATACTGATCAAGAACAATATCACCACGATCACCACCTTTGATTTTATCACCTCTAAGTCTTCTGAACAATTTAGAATTGAAGAACCTTGACCAGAATTCCCCTTCTTGGAACTTCTTAGGCACCAACTCATCAAATGCTTTCTTAACTATAGGATATGTGGAAAAGATTTCGTTGATAGTATCACGAGTAACATTTACATTGACTTTATTATCAGATGTGGCAACCGGTTTTATAGTACTTAACACGTTATATGGACCTCTATGCTGATTTATCGTCAAAGCATAGGTTCTTAAAAGATTTAGACGACTTGACCAAAACACCAGTGGTGATAATTTGAAATGAATTACTGATTGAGTAAAAATGTTACGCAACACTCGATCTTCATTCAATAATTTCTGTTGTAGCTCATGGTTCTTTAGCAAGTTTTCGTCCGATAACGATATGGTGGTGGTGGTAGTTGGTTGTGGAGTACTACTATCAATTGTTGTTCTTTGACGGGATATAATGGTTTGAAGTGACTCTTTTATACTGTTCATATTATGACGATTGGTGAAGGTTAACCTGAGATCTTGATCTTTATCATCCCCATCTTTATAAGTAATCTTTATGATCATTTTAGCACTAGTATCTTTAGTAGCTTGTAAATTAGAAATCGATTGAAGATTGACTTTTATATTGTTAGGCTGATCAACAGCTTTCCATTCCAATATAGACGGCGTCACATCTTCTCGTATATAAACAATTCCCGATAATTTATTTATAATACAAGCTCCACTTGCACTCATTATGTAGAATGTTCTTAGCAACCGCTGAGTACTAAGAGTTAAAACTTCGCACTAAAAATTTTCAATTGTATGATCCATGATAGTAACTAGAAGTATATTCAGAGGGTTAGGGATCAACAAGATCAAACTTGGATTAGGCACCAAACCATTAGGATCTTTATTAATGGGAAGATTTGCCTCCACCACCATAAATAAGCCCAACCAGTCGACTCAATCACAACCGATATCGAATGACGGGTATTTGAACGGTAAGAAAATAACCGTTGATAGAGACTTACCTGATCCATTTGTTAAGAAATACGAAAATTATAAATATTTCGCCGGATATGGTATAGGAGTTATAATTTCATGTATCATCATATTCAATTATGAAAAAACCACCTCACCAATTTTAAACTCAGTATTCTATTTCTTAAGAAGAAGTCCAAAAGTCATGGAGAAATTAGGGGAAGATATTAAATATAACAGTTCATGGCCTTGGATATCAGGAGAGTTAAACACCGTTAAAGGAGACATTGATATTCATTTCGATATTAAAGGTGATAAAAATAAGGGAACCTTATATTTCAAGGCATCCAGAGAATCTAAAAGGGTTCCATTCGTGATTCACCATTGGTACTTGGTAGTTGATGGAGAAACTATCGATTTAAAAGAAAATGATTCTATTGATTTTGGATTTTAATGAATAAAAGTATTGGCCATGAAAGTTGGTATTCATCAATGTAAGTTGGTAGTGACCAATGTGACTTGGTACTCGCCAATGTTACCTGGTACTCACCAGTGTTACTTGGTAGTGGCCAACAAGTGGTATCAACCAACGTAAATTGTATATAGATTATCGGATTATCTGTTTATAGTAATTAGTAAATAAAGTTTTCTCACTATTTTTAGTTGGTGGTACCACCCGTGGCTATTTCTCGCCCAGAAATCGGTTGGGATGGCTCGGCGAATAATGACAGATCAATAGTCATATAAATATGCGCCATACATTAGTTATAAGCATCATAACTAAAGTTCGTTTGACTTATATAAACCTTACCAATCATCTTAATATATAATAAGTAGTGATCTCTACCAATTTTACTGTCGGATTTAATTTTAGGGCGCAACCTTTATTACATAATTAGTGTTTAAGAACTGAGCACCGATGGCTGCTCAGTTCGCAAGTCCATCGCTCAGGTCCAAAATTCTCAAATTTCACTCGCTCCAGCATTTTTTTATAGGGATCAAAACGGATTGTAGATTAACATCCAACGAAATATCATTTTGAGGTTGAAAACGATTTAAAAATCATCATCTTGAGTCTATCAATAACTCAGGGTTTTTATTGGTGTTAAGGGTTAAGTAAAACCTAATATTTATTGACTTATTCATTCGCTTGCTATAGACGGTGTTGACCACCAAAGACAAGATACTGAAGATTTAGTTCAACTATCACTTATAAATTAAAGATATTACATTTACAAAAAAATGGGTTATAATTCAAATGGGTTAGCTGTTGGGTTAGCTATAGGAATCCCAAGTATTTTAATTCTTTTAGGGGTATCATTATTCTGGTTAAGAAATCATAAAAGACAAAAAAGAGAAGATGTGGCTAATAGTCTCGATCTTGAATTAAACGATAATCAAAGTTACAAAGCATTTGGTGAAGAATTACATAAAGTTAAACCCGATGATATCGATGTAAAAGAACTGGAAGTAGCTGGTACCACGGGGAGTGAGGTTAGCGGGGAAACTGGAGTTAGTGGTGAAAAACATGGTACTAATCCTGAAACTCCTCAAAGGATAAATACAAGGATTCCTGAATCACCAAGATTAAGTGGACAATTTACTCCAGGTCAAATAACTCCAGGATCTCCAAATATGGGTGGTTCTAATACGAGACCTGGAACTCCAGGGCACATAACTCCATCATTTGGAACCCCAGGTACACCAGGAACATCCAGATTCAATAGTACAAATAATAGACATATAAAAACCAATTCGGCTTATGATTTTTATGAAAGTTTTATTCCAATCATGCCAGGAGAAATACAACAATCACAACAAAGTTCAGTTTCCAGTATAAATCATTTAAAAGATAATGAAGAAGAAAAAGAATCTTTGGACAATCTTGCCAAACAATTACATAATCAAGAATTCTTTGGTAGAGCACCACCAGTCCCAGGATCGATTTATATGAAGAATCAATCAAGTCTGGCTCATACTTCAAATGATGGTTTAGTCCAAGATGCCATAAATGATAATTATGTTTATGAACCAAAAGCTGTAACTAAAGAAGTGATTGACAAGGAAGTTAAAGATGTCTCAAAAGATGGTAAACCCTTGGAGAAAGATGATAAATTAGCTTCAATACTAGGAGGAAATATGGATAATAGTTTCAAAAATAATGAGAGCACCGATGTTGTATTTAAATAATCGCGCACTCCATGAGTATAGGATTAAGTAGAATAAACGGATTAGGTAGTAGGTTTGTAAAATACTCTACTAAAAATGGGATTGGAAACGTGAATACGATTCATAGAATTCAAGGTAATCCTTGGACAACCACAAAAAGAAGTTATGCTCAATATAATAGATTTTCAAATCAACCAACCAATTATTTTAGGTTCTTTAATAATAGAATAACTATTGGTGTTGGTGTAGGTTTACTTGGATTTTATCTATATAATCAGAATGAAGCACCTTTCACTCATAGAAGAAGATTTCTTTGGGTGCCTTATTGGATGGAAAAAAGAATTGGTGATATGAGTTATCGTCAAATTATGTATCAATATCAGCAATACCTTGTGCCAAAGAATGACCCAGTGTATAGACAAATTGGAGAAATTGTTGATAAGTTATTAACCCATAGTTTTGAAAATAGCAATGATGAAAACCATGTCCGTCATTTAAAATCACTTAAATGGGAGATTCATGTAATTGATCTGCCTAATACTCCACCAAATGCCTTTATTTTACCCAATGGAAAAATATTCATTTTTTCATCAATTTTACCAATTTGTAAAGATACCAATGGGATAGCTACCGTATTGAGTCATGAATTGAGCCATCAACTTGCTCATCATTCAATGGAGCAAATGAGTAAACAACCAATCTATATAGCTTTACTGGCAATTATGTATATGGCTACAGGGATTTCTTGGTTCAATGATTTACTTATTGCCGGCTTCTTAACTATGCCGGCATCAAGAGAAATGGAATCAGAAGCCGATAGAATTGGATGTGAGTTAATGGCAAGACTGTGTTATAATTTACATCAAATTCCTAACTTCTGGTTGAGAATGTACAATTATGAGCAAAAGATGAGTGGTAGACGTACTGCTTTACTTCAAGAATTCTTGTCAACCCATCCTAATACTGAAAAAAGAATCAGGGACATCAATAGCTGGATGCCAGAATTAGAGACCATCAAAGAATCACTGAATTGTCATCAATTCAATGAGTTTAGGGGGTTTTTCTGAACCAATGCCAAAAGATGTTAATCATTATATAGCCAACGTATAGAACGTAGACTCTTCTGTATATATGTATGTTATTTACAAGTTAAAATGTAACAGGATTACCTGATAATGGTGATACTATGATCTTAACATCATAAGTTTCTTTATCTTCTTTTTTGTGCTTTGCCTTCTCTTCCTCCCCATTGTCTTCCTTGAGGTCTTCAAATTCTTCCTGATGTTGTTCTTCTACAACCTCCGGGTTCTCTGTTAAATAAATCTCAACAACCCCAACCCTTTCCTTCCTTACAAAACTCACCCCCATCTTTATAAACTTCTTCTCATCAATATTCAGTACAATAAAGTTCTCTATATCACCAAACTTCCAGTTCACCTGATGATTATCATCGACAAAAAGACGTTCATTCAAATCTGTTATATTTGAATTAATCACATCACCAACCTTCTCAAAGATTTGAGCTTTAAAGTAATCATATTCGTTCTCTATACCGTTGAGTATATGATTAATGTTACTCTCATCATATTTGGGTATAGTTATCTTATGAGTGCCAGATTTGGCGATGTAAGTTTCTTTCTGGTAAGTTCTTTCTATTAATTGTTTATATATGAAGTATGAAGCTACCCCTACTGGTGGTCCCACAGTTATAAGGATATTTGGATGGATACTCACCAAAGACCCCACCAACGTGAGAAGACCTGAACCATACTTCAAATTAGTAGGAACCTTTTGATTCCACCAATACTGCAAAGATGTTTTATTAGACACAAAAGACTTTCTGGGACTCGACAAGTGTCGTACACTCGTCCTATGACCAATGTGTCTTAAGCTACTCATCTGCACTGTTACTGTACAATTTCGCAGTATCAACTCGCACAGTTAAGAAGAGATGGGAAGAGCTGATTTTGGAACTGCCAAGTATGCTAGTAAACAAATGAAACTTTCAGGACTTCAGAAAACGTCTTTTTACTGCCAAATATGTTCTAAACAGTGTCGGGATTTGAATGGGTTCAAAAATCATAAATTATCACCATCTCATGTTCGTAAAGTAGAAGACATGATGGAATCAAAAGATAGTAGAACTATAGTTGGGGAGTTTCTGAGTCAATTTGAACATGATTTCTTGAGCCTCTTGAAGAGGAGTCATGGTACGAAGTGGATAAACGCTAATAAATTTTATCAGGAATATATTCAAGACAGACATCATGTTCATTTGAATAGTACCAAATGGTTAACATTAACCCTGTTTATAAAGTCTATAGGGAAGAAGGGGATTGTTAAGGTTGAAGAGGACGATGAGTTCTTGATTATAAGACTAGTGGGCGATGAAGTTAAGGAGAAGGAGGTGGAGGAAAAAGATGGGATGGAAGAGTTGGTAAGGAAGCAAATTGAGTTGGGGAAGCAGCAGGAGCAAACAGAACAACCACAACAAGAACAACCACAACAAGTACAACCACAACAAGAACAACCACAACTACAAAATGGAAAGAAGCAAATCAAGCTGATTTCCCTAAAATCAATCAAAAAGAAACCAAAGGTTATTAAATCAGTTTTTGATTCAGATTCTGAGTAGTGTATATTAGTGTAAAATAAAATAAACGGACGGTAGACTCATTATGTATATTCATAATACAGATCATTAATACTAGTATATAAAGTATAGTACATCACATGGACCTAAGCCAAAAAGCCAAACCTGAGCGAACTACGGTTAGATCCTCTCATAACATAAAACATAAACATCTCTAGATTGAGTAACCCCATGATTAACATTTAACCTAACATTTTCATCATCAAAATAACACCAATAATTCTCCAGTTTATTGACCAATGCAGTATAATGACCACTCTTCAAATTGCCATAATGATTAATCAAACCTGTGAGTTTATATGTGATCTCATTAGAATAATTATTGAACTTAAGATATATAGGATATACTATGTTAGTATCTAATTTATCAGTTAAGTTAAACATTGAAAATCTTGATAAATGAATGAATAAGATTTTGGGAAGTTTAATGAAATTCAACGTCTTTGTGGAAGAAGTCACTAAATCTTTCGAAGGAGATTTACTTCTTGATCTTGAAGGAGATTTGGACCTTCTGCTGAACTTGAAGATTCCGGATTTCTTAGTGAATACTGGATGTGTATCGAGTAAATTATCATTGGAAGTATTACTACTACATTTAGGACATTTCCATGCATTATCTCCTGATAATAATTCATCTTGAGTGTAATATCTTAAACAATCAGAAATATCAACGACTCCTGATGGTGATGCTGGAATTGGTAATGATAAGATCGTAAAAGGGCTGTAATTGATCGACTCAAATTTACAATTATTACAAATTAATTTGTTTTGTAAATGTCCTTGGAATAAATCATGAATTGGTGATACCCCTTCATACCCTATAAGTTGATTATACCATTTGAAATAACCATCTAGTTCCTTTTCAGGGATATTAATCTTCCAATCTCTCATATAGAGCTGTAATTCTACCATTGATATTTGTTGCTCTTTAGCCATTAGCTCTTCATGTAACCTTTCAAGCACAAATAGTAAAAATTCTTGGCTATCTTGTTGCTCATAAGGAATATTAAAATCCGGTTTTAATAATGATGATATCCGTATAAACTTTGTGGGAGCAATGGAAGCACCCCCATGCATTTTGAACGATTTTAATAACCCTGATATTCCTTCACTTATAAGTACATTGTGTTTTGAATTATTATTAGGATCTTTACGTGCTTGTATATACTTTGGAGTTCTAATATATGCTGTATACTTTGAATTTGTGAATAATTGTTTAAACTCATTAATACCAAAGATCACTTGAATTGTGGAATTAATGTAACATGAAGAACCAAAGTTCTTCAAACCACAAATCCCATATTCTTGCATTTTTTGATGTTTAGTTGGAGGTTGGATATGTAATGGAGGTTGATTAGGTTGATGGATGTGTGGGTTTTGATATGGTTGTTGATATTGATAAGGCTGCTGGTACTGATAAGGTTGTTGGTACTGTTGATAGGGTTGTTGATATTGATTTGGTGGATAAATGGGAAGATTCGGGACGGTCTGAGGTTGCTGGATAATGGTACCATTTCCCGGTAAATTCATTATCCCATTCATTTGTCCATTCATTTGAACATTTGGTGGACTACTAGGTACTGACATATTTCTTGGTGGTAAGTTCTGATGAGGCATTACCACATGGGGGGAAGAATATGGTTTTGACATTGGAGGTCTTGAAAATTTTTTATTGTCAGATAAATCCGATAATGAAGATTGACGATCAGTTAATGGGTAAGGTGTTTGTTCCACCTTTATCTCTTGCTGAGGATATGGCGTTGTTGGTAAACCTGGAGGGAGTTGTGTAGGTATTGGAGGCCTTCTAGTTAATTTCCCATTAGTCGTACCGTTAGACGGCATCTTACTAGGATCTAAAGTTTTAGCTTTATTGGGGTCTAAAGTTCTTAAATCTGTATCAGACTTGGTTTTTGTGTTAGTGTCACCATTACTCATCCCATTAGGTACAGTTTTATACTTTATCGTAGGAAATCTTGATTGAAAGTCATCAATATCATCAATTGAAAGCTTATCTAAATGGCTTATTGAATCACTAGTTGAGTCTTGTTCTTCAGGTTCTTCTTGTTCGTCTTCTGAATCATCGTCGCTTTGTCCAACTTGTTCTTTCTTCTTCAAATACTCTATATACTTATATAACCAATCATACAATTCTTTAACATCAAACTTCAATAAATCCCTATCGACCAAATAATCTATAATCAATTGACGCAAGTCTCGTAGTGGTAACCTATATTGTTTCTTATCAATGATTTCATCAGTGTTATAAAATGCAAAAACGTTCAAATATATTATAAAATCATACTCATTAGTCTTTATGAATCGATCAAATCCTTCGAAATGAACCATAATAAAACTATTTATGAAATAATTAAAGATCAAGTAACCTCTTATATAGAATTTAAGAGCTTTTTCATCACCTTGAGTGGAATTATAGGAATTTTCATATAATAATTCACAGTAGTCTATGAGATCAAAAACTGATTTGTTACGTAAATTTTGATCAAGTTGAAGTTGACGGAATTCGTGATTGACTAATTGATAATAATATCGCCTTACTTCATTAGGCCCCACACTTCGTTCCATCAATGCTTTTGTGTGTTGTGGATTTGTGATTTGTGATTCGAATATGTAATGACTTTATAAGCCTTCGCGGATTGTACCTGATCTAACACAAGCGGATTCTGCGCGTAGACAATATAGAAAGGCTATCATATGGATAAGCGGATCACTATTAATAAGATATGCATTGATATATAAACGGTAATAAACAGTTATGAAGGATTGAAAGGAATAACTCCGAAATTCCCAAACAAATTCTCATATACAAAGTTTGGCTCATGTTCGGAAGATGTGGAACTCTTGTCAACTTCCATAACATTAGCAGGTGGTGGTGACTGTGGTAACGGTAAGGAAGTTGATTTCTCTTTATAAAAGCCCTCTTTCACAGGCCCTGGAGTAGGTGTTTGATGTAAAGGATGATGTTGGGAAACTGGTTTGGAATCGAACTTTGGTGGTAAATCACCTAAATTCCTCATAGTTTCCCAGAAATCCATTCCTTCTTCTTCGTCATCACTTTCCATCTTGATCAGTTTTCTACTAGATAGATCTAAACTGTCCATATCATCACGATCTCGTTTACGTTTATTATCGAGTTCTTCTTCCACTGCCATGTGGACTGCTCTTGTTAAAGGAGTTAATGCTCCTTCAGGACTTTTTTCCTTATCCTTAGACGATTCTTTGGTAGATGAGGTCAATTTTGGCACTTCGGTCAATGGTGGTAAATAATTAAAATGCTGGTACCGTTGAAGTTGAGCTTCTGGTTCTAGGAAATATGATTTCAGTTGTGGAGGTGACTGATTGAAATCAAACCCATTATCAAGATTCATAAATCCTAAGTCATTGGAATTTATATGCGTAAATGGATGTGGGGGTGGATTATAATGATGATGCACATGTTTGTGGATACTTATTTCAACATTATTATGTTTAGCATACGTTACTAGGTTTCGTACTAAATTCTCACTATTGATGGTTCCACTATTTAAGGGTGAATTTTCATCACCAAGTAATGAATATTTCCATTCGGTGGTTATTCTTGGTTCAATTTTATTAGGGGATTGTCCCATGTTCATTGCAGTAGTGCCGTTATTTGAATTATTTACATTATCATTATCATTATTTCTATGTCCGTTCGTAGTTCCATTTCCATTCACATTCACATTCACATTCACATTTCCGTTCTCATCAAACTCCAGGTTCAATTCTTTGGTGATCCTTTCAACTTCTTGTTTGATAAAGGGATCAGCTTTATCTTTCACCACACTCAATACAATTTTCCTCCATCGATTTCTACATGTCAAAGCTGGCCTATTCTGAAAATTACTGGCAACGGTTCTCCATTTCGTTCCATGAATTCCAACTTGTTTTATCAAAAGTAATTCTTCTTCTTTTGTCCAAGGGTTTAACCTATCCTTAGTTTTAGGATCCAATATTTCCGTATACCGTTTAGCACATTGATCCATTGTTCTAGTACGAATACTAGCAGCTACTTTCTGCCAACTAGCTCCGTATTTCTTATATGCTTCAATTAATTGGGCATCTTCTTCAGTTGTCCATTTCCCTTTCTTAAGATTAGGATCTAAAGACGACGTCCATCTCTTTTTGTAGTCTTTCGGTTTCCTTACACCATCTTTACTTAATCTACTAGCCAATAAATCCCAATCAACAGCTTCAGTATCAATGTCAGTTAATGGTTGTCCGGTAACTTGCATAAGGTACATATTCAATTCATTATCTTCTTCAGCCAGCCACATGTTACGACTACTCTTACGGAATGTCTTTATCCCAAGACTTTCGGTTATGGATAAGGGATCCATTTTATCATATTTTTCTTTGTTCATTCCAAAGGTTTATTTGTTAGATATTTGTATTTTTATTTGTATTTGTGGTTTTTATGTCTATATTTATGTTTGTGTTTCTTATCTTTGTGTACTATTCTATTTATATATCTGGCTTTGTGGATCTCAATCTATTTGTGTCAACTTTGGATTCTCTTGTTTTCTGGTCGTCCTTTGCGTACCCAAGAACTTATCTGACTAACAATCCGATGAGAAAACAATGCGGCTTCCCCAACATATATTACTACTTACTAGGTTCAGCTTTATTATTAACTAACCTTAATAAATTCCTTAATAACATAGCTATAGTGACCTTCCCTATTGATGGAACGTATAACCCTGCCTTTTGCTTGATATCATCGTTGAAATTCTTCTCACTGGAGAAATTTATAACGGTGGTACCGAATTTAACCAATTCACTATTAAACTTATAATTAGGTGATGGCACCCCAGTAATTATCACATCACAGTTTGGGGCTAATTGTTCAACTGAGGCATCAGGTAATTCAATGACTTTATGTTTTTGTTCCAGTAAATCATCACCTCTTGTGAATTGTTGAATATTATTTAAATCAACTGAATAAACCGTAGCACCATCATTGGCTAATAATGCAGCTAATGGTCTCCCAACAATTTCACTACGATTTACTACCATGATGGTTTTACCATATAATCTATTACCATAGTGTAGTATCTTATTATAAATACCTAAATATTCCAAGATTTTAACTATAGCCAATGGAGTACATGGAAGAATTGATTTCTTAGTGTTTGCTGGTGGATCTAAATATCTGATATTATGATACAAGTTCTTGTAGTAAAGATGATTTAATCCTTCCACATCTTTTTCAGCACTAATCAACTGTTGTAAATATTGATCTTGTAAATCTCCAAACACGGGGAAATAAACCATTATACCATGAACATTAGGATTTTGATTGGCATGGATCACTTGAGTTTCCAAATCATTCTTATCAAGTGTAACTAATTCATAATTGAACCCTAATTCTTTACAAGTCTTACTAGTCCAATTTGCATACATTAACCCAGCAGGGTCATTATTGGCTAAAAATCCTACGATTTTCGGAGTGAAATTCAATTGACGAACTTCATTGGATATCTCCGTAGTGTATAGTTTGGCTATAGTTGAAGATAGGATAGTTCTTCCTGGTCCAGGTGGCATTGTGGTAATTATTAGTTGCGAAATGAGATGGGTCAGAGTCAGATAAGAGTTGCGACATCATATACCGAGACTAGCGATGGTATGTCTGTATGTATGTCTCTTTTGTAAGCATGTCTCTTATAAGCTCTATAATGATTTGTCCCCCTCTTAAAAAGGGTACAGTATTCCTAATATTGTGTGGGCGAATTTATTCTAGTATATATTAATAGACAGCTAAGCTGAATGCTCGGAACCTACTTCAAATGAGCCAGATTCTTGTATAAACTTTGCCATATAAATGCTTCACTTAACATCATTTCCACATCTTTCTCTCCCCAATTCTGAGTAGGAGGATTCTGTAAAAATAAGAGTATTTCTTGAAATTCCCTGGCCTTTAAGTCATTACTAAATTTGATTAAAAATGCTGCACATACATAAACATGGAAATGATTAAATCCCAATGGTTGTTCCAGTAAGTATGTATCCCACATTCTGATGATCAAAGACAATGGCAATTCTCTCATTAATAAACAATTCATCCATCTGAATGAAAACTGGAGAAATTCTATCCCTTCCTGTTGGAAATGATTGACCAAATCAAGATCGATTTTGGCAATTAAGTTTTGTAAATCATTAACTTGCTTGATGATCCCTGGTTGTTCATGGATATAATTATCAGTTATGTTTTCTAAAAGTCGTGAAAGACACCAGTACGTATCTGCTTCAATGATTAAATGGATTTGTTCATCAATTAAATTAGGGTCAAGGTTTTCTAGATTGTAATTGACCAAATTAGGATCTTCCATGAGACTCGTAGGTGTATCCAATCCTGGAATAAATACACTATAATCATCATCATTTTTGTCCTTGAGTTTCTGCAACTGCCAGAGATAATTACCCAAAAATAATTGGTAAAATGGAATAACTAAATCATTTATACCTTGAACATACCCACTGGCTGGATGTCTTATAGCCCAAAAATATAAAACTTTCCTCAAACTTTTTTGAACTCTGGGATCAGCGTAAAGTTTTAAACCAGGATTCGTACGTTTTATATCGATATTGATTTGATGGTATAATGGGTTGTCCTTAACGTTCTTAATATCGTCGAAATTAACTGACAGTTCGATTAATCTGATTCCATCGATATATTCTTGACGTTTGATTTTTAATGTTGATTGTTGACGACTTTTATTGGTGGGCAAATACCCTAATAATAATTGCCATACTAAAGGTCTTAATTGTGCCGGTATTCCATTCCAACTCAATTTACGCAACTCTTGAATATTAACATTAGTTTCATTACTTAATACAGTTTTAAATTTACTAAATTTAGCATATAATTGATTTAATTTAGTCACTTCTTTTGTGGCTTTGATATCTTCTAAATCTACCAGAGGTTTAGAACTATTCATTATGGAAAGATCAGGATAAAATGAATCTACAAACATTGGTTGTTGATAATTATTACCAAATGCTTTTGGACTTCCAATATCCTCAGACTTACCACTAGTTGATTTTTGTTTGGTTGTATCGAAATTAGCATCCCAGTCATCATCTAAATCAGCATATTTAGCACTAACCACTCGCTTACCTCTTGTCGGTGATGAATTACTTACCGAATGTGTTGGAGTTAACCCTGTTAAGAAAGAATTCCCACTAACTGATCGTTTAGAAGGACTTGAATTTCGATCTTCACGTTCTAATGATGATTTAGAACCAGTTGTGTCATTTTGAGGATAATTTAATGATCCATAAATACTGGAATTGTCTTTATATTCTTTGGAATTTGTTAGACTTAGATTCTTCAAGAATGTCGATAGGTTTTTACCTTTACCACCTTTTTCTCCAAAGATGAATTCATTGGAGTTATACACTTGACTCATTTCTGGTTTCTTTGGCATGTTGATTTCGCACTATACGATGTGACGGTAATACGATCATGAGGTGTAAGAGAAGAAGGGGAGTATATGTCTATAAGTGAGTTGTCTGGGCAAGAAAGTTTATAGATTAGGCTTTGTGTGTGATGAAGGTGATATTGAGTAATAAGGTGAATTGTGAGGACGCTATTTTATACACTGTACATATATAAACAATAGCAATGATCTTAAAACAAGTACACAAAAATCATCAATAGAATCATAAATTTCGGATCAAAGGTCATCATGGCAGAATTGAACCAAATACAAAGGGTTGCAAAGAATCATGAAGTCAATAAATCACCTGGTTGACCAGAGCTGTCACTTTTTGGCTTTCCCCGATTATATACAGGACCGGAAATAGAATCTTACCTACCGGCTTAACTATGAATCAAACCTCATAAAATGATCACCAAACCCTCCAAATCTCTAAGTATTTACATAAAACCCCTTAGTTAAACCATTCTTATAAAAAAGGTTGATTGGCTACTTGTCATCAGGGTCTATACTGCCCCCGCACAATCCTTGCGAATTCCAAAATATGAACGAATCTTCACCCTTACTTAGTAGACCAAGAAATCACTTTTATACGATAGTTTTAGTGTTAAGTGCCATTATAATCATCTTAGGACTTTGGCAGATCCCAACGGATTCTTCCAAGCCAATTGAACCAAGTAAATTGAACCTAAGAGTCTATACCAATAATATCAGGTACAATAATAAGAATCCGGTCCCTGGGGAAGAATTATGGAAGTATAGGAAGAAATATATTGCTGGGAGTATCGGGTTTAATACCGTTAATGAAGCCAATGTTGTTTGTTTACAAGAAGTGTTACATGGTCAATTGAAAGATATTTTACACGATTTGAATCATGAAGTCACTATAAAAGACGAATATGACGCCAATGATACAGTTCCTGAAGTATTTGAAAATTCAATAGTTGCCAATAACTCTGAATGGAATTATTATGGAATTGGCCGTACAGATGGGGTCAAATCAGGAGAATATTCACCAATTCTCTTCAAAAACCGAGAATGGGCAGTAGTTGAAAATAGGACATTCTGGTTAAGTGAAACTCCCGGTGTACCAAGTGTTGGATGGGATGCGGCCTTAGAAAGGATTGTGACCATGGTAACCTTACAATCTAAAATACAACCCGATATTATCATCAATGTATTCAATACTCATTTTGATCATAAAGGGGTCAAAGCTAGACGGAAAAGTGCTCAGTTAATTGTTGACAAAATGGACAATTATAATGAGTTTCCAAGTTTCTTATGTGGGGATTTCAATACAGAACCCACCGATGAACCATATGGAGTTTTAACCAAATCAGGATTTAAAGATAGTAGAATCCAGTTAGCCAACAATTTTGGATTTGATTCAACTTTCACAGGATTTGACGGATTACTGTCTACAATTATTGATTATATTTGGGGGCCTGAGATTACGGTACCTCATGACCAAGACCCAGCCGCATCTTCAGGTTGGGTAATTAAAATTAAAGTTTTTGGCATTTTATCAAATTTTTATAATTATTTTATGAGCGATCATAGACCAGTAGCTGCAGATTTCGAAATCGTAAGATATCCAGGTCCTTTAAACCTGAAATCTGGATAAAAGGTGGAATAAAATTAATTTGGGATTATCCATGGGTTTTCCGATTGAGTTATTTGCTGAGGCACGACTCGGGCTAAACCCGAATAAACCAATCAGAATCAAAATGTGATGATAATCGAACCCACCAATTTTCCCAAATTTTGGTCTAAGCCTCAGATTATATTACGTAAAAATGTATTATGGTGGAACAGTTCGGGCTCATGTATGTGCATTAGCGTCTCCTCTGACTCTTAACTATGCCCCTCCGCGTATGCCCCTCAATCGCACCAATTACGGAACAGCTTTTTTATGTAAAAAAACACTACCAAAAAGTGAGGTACTTACCTTTCAAACAATACGCCAACTGCTAAAGTCCGAATTATTTACCGAATCATCATCGCCCTAATTGAAAAACTCTAAGTACTATGAACTACAGTGATAATATTTATGATTTCGTCCACTTACCCCCATTTTCGAAAAACCAAGATCAAAGCAACCTAAAAGAAAATTTCAAACTCTAAAGCAATGGATTATCTAAGGCGCTATTGTCACAATCGAACTCCGAGAACATCGCAATTGGGGGGTTACGCCGTTTCTTTATTTTCTTGTCGTTTTTTGTTGGTTATGTACTCCACATTCGAAGGCAGAAACTCCGGGGTATCCCCATACAATGTACAGTTTATTATTGACCCCTATAATCGGAGAAACTCGTTTAAAATCTAAGTTTGTTCTTGAAAGGTTTTATCTGTCTCAATGAGTAATTGTGGGGTAGCGTTTACCACCGAAAAAAAGTGGTGAGTATAAAAACTGCAAAAAATTTCCTATTGTACGGAAAAATTTTCAATTTACAATTCTAACTTGAATATGGAATCTGTTAATAGTTCTGTGATAAGTCAACGTAATCAGAAGGTTATAAACCCACCAAGCTTTACTAGTCGCCTGATTATTACGTATATTACCACGAGATTTTCATCATTATTTGTCCCTCGTGAAGAATTAGCTAATTATACATGGGAACAAATCCTTAATCCATTTAAACCATTATTTGGATTAAATCGTCACCAATGGGCTTTCTTTATGGTGGGGTTCTGGGGTTGGACCTGGGATGCCTTTGATTTTTTTGCTGTGAGTCTTAATGTTACTAATTTAGCTGAAACTTTTAGTGAACATAGTGATCATCCAATTACAGTTAAACAAGTTAGTTGGGGTATTACATTAGTTCTTATGTTAAGAACGGTCGGTGCCGTTATTTTTGGTCTTATGGCTGATAGATTTGGTAGAAAATGGCCTTACATTATTAATTTAGGACTTTTAATTGTTCTTCAAATTGGATGTAGTTTTGTTCAAACTTATAAACAATTTTTAGGAGTAAGAGCCATTTTCGGTATTGCTATGGGAGGGGTTTTCGGTTTAGCTTCAGCAACTGCTTTAGAAGATATGAATGAAGATGCAAGAGGGGTAGTATCTGGTATATTCCAACAAGGTTATGCGTTTGGATATCTTTTAGTTGTTGTTTTCCAAAGAGCCATTGTTGATAATTCATCTCATGGTTGGAGAGCTCTTTTCTGGTTTAGTGCTGGACCACCAGTTTTAATGATTATTGCTAGATTGATGTTACCAGAAACTGATGCTTTTATCTTACAACGTCAAAAATTAGATAGAGAACAAGCTATGGAAAGACAAAGATTAGAAGCTGAACAAGGTGGCAAACTTACTAATGCTAGAAGTGTCAAGAAAATCTTACAATTCAGCGAAAGTGGTAAAAGAGCTATTAAGACTTACTGGTTAATGTTTGTTTATTGTATTTTACTTATGTCAGGATTTAACTTTATGTCACATGGGTCTCAAGATTTATACCCAACTTTATTAACAGTTCAATACGACTATAGTGCTGATAGATCTACCGTTACTAATTCAGTTGCCAATTTAGGGGCTATGTTTGGAGGATTTGTTTTTGGACATATTTCAACTTTTATTGGAAGAAGATTAGCAATTATAATTGCCTGTATTGTAGGTGGAGCCTTCATTTACCCATGGGCCTTCCTTACAAATTCCGGTATCAACGCCGGGGCTTTCTTCTTACAACTGGGGGTTCAAGGTGCTTGGGGGGTTATTCCAATTCATTTATCAGAATTAGCCCCACCTCAATACAGAGCTTTTATTTCTGGGGTTTCATACCAATTAGGTAATTTATGTTCCTCCGCATCTTCAACTATTGAAGCCACTATTGGTGAAAGATTCCCAATTCCTGGTGAAGCTGAAGGAGTTTATAACTACGCAAAAGTTATGTCAATCTTCATGGGATGTGTTTTCGCTTATGTTATCCTTATTACATTTGTTGGACCAGAAAACAGACTCGCTGATTTTGATGTTGACAGAGATATTGTATTAGATTTACCTCATAAAGAAGATGAATCTGATAATGATGAACCTATTCCAAATGAAAAAACTAATTGGAACCATGATGAACGTGTTTAGTTTGTGTGTACTTTCTTTAATTTATAAGGTGTGTGAAACATAATTTTTCTAATTCGTTTGGTGAATAAAACTGAAATTCTTTAACTGGTAGGGTACAAATTTCTGGGCTCGGATTTGTGATTTTTGCATCCATGCAGAAAGGGTAATTTAGGAGATGCAACAAAGAAACGCCTCTGGAACACCCGAAATAACCCCTCATTTTAATATACACCCCACTATAGTATTGACAGTTTTATTCTTGGCCATCGGAATTTTTCGGTCTTGTGACGTAGTAGGAACCACAAAATTGATCGCGATGTTAGTGTCTGTCGCGGGTTGACTTACCATGAATATTTACTATTATGATCCGTTTAGCGTTTTCCCGTTGATTAAGCCGAATCTTGATACAAAGCTTCCACTTACAAACCTTCATTGGAAACTTAGTAATCAATTAAAATCCATACCCAAACTTCCTGTGAATTTCGTTGAGAAAATCCCAAGACATGGTGGACATAATTCCAATAACATCACTGACATTCATTTGATGTTTATACAGGTCAAAGATGTCGACACTTATAGAAGTCAAGTACGACCATTAATTAAAGAGTGGTTAAAAGTCATAGATCCGGAGTTTTTGCATAGAAACGATGAAATGCCTGTTAATTGGTTGATCGTTTATTATAGTCCATATAAGAAAGATAAAATCTTCAAAACGTCGATATTCGAGAAATTGAAGGTGGACTTTGTACATGGGTTTAGGTTAATGGAGAATAATGATCGTGATTTAGGAAAATTGGAGATTTATAATGAATTCATAGTAGAATTAAAAGGTTTATTATTACTGACGTTTACTAGAAGTTTCTATAATTTAGAAGAGAGATTAAAAGAAGCCGAGGTCAAGAGCCAAAGGTACTTAAAGAATGAATCTGAAACGGAACTGGAAGCTAAAGATGAGAAGCAAGACCCTTCAAAAGAAATAGTCAAAATCTTACTTGAAAAATCACAGATCTTTAATCAAATTTATCTTTTTAAAGAATCATTAAGTATTATAAACGAAATCAATTCCATTATAAACGATAGCATGACCATCAATGAGTTCCATGAATACTTACCAAATGTTGAATTACCCATCAATGATATACTAAAGTTCAAATATGGAGTGTTTCTTAAACAATACGACTTGACAAAGCTACTCATAGAAAATGAGACATTACCATCGATAAAAGCCATACATTTGTCGAATTTGTTTCAAGCATTGATCAAAGTTTTAACAGCTTTTATGAATACAAAAACTTCCAATTCGATTGAAGTTTTAATCACTAATATAAAGCTAACTAATGAGTACTTGAATATTGATATACTTGATGAAATTGTCAAGAGTGACATTGACTTAAGCGTCATATATGAGTTTAGAGGAGAGTTGAGGCTATTCCAAAGATTGAATGTCCTTAAGTTGGCAGATTATTTAGGGTACAGTATTTATAAATTAAGTGATGTTCCACTAGATAATAAAATCAATGAGAAAGATATGGAGAGAATTAAAACCCTCAATATTCTTTCCACCAAAGAGGCATTTTATAAGTACTTCCAATCAACTACAGAATTAATCATCAAAGATTTCCTTAATTGTAACCGTAACAAATCGATTGATATGTTAAGTATAGATTTAGCATTCCTCAACTATTCCACTGGAAATTATATAGAGTGCCTTAATATTCTTCAAGACTCCTACCAATTCTATATAGATTCGGGCTGGAATTATATGGGAAACATCCTACTTGAGATATACTTGGACTGTCTCAAAAAAGCTAAAGGAAGACCTGAAATATTGGTCAATTCTTATATAAAGCTTCTTACTAACTTTAATCTAAGCCACAATAAAGTCGATATTAATAAGCTTAAGTTTGGTATAGACTTATTTGATCTTGACTTGAATGCCGATGTAGTGATTGATAATCAAATATTTAGTATTGACTTGATTCCACAAATAAATACTGAAGATGGAGTTTACTATATGAGTGTCAATATTGAGAATATATTTAGTAAAACCAAATTTGATTTGATTGTCTTGGAATTGAATGGTGTGGAATTCAAAGTCGAATCTTGTGACATAGAGTCAGGATTGAATACTATCAAATTATACAGCAAGAAGTTTCAGTTAGGATGGTTCAGACCAATCAGAGTAGTTATAACTATAGGCAAATTGCAATTGGTTCATAATTTCAAACAATCTAAAGAGATTTACTTTCATCAGTTCCCTTCCAACTTCAATGCCGATGTGGTTTTCAATCCCACGTACACTTTGGGGAAGCCAGAACTTTTGTTCAAATTCGATACCCCTATTGATAATTTGGAAATCATCGATACTTTTAACTTTAAATTTGATCTGTTTACATATATTTCAACAGAGAGTTACCAATCTAAAGCTACTTCGTTTGTTCTTCCTATAATTATATCAGATAAACTTGTGACAGTCAAGTTCAAAGTATCATATTCTGATAACACATATATTCTTGAAAAGCAAATCGATACAACGTTATTATTATCAGTATCAGTTCAAGATGTCTTCAAAACAGATTCTATCTTCCTGAGGTTCCAAATAACACCTATTTCCTCACCCATAAGAATCTTATCAGTTAATTTAATATCACCCAACGATAATGTGAAGAAGCCACTAAACTTACCTAATACTATTATAGATATAGATGAGACTTTTAGCTCATTCTATAAAATTTTACACAGTCAACATCAACATGACTTGAGGCTAGAAATCGATTATAGTCCAATTTATTCTGAGTGCATCGAACTATTAAGTACCAAAGTTGAGAACAAGTTTGTATTCAATCATTTAGTAGGAGGATTGGCTAAATTCGACTATGACCAGTATTACAAGGGTGTTCTTAAAGTCACAAACCTAACTGATATCAATAAAGCCATTCATGGCAAGGAACCAATTGAAATTCCTGAATCGTTCACTACATCACCTAATCCTTTAAAGAACAAACTTATTATTGAAGTGCCAATACCTTCGGTGGATATCCTTCAGATCATCAATTACCAATATAATAAGAAACTGGAATACATTGTTGGTGAACCTATAGAAGTTGAAATCAAAATTGAAACTTCATCAAAATGGTCAACTCCGAAACCTCAAGATGAAGATATGTCAATCCTTGCAGAATCTTCGACAATCCATGAATCCGAACAATATGTAGTTGGGTTACTTAATGATGATAATTGGTTGATTTCGGGATTCAAACGTAAATGTTTCTTCGTGGATTTGAATAAACCAAACCCTGTAAATTCATTCAAACTAGTATTAATACCTTTAACGGTAGGTAAAGTTTACTTACCAAAGCTAAGTGTTAAATTTGATAACAAAGATTTGAGAATTGACAATTTAATCAGAAATGGTTCCGAGAGTTTATTGGTGGTTCCCGAGTTGGATACTATAACATTTTCATTTTAAAATATATCACATTGGTAGTTTTGCAACCAATATGTCTGATCGCGACATTATCTTTATAGATTTTAATACATACCCCCACAATCTCATGAAAAAGGAGATACTTTGTAAAAAGTACCTTAATTGGTGTTATTCAACCTTAGATTTATATGGTATCATGTAGAATAACTGAAAAGATAAAAAAAGAATACGACCTCGGAGAGGATTGAACTCTCGATCTTGTGATTAACAGTCACACGCCTTAACCAGCTTGGCCACGAAGTCCTTTTTGAAGCCTTTTGTAACCGAGAAATACATGTGTCAGCGACATCGCAAAAAATTTGCAATTTTCAAGGTTTTTGGTGTAACAATATACGGTTATTAGTTTAAAAAAAAAAAAAAAAGTAAAATAAATTGAAATTCAAACCAAAAATGAACCAATTAGAAGCCTGAAAGAGGAGAGTGTTTTCTTGTAAGCAATTACAGGTTTCCCTCTATAAATAAGTATATGGTTTTGGTGTAACAATATACGGTTATTAGTTTGAAAAAAAAAAAAACTCTTTTAATTACTTACCTTTTAAAAATATAAAACTTTACAATTTGTAACCAGGGATTGTAGATTGTCTGAAGGGATTTCATAATTATAGAGATAATCTTGATGCAGTAAAAGCTAAAAGAAATGTTGGGCACTTCATTTTAGTAATAGGCTAAAATATCCTTTTACAAACCAGAATCAGTTTATTGGCCCATATTTATGAGTAGCATAACCAATCCCTTTACCCCTAACTCCGATTAGTGATCCTGAAACCATTGTAATATTATTTGACCCATAAACCCGGGAATACTTTATCAGTATGCATAAATAAGTCAAGAAAATGTTTCTGCACAATTACCAATAACAAACAGCCAATACTTGCTTAAACGACCCAAAGATCTATCAAATGATCAACCAAACCGAAATTTGAATCAGGAGCTCAAAAATCCACTTAGTTACGGTACTGCTTAATTTCACCATCAAAGTAAGTTACCACATTTGGTAACTTAAAAGGAAATGTAGCCTGATAATGCCTCGGAAAACATGGCTCTACACCGTTGCTCAATTTGTTAATCTTAAGCTAACCACAAGGGAATTCCATTAATAACTCCGCCTACATGATCCCCGTCAATTGTACCTACATCGTTACTAATAAGCTTCAGGTATAACCGTCATTGTCTAAAGAAATTAACCAATCACTAACTTTGTGATAATCGTGGTTAAGTTATCAGATCCCATCTACAGTCATTTCCAGGGCTGCTAGACTAAACCACAATAATGTAATTTAAGTTCATAACCAACAATAAATTAGTAGAAATGCATGGAATAGAAATTGCAAAAAGAAAATGGGTGTTTCACATGAGGCTTTGGACTAGAATTTTCTCTATAGACTTTTACAATAGAAATTTATACCATTATATAGATTATATACACTATAAGCCACTTAATTCCAAACTTGTAATTGTTCAAAGAATTCTATACGATGTTTGGATGATGATAAATTATTTGCAACAGCATATCTGATATCATCCACCATAACTGGGTGACCACAAGTAACAAAAGCAGTTGACCCATCAGCTTGTTCGATTTCCGATTTGATAACATGTTCCATATCAGGTCTACCTTCTTGGAAATCAATATGAGGTAACTCTGACTTGATTGTATCAACAAGACCATAAATTGAATCATCAGTTGAAGTTTCAATTCTTTTTTCTTTATCACTATCTGATTTTTCTGAATTGAGTTGATCATCATTCTTGTCAGTTACTCTATTAGTTTCTACATTTATGGAAGATTCACTATCAGATATAGCCCCTTTCAAGTGACCGAACCCATCAGTGATATTTGGTTGTGTAACATATATGGTAGTGTTAATGTTAGTAGAGTTCAACACTTTTAATTCTTGATAAAACCATGCTAAACTTTTCCATTCTCTTATAATCCAGATTAATTTGAGATGACTATTTGGTTTTCTTCTTGATAAATCAATAATTTCGCTATAAATACCAGGAATTCCATTACCACCAGCGATAAATATAGAATTATGATATTTCTTAGCACTTGATGCTTCACCATATGGACCTTCGACTAAAACTCTAACTTTAGTAGTAGCCCCGGGGAAATGATTCAAATGTCTATAAAGACCATGAGTAACTCCTCCTTTTAATTTAATATACATAACAATATAGTTTCCTTCTTCGGAAGAATCTGTAAATGTAAAAGGGTGTGATTGCCAGAAACAGGTTGGTCTTAAGAAATGAATAAAGGCATGACCCCCAGGAATTGCATGCCAATAACTTGGTTTTGGAATAACAACTCTAAGAGTTTCTTCAGCTAATAATGTAACTGTTGCAGTTGGAGCTCCAAATACGGCTAATCTTGAGAATCTAATTGCTCTATCTAATGCCCAAACTGCAATAGATGCCCAATAATAAGGTCCGTATCCAAAAACAATTGTGTGGTAATATCCTCCAACAATAAAGAATAATGCCATAAGGATATGTATCAATAAGAATATTTCATAGGATCTTCTTCTCAAGTATAATAATCCTTGAAATAAGATAATTCCACCACAAATCCCAGCAACTACCCCCCACCTAACAAATGGTAAACTCATATGAGCTTCATAACTACCCTTAAGCTTATCAGAAGCTGTGAATGTAATAGCATGGATTATAACTAACAAGGCAGCCAATCTACTTATCCAACGATGGTATGTAATAAAAGTTGCAAAATTCCATCTAGTAACCCATTGTAAGAAATTATTTCTACCAGCAAAAAGTACTAACAAAGGACAAATGAATCCAACGAGGATACCGGTTCTAATGGCAACTTGTTGACAAAGTGATCCGACTCTGTTAGGATAAAATGAATTACCTTCTGTATACTTTATACCAATCCCACTAAATGCTGATACCATAAGGTAATAACAGAATATAATGATTGACTCAAATCTTGAAGGAACAAGGAATGTATGTCTGTAACTGTGGGACTTATGCTTCTTGTATAAAGCACTCAAAGTGACATGTTTTCTCCAAGCGTTAGAAACGGGACCCGTGAATTGTTTAACTATGCCTGGGAACAAGTGAATTGTCCAATTGACAATAGCTGCTACAAGTAAGGTAAGACACCAGTAACCCAACATCCCATACCCGAACCACTGAGCCCAATTAACGTTCCTATCTTTAATCTCATAATACTTAGCATCGATTTTAAATTGAGTAATATTAATACTGACAGGATACAGAATAAGTTGAGTGGCATTAAAAGTTTCATTCTTACTGACATCAACAAGTAATTCTTGAGTTCTTGTGTAATTTGCATAAAACAGATCTAAGTCCATGGTAGTATTAGTTAAAGAATTACAAAGTCCGATAAAGCCATAAAGTAAATTAGTATCATTATCATATCCCTTAACTAAACAGTTTGACATACTTCCAAACCCAGAATCTTGACCACAGAAACATGCATAGGGTGGAACATATTCACTAAAGGATTCACAAACAGTTGCAACTTCTGCAATACTATATTCACAAGCTTCAAATTTGGTTGAAAATGAAGTTGCAAATTCTGGAAGTAATAAAGAACAGGATATACTACTGATAAGGTAAAGATAAAAAAATTTCATTTTCACTCTTAATAGTACTTTTTTTTACGAAAAGTTTGATCAAGAAAGTTTGTGGTCTTTATACTCATCACCAAGTACCATTGAAAAATGTAGTATAAAATTAACCATTTCATAATTGGTTAACTTGAAACAAGAGAAGCTCAAAACCGATAACTCTATAATTACTACTAGAATTACATTTTAAATCCTGTATGGATTCTTAAATTGGTAACCTAATTTTTTATCAGATCAATCAGTTGCAGTTCTAAAGTTATATACAGGTATGATTGAAAAAAATAATTCAGTGCCCTGAAAAATTTCGAAAACGTTAATTCGTCCTAAGCTAGTTTTGGCGAGGCACTGGTAATTTTATTGCCTTATGTTTCAAAAATATAACCTGAGGTTATGATGTTGTAGAAGTTTAAGTGAAAATTTTTCACTTTCTGGCTATAAACCCTGAATCATTAAGAGTACTAAAGAAAGCTAACAAGATAAGAAATATGACTCTAGACTTTATCACTAACAATTTCTTGACAGTTTATCCAAAATAGTCCTAAAAGCCTTCCTGTCAAATGTGTAAAAATAGATGAGTTAAGAAACATGAATATTTTGGGTACCTTAGGTACAAAGATTTAGATACAGTATCAAAGTTTTATACAGTAAAAACTGTACAGAGTTGTACATCATTAACCTATCCGAGTCGGTTGAAAAAATTAAAGCCAATCATATTAAACAATAAGGTTAGATTGTTGGTTATGTAGAAAAATTGAAAGTTACCTGCATCTACTGAAATAGGCTAATTAATGAGTAAATTATAACCGAATTTTTGAGTTGTGATTCGTTAACTGTCTAATTCAGCAATACCCAAGTTAATTCAACAATAGGATTTAATTTATAGGAATATCGTAAGTTACCAATTAGTCCCAAGGGATTGGGTGATTAATTTAAGTGATGTTACATTAGAAATGTTGGGATCTAGACTTAAAACTTCCTGTTTAATAATAGTAAATGAAAAGGGGTTAATTGGAGGCAATATTAGTTGAGAGTAGAGGCACAGTTATCAACGAGTTTAGAATATCCACATTAACTTCAATTTATTTGTTAACAAAATCATATATTCTATTTACATTTCATAAAATCTCATACATCTTAATGATGTTTCTTTAAAGGTTCAATTACTAACTTGTCAAACGTATACATTTGGGAGATTGTAGTTTGTCTTGTTAATTTAGCTAATTCATCAATCCCTTGATTATAGAATTTGGTTATGGCATCTCCATCAATGGTTTTGTTGTCTTTAAAAGAATCCACAATTTTCCTTCTGCTATACTCACGGAAGTTATAGTTGTCGAACTTTTGAGCCGTTGACAAAAGTTGTTTATAAAGTCTTAAGATATCTGATTTAGTAGTCATGATGAAAATTTTGTGCGAGCGCTGACTAAGAGATACTGGGATCGCACTAGCACGCACGCACGAGGATGAGCAATTGACGGAAGTATTTACCACAGACCAAGGACATGAGTATTACAAGCGGCTATGAACTATACAGACCAAAAGATCACAGAGAGACAGAAGTTTAGACCTAACAAACATTCTATTTATTAAACTTGTTGACCTTCTTCTCTTGCCTCTTTAGCTAACTTCTCCATATAAGCATTCAATTCAGCTTCATTAACTTGTTTCTTTGATTTATTCTTACTACTAGCTTCTGCCATCATTTCTTCAAAGATCCTTGCTTCTTCGGCTTCTTCTGGTGATCTTTCAACTTGTAACATCAATTCTCCAATATAATGAATAGCTTTAGCTCTAATATTTCTTTCTTTCTTACCAAGAGTCTTATCATTTAAAAGTTTATTACAAACTTTATTTAAAACTCCGGTAACTTCGAATTTGGTTGATGCCCATGCAGTTGCTAAGAATTTTCCGGTAATTAATCTTTCCATTTCTGCCATTCTTAACTTATCAAATTCTGTTAATTCGTCTTTAGCAGCTAAGATTTCTTGTTCTTTCATCATTTCTACCATTGATGCTTGAGCATCTACAGCAGTTTTCAATATGGAATAACCGTTCTTAACAGTATTTGCTGTAGACTTAACATTGGTGAAAATTTTACTAACTCCAAATGTCTTAGAAGACGTTAACCTGGCATTGGCTTGATCTTTATAAATCTTACCAATAAGATGAAGTAATTCAATTCCAAAACTTTCAATTTTCAAATCTTCAAACTCTACAAGAAGTTTCTTCTTAAAAGCTTCTAATTCCTGAGGTTTATTACTAACAGTTTCATATTTCTCAACTCTTGACAAAAGTTTGGAGGCTAATTCTTCAACACGTTTTTGTTTCTCTAAACGGCTTTCTTCTTGCAACCTTATCATTTCATCTCTTTGAGCTTTTGTAAGTTTCTTTTTACGTTGAGCAGCTTCAATTTTTGATAGATCGGATTCAGTTTTAGTGGTTGAAGTTTTAGATGGTTTCTCGTTTAATGTCAAGTCTGTTAACGAAACATCAGTTGTGGAAGTTTCAGTGCCAGGGGCGACAGTAGTATTTGTGGTAGTACTGGTTTTACCAGTACCCGCAGTTCCTGAACCATCGCCATTGGCATTGGCACCATTTTCATCGTCATCCTCTTCTAATACTTCCGCAGCTTTACTTAAATCATTCAACATACTCAATTCACCAATCCAATCTCTGAAACTTTCACCTCCAAAGATCATAGTAAAAAATTCAGATGGATCAATGTCAACATCTTCCCCTGCTGCTCTCTTTTCTTGTAATCCGTCTTTTCCTAATTCATCATATAACTTTCTCTTATCACTATCTTTTAAAATTCCATATGCTTCACCTAATTCTTGAAATTTTTTAGCTGCCTCGGGATCATTGGCATTCTTATCAGGATGAAGTTTAATGGCTTGCTTTCTATAAGCCTTTTTGAGTTCCACATCAGTAGCGGTAACTTCTACTCCTAAGATATCGTAGTAAATTGTATCTTTAACCATGATGAAATGACTGCGGCATGCGTAGAATCTAAGCGAACCCTTACAAGGAAATGACGGCGAAATTTTACTATGGCAATATAGAACCTAAATTTAGAGCTTAAATAAATCATATATTAACCTATATCATGTTAAACCATCAAATCCTTGCTTTAAATTGTCCAAAAGATTATTCAAGTCATTAGAATCTTCGTATTTTTCATACTGATCATTCATATAATTCAAATACAGATCATCGATTTGAATACCATATTGTTTGAAAGCTTCTTTGGCATTATTTTGGAATGTTTGTCCTGCTTTCTTGGCTTTCTTCTTATTGGCTTTCTTTTGTTTTTGTTTCTTCTCGTTATCTTTCTTTGGTTCAGTTTTGACTTTTTGTTCAGACTTTGATGGGGCAGGATTGACAAATGCTTGCAAGAATTGTTCTAATAAGTGTTGTTGAACTCCCAGTCTTGTATACTCAAAAATGTTTTCTCCTTTATAATTCTTACCTAATTTATATGCCAATGGTAAATCTTGTTGGAAAAATCTTGATCCTCTAAGATAAATTGTTAATAATAACCCTACAATGAAGATATATATGGTGAACCTTATAAAGAACTTGACAAGTCTGAACCATGACTTTACAATCCTAAGAACTATTTTATATAAGAAATAAACTCCTAAAGCGTATAAAACTATACGAGTGAATTCTGGATACTGACTATGGGAATATTTAATTAATGTGATAGTAGTACTTAAAAAGAATACAATGGTAGTTACTACATAACTTAAGATTTGTTCAATTACGGGGTGCATGTTGATCTAATGGTTTTTAAATGACTTGAAATTGTGTGATGTAATCTAGATTCAATCCCGAATTTATGATTTAAATCAACTCCGTTGTTGTTCTTATTGAAACTTTATTTCATTATCAGTAACTCCACAGAGCCGTGAGAACTTACCCGGACATAGCTATATTAAGAAAATTTTTACTATACAATTTCTTCAGAAAGTTGACTCCAAAAAATTTGGCATTAATAATACAAACCTTTTACAAACAATCGTCTTTCGGGAATTTACAGGTTGTTGGCTCTCCTATTAAGTTAGGGACTCAGCAAGTTGTAATAGGTTGAATGTATTTGGAATGTATGATTAGTTTTATGTTGAAAAATTTTGGACAGATTAATGTGATTATAAAGTATATCTTTAGGCTTTACTTATTGGTATCCCGTTATGTCACAACAGTTTTTTGTATCTAATATAAGGGGGTTTGACGTTTATCGTTGTCATCTTTGTTTCTTGTGGTACTGATACTTTTAATTATTGACTATATGCTTGATGCCCGCACGACTGTCTTTGGTATATAAGATCAGAAAATCCTACAAATATCAAATTGTAGAATGAACATGATCCTGGGTATTTCAATGTATCACCAACAATTTTTGAAATATAAACCATACGACTGGACTGCAATTTAATAATCCATTATACAGTATTCGAATCATTGTCAATGATTTGTATCACATGATGTTCTTAATCGCTATCATTATTAATGGTAAACATGGTATAGGTCACATTGTTACTTCTATTTCTAATTGTTACTTTTATTTCTAATTGTTACATCTATTTCTAATTGTTACTTTTATTTCTAATTGTTACATCTAATTCTGGTATATTCAGGAGAACGTTCCTGGGTATTTGTACAAATTCTTTTACAATAGTTTTTCTGTGTAATTTCAGGAACCTCTATCCTTTGAAGACTATCGTAACTTCAATATTAGGGAATCACTTGTCAACATCAGTAGCTTTCGAAGAATCAAAAACAATCAATAATATAGAGGCTGCTAAATTATCATAAATATTATACATTCACTATCATATCTGTTGGTACCTATCACAAGCATTACTTGTCAAATTTCCTTCTAAACCTTAATTCAATATCACTACTACTTTTCCAAATCTTAGTCTTAATGGTTTGTAATGTCATACTGTTTTCCAATTCTTGTCCCTTACATTCCAAAACCAACCATTGAGTTGCAGGGATTTTATCTTTCATTTCACTTGTTCTACTTTCAAATTTTTCAATCAAATAAGTTAAGATCTTTGAAACTCTCAACATATTGTGACTTGTAAGTTTTATAGAACTCTCCAATACTGGCAATTTCTTAATTTTACGTTGAGACTTACCATTGATTTTCTTTTCTGGTGGCAAACTAGTGTAATCAACTTCGAGTAATTGAAATGCAATTTTGGGACTTTCTTTAATTGGGTACTTATCATATAAAATTGGTTGACCAATCCATTTCGGTAAGAAAGTACGAAGATCCTTGATAAGATCATAATTTTGTTGTAACGAGTTAAAGTTTGATAAATCTTCAAGTCTAAAACTGAACAAATCTCTTAAATTACCTAAATCAGGAGAATTTTCAAATACGATGATTAATAAATTCGATGGTAATTCATTGAAATTTATACGGGGTCTGTAAGGCAAAGGATCATCATTGTTTCTTGGGAAGTGCTTGAAATATTTAGAATCATTAGAATAAAGTCGAAGCATACTATCAGGAACTTTTGATGAACTATTCAACTTTTCCTTATAGCGTAATTTATTATCATTGAGGAGATAATTGATTGAATCTGGATCATCAACTGTATCAGGAGATGCAATAAATTCTGACACCTTATCATCTTCATTAATACTAACGTTGGTACTATTAACCACACTATTAGTACCATTGGTATTAGCACCGTTACCATTAGAATTCTTATCGTTTCCATTGGAGGAAAAGAAACTGCTTTTACTAGAAACTTTCTTCAAAGATGATGAACTCTTTCTTGAAAATAATTTCAATTTTTCTTTTGTGTCCCTTGGTTCTTTATTATCTCTTAATCTTTCTTTCATTCTTTCTCTAACTTGGGCATCAAATTCCCATTCGAATAATGCATAGTTATGAAACAAAGAATTCAATAAAATTCTGCTAACCTGTAATCTATCGTCATCGGTGACTTTAACTTTAGGGTTCTTGACAGCATCTTCATTTAATTCTAACTTGAGGAATGGATAGCTTCTAATTAACTCATCATAGTAAATTTCAACGTTATTAAAATTAGTTTCACTCATAGTTACTAATAATTTCCCCAGTTTGATTTCAACTTCACACCAGTTATTTAACGTATCAGTGGTTTGGTATTTCTGGAATATATCATCCATATCTTTTATACGTTTTTTAATCATTTCTGTAGTGATTTCTAAGGAATTGTTATTAAATGGGAAAGATTTGGTTTTCTTACAGATGAAAAGGTCCCAAATGGCAATGTCTCCATTTAGGTAAAGTACTAACATTGAACGTTTGTTATTGAATAAACGTTTTGCTATAACACTTTTCGGGGTAAGATTATAAGAAATCAAAGGCTTCTTATTGAACGGGATGGTTGTGACTTGATCAGGGTTGACAGGGTTCAATAAGATTTCAATAGGGGTAGTTTCAACTATTTCATTAGAATCCTGAACTGATTCACGTTGAGTCCGGGAATTAAGTGTATTAACGAATTCTAATGATGGTCCACCGTTGACATTCAAGAAAACTGAATTATATAATCCGTTATCAACTTCGTCATTAGAATTTAAATTATTGGATAAATTTGATTGTAAATCAAACGTAGTAGTATCCATTGAAAAATGACTTACTAGATCATAAATGTCAGAATTCAAATCATCGCCGGATGTCTTTGTATCAACCAATTCATCCACCATTTGATTTCCATCATAATCATGTAGGTTTCTTAAATATTGATAATTTGATATATTGGTGGTGTTTGGGATATAGTACCTATCTAAGGACATATCAGTTGAGGCAAAGATGGAATTATCATTTTCAATGTCTAAAGAAATGATTGAATTTGGTGATTTGGCTATAAGTGTTGATAACCCGATTTTTTCGGTGAAATCTGATGATTGAAACGTTGTGAATTCCGGAGAGTTTATAAACTCATCATCATTTAAAAGGTACGAACAATCGGTTTTAATAATATTCCCAGCTTTGTCAGCACTGTAAAAAACATCAAAGTTCTGATGATTCAGTTCCAAACACCAAATTGGATCATCATGAATATTAAAGTTCTTTAAGATTTTGAAGTTTCTTAAATCCCATAATTTTATAGTTGAATCGGATGATCCCGAAAGAATGAAATTGTCATTCATAAGTAAACATCTAACATTATCTTGATGACCAATTAACTTCTTGATGAAGTTATTTTGATCTAACCGTTTATCAAAGATGTTTATCGTATTATTAGGGCCACCAGCACTAATAAGGTTACTGTTATTATTAGCTAAGGAGTAGATGGAATTTGTGGAAGAATTGGTGGTGTTGTTGGTGTTTTCAAGTATCTTAATTGGTTCTAATTTAAGTGTATCCCATAACACAATTTTTCCATCTAATCCCCCACTAACCAAGATTTCTTGATTATTAAAGTATGATAATTTCTTGACATAATCGGTATGAACATTTTCAAATTTCGAAATGTTTTGTTCTTGTTGGTTCAAATGAATGATTTTAATCGACAAATCCGATGAACATGATACCAAATCGTTATCATTATTGATCAATTGTAAATCATTTATCCAATCAAAATGAAGGTTGTAAGTGCTATAATTCTTATCAACATTGAAATCTCCTTGAATTTTATTATAAGGAATTGGTTTGGACGAGATTGAAGTTTCTAACTTCAATAATCTTTCATCAGGGTCAAGGATTTCTCCAAAAGTGTCACCGATTTTGAATGATTCATTATTGAGGACATCATTAGTATTACTCCAACATTTTATAATTCCATCTCTACCACCAGTGAACAATTGTTTTCGCTTAGTGGAATATCTCATGGAATTAATTGGAAGTATATGATTTTCATCATCATTTATATCACCAATGACATAAGAGATCCCTTTTCTTATTCTTGAACTTGTCATGATATAGGAGGTGGTCGCAAGTGCGAATGGGGAAATACTCCGGGATGCCGTAGTAAATCTCATTATTCGCCCTACTTGCGGTACTAACCCTCATTATCAATCTGGAGTTGCTCGTATTTCTCAGGATTCTTTAGGTCTGTCACTACGCGTTATGCCATCAGTTGAAATAGATTATTCTAAAATAGTGCCAATCCTCGATGGACTTACCAATGATAATATAATTTCAACTCCCTTCGGGTTATGTATATTGGAAATTCAAGGTATATTGAATTACCCTAAAGAACTAACTGATCTGGCTCAGTTTATAACGATTGATGATATTTATAGTGCAGTGAAGTTTGGGAAATTGTTGATAGATGAACTGACTTCTAAGGCTACATTGTTGGTTAATGACTCACAGAGGTTATTGGGAGAGATTCAGGAGTTGTCAACACCTTTAGCAGTTTTGACTGTTCCTACTAATGAGAAGTCTATAAGTATGGTAGACGTGGTGAAGAAGAAGTTGATATTTAAAGAGAGGCCATTGCCTATTATGTAGTGTTCAACATGAACCAGGACGTAAAGGAATGTTGTGGTGTCTTGTTGATGTCTAGTGGAAGATTGTGAAGGTACGTAGACCTTCTCCTTATGTGTCACAATGGCCCATCATACCATCGTATAGTCGTGTATATAAATAAATCGCATCTTTATCCTCACGTTAACTCACTAACTCACTAACCCATCCAGGTTCTCTCAACACAAATGGACAAATCAGAAATCGAAACACAATTAAAATCATCGATCTTTCTAATGGTTTCAAAGATCATTGAAGAAGACCATAAATTAACTCCGACCCCAATGTTTATAGCGTCATTAGTAGAATTGGTAATGAACCAATTGATTAACTTAGGTGAGGATTTAGAATTGTTTGCACATCATGCTAATAGGAGTACGATAAAGCCTGAAGATTTGTATATGGTTACGAGGAAGAATGAAGTATTAACGGCGGTGTTGAAGGAGTTTGAGGGACAATTAGATAAGAGAACATGAATAAAAGAATATGAATGAAAGAACGTAAACGACAAAACATAAACGAGCGAAGCCAGTAAATGTTCTCGTGTCTTGTTGATATCTAGTTCACGTGCACTAATGTATCATTTGACATGGATTATTAGATTATGTCCAAGGGCTCCACATAAGTGCTTGATAATTAGATCTAAAAGCCCTATATAAATGTCTACCAGACACCATAAAGATGCTCATTTCCTGTCGTTCTCAGTGAACAAAAGGAATATACCTTGAAGTAGTGTATCTACAATTGGCCAGGAATACTATCAAAGACGACTTATGTCCTGACGCCTCAAACTTGGCTGTCGCTCAGGTTAAGTCGGCGCCCAGGTTAAGTCGTAGCATATCACTGTCCTGACGCGTTTCGCGTTTCGTGTAATTAACCCTAAAAAGGAACTGTAATGAAATATATATCTAGGTCTTCGCTTCTGGTCTTCGCTTCTCACTCACTGATTTATTCACTAATATTCACTCATTATGTTAAGAAGATTATCAACTGATTTCAGTTCTAACAAACGTATGAAGCTTCTTGATACCACCAACCTATTAACACCAGAAAAGAATCGTATTGAAAAATTTGAAATCAAAAAAGATGATAACCCTAAGAAATTGAACTTCTTAACTCCACCAACTACGCCAACTAAGAAATCAAAAACCACCGTGTATAGTAAAGCCAAAGCATTGTTTCAAAGAGGTAACAATGATGTAGATAATGAATTATCATGTTTAATTGGAAGAGAAACTGAAGGGAGAGTTATCAATGACTTTATATCTGCAACCGTAAGTAAGAACTATAGTGATAGTTTATATATATCAGGACCACCAGGATGTGGAAAGACTGCTCAATTAGATTTATCATTAAACCATTTCAGTACGTGCTTCAATGATGATTTAATGATCAAGGGAAATAAATGTAAAGTGGTTAAAATCAATTGTATGACCATAATGAAACCTAATGATATATTTGATGTGATATTATCTAGATTGGATGTTAAAGGCTTGAAATCTAAAGATTCAAGTGCTCTTTCAAAGTATTTAAACACAAAAAATGATCATCAATCAATATTGATTATCCTAGATGAACTTGATTCATTGTTAACTAAAAATCAAATGATTTTAACTGAATTATTTCAATTATGTAACCCTAAATTAACAGAAGAATTCAAAACTAATTTCATTATAGTGGGGATTTCAAATTCTATTGATTTGACCGATAATTTATTACATAAACTTCCAGCCAGACCAAAGACCATCAATTTCAAACCATATAATTTTGATAAAATTAGAAACATCATTACTAAGAAACTTCAAGGATTAATTGAAGCCGATAAGGAAAATACTGTCGAGAATTTTGTACCTATAGTCAATTCCTCAGCTATTTTACTTTGTTGTAAGAAAGTAGCTGCCATAACCGGAGATTTACGTAAAGCTTTTGATACCATCATTAGAAGTATAGAAATTTTAGAGTCAGAATTGACTGATTCAGCAACCTATGATTTCTTTACAGCACCAAGAGTTCAAATCAGTCATATTGCTAAGGTTTGCAATTTGAACTATAATAATTCCATTCTTAATAGTTTGAATAACTTACAAAAAACAATGATTATTAATTTATTCAACTTCGAAATCGAAAGTGATAAAGTATTGAATTTGAATAGTTTTCAAGATTACTTTAATAGTCATAATGAAATAAAAATCAAAGGACCCGAAATGTTGGAGATTTTAACGAATTTGGATAGTTTGGGGGTTATTCATTTAGGTGTTGGTAAGGTTTTGGGATTAAGAGTAATTAAGAATAATGTTACTTATGATGATTTAAAGAGGAGTTTGGATGAGTTTTTGATGAAAAAACTTCTCTAATACCGAACGAAGTGACGTATTAGTATTGTAACTGGATTCCGTCAACAGTTCCTATCAAAGGCTCCATTTGTAGATGCCCTGTAAATAATTACTAATAGTGAGATAACAATGAGATTATCCACATGTATAATATGTAGAAATAGAATAAATAGAATATGCATTACATCTATATTACATTACATCCTCTCCTTATTACAACTATCAGTCAGTCTTCGAACTTAGTCATGTAATCAAGGCATCAAATTAATCCAATAATCCGATATATCCTTGACGAAGATGACATCCCATATAGTCAGACCATTTATAGTCGACCTTCAGTCAACAGCAAACAACTAATTACAACTAGCCTACTTGCTTCACTGCTTGACTAGTTTATGTCCTTCTTTTCTAATGGATTATATCTTAAAAACTTTTCAATCAAATCAACATGAGTCAATACCATTCTTCTACAACAATATCTCTTTAATTGTAATTTATCTAAAGCATCCCCTTCGGTAACATTATCATCTTGCAAGAGTTCCAAGTACGTTTCCCATTTATCCCCCACAACTTTACCACATGAAAAACATCTAATTGGAATAATCATTGTTGAAAATTTTGCGATGTTGCGAGTTGGTGGGATATAGTGCGAATAGTGACAGTTGGTGCGACGCTAGCACCAGGGTAGAGAAAATGCGATGAGATAGTCTATTATCGCTCGTTCATCGCATCGTGAAAAATTATCATGGAGTGGTCATTATCTGTTATAGGAAGTGGGTCAATAACTTGTCCTGAATTCGGAGTAAATGGTGGATATAGTGAAGATGGTAAACATTTCATAGCTGCTCTTACCAACGAAATCCGAATTTATTTCCTTAAAACAAGACAATGTATTAAAACTATACCAATAGACATAAATTATCAAATTATCGATTTGAAAATCATAAAAGATATTGTTGTGGTGATCACGCAACAAGAAGTACTCAAGATTGACTGGAAACAAAAGAATCCACAAATAGAAGTCGAACAGAAACCTTTCAATATAAAATCAACCATCTCTAAAGATGATGAGATTTGGTACATAACTGAAAATCAAGATAGTTTAAGTATCTATCAACAAGATGACGTAATACATACAGTTGAAAAAGTCCAAATTTTTTGTAAATCATTCAATAATCAATTCATCTTATTTTTATCCAATAATACACTTTTCAGATATGATACTTTAACTAATAGTACCACCAAATTTTCATTCAATTATAAATCACCAATCATCTCCATGGCAATAAGTGATGAAGGTGTTATCGCATTAGGGTCCCAATCTGGACCCATACAAATCATATTCAATGATAACCAAGAAAAAATTCTAAAATGGCATATAGGGCCAGTTAAGTCTTTAAATTTTGCAGCCAATTCTTCAAATTTCTTAATCAGTGGAGGAATTGAAAAAGTATTAGTTATATGGCAAATTATCAATGACAAATTACAATTTTTACCAAGGTTAAATGGTACAATTGAAAAAATCTTCATTGACTCCAAAAAACCTGAGAATTATAATCTTTTACTTAACGTTAATGATAATAATTATGAACTTTTAGTTATTTCAAGTGTGGATTTAGTTAGTAGATTAGCTATAAACTCACCAAGACCTCAAAAATTAAGTAATAAGAATCATATTACTAAAGTTGTAGAGATCAATCCTAAAGGTAATGGATTATATTTACCATATGATTCAATTTTACAAGTGTTCAATGTCACAAAATATGAACAACTGTTTCAACAGAATTTAAGTCCAAGTATTGGAATTGGTAAAGTCAAAAGTGAATTGAAATTGAGTGATCCCCAAATTACTTTGTTAAAGTTCAATGATACTGGTGATATAATGTGTACGTTTGACAAGTATGTCAATGATGATGACTTGAATAACGAAGTTTCTTATGCCCTCAAGTTCTGGAAGTTCAATGGTGTTTGGGAACTTGTCACCAAGATCATAAACCCCCATTACGTCCAACCAATAATTAATATGAAATATTACCAAGATGGGTTCATAACTGTTGATAACAAGTGTAACATACGGTACTGGAAGTTCAAGAAAGGTGCATGGGTATTAGTTAAAAACAAAGCAGTTAATTATCCTGAAACCAAACTGATTAGTATTGAAACGTCTGGTGATAACTCTTTAGTGGTTATTGGCTACGATAACAAGTTGGAATTTTACCTGTCGAATTTCGTTAAACTCGATATTAACTTAAATCTTAGCGATACTAATATCAGGTCTCTCAAAGTCATAGGTGAACATTTGATCATTATAAGTAAAACCAGAATCTCATCATTCAATTTAGTAAAGTTTGAGTTCAGTAGAATGTTCAAGTTCAATGAACGGTTCCCAATTGGTGGTGATCATTTAGTTGCAGTAAATAACGGGGTCTTAGCATTAGCATTGAATTCAGTTTCGAAAATCGTTTTACTCGATAGCAAATTGAATCCTATTTTTATCACTAGTCATTCACACCCAATTGTATCAGTAAGTAAATTTAATAATTCATTCTTGTTTATGGATGTAAATAAGAGATTGGCATTAGTCAATAATGGATCAATTGATTTTGCTATCAACGAAGACATTGTTGAGGAAACTGAGAGAAAGGTTAATGTTTTGAATGGTAATAATGTTGAGGATCTTGAATTGAAGAGTTTTGATTATAATTCATTCCAGGGGATTTTTGATACTGATAGTTTGGATGGGTTATTTGAGAGGGTTATAAGAATTGTAGAACAGTAACTGCCAAACGAAACGAGGCAGTTAGTATTCTGTCGTCTGAAATTTATCGTCTTTGTGCCTGTCTAACTAGAATCTCATAGAACTCAGCATCGGTTTTAACTAATACATTACATATATTTATATACAAGAATCTAATAGACATAACTCCTAATTATTACGGTCTCTATAACTTCTTATAGCCATGATACTTTCAATTCTATTCAATGCTAATCCTAATAAATCTTTCCTCTTTTGTAAGTCAATATGAGCTTTGATCTTTGGATCTTCCATGGCAAAGTTCTCGATTTCCTCTTCAGTCATGTTGGTAAAGAATTTGACATCCAAATCTCTAGGGAAGTTATAGTAAAAGTCGTTCAATAATTCGACATTCAAGAATAATATACTTGTAGATGTAAGCTTATTATTGATAACATCTAAGTAGATTTCAGGACAATGATACTTATTTTCTTTCCTTTTACATTTAGAATTATTCTTGAGGAATTGGTACCTCATTTTAAGAAGCGATAATCTGTCTTGTAAGAAAATTCCTAATTTCCCTTTGTTAATAAGAGAATTAGAAAAGCCTAAAGTTTCTATGGACGAAAAATCGATCTTATCAATTTGGTTTTGGTGTTTCAAATTCTTTAAATATTTGATGACCTGGTTCAATTTCCTACCACCGATTTGTTGTTTTAAATCATTAAGTAATTCATCACAATTCTTGATTTCTTGTTTCATGAGATTTATGGAATTTTCTTTGGATACGGCCCATTCATTATCTTCGATTTCAATCTCATACTTGAATGGTTTGATACAATTTTCCACTTGATCAGCTGTAGAATAGTATTTATTGGATAATACAGATTTGGCACTATCTTTGACGGCATTCTTGGTTAAAGGGTGGTTCTTTAATTGGGTATTATCAACTAAGTTATCAACTTCTTGAAGTAAAATATTGGTTATAAGTCCGGTAGATAATCTTCCAATTCCTAATTTAGTTAAGGAGTTGGTAACATAATCTAACTTCTTGATCCATACGCTATCCAAGTTATTATTGCTCAAATCATTCAAGTTTTCTGCCCCATTCCAGTAATTTTCTGCTAACAAATTCAAGATTTTTTGATCTAATTCATTCTTAATAATTGATTTCAATTCCTTTTTGCCGAAATTCTTGCTCAATTCTTTGATAGAAAGTTTCAAAATGTCAATATTGTTGGCCAAATATATTGATGGGGTTAAAGGTATATCATTGAATTCTACTTTGAATTTATAATTAGTTTCTTCAAATTCTCTTTGAATTGATAAATGGGTTGGTATCAAGTTTTCAACCATACTACGTTCAAGAATCTTGATTAATTTCTTCTTAAGAATTTTTGTGCTAACATTACAATTAGTAAAGTCTAGGTGGTGGTCTTTGAAGTATTGTGATTCAAACAGCTGTTGAGAAAGATAACTTTGGTAACTACTCAAACTCTTTCTAGTTAAGAAATTACTTCCATCCGGTTTAGGAATCTTGGTGATGACTCCTACATATCCTAATTTCAATGGATACTTTCTATTGAGTAAAATATCAGATGCTACTGAAGGTTCTACTAAATCTAATTTAGTGATAACTCCAATAGTTCTTTCACCTTTTGGATCTGCGTACCTTGCGGCTCTCAATGATGTTGAATTAGCTAAATCAACATTAGCAGCAGAAATTGCTAAAATGATATTCGGAGCTTGTAGATATTTATCACATAAATTCTTGATTTTCAGCTTTAATTCTGTTGGTTGATCGAAGCTTTCAATTTGAATATAACCTGGTAGATCCACCAATGACAAGTCAGGAATCTTGGGTGATCTTATAGTGATCTGTATAGGATCGTCTGAAACAAATTGAGAATTTGGAACTGCTAAGTTTAAATCCACCAAGATTTTTTGAGCTTGTTTGAAGTCAGAAATCGTCATTTTCAATGCAGGAAATTCAATACTCTCAGATGCAGAATCTGGAGAGTTAACCAAAGTCAATTCAATTGGTCTTTTAGTAACCATATTGTCTCCTTTAGGCAAGAATTCGTGACCCACAATACTTTCTAAAACCGAACTTTTTCCACTGGATTGGGACCCAATTACCACAATCGATGGTAATTTCAATTCATTGGTGGTGTCTATGGTCGATAAGATATTTCTAATTTCAATCATTTGCTTGGTAAGATTCATCATTTGATCATTTGTTTCATTATCATCAACTTCTTCGTTTTCTTCCAACTCTTCATCTTCTGGATCTGACGATACCGCTACTGCTGCTGCTGTTGCAGTCATTGTAGCTACATCCCCTCCATCCCCTCCACCTCCACTTTCTCCTCCACTTCCTTCACCACTGGCTCCTCCTTTTGCTCCATTACCTGAAGCATTAGCACCAGATTCACTCTTGAAGAACTCGGCTCCCTTTTCAAATAAGTCACTGGTGAAATCCTTTATCCCACTTAATTTATCCATGGTATAACTATTCATTTGATCGACTTTATATGCAACATACGACCCTCCTGCTGCAACCGTCCCACCTATATATCCTGGAACTCTCAATACTTTTAAGAAATTGATGTTTCGTTTGAACATGAGTGACTGGTTAGGCAAAATTTTAGGAGTCACCTTGACTCCATACAAGGCCTGGCGGGATGATACGTAAAAATTTCGACGTATATTCATCCCTAGTTTATTTATTTGAAACCTAAACATGATCTCATTCGCGATGTTGCGAGACTTGATAAAAGGACGAACATTGTGTCTTTAAAGATCCTTATTATCGAGATTACTCGGGTTATAAGTAGTTGAAAGGATTAAAGAAGTATTGCTCAAGAATGAAAAATCGAAAAATATAAGGTGAAGATAGTTGTAAGGAAGAATTAAAAAAAAATTGCCTCCTGCCAGAATTGAACTAGCGACCTTTGCATTACAAGTGCAACGCTCTACCACTAAGCTAAGGAGGCAAAACTTACAAGTCGGAAAAACTTATCGTACATATTCACATAGAAAACCTCATTTTTTTCGTTTCTGTATTTTTTATCCTTATCAGAAGAATTTTTATACTATAACCTATTCGCATAAATACGGGAGCATTAAGGTATAAAGGGGTCTAATTTTTAAACTTTTAGGAGTCCAAAATCAGTATAATAACCAGCTCCATAACTATTCCGTGATTCAAATTTCCTTTAGTTTCCAACTTTATAATTCACAATGAAAACAATGCCTTTATAGTGTCCTGGGAAAATAACAAATCTATGAAACAAAGAATAAAGAGAATCAATTGAGGATTTAACATCAAGTTAATCAAAAACTAAGCAAGTTTGTATCCCGTACGCAGCATACATTGATCTATCAATTAATTAAAAAACTTGTCGTAATCAGTCAAAACAAGTCTATATCTAACATCGTAGTTTTCCACTCTTTCTAAAGCTTTAACGAAGTTCTCTTCATTAATTGGAAGCGTTTCAATCATAGGGTAAACCTTTTTATCAGCCGCTAATTGTAACATTTTAACAGCTTCTTGTTTTGCACCGGAAATTGCACCAGATAATGAAATACCACTAAAAACAAGAGGAAGAATTGGAAAATCGAATTTTTCACTTCCCTGCTGAACCTCAACAGTTAAGAACTGGCCTCCTACTTTAATGGTCATAAAATGATCAGCATAATTAATACCAGTAAAATTTGAGGCACAATTCATAATCATGTCGAAGTCTCTGAAATATTTTGAATTCCAATTTAGTTCTTCACCAGTTGTAATGAATCTATCAGCACCCAATTTCAAAGCATCTTCTTTCTTTCTGGAAGATTTTGAAAATGCAACTACTTTAGCTCCTAAAGCTTTGGCAAATTGAATAGCTAAATGACCTAAACCTCCAATACCAATAACTCCGATCAATTTGCCATTAATATTATCACCAAAAGTTCTAACGAGGGGTGAGTAAACTGTTAATCCAGCACACATTAATGGACCCACTAAATCATTCGGTAAACGTTCAGGAATGGGGGAAACAAATGATTCAGAAGCTATTATATGAGAACTAAAACCTCCTTTGGTAATATAATTATCAGCTTTATAATGGATACCTTCATACGTTAGGACATTCTTGGGACAATATTGAGCATTGTTATTTAAACACAATTTACATTCTCCACAACTTGCAATAGCAGGTCCAACCCCAACAGACTGTCCAGTTTTTAAAGTTTTCACAGCGCTTCCAACCTCAACAACGGTACCAACGATCTCATGTCCAACAATACAGAATTCATCTTTATATGAACTCCATGCACCGTTGATTATATGATGATCAGTTGCACAAACCCCACAACTTTCAATTTTGATAAGAACATCTTCTGGTAGAAACTTTCTGGGTTTGAATTCGACTAATTTAGAATTTCTCCATTCTTCTGGTTTATAGGATGCAATACCTTGAAACGTCAGTGGAATTGACATGGAAATTGATTTTAACAAAGTTGCTTGGATAAACTTTATACCGTTTTCCGTAGATGACACTCATTTGTATACTTTGCTGTAGTCTGATCTTCAGTATATGACGGAACTGTGCACTGATGCAAGGTATGCTTGAATTATGGAGGATCATTCGCATATACCTCACATAGTAAAATCCGATTTATTCCCGAAAAGCAGCGTCTACTCACACGCCCACATTCACGGAACTACCCAAAACGTATATTAACTATGTGAGCCCCGAGATATCCCCGACAGTACCAATAACATGCGCAACTACCCTTTATTATTCGGGGATAAGTTTGTCAATACCGGAGATGAAAAAATCCACAAAGTCTTGAGCAGCCACGTCTTTATACTCTTCGAGTCTCATGAATACGATATTTAATCCATTTTCCGGAGTTGAAGAAGAAGCAAATGCATAAACATTGGCATGTCCATTAGAACCAGAGAAAACAATATCATCTATTTTCCAATCACCTTGGGTAATATTAACATTTCCAATATTAGAAATCTCAAAGAAAACATTAGCATTTCCACGTTCTGTTGGTTTTAAAACATGATAAGGATTAGCTAATGCAAGCATTCCAAACCATTCGAAGTTGGCTCTACTAGCAGCTGTGGTTTGAATGATCTTGTGGTTAGTTTTCATTAATTCAATTGCTCTATCGTTAAGATCTAGAACCGGCTCGGAATCCGTGAATGCTCCCGAAACCATGAATCTAAACAGATGGTCTTGGCCAGGGAAGAATCTCCGTCCCGATATTGGAATAACACAACGCAATGGTAAAGGCGCTGAAGGGGATAATTGCTTGATTATGGTGTGTTGGAAACAATAATTCATATAAATCGTCAAGAATGAAGTTAAAGTAACACCTTTACTTTTCGCAAACTTTAATAACCGTTTAAGTTTATCACTAGGAATATTAATAAGCTTAAAATGAGTGGTGTAATGTTTTCTATAATCTGGTTTGAATAATGGAGTCGTATTAAGATCGGGATAATTTTCTCCGAAATAGTAATTATAAGCATTCTTTATATAGAGTGGAATAAGTTCACCCAAAACTGTAGTAAATGTAGTCCAATACAGATTCTTAAATAAACCGAACTTATCATAAGGTGGAATCTCGATGTCTTTAGTTGTCAGTAATTGTTGTTTGAAAGTTAAAGAATCTGGCGACTGTTGGTCAAATTGGTGTAAGATCTTAACAAATTCACTATGAAAGTTCCCACCACTTTCACCATCGAATAATAAATGATCATTAACGAATGCCAAGTAATTGTTACTGAATAAGATTACTTTCCATGTAGGTTTACCCCTATTACCAGAGAACGTGATGCTGTTTATAAACTCCAATTGGGATTCATCGAAAGGCTCTGAATTGAAAATAACCACATCATCGAAATCAATTCCCTCTACCGGCTTTAAAACGTAATTCTTGTAAGATTCTTTAATATCATCCGAATCTGGATCGATCTTAGCAGCATGAAGGGAGAATTCAGGGAATTTTTCGATCAACAACTTTAACCCATTTGAGATTAATTCCTTGGTTAACGGACGGTTATAGTGGCCAGTGACCGCAAAATTGGAATATACTTGTTGAGATGTACGGCAAACATAGTATCTTTCAATACCACCTAACGGCCTTTGTGACATTTTTATATATTTTCTTTTTCACCTATGTTTCTCGCTATCGCGTACAGGTCCGACTATCAAGGTATGGTCGGACACGACAATCTTTACGTATTTCCTGATAGCCAAGACTGGTTTAAGCCCTAATAGGTATGTCCCATAATGGTAAGTAAATTGCTCGAGAGGTTTAAAACGTATGACCAATAAATAATTAGATGTATCGGATATACCAAACTACAAATAATAAGCTGATTAAAAGTTATTTTTTAAGAGTTTCGGTTATAGCTACTAAAATATATGGTTTAACCCCTTATAAGTACTAAAAATGATCAGACCATCATAACCATTATAACAATTACGTTCCCTATATAATAACATCTGATGGTTTTAGACCTGTTAAATGTTAAAAAATATAACCTTAAATAAGGATATACGGTAGTAAACGGCGGAAATAGTTTAAATCCGCGATCCGAGCTATAATCGGTTTAAAAGCGAGAGCGACATTCAACGGAACACGGATACTTCAGTTGGGCTTGGATTTTAACAACCGATTTCAGACATACGGCCGAAAAAATGTGCCATTATATGCAGAAGGTGCATAATGAATCAGTTTTTTAGACCCTGGAAAACGCTTTGAACCACATTTTTCAACCTCTTTACTTACAGGACTTCTATGATGATTATGTCAATCCACGTTGATAATAAATCGTTGTAGGTAGCCTCTTAGTGTCTTGAATAAAGTTTAGGGGTCGTACATTGAAATGAAATCCCTTTGTTCGAGCGCAAAATACTGTGAAGATTAGAGCAGCGTGAAAAGTTTAAATGACGATGAAATATCCATTTAAACGAAGGATTTCCCTTCTTTCATGAATCTATCATTAACCCATAGATAAAATGAGTTGTAGAACTATGAGATATAATGCCGGATTGTATCCTATTATGGAAAATGATTTAGAACACCGACGTGAGACTTTAACAATAAACCCTCACTTTATAAACCCGGGGTTGTTAAGACGTGAAGAACGTCAACTTACATCTGACCCCCTTAATTTAAGTTGCAATTTAATGCTGACAGACTTTGATAAAATTGAAATTCAACACGTTGAAATAAGACCTGATGAGGCGGAGCCTATAGAAATCGTAGAGCTGAAAGAGATAACCTTGAAAAAAGTCAAAAAGGTGAAGAAAATGAAACCAAGGTTTAAATCCGACTTGATATTTGCACGGGAGCATAATAACACTTTGAAAGTAGACGGAAACCATTCAGGATTGGTTACACAAACACAAGGTGTACAGATAGGATCCCAAACATTAAAAATACAATCACAATCATCAATCGCTTACAAATTCAATTGTCTAGAGCAACAAGTAGACCAAATTAATAAAATCAGAAGATACTTCAAACTCGTCAGAGTCATGATCTACTTCAGTTTTATAATCATATATTTAGTCAGCTTAGTAAAGTCTCGGAGAATTTAGGTATACATATGAATAGCTCCGGGACAATAAAATCTGGGGTAAGTGATGATCGGTAATCTTACGACACTTGACAGGCTATAACATCGAGCTTCAGGCAACTAAGCAATCATTAATAGTCAAAATAACAACCATGGCAATATTATCAAGCAATGGATACGTAATTGACTTCCAGCAAAATAGTGATAAAAATAGTTAAGCAGTCGTACATGAAAACCTGGGAAAAAAGCGGCCTCCAAATATGAAATTTCGAGCCGGTTCCGTGATTTCAAATACAATTGTCTGGCCCTCAAGTGTTTTCCACCGTGTAGAATTGTATGAGTAATAGTTTTATAATTTGTATAAACAATAAATTAGAGTAAATTGAGAGTCATAAGTAATATTATCATAAATATATTTCTATCGTAACGTCATAACTATATACAAATCATTATAAATCTTCTTAATTAATAAGACTCTACACTATTTATACCATAAATAGAATCATGCCTTTGATGATGCAATTTATTATTAAATAATGAATGATTTATTGGAGTATTTATTATGAATTCTTCATCACTTTCTTCATCTGAAGATTTAGTTAACTCTGGTAAATTTTCATCTTCTTCATCGATGGTATTAAGTTTAAATGAGTCAGATTTTTTTATAGTTATAGGTTCTGAAACTTCAATATTAATTTGTTCATCTTCATCTTCTTCTTCATCTGAGCTATAGTAGTAATCATCATCATCCAGGTATTCTGAATCAGAATCTGATTCTGAATCTACTTCATATTCTACTACACTCGTTGATAATGGTGAAGATTGTTGATGTGGTTTTGGTAAATTGAATTTGACTTTGTTCAAATTATTAAGTCTCTTTTCATTTTCGTTTGCTATGTGATCCATCAAGTTATCTAACATGTTTGCTTGAGTAACTAAATTTCTTAAACTAATCTTTGGATTAGTAGCATCTTTAGTTAATTTTGTTCTAACTTTAGATGCTAATAAATATGTTTGTGCAAATGACATTTCTTTTTATTTGTGGTATTATCAATGTATTAATCGTATTAGTGTAAGTCGTTATCGGATTCAATCTATTTATAATTGATAAAAAGATAATTAATGTTTAAATGATTTAAACTGATTTAAAAAAAGTAGATATCCATTTGTATTTATATCTTTTACCATTCGGTTATAACTTAGTAATACAAGCAAGCGACATTTTTGTCTCATCCGATCCATTTTTTTTAATACCGTACCTACGGAAACGGAACCAACTTTAATTTTTGAGAAGACGGGGGATCGTATGTTCCATTTTCCTTAACATCTGAGAATCCAGTTTGACCTTCCGATTGTATTTTACATTATCAGCTTATGATAGAGTCTCTGCTTTGTGTTTGAATGCTTAAATAAATTTTAATAGTTCAAATTTTATATCCGGATGTCTTGCTTTTTTGCTTAGTGAAACTTAAAAACATGTCTTATATTGCTTACGAATTGCATTAGTAATTTTAAATTAGTCATTTTTTACGTGGTGATGAAATGTGCGTGTTTCCACCATTTTTACGAGGGTTTATTTTCGTTTTCAGTCTCGACCGGCTATATGAGATTTTTTCTTACTAAACATTTAGAATGTTCTCCGTGAAAACCTCTCGGGTGTCAATTATACCTTTAGCCGTTTAAGTATTATTGTCCATTTTACATTTGAATTTATTAATTAAGGGGTTTATTATTATTACAGCTGTTTGGAACTTCTATCAACTTCTTGTTTATCAATTATACGGTGTTAACTTCAAGTTTTCGTTTCGGCTCTAGCTCCGTCTCGATACTTCCGTCGCTATTTAATTATATAATCGAAGATTCTGGTGAGAAAAAAATGATTCACGATTATGTAAGCGCCAAAGTCACCGATCTTTAGCCGTTTAAACGTCTCATATAATCGGTGAAAATTAATAATTACTTAACCCCTTAATTTACTTTTTTAGAAAAACTGGTAATTTAAATTAATAAGATGTCGTATCACCGTGGCCGTTACTATCTTTAATATTTGTTAATCAGTTGCTTAATTAAATTGATAGTTCCGTTGCCCATTTTGCCCAGCCGTCTCGCGTGAACCCCGGTTTATTAAAGTTAGTCGGTTATTCATCTCCGTAACTTACCCTACCGTCTTGCCCTATTATCACCGATCTGATGCTGACATAATCTTACCGTTTTTGTTAGATCGGTTATGAATATATACGGTTGAGGTTAATTTCGGATTTATACGGTGGCTCATTATTATCCGTGCTTAAACGTAAGGCTAGATGTCCGAACTGAGATTATTAACATCCCCGGTTAAATGTCAAAACCCTTTTCGGTGGTGTCATGACTTGTTTATTACGGAAGGAATTCAAGGAACCAGTGGAATTATGCATATACCTCTATTTAGAACTTTCGAGAGAAGACTTTCACAAGTTCATAGCGTGGTCATGAATAATAGGCGACAATTCACGGCAATGATGTGGATACTCAAAGTTTAGGATTTATAAATCCATAAATACCGAGCCGGCTACGCAGCAAGTAAGATCTTTAACACCCATTATTAAATTTAGGTTGATACAGAGGGTTAAGATTAGAGTATGAGCCATGTTAAATTGACTCGGTGCTGTTATCACACTAATCAAAACTTTGTCTTGCCGTTTCCGAACTTAGTAATGATGATTGATTGACTTCTTTGACTTTTCTGACTCTTCTATTAAACCCTTATAAACCTTATATAATTAATAAACTTTTTAAATAAATAATCATCATCAAAAACCCCATACTTAAATCTAATAATACTAATAAAACCTAATAAACTAGCACCATTGATTAACAAAAATCCTACCTTCTTCCAGTAATTCAGGTACATATTTCTCAACTTAAATCCTCCACTTATAAAATGATAATTTGCAACATAAACCAATAAACTTAAAGCTGTGAAATTAAGGAAATTTCCCCATTTAATCAATGAATGGTTCAAAATTACATTGATATACTGAAGACTAATAAGAGAGCTATCGCCATCAACACTTACTGGTACATACTTAAATTTCGTGAAATGATACGCTAATAACGGAATTAAGCAATATCCACTAAATGTTAAGGGAGATAAAGCATTATTAGTCAAAGTTGAAATTATTGAGGTTCTAGGACCAAGACCGATTAAATTAGTTATACCGCCTAATCCTACTTCATCAGATTTGATTTTTTTCTTACGATCTAAATCTCTAACTATACGTCTAGGTCTTAAGAACCGAAGTAGAACCCCACTACCTACATGAATTATTCCGGTAGCATAAAGGAACATCTCAAACGGAGCGTTTAAGTAGACCAGTCTAACCATTTGAAAGATTTCTTGGTTTATATTCATAGGTAAAATACTTGGACCCAAAGTGACAGAAGTAGTATGCAACCCAAAAAATGATAAGAATCCATAAGCACTATACTTTTGGACTTTATAAAGTAAAGGGATTAACCATTTCTTAGTTGGAGACATATGACGTTTGATTGGAGGCTCCTCCTCCTGGAAACTGTATGGTTCAGGTTTGATTTCTTGAAGTTGGATATCCATTATGTAATTAGATTTAGGTTAGCAATGAGTGGGCAGTCTTAGGTCGCGCAGGAGTCCTAGGTCGTGCTAACGGCCTTGGAGTGCACCAAGGAAGCGTCACACTGACCTCACTAAATGTACGAGCCAAAAATTCGCACATACAAACATAGACAAGTTCGCAAGTAGATCATTCATATAAACATGACAACGTTCACGTCGCTAAGAAATCAAATAATAAACTTGGAGAAAAAGACCGACCAACTTCTCATACAGTATTCCAATTATGAAAAGTCCGTTAATCATCAAGAAAATCCGGAATTAGAATCATCCCTTGAATCCCAATTAAAAGAAACACTCGATTCCACAAATGACTTAATAGGCAAACTCTCCAGAATTAATGAGTTCGAAAACTTGTCGACTTCCAAATTGCAACAACTTACAAGACACAAAGAAATTTGGATTGATCATTCTTCAAACTTCAATAAATTAAAAACATCAATTGAAGATTTGAAGAACCGTAATAATCTTTTGTTTTCAATTAGATCTGATTTGAATAAACGTAATACCGGTGAAGACGGCCATATCGATACTAATCAAGATCCTAATGATTACATTCTTGATGAAAGTCAAAGAGTCAATGATTTTAATTCATTCGCTAATAGATTATTACAATCAGCTTATCAAACGAGGGATGAATTATTGAATCAAAGAAACTATTTGAATTCTGCCAACTCAAGTATAAGTAGTCTGATTCAACGGATTCCGGGAATCAATGTGGTAATTTCAAAAATTAATACTAGAAGGAAACGAGATACTCTAATATTAGCAAGTGTTATACTGATTTGCATAATACTTTTATTCTTTGTTTAGCATAGTAGCATAGTGTATACGATTTGAATATAGACGTGGGTTTATATGAATCCTGAATTTTCTCTTGAATTCCTGATTTGACTTTGATTCAAAGTTCTTGTTCCTCTGCGGCGTGATATATAAGGATCTTAGATCTAGTCTATGTAACTTCCTTGAAACCTAATCCTGTTCTCTTATCCCTGTAGTTAAGTGCACTTAGATGAACTAGTCCAAAGTCCAAATATATAGGAATATACGAATGATCGCTTCAGACATGCACACTTTCTTAATACTACGCTTTGCGTTTGAGCCATTTTCAACTCTTCAACCACACCAAATACTGCAGCCAATCCCATAATATTCACAAACTTCTCCTCATGTCTTCTCTCACCCCTTGTTCGGTATTCTTTTCCCAAACTCTCGACAAACAGCATGATCCTTAGATTTACTTTACTATATTTGTCCTGCGTATAATCTCTCCTGCACACAATCCCGTAAATACCCTCCTTCAAAAAGGATACCACATTTTTAACACCCACTTATAATGGACGAAGATGAAGTAAAATACCAAATCTCCCAAATAAAATTACAAAGAATTCAAGAGCTCAACATTAAACTCAAAGAAAGCTTACTAAGGCAAAGAATTCCAACTAGTGAAGCTTGTTTATCAATAATTAACTACACATTAGAAACGCCCGATTTCTTAATTCCTATAATCTGGAAATTACCACCGGAACAGAATAAGTACCAGAAATATCAGATATACAGGAACACAAGAAGAATGAGAGTTAAGAGTAATTCGAATTGTTGCACGATTACTTAGGGAAAAGTTTAAACGGTAGGACCCTAAACCCTGCCAAAAGCTAAGAACTAAGAAACTTAGGTCCAAGGGCCAAGAATACACCCAGAGATATAAATTATAGTACGGTACACTATTTCTTAATACACATAATACGTAAACCCATTCACTAACCCAATTGTTCGTCTTCTTCTTCAACTTCCACCCCTTTTAAACTGTTCATAGCTTTACCACCTAATGTAACATCAATTTCCTTTTCGTCATCACCACATCCACAATCATAATCTTCCAAAATCTTGGTACAATCGTAGATTGGTTTTTCTAATCTTTCATTAACTTTATTATGTATATGACAACCCCATAATGCTGCAGTTTTTCTTGATTTAGTTTGTGGGGGATACTTGGCTAATAGCTTTTGAAAGTGTCTAGCACAGTCCCCACATGGATATACTTGAGCAAATAATTGTATATATTGACCTAAAGTTGACTGTTCAAGTTCAGTAGGTTTTTCAGGGTACCTAGCTAAAATAGTATGGAATAATCTCCAAGCTGAATTACCCAATTGAGCTTTTAAGGTTTCATTAGCCATTTTTGGCATGAAAGGAGTTTCAGTAAATCCTCCAGTTAAATCTTGACCTGCCTTAATCGGTTGTTGTTCTTCATTTGCAGTTTCTTTGTTAACTTCAGCAACTTGTTCTTCATTGTGATCAATAGACAATTCCTTGTTAATATCTAAAATTGTTTCTTGTAAACCTTCACTGATTTGAACTGGTGATTTTTGAAGGGTAGTTGGTCCTTCCAATGATTGGCGGTTGGAAAGAGTGTAAATAAGGATGATAACTGCTATTAATATAAATGTAGGGACAATTGATCTTCTTGATTTCATGGTGGAGTAAGTGAGCGGATGCGAAAGTAACGTAGCCTGATTTTGTAGGCTGAGAATTACACCGACCGTCGCGATACGTAGACAACCCAAATTGAAACATAATCAGAAATAATCAGAGATAGTTCACATTATTGTATATCTAGTTTTATAAAGCACTACAAAGTTGACTGACGCCAACCCTACTTCGCTTGGGTCAATAACCTAAATCTTTGCATCTAAAACGTTTGGTAAAGGTTCATCATTTAAGCCAACTAACAATTTAATACCACCAACAAACAACACTAACAACCCAACAGTTGTCCATAATAATAAATTAGCAGTTGCACTTATATCTCTCTTGGAACAATCATACCCTGACCAATTAGTGGTTGAAGAAGTGGTTTTATTATAACTTGAACTACAAACACATGAATAACGTTTGTCACCAATCTTTGAACAAACACCATGAGAATTACAGTTTGAAGTACCAGTTTGACATTCTTCTTCAGTTTCGAAATATCCACCTGAAGATTTCTTTGAGTCTCTGAAAGTGTTGAATACTTGTTCTAATTGTTGACTTCTTTTTGTAAAGTTAATATTTAAATTATTAGATTTGATGATAATAACATTGAATTTTTCAGTCAAGCTTTCAATGACAGTATTCAAAATATCTTGGGCATTATAAAAAGTTTTAGAATTTCCCGTCTTCTTGAATAGTGATACTAAACTATTGGATTGGAATAAAATACTTTCATTAACGTTTATATCATTTAAGTGAACTAGTTGTGTTAATTCGTTAATGAAGAACTTATCGTTGATAAAAGACTTACCAACATAGTTTGACCAAATGGTTTGAAGTTTGGCATTGAATAATTTGAAGTGATGTTTAAGGAATTTATCATCATTGAAATATGACATTTCAGGAGTTAATTCTTTAGACGATTTTTTGAATAATTTTGTTAATTTGCCTAGGAATTTTTCATCATTTATATGGAAGTTAGGAGTAGATTCAACATTTAATCCATTCACTGATAATACAAGCGTTGGTTTTGAATTTTTATTTTGGTTATCTTGATTAAGGAACTCAATGAAATCCTCATTCAAATCTGAAATTTTAAATAAGTCTTGGTTGAATTTATCACTAAAATATGCTAAGGCTTCTTTGGTGGTGAGTGATTTTGTGTTAGTGGATGGATTGTTCAAGTTAAAAACTTCAATTCCTAGACAGATGGTTAAAAACCAACTGATAGTGAAGAGTAATTGCATTGTCGAGCACTAACTCTATGAACGAATGAGTAGTTAAGGTGCGAGGACCGCGACATAGACATAGACACCGATAAGATCTACGATTGTACCTATGGTACACAAATACAAAACCAATACAAACTTGGATAGTAAGAGGATAGTAGTTCGTTGGTATGAGTAGAGAATGAATGATGTTAAATATTTATTCAATATGTACACTACCAGAGTGTCACGACAAATTCTGGTGTTCTATTGATATTTCATATAGCAATTGATCACTAGTTCTATAGTTGAGTTGATTGGTGAATCTATGTTCAACGTCCTTGCAAAAATAGTTGATAGTTAATACTGGGTAATGCAATTGACAATTGAAGACCCCTCTAACTCAGGCTAATCAATCACTATCTAAAGTAATACTAGGACTCCTTAATCTCTCTCCATCATCGCCCTTCTTCTTCGTATCAACAGTCAATTTCGGACTAAACAATACTCTTGAATCCTTGTATCCTAACTTTGTCAAATCATCAGAACTAAACTTTTTTGGCTCAGGTTCTTGATAACTTAAATTCTCTAACTTGAACTTTCTTAATCCTTTAGTATTTAAATTATCATCATCTTCCAGGAAACTTTTCAGTCTACTTAATAAATTCTCTTGCAAGCTGATTTTTATATCGTCTCTAAGTTCTAAATCTTTCAAGAATTCAAACAATTCTTTACTACTTTCCTCATCTTTCATAATGATTACCACTCTACTAAGAAATGGTAAGTTCGACCATTGAACAATTCGATTTATATAATAATCTTCTTCATCGTGCTTGCTGACATTAAGAACTTTCAATTTGATTTGATCCACTAATGACAATTTACGGGATTGGAAATCATCTTTTTGTAAATTGGATATTATGATGGATGTATTCATGATCTCGTAATTTGCTGCGGGTGACAGATGGCATATATGGAACACATTGACACCGCAAAAAGGGATACGCTAGTAACACTTTACCACTGATTCCGAGACCATTCATTTTCTAAGAGCCCTTTTAACTTATTAGATTTTTCATTATTTATTTTATTTTTCCAAGATTTATTTTCCTGATTTAAATCTGTAAAAATCACAGATTATAGAGTCGACTGCAAAAAAATAATTGATAATGAAAATGATAATGAAAAAAACAAACACCAAAAATATTCCACAAATACGTACAATGACACAAACACAACCATGCAGTGATGTTATTTTACTCAGAGGATAAACAAAGAAGAACGTTCTCCCTCCGAAGATTCATAACGTTCATTACTACATAACTAGAGTCAATCCAGAATTATTATTACCAAACGTAACGGAACCATTTTTCCTTTTCTCTATCAGTTAAATCCAATACATCCAATTCGGGATCAATGTTTTCTTCAGCAGGTCCAAATTTTCTATCACGTTTTTGATTTTCCATGTAACATCCAACACCGTAAATGATAAGACAAACTAATGCTAAAGATGTGAATGCTAAAATGGCACTGTAACCAGTACGGTACTTTGGAGCCTCATTTGTTATGAAGAATTGGGGAGCTATGATATTGGAAACACAATATGATGTGAAGTTCACAGCATTAATAACCGTTTTTTTAGAATGACCTGAAGTGTTAGCTAAATTCAAAGCATTCATACAAACATAAGGTCCCCAATAAAAGTAGAAAAAGTAATATGCTACTAGCAATGAATGTTTGTTAGTTAATTTCATCATCAATACTGCACAAATCAATGGAACACAACAAATTATTGATCCAAATACAGTTCTATACTTCTTAGGATAATATAATTGTGGTAAAGCAATGATCCATGATGACAACGTCATGAAAATCCCAGTAGGTACCCCTAAAGCTGTAGTGACAATTGGGGAATAACCTAAGCCCGAAACAATTTGCGCTGCAAATGTAACAAGTGATCCATTGGAAACATTTATAGATAATACAAATAATGCCATTACCCAAGTTTTCCAATCAGTTAAAGCTTCAACGATTTGATATTTCTTGTAATGTTGATTTTGAATACCAGTTCTATTTTCAACAGTTCTATGAATAGTAATATATTTTTCTCTTTCATTTAACCACCAACATGTCATTGGAGAATCTGGAAGTATAAAATAAGCAATGATGGTGAAGAATATTGTGATCGAAGCAAATGTAAGGAATAGTAATCTCCAATTTTCGATTTTAGAATGGGCATGCCCTAATCCAAAAGATAACAATCCAGTCACAACCGAAGAAAATCCACTAAACCAAATAGCAGTTCTTATACCTTGTTCGGAAGTTGATTTCCTATAATATTGAGCCGTTATAATTGAACAGAATGGGAAAAGAAACGTTTCACCCATTCCCATCAAGAATCTTTGAGCTGCTAATGAAGCAAAATTATGAGATGCTGCCATACTCATTAAAACAATATTCCAAGCAATAAATGAAATAATCAATGTTTTAGCAATTGGTGCTTTTTGAAGTATAAAATTAGCAGGAACTTCAGCTACAAGGTACCCGAAATAAAAGATAGAACCAAGCCAAGAGTATTGACTACCTACTAACCCAACCGACGTTCTCATCCCATAAGCAGCAGCATTAGAAATAAGGATCTTATCAGCAGCAGCTAAGGTAATCAATACAGTCATTATGGGCATCAACATTAAATCAATCTTCCATAAAACTTTCCTAGCTTCTTGTGGAGTATAATCTGCATGTTTACTATGTTCTAATAAGTACCTGGCACCAGCATCAAGGTCATCTGAATTCTTAATTTCTTCTTTAACATCATCAATGGAGTTAATACCTACTACTGGGTTACTTTTTTCATTCTCTGATAAAATATCACTCATATTAGCAATGAAGGTTTAAAGCGGCTATTTCAATGCTTTTATAATAGATCTGGCCTGCAGGTGACGATTTACAACTCTTGGCGAATACAATTTCCGTTTACAAAATAGATTAGATAACCAACTCACGCATTAGGCAGTTAATGTGGGTTATCAAATTCCGGATGTCGCACGGTGTTTTGGGGCAAAGCTATACGCGGTGACGATTGAGGATTGCAAAATATGATTCCATCTATTTAATTCCATCTATTCCTAAAATTGCATGTATAACACAGAATATAGAGAAAAATTCAGTGTATACAAAACAAACAAGAAGTTAACATGACAAAATCAGTGCTAATTGTTGGATGTGGAGTATTTGGACTCTCAACCGCATTAGAACTTGCTGAGAAAGGTGATTATGATATAACTGCTATTGACGCTTATCCCGTACCCTCTCCATTATCTGCTGCCTGTGATTATAACAAGATCATTAGACAAGAGTATAATGAAATGTGTTATTCAAAAATGTCAGTAGAAGCTCTACAATTATGGAGAACAAAACCAATGTTTAAAGGTATTTATAATGAGTGTGGGAGAGTTTTGATTACACCAGAATCTGCCAAAGCTAGAAACGACTTTGAGTTGAAGAGTATTGAAAATTTACGTAAAATCAAGGGTCAAGGTACTAAAGTGGAATTTTTCAAAGGTAGTCAGAAATTAGGAGAAAAGTTTAAGGAATTAGAGTATAATTCTGTTGATGATGGTATCCAAATCAAATATAATCCTGAGTGTGGGCTAGGCCACGCTGCTAATTCTTTGAAAGCAGTATATTTTGAAGCTGCATCTAAAGGGGTAAGATTCATATTTGGGGCCAGTGGAAGAGCAGTAAAGTTACAAACCATTGGGGACAAGGATTACGTAATTACAGAAGATGGCTCCAAATATACAGCAGATCAAATAATTCTAAGTTCAGGTGCATCTACAGGAACTTTGATTGATTTGAAACAACAGCAAACAGCTACAGGATTATTTGTCACATTCATTCGTTTGACTCAAGATGAATATGAAAAGTATAAAGATCTTCCAATTGTATTCGATTCAATCGGTGGATATTTCTTTCCACCAGACCCCGATACTGCTATATTGAAAATTGCCTTACCTGGATCAGGAGCTTCTAATTATGTTAAATCATACTTCAGTGAAAATAAAGTATCATTACCAAGGTATAAGATTGATAATGTGAATGATACAATGCCCAAAGAGTATATAAAAGTTGCAAAAAATTTGTTAGCTAAATACGTACCGGACTTAAGCTACCATAAGTTATTTGGTCATAAAGCTTGCTGGATAGCTGATACTGCCGATAGCCATTTTATTATCGATAAAGTACCGGGTTATTCTTCAGTTTATGTTGCATCAGGTGATAGTGGTCATGCTTATAAGTTTTTACCAAACATTGGAAAGTATATAGTCGCAAGATTGGAGGGGACATTAAGTGAGGAGTTGACTAAGAGTTGGAAATGGAGAGAAGATAGTAAGCTGTTTAGTGCTATGGATTGTGAATGGAGAGTTAGTAGTGAGGAGCTTGATTTTGGAGAAATAGATTGGCTGGTGGATGAGACGGCTAAATTGTAATATCTTAGCCTCAAACAATTACTAGTTAATTGTTGCATAGGAATTTTTTTATAGACGTATTTCTAATGTAGAGCCGTCTTTCATTACTTCAGAGACCTAACAATAGAGTTGCTGAATTCTTGGCCTTCTAGCGGTCTCGTCCTGATTCAGAAGCATCCTCTGTCAGCGTATACACCACGATAAACTTCATATATTTACAGCCATTACAGACAACAATGTATCAAATTCATATCTATGAGTCATTCATTCTTTTATCATTCCAAATTTACGAATATTGTATTCGAGACCTTTGAGTGTAAATGGAGGCAGCGTATAGAATTGCCCTCAATTCCACATACATCTATATTCCTGAACTTTATACTACCGCGTATAGAATTACCCACATCGTAGGAATCTCCGCAAAACCTATCTACCGCACCGACATCTGAAAGATCAACGACATCTACGGAATCTGATAGTACTTAAGATAACTATCCCCATTATACTTCAAAATCCTCCAAAACCAAGAATGACGGTTGAAAAGAAAGTACAAATTTCAATTGACCGTGGTGGGACATTCACTGATGTTATAGCTATCATCCCAGATCAGCCTGATTATGTATTCAAGCTTTTATCAGTTGATCCTGGTAACTATAAAGATGCTAACATCGAAGGAATTCGTAGAGTTTTAGAACACGTTGAAGGTGTGAAGATTCCCAAAGGTCAACCGTTGGACACTACATGTATATCGTCGATTAGATTAGGTACTACCGTCGCTACAAACGCCTTGTTGGAGAGAAAAGGTGTTCCTACAGCTTTAGTAGTTACTGAAGGATTCAAAGATCTTCTACATATTGGTGATCAATCCAGGCCAGAATTATTTTCTCTAGAAATACTCAAACCTGGACCATTATATAAGGCTGTTGTTGAAGTTTCAGAAAGAGTTACATTGCCAGCATTCTCGGAAGATCCTCATAATAAAGATCATCATGAGTTAGTTGATGGTAAAACTTTTGTGTTGGGGTCGACCAAAGAAGTTGTCAAGATCGAACGACCTTTGGATGTAATAAAGACAGAACAGCAATTAGCAGAATTAAAAGGGACAGGAATTGAATCAATTGCTGTGGTGTTAATCCATGGATATAATTACCAAGTCCACGAGAAACAAATTGGAGAAATTGCAAAAAAACTAGGGTTTAAGAATATCACCTTATCTCATGAGGTTTTACCAATGATCAAAGCAGTTAACAGAGGGCAATCAGCTTGTGTGGATGCTTATTTGACGCCTATAGTCCAAGAGTATATTCAAAGTTTACTTAATGGATTTGAGCCAGATTTTGAAAAACACACCAAAGTGGAGTTCATGATGTCTGATGGGGGATTGTGTAACTATAAGAAGTTTTCAGGGATCAAATCTCTTTTATCAGGGCCTGCTGGTGGAGTAGTAGGACAAGCTAAGACTTGTTTTGATCCTAATGAAGGGACTCATACAATCGGATTTGATATGGGAGGAACTTCAACCGATGTTTCCCGTTTCCATGGAACTTATGATCATGTTTTCGAGACCATGACTGCTGGGATTAAGTTGGCAGCTCCTCAATTAGATATCAATACTGTTGCAGCAGGTGGAGGATCGATTTTAAGTTACAAAAATGGAATATATTATGTTGGACCTGAAAGTTCATCAGCTCATCCTGGTCCTGTTTGTTATAGGAAAAATGGGCAAAATTTAACTGTTACTGATGCTAACTTAATGTGTGGAAGAATTTTACCTGAATATTTCCCCAAAATATTTGGTCCTAATGAGGATGAACCTTTAGATAAAGATGCAGTAGTTAAGAAGTTCACAGAATTGGCGGACATTATTAATACCGACCACAAAGATCTCGAAGACAAAACTCCTTATGAAGTAGCATTGGGTTTCTTAGAAGTGGCTAATGTTGCTATGGCCAAGCCTATTAGACAATTGACAGAGAATAAAGGGTTTGACGTAACTAAACATAATTTGGCATCTTTTGGAGGTGCTGGTGGACAACATGCTGTGTCTTTAGCCAAAACTTTGAAGATGAAAAGAGTCATTATCCACAAGTATTCTTCCATTTTATCGGCTTATGGAATTGCTTTAGCTGATATTGTTTGTGAGAAACAAGAACCAACGCTAAAGGTTTATAGTGAGACCAGCAAACAGGAGTTACTTGATAGATGTGAACAATTAAAAGTTGAAGTTAAGAAAGAATTGAATGAACAAGGAATCTACGACATAGAGTACCAAATTTATTTCAATATGGGATACAAAGGATCTGATTCTAAGTTGATGATTCCTGAACTAGCAGAACAAGACTTTGCTAAATCGTTCTATGAAGTACATCAACGTGAGTTCAGTTTCAACGACTTCAAAAAGGATGTCATTGTAGGTGATATCAGAGTTAGAGGATCAGGTAACTTTAATAAGATTCAAGAAGTTTCACCATTTGAAGATTTAGCTAATATCAAGACCTTTAGTGTTACTCCAGGGTTAGAGCAAGATACCAGTCCAATTTTCTTCAAAGACGGGTTCAGAGAAAGCAAGATTTATCTACTTAAGGATTTGCCTATAGGATCGATTATTGAAGGACCAGCGTTGATTTTAGACGAAACTCAAACCCTTCTTGTTGAACCAGATTCAAAGTTGACGGTCCTTAGTAAACACGTGATTATAGATATTGAAGAACCACAAATTATCAATTCTATTAGCACCGAAGTCATCGATCCAGTTCAATTATCTATATTTTCTCATAGGTTTATGTCTATCGCTGAAAGTATGTGTACTACCTTACAAAAAATTTCTGTCAGTGCCAATATCAAAGAACGTAAAGATTTCAGTTGTGCATTATTTGATGAAAAAGGGAACTTAGTGGCTAATGCACCAGCAGTTCCAGTTCATTTGAGTTCCATGTCATTTGCTGTTAAATACCAAATTGATTACTGGGGCAATGATATTAAGCCAGGAGATATTTTGGCTACAAATCATCCTAAAGCTATGGGAACTCATTTACCTGATATTACTATTATATCACCAGTATTCGTAGATGGAGTCATTAGATTTTATCTTGGTTCTAGAGCTCATCATGCTGAAATTGGTGGAACTGTTGCTGGATCTATGGACTCAAATGCTACATCTTTAGACCAAGAGGGAGTTAAGTTTATTGCTTGGAAAGTTGTTAGTGGAGGGCAATTTGATGATGCAGGTATCCAGAAATACTTCATTGACGATTTAAAGAATTTACCAGGAGTTTCTCCTTCTAGAAAAGTTAGTGATAATATTAGTGATATAAAAGCTGCTATCGCCGCTAATCAAAAAGGGATCAATTTATTAACGGATGTTTTTACTGAATATGATACAGAAACAGTTTTGTTCTATATGAAAGGAATAAAAGATACCTCAGAGTTGGCAGTTAGAAAGTTCTTGAAACAATTGGCTAAGAAAGAGAAACATCGGTTGCCTTTAACCTCAGTTGACTTTATGGATGACGGGGCCAGAATTCAATTGAAGATTGATATCAATGAAGAAGATGGGTCAGCTGTTTTCGACTTCACTGGCACTGCTTATGAGACGTTCAATTGTTTCAATGCTCCCAAATCCATCACTTATGCTGTTATAACATACTGCCTTAGATGTCATATTACCGATGGAGACTTGCCATTAAACGAAGGAGTGCTTGGACCTATTAAGTTGATTATTCCTGAAGGTACTGTCTTAAATCCAAGTATAACAGCAGCTGTTTCAGGTGGTAATGGGATCACATCCCAGAAGATTTGTGATGTTGTTATGAAAGCTTTTGGAACGGTTGCTGCTTCTTATGGGTGTATGAATTGTCTTTGTTTTGGACAAGGAGGATTTAATCCCGACACAGGAGTTTTAGAACCAGGGTTTGGATACTGTGAAACCATTGCAGGTGGTACTGGAGCAGGTCCAACATTTCATGGGTATAGTGGAGTACAGTGTAATATGACCAACACATTAATGACTGATCCCGAAGTTTTGGAACAGCGGTATCCAGTATTATTGAAACAGTTTAGTTTAAGAACAGACAGTGCTGGTCAAGGTAAGTTCAATGGAGGTAATGGGGTCATACGTGAATTACAATTCACTTCACCATGTCATGCCAGTATCTTGACCCAAAGAAGAGTGTTTGCTCCATATGGAATGAATGGTGGGGGTGAAGGTGGAAGAGGTGTGAATTTATTAGGAAGAATTAGGGACGATAAGGAGACAATCGATTGGAAATATTTAGGGCCGACAGCAGAAATCGAGTTAAATGTAGGGGATATTATTAAAATTCTAACACCAGGTGGTGGTGGATACGGAATACCTGATACAAAACCAACTTTAAACCCTGAAGCCAAACCTCAAGTAGTTTTAGCGGGGGGAAGTTACCAAAGATTGCGTGAATCCTATAATACTTCCCAATGATAACTCCGATTAATGCCGTTAAACTCCGGATCGAATTTATAGATTAATACAAATAATTCTTTAATTTAGCTCAGTAATTGTTCGGTCGTAAGTAATTTGAGCTTGTGGATCAAACCTCGAGTGATGATAGTATGTTTGTGATCGTGATTGGGGCTTTGTTATGATAAGAGTTCCCAGCTAATATACCCCACAAGGTTATCAGATCTATCGCACCGCACAGCGCTACACAAACATCATGAAACGAAGATGTCTAACTCCTAGGAGTCGTCAAGGATGTAACATGTGTAAGACCCGAAAGAAGAAATGTGACGAAACCAAACCAAAGTGCAAAGCATGTACCAGGTTGAACTATGATTGCGTTTATGAACAAAAACTTTATTGGTACACCAAAGACCAGAAACTTCACCAAGGAAAGGTAATCCCCACTTCAATGAAACATCTAATCACTGTTATGGATAAGGATTTCCAAATCTTGGATCATCTACAAAACAATCCTCACGAGAAATTTGAAATCCACGATTTCCATACAAAGTTACATGAACCTAGTAATGAAATAGTTAACGAGATTTTTCCCCAAGATTCGAAAATGGAAGTTAATTTGTTTAATTATTATGTAGACGTCATCAGTGCCAAGAAAGTGTTTTCTAATACTCAATTAAATGAGTTCAAGTCTATTGTTATTCCTAATAGTCGAATATCAGGGACATTATTCAAGACTATAATTGCCATATCAGCTAGTGATTTGATAAGACAATTTCCTCAGAATACAAAGTATTATTCAACAATCACAAACAAGTACAAAACCGATGCCATCAATTCTATGTATAATATGTTGGATAATCCTACCATTGAGAATATTAATGAAATCATTATTTGTATATTAATGTTGGCCTCTTTAGAGATTGGTGAGAAAAGTAATAATTGGGTAAATTACCTTAAAGAAGCATGCCTTATATTTCAAAATTTTGACGACAATACAATTCTATCGACTCCAGGATTGAATTTCTGTTATAGATATTTCGTGCTACGGTACATTCTTCTTTGTACTACTCTTGATGATATAGAGTTGAGTATGATGTTGAATCGATTCCCCATGAAAATCATCGAAAAGATCTTTGATAATGATAATATTGAATATTTATTTGGATGTCCACCTAAGTTTATCAAACTTATCTACAACATTCTTTTAACAGATTCTCCTGAAGAGTTTATCAACATTTACCATAAGCTTCAACAAGTAAGGATTGTTACTGATGATGATAAGTTGAGATTATGTTCGGAGTGTTATTTGTTCGGCATAACACTTTATATAGGGATAAAGTCTAATATTAATTTTGAAGATCATAATATTCACATCGACATTAAAAAGGTCCAAAATGAATTAATGGACCATTTTAAGAAATTACTGGAATTTCCTGATTTGTCATTGTTTCCCCTTTGGTCGATCTTTATTTTGAGTATACAAAGAGTTGATAATGTGAAGATATTGGATATAATTCAGGTATTAGAAGGGATATGGCCATTCTCAAGTGTAAGTCTAGTGAGGGAGGGGATTGAAATGATATGGAAGTTAAATAGTTTAGGGTGGGCAGACTGGAGGGACGGGTTGAGTGTTTGCGGGTTTAAACTCAGTTTAACCTAAGCAGTGTAGCTAGCTGGTTATACTGTGCTTGAACTTCAAAGTCTCGACCATTCAAATAAGACAATTATACTCAAAAAGACAATAGAATGATAATACTCAATACAACATTAGGTCTTTTTCAGGCCACTAAAAGTTATAATAATTTATATTAATGCTACGAATAAATGAATATGCTACAACTTTTATCTTTACACTCTTATCACTGTTAGTCATAAGATTAACAACTTGAATAAGCATCAGTGGGAGTAATGGTTATAGTAGGGCTCGGCAATTGACATCCTCTATTAACACTATAAGTACTTTCTACTGGGACAGTATTGATTTTTAGATCAGGTTTATCATGTCTAACTACATTTTCGTAATTCAAATCAATCTTATCATCAACTTTCAAATTACTTGATATGGTTGTAAAGTTCTCCTTAATATTCAACACATAGTCAGTCAATCCCAATTTGACCTTATTATCTTCTAAAAAACTCATCAATTTCGAACTATTGGCTTCGTCATTGCTTATAATGATGCACCTGTTTAAGAATGGTAAATCTGACCAATTTATAATGTTTGAATTATTAACAATAGCTTTTAAGTTTGGGATTTTGGTTTGAAAATCTGGTTTAGGTATATTGGAGATAATGATTAAGGTTTTCATATTAAGGGGTAATTGATTAGAGTTAGAGGTGGAATAAGATCTGGTTTTATATAAATGCCAAGATGCATTGTGATAAGATTTATGCAGGTTAGGGCAGTGCTATGTAACTTAATTACATTTCTCATTTTGGAATTTTTTACGTTTCTATTTACTACGGAATTACTACTGCCGCTATCTGAACCAACTGATAAAGGGAGTAGCTTTGATAAATGTGTGTGTGTATGTGTACCTATAGTATAGATATTATAAGCTTCAGGAATCCTTACACACCTTAAGCCTTTCCATGATCCTCCCATGTGTTAACTAATGGTGCACAGATGAGTGGCTTAGAGCGAGCATGACTGTAAACCCTGTATCATATATCCGCTACAAGTCGGTGCAAACCGTGAAATCATTGCCTTGGATCATTATGTTTCAGCAGCTAAACAGCCACCAATTAGTTACCATCCACCAACTAAGCCCACCTTGGCTCTACAGCCTCTAACATTGAGGGTTCCCAAGATCAAAGTACAAATCATAGTGTAATTTACAACCAGGATTGAAATCACCCCCACAGTACTTGCATTTGTTAATCTTATACTCATCGAACTTTAATTCAGTTTTACATTCACCGCATAGTATAACCAAAGTATTTTCTAAGTCTGAAACATTCCATCTTTGAAGTTGATGTTGAGAATTGGTCAGTTGTTGGTACTCAATATGACACTGATAACACGGGAAATAAGTATCACAGCATTTGAATTTGATGGCTATGATATCAAGGGGAGTATGATAATGTGAACAACGTGTTTGGTCATCTACTAAGTTACCTTTTAGGATTATATCATTACCGTTCTTAGTCAACATCGCGTGAGTAAAGATTGAGATAGAGTTGTCAATGAAGGAAACACGAAGAAAACTCAAACGAACTTAAGAAATGAATAATGAAAAGATCACAAGTCATAAAAACAGAATAGTACAGAGCTTCACAACTTGAATCACGGTCAGCTTGAGACAATCATTGAAGACTTACCGTATCTCTGGTGCAAGACTGCAAGACGATCTCTAACAAACCAATCAATAAACCGTTACGAATGAATACTAAAACTTAATGCAGGAGTCGCCTGTGTTAACCGCTAGCCATGTGACATGTCAATTGATCTTACAAGATTAAAAGAAACCGAAATCCGGCTAATTGATTAAAGTTTGAGATCAAATTCGTTGCGATAAGGTTATAGAGTCTAGGATAATATGGTTAAAACTATTTTAGTCTTCTTTACGATATTAACCCAAGTCATATGAACTTATTTAGATGACAACTAAGATTTAGAGCTTACTAAACATGTCGCAAACCATAACATATTAGGTTTACTAAACTTTACGGAGTTGAATACAGAGAATCTGACACTAGTAAATACAGAGGTCTTCAGTTGACTAGTGCAGAAGAAATACCAAGGCCCGTTATAGTTAATGTTACTGATACTACACCGATCGACCCGATAGTATATTCACAGTGTTTTATTTTACACACTGGTGTGGTGTTTAATAATACCGTCGATTACTGCCAAGAACTAGAAAATTTCGTTAGAAATATATCGACCTCTGGTGACAATATTCAAAACTTACTGTCTCGTAAATTGAATCGTAGGTTTGTTTTTAAGAGACGGTAGTTCAATGGAGTGGCATTGCATCCATGGGTGTCACCAGAACTCTTTGAAGGAGACTACATTGAAAATAATATTTTCAGGTTGCTGCAAATATTCAATATAAAATATAAGATTGGGTTTACATTATTCTTTTCTCTTATGGTTTAATTAGTTTATTACTAAGGGGGCCTTTGTGTGATGTTAAAGCTCAAATACACATAAAGCTTGGTGATCAACTCTGGAAACTGACTAGTTCAGAGTTAACTATTAACGAGAGTGTCAAAGACTATACGACAGTGTGATTAGATAAACACCGTGCGAGTATTCAAGTGTAAATGCCACCTACGTTTCTAATTGTTAAGGCTTATCACTGAGGTTCATAACCGCTAGTCTCAAATTACCACCACGAATTACCACCACCGTCGTCCTAAATTCTAAATAAAACTGATCCTGATCGCGGTATGTTGGCGCGCTTTTATTTTGGTGTTTCGCGATTTGTTTTCAAAACACAAAGTGAATTTCATTTTAGTGTATTTATATTATTTTACAATTTGTACATAGTTCATCAGATTGACACTGATACTTGTAAACATATTCATAGTTAAGTATAATTCCAACTTTTTACATTCGTTTTTAATTGAATAGTTCGTTATAGGATTAATTATATATTTGATCCCTATTAAGTACAAGTATATAGATTGCATTTTATCGTAAGTATTACCAAAACCTAACATTCATAACATTCTCAACAATCACAACAAAACATAACACAGAACTTGATACATTATGAAATCATTAAGAGATGGACATCGAAAAGCATTAAGTGATCTAACTTCCAATGAAAATTCAAAACGTAGGTTTGAAAAGAGGCCAAAATTAAGTAGCAATTTTGAAATCGAACATGATATAGAATTCGAAGAACCTGATATTGAAAATATCACTGATGATAGTGATAAATTTAAAGGAGTTGAAGACATTGAACCATCAGAGGATTTAGAGAATATTGAACAACAAGAATTGGATAAATTTGTTAAAGAGATTGAAGAAGGAGTTATTGATGTTGAAGGTGAAGATGAAGAGGACGAAGAAGATGAACTAGAAGAAGAAACCGAAGATCAAGAAGATCAAGAAAATCAACCACCAGTTGATGATGATGAACATCATCCCATGGAACCAATCTGGAATCAAAAAATTTATCAAGAATTGGAAATAATAATAAACAAATATTCATCAACAACTTTGGATGAAAATGATGAAGATACTTTTGATGTTACCATGGTTGCAGAATATTCACCAGAAATATTTAATTATATGAGAGAATTAGAATTTAAATATTTGCCAGATCCAAATTATATGAATAATCAAGATGAATTAAAATGGAGAATGAGAAGTGTATTAATCGACTGGGTTGTACAAGTTCATTCAAGATTTAATTTATTACCCGAAACATTATTTTTAACCGTAAATTATATCGATAGGTTTTTAAGTAAACGGAAAGTTTCATTGTCAAGATTTCAATTAGTTGGAGCAGTTGCATTATTTATAGCCGCAAAATATGAGGAAATCAATTGCCCAACTGTTCAAGAAGTTGCATATATGGCTGATAATGCCTATTCGATTCAAGAGTTTTTGAAAGCTGAAAGATTTATGATTGATGTTTTAGAATTTGATATGGGATGGCCAGGACCAATGTCATTTTTAAGAAGAACTTCAAAAGCTGATGATTATGATTATGAAACCAGAACTTTAGCTAAATATTTCTTGGAAATAACCATAATGGATTCAAAATTTGTTAGTTCACAACCAAGTTGGTTAGCAGCTGGAGCTCATTATTTATCAAGAAAATTATTAAATAAAGGTGAATGGACAGAATTACATATTTTTTATTCAGGTTATACTGAAGCTCAGTTGAAGCCTTTGGCAAGAGTGTTATTGAATAATTGTAAAAATCCCCTCGAAAATCATAAATCAATTTTTGAAAAATATCAAGAAAGAAGGTATAAAAGAAGTTCGGCTTTTGTACAGGAGTATCTTGAACAATATTCGTAATGAGCTTAAACAATTCGTAATGGGTAATAGCATGTAGCATATATAATTTTGGTTATTGAGATCTCTCGTCTAATCTATAATTAACTTTCCTCTAAGTCTTCCTGGAGGTCGGTCTCTTAAGGAGAATAGCCTAACTCTCTTTTGGTGATGTCGTTAGATGCAAGAATTTCAACTGACAAGATCTTTACTATGGTACCAAGATGTTGGACAGTTTCTTCTTGGATTTCATCTTCAATTCCTGAGTTCAATTGCTTACTTGAGAACTGTCAGAATTCAATGATTTCGAACGTTTGGGTGGGGCCATGGTAGGTACTGCAGAGTTTGCATTTTTAAGTACAAGGACAAACAATCTTGCAAACGCCATTCTTAGTTGACATACAAGAGAAGAATCTGATCCTGATAGATCAGGTTCTTCTGTGGCTGAAACTCCAAATCGGCAAGTGTACCCAGCAGCCAGGACGAATGCTTTGTTGATGCTGATCAACTACATTTGCATCCCTTAATTTTGCAGCACTAACATCACCTCTTGCAAGTCCAATAACTTAATGGCCTTCTGCTTGAAGTTGTTGCACCACCGAAGTTCCAATGAAATCTGTAACTACTGGAGTGGTTATTGAGTTGAAGGAGAATCAATTGAGTACAGGATAAAGTTTATACCAATTTATTACATTGTCGTGGTATTGAAAGTCCCAAGGAATGGATATTGAATATAGGACTTATAGTTCCGCCGGAATAATGCCGTTAAGGCACTCAATGCACCAAAATTAAATCTTTTACTTCGTCTGACTTCGGATCAATGAAATCAATCACATATGTCTTATACCATCATGTCATTCTCTTATTTACTAAATTGTTTAATTTTTGTCATTACTTAAGTTAATCCATGTATGGCTGCAAAAGTATTTACTGGTGTACCGTAGTCAGCATATGACCCATAGAGGATGCTGATTTTCTAATATATCTATTTCATGTTATTATCTATAACCACAAAGGAAATCATTAGACTCTTAACACCCCATGCTTTCAATGGACTAAACACCAAAACTGCGTGGCTCAATTGTGCCCTCAGTTTAGTTTAGTGGCATCATCTCCATCGCATTCTCACTATTTTCAAGTAATCCTTAAAATGTTCAGAACTAAACTTCCAATTTTATCTAAATCAATCAAGCCACGTGTTACCTATAACCTTTTCAACTCCTTCAGACCATATTCAACTGTTAACCAACAATTGAAACAAATCTTAAAGCAAGAAAATGAATTAGCTAAAACCATCCCAAATGAATTGTCTAATACTCATAAAGATTTTCTTGAAGAAAGTAAATTTGTTACCAAAAAAGAATTAGGTAAGTCAACTGTTGAGTTAGTTAAAGATTTAGGTGATGAAAAGATTCAAATTTTTTTCGATATTGATGAAGTAACTGATATTCCAATTGAATCCCAATTCAACAATAACGAAGATGGTGATTTTGGTTTTGATGATGCAATTGGTGATGTTGACAGTTATCTTTGTTCTGTTAAAGTATTGATTTCCAAACCTGATAATACTGGAATCTTTTTAAACTTATTCTTACAAAATTCTGAAGAAAGTTTCTTAGTTGACTTTATTAATTATAAACCTGATGTTGCTAAATTCCAACAAGATATTGCTAAAGGTGAATTTTTAAGTAAATTTGAATATCAAGGTCCAAGATTTAGTGAATTAGATGAATCAATTCAAACTGGTTTCGAAGTTTATCTTGATTCCAAGGGTATTAACCAAGATTTAGCTGATTATATCATTGGTTACAGTGAAGTTCAAGAAGAAGAAGAATATAGAAAATGGTTAAATGATATTACCAGTTTCTTCTAGGTAATTTATAGACCATTGAAGGTCATCTATGGGCCATTGACCTTAGGTTAGACTCGGTTAACTTATGTCTGGCTTTTGTCCTGGCTATAATATTTCAAACTGTTGTTTGTTTGTGTTCTTGTAAATAAATATGTATTGTCATTTCTAATGCTGTTTAACGTTATTCTCTATATCAAATACCTTTTTTATTCCTATATTGTCCTAGAAGTATCCACATGTAGTGTCTATAGTATCACTATATGGTGTTTACAGTGAGACCAGGGCTAAACCCTAGACTGCGGAAAATATCATGAAAATCTCAATCTGAAAAATTTTTGAATTCAATTATACAATGTCAACTGAAGCATCTGTTTCCTACGCTGCATTAATCTTAGCTGATGCTGGATTAGAAATTACCAAAGAAAACATCTTATCAATCACTAAAGCTGCTAAAGCTGATGTTGAATCATTCTGGGCTGAAGTTTTCGCTAAAGGTTTAGAAGGTAAAGATTTAAAAGAATTATTATTCTCATTTGCTGCTTCTGCTCCAGCTGCTTCATCTGGTGCTGCTGCTGGTGGTGCTGCCGCCGGTGGTGCCGCTGAAGAAGCTGCTGCTGAAGAAAAAGAAGAAGAAGCTGAAGAATCTGATGATGATATGGGTTTCGGTTTATTTGATTAAATAACTCAATAATAATTCAGTATTTATGCTTATAATGATAAGTACACTGTACTAGTAATATATATAACAAGGATCAAGTACTAATGAAGATTGGCTAATTTGGCAATGTTTAAATCAATTCTAATCAATTCTAATTGTGTTTTGTCTCTACGTAGCTAAGGTCGCATCTCTGACTCGGTAGACATAATTAATTAGAACTACCAAAAGGCTTGAATACTCTGTATAACTTAAGTGTAGCTAGTTTTGGAGACTGAATCTTCCGTGTGTAAAGTCCGTCTACTACAAAATAGTTAGCACGGAGAATTTAAGCGGAGAGATAAGGTCGGAGCCGAAACATGTAATACTCGGATCGAAAAAATTCATGATATTTACTATACAAGGTATGAAACCAAACTCAATCAGATTTCATAAAAATCATTCACCAAACCATATCTAATTAGCAGCAGCAGCAGTGGCAGTAGTAATAGGATCAGTAGCACCTAAATTGGTGGTCTTTCTCTTAGAATGATAATCTTTAATAGCACTCTTAACAGCATCTTCAGCTAACATTGAACAATGTAATTTAACAGGAGGTAAGTTTAATTCTTTAGCAATGACGGTATTCTTCAACTTACCAGCTTCTTCCAATGATAAACCTTGAATTAAACTAGTTAAATATGAAGAACTTGCAATAGCTGATCCACAACCAAAAGTTTTAAATTTGGCTTGTTTGATTATACCGGTTTCTTCATCTACTTCTATTTGTAATCTCATAACATCACCACATGCTGGTGCTCCGACTAATCCTGTACCAACATTAACACTATTTTTATCTAAGGTACCAACATTTTGTGGATTAGTATAATGTTTTATAACATTTTCATGATATGCTCTTTTTGGAGTGAATAAATTGCTTTGGACAACATTAACTCCAACAGTTGTTCTTGGAATATTAGTTCTTAAACTTTGGGTAATTGGTTTTATTGAATATTTAAATGATCTTGACAACATTGTGGTTAAATAATGTAAAAAAGTTTTGATGAGTAATGGACTTGTTCTCCTTTTATAATCCATCGACCTTTTTTTAAAATGCGTCTCCGGCGTGCCCCAACCACAATTGGTCATATCTGATTATATAACTTGCTTATGTAATATTTGCTTTTATAGACGGGTGAGCTGGGTCAGGGGCCGCTGGCGTGGAATGGACACGGACCCGACAATCGACCTAAACTTGAGAACGTAGTGTATTGTTTATTTACGTCGGAGGGGAAGATAGGCGAAACCATATGCGCTACAGTAACCAGCCTATTGGAATTAGACATTTGTAACATACGTAATTTTAGTCTCAGACACAGATATAAGGTTTGAAAGGAAATTACACCCAATTCACACTGAATTTAAAGGGATTAGTAGTGGATTGGTGCTGGGATTCTGGTAGTGGAGTGAGACTAAGGGTCTAATGATGTTCCGTCTGGCTGCAAACAAAACACATTTCCCTTTTAATTTTCTACCCCTAATTGGCCTTGCAACTTTAGATACATATTGTCAAATACTCTACTAACTACGCTGCTATGACCGTAGTACCTTCAACGCACTAACTGTGACTATCACCCTACCAGTTACCATCACTCGCCGAGTGACTTACCCCATCTGTGGAATCTCACTCACTCACCTCACCAATGTCAAATGAACAGTTAACCAACAGACAACTCGAATTGATAAATAATGATTTTGATAGTGGAGTGTCGAACGGAGATGTCGATTGGTTGTTCAGAGGAAAGTCTAAGAAGTTAACTAAGAAAATGAATCAAAATAAAGAGTTGGATGAAGGAAATCAGCGAGACGATGGAAAGGATGAATCCAGTAGAAGAGGGTCAATCGTTCCTGATTCCAGTAGGGACAAGATTCCAGATAGCAAGGAGAAGGTAGGTGATACCAAAAATGACCTAGGGAAGGAAAAGGTAGAAGAGCAAGTGATAAATGAACACAAACAAGAAGTTAATGATCCTAGAGATAATAAGGACAACAAAGACATTGAACACAAAGATCATCAAAAAGATCACCACAAAAAAGAAGACCACAAAAAAGAGGAACCTAATGAAGAAGAAATACGAACTGATCTGAAGTTCCCCGTCTTTCGTCAAAGATCATCGTCAAACCCTAAGAAAAAGTTCAATGTACTCAATTATAGTGGCTCAGCATTTGATGGTGGCACGTATATGAATGATGACTATAAAAATGAAACCATATCTCCTACCCAATCAGTTGGACCTAATGAAAAAGTATCGATCAATTCCAAAAGTAATGCCATACCAATTTCACCCAAATCCAGATCAAGATCGTCATCAAGTGGATCATATTCATCTAGTAGTTCGTTACCAAAGAAATCGCTTTTCAGTTCCATATCTTCCAAATTTAAGTCCAGTGATTCTCAAGGATCTTCACAGAGTTCATCACCTAAAACTCCCAACTTTTTAGGTGGTAGTAGCAACACTGGAGAAATTGAAGATTTAACAGCAGTTTATAATAAAGGGAACTTAGATTTAAATGGAATCGGGATAAAACGACCAACAGAAAGAAGATCTTCGCTAGATAGAAGAAGTTCAGTAGATAGAAGGAGTTCGTTAGATAGAAGAGGATCGATAGACAGAAGAAGTTCAATAAATTCAATACCTATTGACAAAAAGCCCGATAAGAAACCTGAACCATCGAATTCTCCATCATATTCGGCATTCAATTCGATTTTCAAACGAAGAACTTCGACATCCTCCCAAACATCGCTTCCTTCACCAAACCCCCAAATCAAGGAATCTACTGAAAGGATTGTATTGAATAAGAACCCTAATAAGGAGAAAAATAATTTGAAGGAATTGAGTGATGTTAGTTTGAAAAGAGTAGTGTTTGCTATAGACAAGTTGGATTATGATCCCCAACAACAAATTCCTTCACGTAGACCACGGAAAGGTAATGTGCTTATACCCGAAGATCTAACGGCACCACCGCCACGGTTATCACAAGGAATATCATTGAATGAAGGTACGGTTAAAAGTGAAACTTCCAAGTATTCTGAAAAGGAATTAAATCTTGCAATTGAAGCCCAGAAAAGAGCATTAGTTGAAGCAGAGAAACATTCACAAGAAGCTCACTTGGCTGCAAAAAGATTATCGCATGAAGTCGAACAGTATAATCTAAAAGCTGCCAATAAAATTAAAGAAGAGGCCCGTGAAGAAGTAGACGAAGAAGTCAAAGTATCTAAGGAAACCGAGAAGAATATTGAAATCGATAAACCACTTCATTTTCATGAAAACCATTTCGATGATGAACAATTTATCGATATCAATACTCTTACATTGGAGCAAATTTATACTAGATGTTGTCATTTACGAGAGATATTACCCATTCCTGCGACATTGAAACAACTCAAGAATAAATCTAAACCTTTACAAGTTCTTAAACTTTTGAACCCCAAACCTACCCTTATTGATATCCTTTCATTTAGTGACTTTATTGCCATTGTGCCTATCACTACGATTATTTTCGATAATGTTACTATGACAACAGAGATGTTAAAACATATCTTGGGATCATTAGCTCAAAATAAATCTTTAGAGAAATTAAGTCTTAGAAACGTTCCTATAGACGAATTAGGGTGGAAATATTTATGTAAGTTTTTATCAAATAATAGTCTGATTAAGAAACTTGATATAAGTCAACAACGTATAAAAAGTGATTTAAAACCGGGAATGATTAGATCATCAATGAACTGGAAGTTGTTCATAAAATGTCTTAAAGTCCGTGGTAGTATTGAAGAATTAGTTATCAATGGGTGTAAGATTTCAGATGAAATTTTCAGTCAATTGATTGATAATTTAACTAATACTATGAGATTAGGTATAGCATCCTGTGAATTGAATCATTGTAAATCTAAGATCGTTTGCGAATGGCTAAAGAAATCAGAGACCAAATGTGTGGGAGTAGATATAGCATTTAACGATCTTAGTCAAGGTCAATTACAATACTTTATTGAAGCCTTCAATTCTGGTAATGTTAAATTGATATTTTTTTCATTATACCAAACCAACTTATCAAATATTGCTGAGTTCACTGAACTTTTAAAATCCCTTACTAAAGTTAAAACCTTGAGATTCTTGGACCTAAGTTCATTGCCAGAACTATACCCCGGTATTATTTCCAAACTTAACATGTATTTACCGAAATTTGAAAACTTGAAAAGAATTCATTTCGATTTAAATGATTTAACTAGTCAATCGATTATTGCTATACTGGAGATCTTACCAAAGGTTAAAGGATTATTCCATGTATCGTTCTTAGGTAATAGGAATTTAAATAATTCCGTGGGTGCATCGATTTACGGAGCTATTAAAACCTCAGATTCAATATTCACTTTGGATTTAGATTATGATCTTATAAGTGACAAACTTAATCAACGTATAGCGTTTTACCTTATGAGAAATATGGAGAATGTAGTTGAACCTAATGCTCGTAAGAACACCGACAATAAAGATGAAGATGAAGATTTAATGTTTGATGGTTCATTACTTATGGAAGCAGCCGAAAAATTATTAATTGAAAATGAAAACAAACCTAATAAAGTTGAAGATTTGAAAGTTCAAAAAATCATTTCTAACGCCCTTATTGAAAGAACCAGAGAGTTACGTCAAAGTATTCATAAGACTATTGACTCCCTTTTCGAAAAACGTAATAATGGAACTTTGACTCTAGAAGGTAAAGAAAGTTTACTAAGGTTTTGTTTACTTGATTCATCATTGGAACAATTAGTACATTTATTCGAAGAACAAGCCAAGAATTCCACAATTATGAGTCCTTCACCTTCAATTGAAGACAATGATAAAATTGTTGATGATGATTTATTGCATCATCAATCAACTGAAGTTATATCAGCAGGACCTATTTTATCACCACGTAATACTGAAACATTGAATAAATTAGGTTATTTCAGTGCTAATGATCAACAATCCAATTTCCAACCTCATCAAGTTGTAGTTGAATCATCAAAAGACGGTAAAAATATTCCAATTGATTATTTAACCGGTAGACCGGTGTTAATGAAATCAATATCTCAAACATCGGTTCATGCTAAAGAACAAGAATTAGAAGAAGGTGAATTTCATAGATGGGGGTTCTTTATTAACCAACGTCATAATAACAATCCTCCAAAAGATGAAGATGAACTTCAGAAATTACCAAAATTGAATGTTTTGCCTTCAGGTAATGAATTAAGAGATGCTATAATTGAAGCCAAAGGTATTGAATCAATCACGGAATTGATTAATAAAATTAATAACAATCGATTCAATATCGATAAATTGTATGATGTTTCAGACCCTAACGGTAAACAGCAAGTCCTAGAAACCTTGGAGAAAATGAAAATTGAAGAAGATAATGATCAAGTATCAATTGATTCCGACAATGAAGTAGAAGCAGTGGTTGATGAAGTTTATGATAAATTACTAAATGATGCTCAGAGAGTTAGATCAAGAGTTGATGATTGTATATAAGATAATGAAGGTATACCCTACACCTGTATTTTATTGCCTATATCCTCTTAAGTACACTCTTCTTTAGCAACAATAAGGAACTTAAAATCTCATTAAATCCATGGATTTGACAAGTGGCTTCCAATCCAACTGTTCTGATGTATCACCACCCAAAAATGAATTTTTATAGTCGATAACTATGAGATACTTCTCATATTATGTAGTATTCAAATACAGCACAAATGTATATAAATGTTATATAGGCGTGCGGCATTTCGCAGCCATAGCCTATGTGCAGTGAATGGATATGTCGTTTCAAAGACACTACTATTAGAGAATTATAGACATCAAATAATAGCTAAAAATATATTAACTTAATAAACAGGGTTATTAACTTAGTTAGCGGCTTTGAAAGCAGCAATTTTTTCATCAATTCTAGCTTGTCTTTCAGCTTTAGTTAATTTAACTTGTCTGTATTTCTTAGATTCAGCAGCGTATTGTTCTTTGGTGAATTTCTTTTCAGTTGGTTTGAAAGCTGGATCTTCTCTAATAGCTTCATGGGCTTTTTCGTAGATTTCTTCAACATCATCAGCTTCAATGTCATCATCTAAGTAAGATTTGAATAAAGTTTTGTATTTTTCTTCATCATCATCTAATAATTCTTCCATGTATTCAGCAACGTGACCACCGAAGATGTATTTTCTTAATAATTCAGCATCTAATTCTTCAGATTCTAAATCCCAACCTGGGAATCTGTTTGGTGAGTGAGGAACGTATAATCCACCATCAGAAGCACCTTTTAAGACACCGAAAACTCTAGCACCGGTAGTAGTTCTTTGTAAACCGATATCTAAGAAAACTTTGAAAGGTCTTGGACCATCTTCAACAGCTTCAGTTAATTCGAATTCACCTTCAACTTCTTCAACACCAGTGTAAGTTTCATCTAAACCTAATTTTTGTAAAGCTCTTCTGGCAACTAATAAACCAACGGCATAAGCAGCTGACCAGTTAGTTAAACCATGTTTAATACCATATCTTGGTAATTCATGAGCATAAGCAGCAGTTAAAACAATATCACCAGTAATAGTTGATGAGATAATTTGGGCAATGATATCTTTGTTGGTGAATCTAACAACTAATCTATATTTTGGAGTGTTGTATTTAGCTTTGTGTTGAGTAACTAATCTCTTTCTTTGGTAGTAATCAGTTTTACCTTCTTGTCTTCTTCTGAAAGGAGTTTGGAATCTTGAATGGTAAGCAGAGCTTTTTTCTTCTTTTTGGAATGCCATCTTGTAGTTAGTTCGTGATAAAAATTTTCGTGAGGTTATAAAATTTTTCAACTTGGTTGGGGGACGATTTTTGACAATTTGGTGGTTTGGTTTTTACGCGGGATAAAATTTACCAGTGAGCCAAAATTTACCACTGAGAGAAGTGAAATGGTAAATTCAAGTATGAGCTACAACTGAATGTAGTTATGGTAAGTTATGGAAAGGGACACTCAGGATTTTACCTGAGCTCGCCCTGCTTAGTTTTTCTCTGATGGGTTTATATTAACTGAGGTTAACGGATGACTTTCGATTTGTTTGAATTGAAAAGAGATTATGATATTCTCTCTGGATCTACAAAATAGACAAGACAAAATTTCCAGGTTTATTCAATAGGCCAGAGTTTCAGGAAGGTAGTTTCAACTCAACTCGGTCGACTTTGTTCACTAATCTCTGATACTATAATTAGTGTAGTGTCTGAATATTCCCTTAAATTCTTAGTAAATTCTCTACACAACCAAACGAGTAAACAGAGACCAATTGAACTAAATAAGACACAATATAGCTTATTCTTATGATGCTTTAGATCGATGTTATTTTAGTACCTGAGCCAAGACATCGACATCTTCACCTTCGCTTTTGCTCAGATGGTAGAAAATCTCATCTCATCGCACCATGATCTCATCATCTACATGGGTCCCAAGAGGATATGCTAGTGAATTCCCGGAGAAATATGAACTAAATGAAGAAGAAATGGAAAGAATTACAGCCATGGCTAAACTTCAGTTATCAGAACATCCAGAATCCGAACCATCAAAAACTTTGAAAGATGATATTGAAATCGATGATGATTTAAAAGAATACGACTTAGAAAACTATGATGACGAAGATAGTGAAGGTGAAGACGTTCAAATGCTACCAGGATTAAGTGGTACTGATGCCAAATATCATGAAGGTGAAGATGGACAAGATCCTTACTTAAGTTTACCTACTGAAGAAGACAATCAGTTAGATAGACAGGAATTACAAATTTATCCAAGTGATAACTTAGTATTAGCCACAAGAACTGAAGACGATGTATCATATTTAGATGTTTATGTTTATGATGATGGGGCTGGGAACATTGATTTAAATGATAAGGAGGATAATCCAAATGAAGTTAAAGGATACATGAGAGAATCTTCATTATATGTTCATCATGATTTAATGTTACCAGCTTTTCCGTTATGTGTTGAATGGATAAATTATAGACCTAATAGTAATGATAATGATATAGGAAACTTTGCAGCCATTGGAACATTCGATCCTCAAATTGAAATTTGGAACCTTGATTCTGTTGATAAAGCATTCCCGGATTTAATCTTAGGTGAACCTGAAGAATTCACCAAGAAGAAATCGAAAAAGAAGAAATCAAAACATAACTTAACTCACCATACTGATGCGGTATTGTCATTAAGCCATAACAAATTACATAGAAACGTCTTGTCTTCAACTTCGGCTGATTGTACGGTTAAATTATGGGATTTAAATAATGGAACTGCTGTTAGATCATTCAATCAAATTCATAATCAAAAAACAGTTTCTTCATCTCAATGGCATCCAACAGAAGATTCCATCTTATTAACTGGTGGGTACGATTCAACGGTTGGTATAACTGATGTTAGAATTTCTAACGAACAAGAAATGACTAAGAACTATAAAGTTGGTAATAATGAGGATATAGAAACCGTCAGATGGGGTGCTCAACCGGAAATTTTTTATTGTGGTACTGATCAAGGTAATGTTTATACTTATGATATTAGAAACCCATCAGCTCCTTTATGGACTTTACATGCTCATGACACAGGAATCTCAGGATTGGAATTAAATTATAACTTACCAGGAATGATGATCACTAGTGCTATGGGAGATAAACATGTCAAATTTTGGAAAGTCACAGATAATAAACCATCAATGATATTATCAAGAGATTTCGATGTGGGGAACGTTTTAACATGTTCCATTGCTGGTGATATCGAGGTCAGTGGTAACGTTATAATTGGTGGTGCATCTAATGGATTAAAATTATGGGACTCTTTTAACAATAAATCCATACGTAACTCATTCAAAAATGAATTGAAGGAGTTACAAAGTAGAGCTAAGGAAGAAGCTTCGAAAACCGGTAAGTTTTCAAGAATTTCTAAAAAGTATCAAGATGAAACTGTTGATACAGTTTTGACTGTTGATGAAGGAGACGATGAAGAAGACGAAGATGAAGAAGATGAGGATTAGTAAATGCATAGACTGTTTCGCCCCTACCCTATACTCCTCACGCTTTATATTTCTCCTCCAGCTCCACTCCCTTTCGTACACATCTTTACTTGTTCTCTTAACTAAGCGTTTCTGGTATCATTACAAAGAGAATAAAAAGACGACTGACTCATAAGTTCATTATATATACAAATTCATAGACATGAATGGATTGGACCAGCTAGGATTTAGCAATTGATAGGGAAGTAGACGGCATGACTATTACCATCGTTGAAGAGGTAATAAATTACAGTCTCCATCACCGATCTTCGCTTCGCTCAGACTGGTTAGTAGTAATCATTAGCCTCATACTCAAGCTCACTTAACTCCCCTTCACTCTCTATAACACTCTCACTCTCTTGATCATAATCAGCTTCATTAAACCCCACATATCTATTCCTCTTTAATTCAACTTCATCATCAGAATTGATATCTTCATCATCAGTGTGAACCTTCTCATCATGTTGTTCTAATTCATCTTCTTTAGCTTCCAACTCAATTTTTAATTCATGGATTATATCAAAACATTCAGCTAATAAAGCATTCAAAGTACCTTGACCTTCAGGTATTTGATTATTGATGATGAATTTCCCATCATTTCTTAAATTATCTAAAGACGCCAATTTAAATTGAAATGGATATAATTCTCTTAAATTATTTAATCCATCAATTCTTTTAATATCTAATAAACATCTTCTGACAGTTTGTAATTGATTATGAATTGGTTGTAATGATTCACTTACAGGTTCACTACTTTCCAATAATTTATAAATAAGGGAATAACACCTTCTTAATAAATATAATAATAGAATTTGAAAGCTTTTGAATTTAGGATTATTATTGAAATTGGTAGTAATATCTTTGATTAAATTCGATCTTTTTAATTCAATAGATTTTAATTCATTTTGATAATTATATAAATCAGTTTCTCTTAATGTCCAACGTCTAGTTATTAATAAATTTTCTAATATTAATTTAATTGAACATAATTGTTTATACAAGTTTTTGAATTCCACCAATTTTTCACCATCTTGTTGATTTTCAATTGATAAATTTGAAAATAATTCTTCAAAACTTTTAGATTTGTTTATGTTAATATCTTTGATAAGATTATTACAATCGTCTAATAATCCATTCAAAATGATTTGAGAATTTTTATTAGTTTCATTGCTAGTATCAGAGAAATTCCCTTGACTATCTCTTAAGTTTTCAATATTCCTTAATTCAATTTCAAACTCTTTAGTGGAAATATTTTCAGACTCAATGACCCCATTTATAAGAGATTTTCTTAATTTTAATAATCGATTATAAATCAGCTTAACATCATCAGGTAATTTATTGATCTTATCATTCAACATTTCATATAAATCTTTACATTTATTATATTTTTGACGAATATAATTGATTTGTTCATTATTTGGTAGTCTTTTTGAATAAACTGGTGGGTTAGCATTAGCAACATAATTTGAAATATCTTCGTCATTTTCATCATCATAATCTTCATGATAATTATAATTATCAATGATTTCTTTAATTTCATCTAACCTTGATTTAATTGGTTTCAAATCTTCGTCTGTATATAATTTCCCATCTTTTAAATGAGTTAACAATTTGTAAACTGTTGATAATGATGAATAAGTTGCAGGTGCAAATTGAGTCAATCCACATGTTACAAAACATAAGGATATTAATTGCCATATATCATCGATTATAGAATCATTGGTATTGGGTAATTCTAATTTCATTCCCTTTAATTCCTCATCTTTACGAATGATAGATAACTCATTTAAATCATATAAGAACCGATTATAAATGTGATAAATTTGTTTACTATCAATGTATTTATTCCTGTTATTCTTAAGGGTTAATAGCTCTTCGTAGATGGCATTGAATTCTGTATTTAAGGGTTTTTCGTAATTAGGTAATTTCATTTGTAGGTAACGTAAGATATCGGGAGTTCGCGAGGATACTGTCGAATACAATCCCCGAGACTCCTACAGTGCTCACTCTCAAGGTTCCGGTAGTGCGTGTAGTAAAGCAAATTTGCAACCGTTGCTGCAAATATAAAGCAATCTATTATATAAGCACCCCTATATAAACCCCCGACGATTTCTGTTAAGAATTGAAAACTTTAATAAAATAATAATGGCCGATATTGATCAATTAGCTATTACAACTATTAGATTATTATCAGTTGATCAAGTAACTCATGCAAATGCTGGACACCCTGGTGCTCCTTTAGGGTTAGCACCAGCTGCTCATATTGTTTTTAAAAATATGAAGTTTACCCCTAAAGATCCTTATTGGATTAATAGAGACCATTTTGTTTTAAGTAATGGTCATGCTTGTGCTTTATTATACTCAATGTTATTCCTTTATGGTTACGATTATACTATTGAAGACTTAAAGAAGTTCAGATCAATAAATTCTAAAACTCCCGGTCATCCTGAAAGAGTTCATTGTCCTGGTGTTGAAGTTACAACCGGTCCTTTAGGTCAAGGGATTTCCAATGCTGTTGGATTAGCTATTGCTGGTAAACAATTTGCTGCTACTTATAACAAACCAGATTACCCAATTTCCAATAGTTATGTTTATTGTTTCTTAGGTGACGGTTGTTTAATGGAAGGTATTAGTAGTGAAGCATGTTCCCTTGCCGGACACTTGAAATTATGTAATTTGATTGCATTCTGGGATGACAATCAAATTTCCATCGATGGTGCAACTGGTGTAGCATTTACTGAAGATGTTTTAGGAAGGTATAGAGCTTATGGCTGGAATATTTTAGAAGTTCCTCACGGAGATGAAGATTTAGAAGGTATTGAAACTGCTATTACTAAAGCTAAGGAATCTGATAAACCAACTTTAATCAGATTAAGGACAACTATTGGATATGGTTCCTTAATACAAGGAACCCATGGAGTTCATGGTGCGCCATTAAAGATTGATGATGTTAAACAATTGAAGGCTAAATTTGGTTTTAACCCTGAAGAATCATTCATCGTTCCTGATGAAGTTGTAAATGACTATAAGAAGAGAGTAGCAGAAAACACTAAGATTTATAATGAATGGCAACAAATGTATGAAAAGTATGTTAGTGAAACTGACAAGGGCCCTGAATTAGCTAGAAGATTAAAGGGGGAATTACCTAAAGATTGGGAGAAATTAGTTCCTACCTATACTTCCGAAGATAAAAAATTGGCTACAAGACAATGTTCAGGTAAAGTTTTAGATGCAGTTTTTGATACTTTACCAGAACTTATTGGAGGATCAGCCGATTTGACTCCTTCTAACAATACCAGAACTACCGGTGTTGAAGATTTCCAACCACCTAGTTCGAAGATCGGAAGCTATAGCGGCAGATATATCCGTTATGGTGTAAGAGAACACGGTATGGGAGCTATCATGAACGGAATCTCTGCTTTTGGTGCTAATTTCAAACCTTATGGTGGTACATTCTTGAACTTCGTTTCATATGCTTCTGGAGCCGTTAGATTATCAGCTATATCTCACCATCCAGTTATCTGGGTTGCAACACATGATTCTATAGGTTTAGGTGAAGATGGTCCAACTCATCAACCTGTTGAGACCTTAGCTCATTTCAGAGCCATTCCAAACTTATCAGTATGGAGACCAGCTGATGGTAATGAAACTGGTGCTGCTTATATCTCAGCTATCAACTCAACTGAAACTCCTCATATTATTGCTTTAAGTAGACAAGGTTTAAGTCAATTACCAGGCTCCTCAATTGAGAAAGCTTCTAAAGGTGGTTATGTACTTGTTGATAGTGATTCTACTCCAGATTTAATCTTTGTATCTACCGGATCTGAAGTTGAAATTGTTTTAGAATCAGCTAAACAATTAACTCATCAAGGTTACAAAGTTAGAGTTGTTTCTATGCCAAGTACTGATGTTTTCGATAAACAATCATCGGATTATAAATTATCAGTATTACCAGATGGACCACCAATTTTATCAGTTGAAGTTTTGAGTCCTTCAGGATGGTCATCTTACTCTCATCAACAATTTGGTTTGAAGAGATTTGGTGCTAGTGGTAAATTGGATGATATTTACAAGGATGTTGGATTTACTGCTGACGGTATTGCTGACAAGGGAGCCAAGGTTATCAAGTACTATAAAGGTAAGGACTTGTTGAGTCCTTTACACGATGCTTTTTAATACAACCTGAGCTAGCTTTCCGAAGCATGGCGTGGGACAAGGTCAAGCGAAGGTTAGATCCTTGGTGAGGCTTTACCTAATCCCTTATTTTAGGTCCAGTTAAAGCATTTGCGAGAAAGATAAAAAGTTTGTATCTTCGTATGTAGAGAATATATTTCTTTTTCCGATTGTGTTTTCATTTGTATTTTAGTGCTCTAGTGGGGTGATCTGTAGGCCACTTGTGTTGATAAGTTATATATCGAAGTTGATAGTAATGAAGAGACTGGTGGAACAAGGACATAGAGGTGGGTAGAGACGTGAACAAGGAAGATAAAGAGGGCAAGGGTAAGGGGGTCATACATTTAATCATCAGGATTTGCAACTGCAAGGATTTTTCTCGAATAATCAGTTTCATCAGCTAATGATCCTTCACTTAATCTTCTTCTACCTAACATTACCGGATTTAGTCTTGGATCAACTAATCCATTATTATTATTAGCATTATTCATATTATTATGATGCTCATCAGATGGATGAGTAAAAGGATTCGTCATTGGCATATCTAAAGGATTAGATTTTAATGATTTTTTAGATTTATTTGTACCGTAATTATTACGTTTTAATGATCCTCCGCCAATTGGTTTATCGAAAAATTCTTCATCATCTTCATCATCGTCATCTTGACGTCTTCTTCTTAATATAAAGAATGCAATTATTGATATAAGGGCAATACCAACAACCCCTCCTACAACCCCTCCAACTATAGCTCCAGTATTTGTAGATTTCTTTTTAGTACTCTTATCAGAGTTTGATGTGGATGATGAGGATGCAGTACTGCTGGATTGAGCAGTAACGGTTTTAACTTCGACCTCACCAGATTGTGAAGTAGTTACTACAGTAGCTGAAGAAGAAGCTGGAGTGTCTGTTATTGATGAAGAATCTTGTGTTGATGAAGTACTTGTTGTAGATTTGGTAGTACTTGAACTTGAGGAACTTGTAGTAGATGATGGACTATTGGCTGAAGAAGTAGCATCATCACTATCAGAAGAATCACCACTTCCATTACCAGTATAAACATTATAAGCACTTGAACCACCACAAGTTTCAGATCCATATCCGAAACAACCAGTGTCACAATCTGAAGAATCGGTTTCACCCGACGATGGTTTGGACGATAAACAATAACACATATTACCTTGAGTTATAGCTACATATGGACTATCAGGACATTGATCTGCACAATAACTTGGAGTTTGATATTGATAAGTTCCAACTTTTTTACCCCCTGATATTGATGAATAGCATCCTAAATTGGTATCAGCAATAACCGATGAAAAAAGAAGGGATAATATTATGAGTTTCATTTTGATCTGTTTATGATTAACCGAACTAGACAAGATTTGCTAGATCAAGTTTATTTATGATGACAACTGTCTATTACGTATAATGTAACGTAAAGTTTTTGATATGATAAATATGACACGAAATTTAAGGATAGATCGTGTGAAGGGTATTATAAGATAAGTCTATTAACGATAGTATGGTATACAGAAAGGATTTAGTGAATATCCTTTTGTTTGAATGTCACTATAAACGATATATATAGAAAAGAAAAAATTTCAACGAAAAATCAACACCCCCTTGGAAAAAGAAATCAAATGAGGCTTGCCTTAGATGTTTAGATGGGAAATTTCGCGTCATGATTCTAGACCTCGTGTGAGTATGGGGTAATTGTAATTGAATTAGAGGGTAAGAGAGTCATAGGTATAAGATAAGATTGGTAGTGGTAGATAGTGTATAGGTATGTAAGAGTTGTATCGTCAAAGAGGGTTGGATAAAATGAATTATCGAGTAATATTGACGGGCCGTCAATTACGTAGAAATACGTGGCAAGTGAGTGAGATCGTGATTTAGACGAACACGACGTTGGTCTAGATTATGAAATGTAGGGTAACTGTTGTGGTAGCGAATAGGGTAAATTAGCGAAGGTTGGTAAGTGTATGGACCGTAAATTAACCGTAAAACTCACTATAACTGACCCTTAACTCACGACGTTTGGCTGTTTGTATAGACGTGATGAGGTAAGTGGGGGATTAACGTGGGGCGACGGTAGTTTAGAACTTATACTTAGTGACTTATGAATTCATAAGTTCATTTGGAACTTCCACTATAAGTCCAAGCAAAAGAAAGTAAGAGAAAGTGAGTGAAATAACATGAATGTACATGAGTGTACATAGAAGGTAACTGACACGAAAGTTAGGTTACTTAAGCGAACGCGATAAGGTGAGTTTATCTATTAACGAAAACGGCAGCTACCCGGAAAAACTATCGAGTAGTAATTGTTGACTTCTGATGTATTGGACATTCAGTGTCTCACTTCATTCAGTACTGGTCGACTAGTCATTAATCAAAGAAGCATTATAAGTGGTAGTATTATAATCCCAATAAAACAGAACTTCGTCCGGTACACCAGTAATATTATTCCCACATGTCTCGTAATAATCAGAGATTTTACTCTCCATCAAACTGATATAATCATCTAACCCACAACTGAACCCTGGACCATCATTACATTCATCTAAGGGAACAACGGAATCATTAATGATGAGTCTAACATAAATGTTGTCATCAACTTCGAATTTTTCAAGGATAACTCTGGATGATTGTGGGATAATTTTACTCTTTACATAATCACTATTGAAGGTAAATTTAGATTTATCTAATGGTTGTTTACCAAAAAGTTGTAAACCGGAATAATAAGTAATTACATCAGAATCATGAGTGAACCCCAACCAAATTTGGTTATCGTTGTCTTCATCTTGTAATAATTTAAGAGAAGCTTTAACGAACACTGAACCGATAGTTCTGGTGATATTATTACCAGGACCTAAATCATAATAAGAATCTAAATCACTGGAATATTCATATTTAACCCATTCATCTAACGTAAACATTTGAGCAAGGGTGGATTCTCCTTTAACATTCATTTCATAAGCACATGCATCCATTAAACTTGAAACTTGACTGGTAGTTAAATTCAAATTTGGATTATCTTTCTTCAATCTTGTAAGAATATCTTTAACATAATCATTGAAAGGGAAATCTTCCTCCTCAGTCCCATTGACATATTTATTACATCCATACCTAGGAGTTAATGAATTGGCTCCCATTGATCCATCTTCATCAAGAACAACATGTTCGACTTTTCCTTCAGCTTGAAACCCTCTCATAAAATTAACACTAGTATCGTAACATCTTCTGGAATTTGAACTAAAGACTGGTAAAGTATTATTAGGATTATATAATGAACCATATTTGGCTCTAAATGCTTCCCCATTACGCATAGCACTTAAACTACCAGCATAAATACTACCAGAATTAGAAACAGTGGTTTCTTGTTCATAATTGTTATCATCATCCACGAAATATTCATACCCATTGATAAATGCTAATGATCCATTTAATGTATGTTGAGTTAAATTCCCAATGGCATATTTATACCCAGGACCTGAACTTTTAGTTGGGAACCTTTCCCCATGTCTACCAATATACTGGACTTGAAGAACTTTACCTGGGGTTTCTGGTGCTACTCCGTAACCCGGATATTGGAAATATGGTCCTGCCCCACCAAAGAAATGATCAATATTATATTGTTCGACGGCCGCTAATTCAGGACTAGCAACGGTTTCATAATGTCTTGATCCAAGGATAAGACTGTTTAAGATACTTATGAATTTCATGGACTATTCAACGATTGACTTGTAATGTTACGGAATGAAGTTTGTGAAAAATGCTCTATTAAGTATGGATTTGTGATTGTGCGAATAAGCGTTTTGCAGCCATTACACGTGCATACGAGAATGTAGCCAATAGGTCGGAACTTAAGTTTGGTTGCAGGGAGTGTATAATATGTCTCTAGGAGTGCATATGACAGGGGAAGAGAGTGTATAGAAATATATTTTTTTTTTTTCATGTAGATTGACGAACTTTTGAACATATATTCCGAAATACGTAGAATACTGGGTATCCTAAAATGGTCTGATAAGAAAGCCATCGACCATGAAATTTTTTAACCTTAGTTTGTTAGATTAAGCAACAATTCTAGGTGGAATAAATTTATAATCACTATTGTTCTTATAATCCCAGTAGAATGTTAAATCCTGTGGTAAAGTAGCATTTGGAGAACAAGCATCATCCAAATCAAAATCATCAAATCTATCATTAACATAATCTTCAAAGTCTGATAATTTACAACTGAACCCTGGTCCGTCATTACAGCTATCAATTGGCTTAACGGCATCATTAACTAAGACTCTAACATAACTTTCATTATCACCAGAGTATTTGAACTTCTCGAAGATAACTCTTCCACCCATTGGAATTGGGTCAACGTGACGATAAGTGTTATGGAATTTAACATGAGTATTTGGTAAATCTTCATCAATATCAAATAATCCTAATCCAGCGTGGAATAATTCCAAGTCGGTATCATGAGTGAAACTCAACCAGATCTTGTTTTCATTGGAATCCTCTTTCAATAACGCTAATGTGGCATTTAATTGAACATATCCAACAGCCTTACCCAATGGATTACCTGGACCTTCATAATAGTAAAACATTAAATCATTTTGGTAAGAATTTCTAACAAATTCATCTTGAGTGAAAAGTTCACAGAAATTAGAAAATCCTTTGGCTGACAATTCGTATCCACAAAGAGTGAATAAGTTAGGGACATCATCTTTAGTCAAATTTAATCCATCATTATCTTTAGTTAATCTGTCAACAATATCATCATAATAATCAGTTGGGAATTTACTATAATAAGAATAATTGGCTTTTGGATCATAGTTCAAACACCCCCATCTTGGAGTTAAAGTATTAAACCCTTGAGTTGAATTTTCACTAATAACATTAATATCATAATAATCTTCGGTAAAATTAGTTCCTAAGAATCCTTGGGTAAAGAATTTAGATGTTTGCCAAACTCTTTGACTGGCAGCTGTAAATACTGGTAATGGTTTGGAATCATCATATAATGCATTGTACTTAGCTCTGAATGCACTTCCAGCCCTAAAACCTGTATCAAACCCGTTATATGGAGAATCGGTATTAGCAGGAGTGGTTTCATATTCATACAAATCTTGATCGGGAACAAAGTATTCATAATCATTTAAAAATGCCAATGGCCCAACAATGGTCTTGTTATAGTTTTGTAATTTCTTAACTAGAGCTTCCAATGAAAGACCAGCTGATAATCCAGGGAATCTTTCTCCATGTCTCATAAGTAATTGAACTTGTTCTAATTCACAATCTTCAGGAATGGATGGATCAATTCCATACCCATCGTATTGCATATATGGTCCCATTCCATATAAATACTTGTTGATATTATATTGTTCAGTTGCAGCTAAATCTGGGTTAGCAACAGTACGGAAAATGTTACTTGGAAGGTTAAGTAAACCTCCATACAAGACTTTAGTGAATGATACCATTTTAAAACGAAAGTTACACAAATACAATCAATTTACACAAAACCAATCGATATTTAAATTTTTGGGTATGTGGGTTGTACGACGAAAAATTATTTCATGAGATTTATATACGGTTTGTTTGTCTATTGTTATTTACGGCTCCCACTCTCGGAATGAGATGTATACAACGTTTACTTTGGGTTATATTACATGCAGGGCGGAATTCTCAATGTCCCACATTTACCACCGCACTATCAATACACTGTCTATTCTCCTCTCTTTGTTTATGGTCAATTAGCTTGGCATGGTTGTTGGGTACGGTACGGTACTGGAAGTCTTTCTGGGGATTACCCACGAATCTCCCCGTTGTTCGCTTCGCTCGAATGATTGAACGTATGTAACCGGAATACGATACCACGTTGCACAAGAAACCTCATGTATTCAGAGTTAACTTTTTAATGCCGGTACTGTATACAGCAAAGGCAGTTAGTCAATGTTATGGTATTAAGAACTATGCATATCTATTTACAATTACTCCTATTAGCAATACACTACTTCTTCTTCTTGGATTTAGGTTTGGCCTTACCATTGGTCTTTCCATTACTCTTTCCATTACTCTTACCGTTACTCTTCCCAGAGTCAGGTAAAACAACTTTGAGCTTCGAAAAAGGTAATAATGTAATCAAATCATTCGACTTTAATGGTTTAATCAACTCCCTTTCGGATTTCCAATCCATTTCTGGATCTTCATTACTATTATCAATCTTTCTACTACTTCCATTGAAATACGTCAACATCTCGTCAATGCTCTTGCCTTTTTTATTATTTCCTGGTGTAATCTTTACTTTATACTTAAATTTCTGTAAAGAATACCATGGTGCAAAGATTGGGATAATATTAACGAGATTATCACCAACACTGGGCTTAGCTAAGAATGAATCAAAATCTTCTAAATAATTGACAACTTCTTCAGTTTGTTGAAGTAAATATTTCCTAATCTCTTTTTCATCTTGTTTCTTCTTCCTTTGTTGAACCTTTTCTCTTTGTTCGAATTGTTTATAGGTATCTTGTTTTTGGGCCTTTTCAGCTTGTTGTTGCTGTTCATGTAGTTGTTTTTGTTTAAGAGTTCCAAGTGCTTCCATGGCCATTATTCTATCATTATCATCTTGATCTCCATACTTTTTGGCCATTTTCTTGAGTTTAGACTTTTTACCTCTTTTAACTATTTGCAAGCTAGAAAGTCCTAGATCATCTCCCACTTCTTCCTCTTCTCTTTCCTCCTCCTTTGGCTCCTCCGTTACATCTTTAGTCACATTAGTAACATTTTCGGTTTCATCTCCTTCCTGCTCTTGTTGTGCCAATATCTTCTCTCTTAAAACACTACTATCAATATCAGCTTTCTTATTATCTAATACCAACTTCAACCCAATGTCTTCTTGCCTTGAAACCCTCTTACCTCTGGACCTTTTAACTACATCCTCATCTCCTATAAAGTAAAAACCTACCCCCATAGCCAACTGAACTGGGGGCATATACTCTTTCTTGCCCTTGAAATTAAACTTCCCAGGGGATAATAAACTATCATCCACATCTTTCTTAGAGACTTGATTACCAGGAATGTACCATGCCGAACTTGATGTTTTGTTATTCCAAGAGGCTGAAGCACTCAAACTAAACATTCCTGATTGCCATAACGTTGATGGGGGTACAGATTCTCCCTTATATGGATTCTTAATGAACACATTCAAAGATCCTTCAATGTCAGAACTGACAAACCAGTCATTGTCATTGAAGTACCGATAATAGAGCATATCATTTTGTAAGTCGTCTCTTCCACTAAGACACAAATATCCATCACTGGTAATGAACCAATAAAACTTTTCAAACCAGAATTTTTCCCTGGTTTTTAAAAGAGATTCACTCTCTTTGTCCAACGACTTTTTAAGATCTTGGGCGATTTTCCTTTGGGCATTTTCGATAGCCAATTCTGTGTTCTTTTCTACTTTAGCTTGCTTTGTTTCGGCAGTTTTCTTAGAATCGAAGTAAAGTTTGGCATTAGCATATGGGGAAAGGTTTATATCGATCCACACTGAGATTCCTGACTTTTGTCTTTGTTTCTTAGATTTCTTTGGTTTGGAAACGGTCTCCAACTCTGAGTCAGTATCTGAGTCACTATCACTAGTGTCAGACTCAGATTCAGCGTCAGATTCAGATTCAGAATCAGACTCAGAGTCACTATCACTCTCGCTATCACTCGGTTCATTATTAGCCTCAGGCAAAGTCAACTTAATTTTATTCTCTAATAAATTCAAAGGCAACTCTATAATCTCAGCCAACTCATTGCCATGACTCTTTTCCAACTCAATGAACTTTTCTATATTAGTCCAGTCCATTGACTGATTAAGTAATGCCTTGATAGAATCAACACACTGAGTTATAAGGTCCGCATTAAGAATAATAGTATCACCTTTCTTGATATTCAATTCCTTTTGAAGTTGAAGGTTTTCAATTTGTTTACTACGTTCATTCTTAGCATGATTTAACCTTTTTTCTGCCAATTGCTTTTGTTGTTCGATTTTCAATTCGTTCTTTTTAGATTCTATGTGAGAATAGAACTTATCGAGAGTCTGGTTATATTTGCCAGAGACTTCTTCTATCTTGTACTTCGAAGAATCACCTTTCAATACAGGTACAAAAGGATGATACTCATCGTATAAATATCGCAAATCCTCAGGAGTTTCATCAGTGGAACTCTCGTTATATTTCAGTATAATATATCCACCTTTACAATTATTCAAAAGCTCAACATATTGCTGTTCACATTGTCCCAAACATTCTACAATTTTTGGGTAAGTTTGTTCATCGATATCAAAACATGACCCATTACTTTCAATGCCAAATTTTCGTAAGTTTTTTTGGATTAATTCACTTGATAAATGACTGGACTGTGAGAATATCAATTTATGCACACTAAATACTTTATTACGTTTACTAGTAACAACTTTTTCCTTTTGTGTATCAACCCATGACTTAATTTGGTCAACAGTGTAAGTTTTAGGAGTATATTTCGGAAATTCATCAAACAATTCCGGCCCAAATCCATGGTAAGTTTCATTAACTGCATACTTATCGACTTTGTCATCATTAACAATTCTCTGCAAGATCATGATCTTTTTGTTTTCATCCAATAAAAGGATATTTCCAGCACTAAAGAACTCAAACACTAAATAAAATAATCCATCACTGAATTGTAACACTAAAGTACGATCATTACCAATTTGTCTAATTGCACTTAATCTTCTTGTTTTCAAATGCTTTCTCAATTTGGTGACGAAATTCGATGGGAATGGCTCTGATTGACGATCAAAGTCACTAAGATGAATATGGTTACCATATTCTACTACTAGTGTTTGCTTGGAATCAGGTACACTGAACTTTAGTAAGAACTGCTTGGAAGAATTTAGAACATTGTAGATATTGGATAATCTGTAGCCCACAAGAGACTGGAACTCTTTGGTAAGTAACAGAAGATCGAGTCCTGAGATTCTTTGCTGTTTGTTAGTGGATGTTAGAATTATAGTCACAAGAGTACATACCTTCATAATGAAAATTTGCTTAGTGAGTGGCACTTAGCGCGAGCCGTTGCGCCAAGAGAGAACATACATAAAAGCCCCGAGGGGAATGGGGATCTGAGAGCCAGTCCTAGAAAGTCGTACTCACAAAGTAAAATCCAGTAAGTCACACAAACACAATGAGAAATCCCACAAACATAGTTTCTTTTCTCTTTGTGGCCATGTAGGTTGAACGGTTGCGACCGTTAAGACCTGATATGGCTGCGACTTTCTGATCTGCGACCTAATCTGCGACCTAGTCTTAGTTGCGACTGAGATTAGAGATAGACATCACCAAATGGACACTATTGTTAAACAGATCAAGAACAATAAAAAAGTCACGTTCTTTCAAGGTGCCGGGATTAGCACATCTGCAGGGATTCCTGATTTCAGAAGTCCTAAGACGGGGCTCTATTCCAACCTTGCAAAATTGAATTTACCATATGCGGAAGCAGTATTCGATATTGACTATTTTAGAAAGAATCCGAAAGCTTTTTATACTTTAGCAGAAGAATTATACCCTGGAAAGTTTAACCCTACGGATTTTCATTACCTCATTCGATTATTTCAAGATAAGGGTCTTTTGAAGCGAGTTTATACCCAAAATATTGATACTTTAGAGAGAATTGCTGGGGTCAAAGATGAGTATATAATTGAAGCCCATGGGTCATTCTCTAAAAATCATTGTATTGATTGTAATGAAGAAATGCGTATAGGAGAATTGAAGGAAAAAGTAATTGCTAAACAGATCCCTAAGTGTGGAAAGTGTAAAGGATTAGTCAAGCCGGATATTGTATTCTTTGGTGAAGCATTACCCCAGAAATTATTTGAGGTCTGGGAAGAGGATTGCGATGAAGTTGAATTGGCAATAGTGGCAGGAACTTCCTTGACGGTTTATCCATTTGCATCTTTACCTAGTGAATTGGAATGTATGAGAGTATTGGTGAACAAAGAGTTGGTAGGAGACTTCGGTGATGATGATATAATTATCTTAGAAGATTGTGACAGCTTTGCGAGAAAGTTAGTAAAGGAATTGGGATGGGAGAAGGAGTTAGATGCGTTAAGGAGGGACGGTAAGGTTGAATTGGGAGTTGAGGAGGAGGTTGAAAAGATAACTGATGATTTGAGGGGAGTTTTACGGGAGGAAGAGACTGAGACGGAAACTAATAAGGATAAAGGTGATGTGAAGGAAAGGGACACCAATGATGTAAAGGTTGATGATACAAAGGGAGATGACACAAAAGAAGGTGACAGAGACAAAAAAGATGATAAAAAAGATGATGACACAGATAAAAAAGATGAAAAGGAAGGTAAAAAGCAAAGTAAATCCCTCTTAGAAAAACTAACAAACTTGAAAATATAATCTATATTTAATACAAACGTAATAGTATTCTTAGAATACAAACATTATTTCTATAAATATCATGCAGTCCGACTATCTAGTTAATAGTGTGTGTGATTGTGTAACTTTTGTTTCGTAAATAACTATGGTTGATCCAAACTTAATCAAAACTGTTAACTCATTAACAGCTGTTGACTAAAGAATTCTTTGGGAAACTATAACCAGCATCTTTCCAACTAGTTAAATTGACATTTTGATAAGCATTCAAATGGTTTTGAATATAATCACTAGTTGGATAGTCATCAGGATCACATGTAATACTTATAGCATCATCAGGTTGATAAATTCTAACGAAATCAACTCTTAATTCGGAAGGGAAAACTAATGATGGCCAATTAATATAAGCCCAATTATTAGAAATACCTAAATTCATAATAATAGCCATTGGTTCTTTAGAAATTCTTCTCCAACCAACATTCCCATTTGGTGATAAAGTGTTAGCATAAACTGTAAATGTTGGTTCTTGTCCAACATACCAAGTACAATATCCATCATCATTATCATTTAAATATTCGTATCCATAAGTTTGGAAGTTATGAGCACCTGCTCCTCTTTCATACCATGTAGTATTCAAAGTTGTTACTGCAGAAACCGCTTGTTGAAATGGACCACCAGCATAAGTATTCATGGTTGTAACTGAAAGATTGTAAATTTCCACAAAATCGTAATTTGGCATATACCAAATATCAAAAGGTGCAACTTGCATTGATTGAGAAGCAATTGGAATTTGATCTGATGAAATTTCACCTTCGATTAAATCAATTTCTGGAGCACCTCTACCAGTTCCAACATTTGGATGATCTTCTCCTTTACAAGTACAAACACTTAATTTTTGACCTGGCAAATATGAAATTCCATCTGGTGACGATTGATTAGCAGTTATACCAGCATCACATGTATCATAAGTATAAGGCCAAACACCTTCAGTTGAAGCTAAATATCCTGGTCTACCAAGATTACCCATAGTCCATAAACCTGGCCATAAACCAGATACATTACCATAATTTGGCATTCTTGCGGAGATTTCAATTAATCCTTGAGTAAAACATAATTTATTCCAACTTTGAACCATTCCTGATCTATAGAATAAATCATGATTTTTATAAGCATCTAATCTCATAGTTAAAGTTCCATTAGCAGTAGTTACAGCATCAGGATCATACCATTCTAAATCTTGAGTAGCAGCATAATGTAAATCAGGAGCAGTAAAGAATTGATCATCACCTTCGTAGAAAGTTCTTCCTTCAGCATTGAATTCATCAGAGAATGCTAATGTCCAAGTATCTCCATTTCTAACTTTTTTAGTTAAAGCATCAGATGGAGTATCAGGATCAATTAAACTAGTTCTAACAGCTGATAATAAAGGATATTTATAATGGGTTAAAATTTCATAACTTTCTGGTGTATAATGTTCGGTTACTCCACTATATGTTAATACTGGTAATACGACGAAGATACCAACAGCTACTATGAATAATACTATGAAACTTATTAATCCACCAAGGGATCTTCTATCTAAAGCTTTTAGATCATAAATAAAACGATTCTTATCATATTCAGCGTCCTTAATTGGATCAGGATTATGTAAGTAGTCATCAGGTTCTTTTTCATCAATATGTAATGGAAATGACGATGCAGGATATCCACCAAAAGGTGAAAAATCTGATGATGTTAAGAAAGGATTTGAGGATTTATTAGAAATCGACGATCCATCTTCTGATGATTTGCCTTGAATTGGAGCTTGGTTTTGTTGTTGATTGAAATAATTCGATGCTAAAGATGTAGAACTGACAACTCTTGATCCAACTACCAGAGGATAACGATCATATTCTGAAGGACCCTGAATATTATTATTAGATGGAACTCCCAATAGACTACCAGAATTTCTTGGAGTATAATTGCCACTTAAATTTCTTGTTATTGGTTGAGATTGTTGATTGATTAAATTATTATTGATAACATTTAAATCATCATCTTTATTTAATAAATTAGTGGTTGTACCATTATTACTATAGTATCCATTATAATTGTTAAAAGGTCTACCATATTGGAACTGATCTTCATCCAGTTGACTTGACAGTTGATGGTTTGAAATAAATGATCCACTACTTTGTTCTTCGATAGGATTTATGAATGGATTCTCACTTTGGTTACCAGGGTTTTCATATTCGTCATCATTCCTTCTTGGATTATTAAAGGTTAAATCTCTCGACATGATTAAATGTGGGACTGTAGTATGAGTGTATCCTTATTATGATAGATTTGATGATGTATAAAGGATTAATCAACTACTACTAAAACGATAGTTTAGGAATGTAAAAATTTTTTGTTGTTTTTACTTTGGAAATTTTCTTTTTGCTATTTTTGAAAAAGGCGCAATCGTGGTAGAATTTTACACTTGGCGCGAATCTGTGTCAAGTTGGACTTGATTAGGTCCATGCGACTTTGAGCATGTTTTTGACAGCAGACAATTTTTTGACCCCTGGAATGTCGGGGGTTAAACTTGTTGTTAAAGTTTTTAAGAACTTTTTAAAATTTTCACGACATTAACTTATTGTTTTGCGATAATACTACACGAGACATAAATTGAGGTTGATATTATTGGTGGTTAACTATGTTCATAACGATGCTAATTATAGAGGCGCGACATCTGCTTCTGTCGACGCGATGAAATTTTGGTTTGCAACCCAACCGGTGAGTAGTGAACCATGGTCTAAACTTTAGATTCAAGATTTCTGGGCGACATCTAATTAAATTGTGTCGTCAGAGGGATCTTAAATGTCGAACGGTATACAAATAAGTTAAATAAGTTAAACATAGAGACTCGTCCCATTACCGAAGCAATAACTATATTACATATGCTAAACTATCTAGGTATCATTTCTACTAATACAAAAGCAACATTTCAATACCTAAGTTCCAACCTTATTGAGTACTTTCGCTAACACTGAGGTATTAGAATAAAATCATCTTTATCTTACCAAAAACACCAGCATGCTTGAAAGCGTCCTTCTCTTCATTTCTCTCTAATTCTAAAATCTCTTTATCAAATAAAACTCTATCTTCATTTACATCAATTTCTGATAACGGAACTAAGAATCTCCAATTTCTAGTCCATAATTTGTGCCCAAAGTAAAGTACTACAATAACAACCCCACCCAAGAAATTTTGAAAGAATGACACGGTATCAGGTTTACCTGCACCAACAGGGAATAATGCAACATAAAATTGAGCAATGATAAGTAAAGCATTAATGATGATTGATGAATATGATCCAAGAACTCCAGTTGGTGATACATAACCTAACTCACTAAGTTCTATACCATTTAATTTCAATGCTTTTCTAAATCTAATATGACAAATACAAATAGCAGGCCAAACAAAAATAAAACAAATAGCTGAAATCGATAATAACCACGTGAATACATCTTCTTGGTTTTTATAAGTAGCAATGAATGAAAAGAATGATGCTAAAATCGTTAAATACCAAGCTCTTAAAGGTCTGCCAGCTTTATCAACGTAGTCGAAATATTTTGGTGCTAAACCTTGTTGACTTAAAGATAATAATAACCTTGGACTTGAATACATAGCAGAAGTTGCAACTGATGTAACTGAAATCAAAATTACAGCATTAATGATATGTGACAATCCTTGAGTATAAGTTTCAGCAGCAATAACGAATGGTGAAGCATGAGATGCACTTTCACTTGATCCCATTAAGTTTGGAGAAGTGTATGGAACTAAAAGTCCAACAAATAATAATGATCCCATGAAGAAGAATATAATTCTTACCATCATTAATTTACATGCAGATTTCATGGCTCTTCTTGGATTACCTTGATCGGCAACTGTAAGACTAACATATTCGGAACCACCAAAACTGAAACTTACGGCTGAAAAACAGGTACATAACCCTTTGAAATTAGTATAAGCACCAGGATCTCTCCAGTATTTACCACCAATGAATCCATGTTTAGTACCACCAACATCTACAATTAATCCAAATAATACAAATCCAGTTAACATTACTAATTTAGTTGAATTCATAACAAATTCGGCTTCGGCATATCCCTTAGCACCTGCTAAATTAATCAAAATAACTACAATTAAAAATATGGTTACAAATACATCGGAATTAATTGAAGTATTCCAATATTTAATTGTCATACTGGCAGTTACTAATTCAACTGAAATGACAGTCATCCATTGAAACATATAACTCCAACCTAATGCAAAGGCAGCACTTTCATCAATGAATTTTCTATAATAACTTTGGAATCCTCCTGGTAAATAAGGATATGCAACTGATAATTCTCCTGCACTAAAAATTGTTGGTTGCAACATAAAAATCCCAACTATAGCATAAGATACAAGAAGAAATAAAGGACCTGCAACTCTTAACTTTTCACCACTTGCCACCAATAATCCAGTTCCTAAACCTGTGGCTAAAGAAATTAATCTTAAATGACGTTTAGAAATTGGTTTTGGGGGTGGGATAGAATGAGGTTCAGCTCTTTCAAATGAAGTCTTGAATTTTTCCCACTTGGTTAAATTTTTGTCTTCATAACTAACATGTATAGTTTCATCAGTTCTACTCTTTTGAGAGTAAATACTTTTTTTTGACCTTGAAGGTTCAAGTACTAATCCACTCATTATTGAAAGATAAATTTGATTTTAAAGATGAGGTTATGTCAAAGTTTATAATGAGATTTCTCCAGTATTTATAAAACCTATTCCGGCATCCAATAACGCAACTTAATGCAAAAAGAAAATTTGGAGACAAATGTTACAACTGAAAAGAAAATTAGGCAAAGAAAAAGTTTTTTATTTTGCAACATATGGCTATATACAGGAAATTTCTGCTAGATAGAAATTTTTAGCGAGTAGTTTCCCTTAACTGTACCGTTAACGGAGACCAATAACTTAAAATACTAAGAAAAATGGAGTTAAGGAATAGTTAGTTGGAGTCCGGTTGGGGTTGAAATAAGCTGCTGTGCCTTGTTTTTGGTTAACATTTAAAATGGGACGTTTTCACCCACTTTCCTTGAGTGATTTTAACTTGGAAACTCATCCAAAAAAATTTTTTCTTGATGACGTTTGGTACTTTTACATGTTTAAAGTTTGTAATTGGTTTAAGATAACATATTAGGCGATTATAATTCTATTGACCTATGCCGGTGTTTTATTTAAGGTTTTGTCATCCAACAATAAGTAATCTAGTTCTGTTGGTTTTTCGGATAAACTCTGCATAATTTATTTCTTTTTCAACCGTTGTTCCTAGGTTACGTAAGGGTGTCAAATTTTTACTAAACGTCTTTTTGGTATTGTCAGTATAGATTGTTGGGTTTCATTGGAGATCTTGTAGTTTGAACATTGCTCAAATTCGTAATTCACTATTTGATTTGTTGTGTTCGTGGTTAGGAGTAATTCAAGGTTTAGTGAATCTCATCTGCTTACGTCATTAGTTGTAGATTCATGTTTTTCTAGAGTATCGTCATCTATGATAATGATTATTTTAACTTTTAGCACAATCAATCGATTTTATTTTTATTGTTGCCTATGGGTGTTAGCGATATTTGTGAATTTTGCAAATTGGTTAAACCAAGCGATGCGACTAAAAGTAAATCGATGTCGGGTTTTCACGTAATTGGAATTACGGTTTATCCCATTACCTATAAGAGAATATTAAAGATTTGCCCGGGGTGATTATAGACCCCATTTTTTAACATTCTCCTCATATTTGACCCCACATTAAGAAATTAAGAATTTACTATATTTTGTTGTAGCTTACCTTACTTAAAGGTCCTTTGAGACCACACGGAGAAAAAACTATCTTCCCCGGAAATATTGTATTTTTTTTAAAGATTCAGCCATAATGCACACGACCCCCTCAATTTGATAACTGCATTGCACGATAAATGAGAACACTTCTAATACCGTGGATTTCTCCTAATATCGTAGTTATTGTGGGGCCGTTGTGCTTCAACTTTGGATTGATCACTGGTTGTCTCAGCTCGGATGATTTTGTCCACGGACACGAGAAAATCGTCGCACCCAGCGGAGGAATTTTCAATCCGCTTCCTCACTAAAATTTTCATCATCAGATATCAGATCATTCCAACTTCAACCAATACCATCAATTAATTGAGTTATAAAGGTTCAAGGTATTAAATATCATCGATTACCATATACTTAAATAAGTTCAAGTTAATAAGTCACCGTTTAGCATCATTCAACCCAAGCTTACTAATCCATTGCTTTCATTTGCTAGAATCATAGACAACAAGGATGGTACAAATATTTAAGAATGATTATGTTTATAATCATGATTTCTCCACAGTAAGTTTAGCCTATTTGAATAGATATCCCAACCCATATGCATCACATGTACTAAGTATCGATACATTGGAAAGTACCGTTGATAGTGAAGGTAATTTACATTTAACTAAATTAATGATCAAAACCGGTAGATTACCAAACTTTATTAAACCTTTCTTAGGTACAAATTTGAATAGTTGGATAATTGAAAAGACTATTATAAATCCAAAGACCAATAAGTTATTAACATATTCAGCTAATATTGACCATAGAAGGTTTATCAAAATTGAAGAATATTTGACGTTTTCAGAAACTGATAATTTAACGACTATGGTTGATAGTAAAGTTAAATTTTCGTCCAATTTCATTGGTTTCAAACAAAGAATTGAAGACTGGAGTAGAAATAAGTTTTCGGCCAATGTCGATAAATCTAAACAAGGGTTGAGTTATGTTATGAATGAGTTAAAGAAGAAAGTTCAAATGAGTCAAGTTGAGTAAATAGTGTAAATAGTAATGAATTATGATAAGTATTAAGTCTACCACAATTTCTGAAGTTGACCGCTAGAATACTAAACCGAGATCGTGCCCAGAACATAGTGGAGCGAATGACGCAACTATCGCACAATTCGGGTTGATAAGGATAGTAACAAACATTTGCTACAGATCACATAACCACAAAAAGAAACGCAGAAGGAACCACAAAAGGATAAATAGACGCTTACTGTGGAGAAACTTATTAAATTGACAACGAAACTTTAACATTGACTGAGTTCTCAAATGGGTGATTCCAAGATCAATTCACCTAAAAGAAGGACCAATTCTAAAACCACATCAAGGACTTCATCATTCTCCAATAGTTCATCCCCATGGTTCAGGAGAAACTCATTCCTATCACCTTCAATGATTGACAGTGAAAACATTTCCATTTATGAATCGACTAACTATTATCAGGACTGTTCAAGTTATAATATCATATCCTTAAAAGAATGTCAAGGGTTTATATTCAATCAAGATTTATTTGCATCTCCATATCAGCAACTGAAAAGTCTTGCTAATGAGAAGAAATTAAGATCGTTGAGCTTCAACCATACTAAATCAAGGAAACCCAGTACCAGAAGACACACATCAGTGTCACCGAATGATATTCAATCGAATTTTAGAAACATGTTAGATCGAGAATTACTCAAGGGAAATGCTATTGATGATGAGTCAGATGATCAAGATCAAAGGGACGATAGTGTTAACCAAGCATTAAATCAATTTGAACAGACTACGGTTGATATATCTATGGATGATGAAGATTACAATGAATTTGATGAATTTGGAGGTAATGATTATAAGGTAAAGGTAACTGAGATCATAGTAGATGAAGATTGATTGGGGTCAGTTGTGCTTAAAGGTTTTATTAGGTACAATATGGTAACGGTTAAAAAGGTAGTATCAGGAGATCAATTTATGGAGCATATGACAACAATGTGGGGAAGGATAACATAAAGGACTGGTATAAATGATAGGTATAAATGGCTAGGAAAACAAGGCAACAACCAAAAAATAATTTATAGTCATTGATAAAAAGGATCGACGGGTCACATAGATAACTATATAAGAAGCAATAAACGATAAGTGTCTTGAGATACGCATGACGGTTATAACCCTATAACTTTATTAAGTCTGAGCATCAGTAAAGTGTGGTAATTTTATGACTAGCAACATCAACCAATTTTATAAAGATTGAGGTTAAGGCCAGTAACTTCAAAAGTATAAGGTTTAGGGGGTCAGGAGTAATTTTTGTTAGGCACATAGCTTCGTATTTCTAATTTGTGGTTGGTAATTTGCAACTTTTCGAATGGTCTAGTGTGAGAAATGAGACTAAAAAATTTACTCACCTCAAACTTTAACCTTAATGTCAGACAAACAACAATTTGAAAATGCATCATTAGCATTCAGTAAAGCCCAAAATGAGTTAAATGATTTGATTCAAACAAGGCAACAATTAGAAACTCAATACCAAGAAAATAAGATTGTTTTAGAAGAATTCACTTACCTTAATGAAGATTCAAAGATCTATAAATTGACAGGGCCAATATTATTGCCCCAGGAGTATAGTGAAGCCAAGATGAATGTTGATAAGAGAATTGAATTTATTCAGGAGGAAATTAAGAGGGCTGAGGCAAAGATCAAAACTCAGGAAGGAATCATAGAGGACAGTAGGAATAAATTGATTGAGATTAGGCAGAGGTTAGGCAATTAACCTGGGACATAATGAAGTTTTTCAGTCGGTGACTAAGTTTGTTACTGTAGTTGTCGGTACTTTATACACATAAGAGAATAAATACAGTTATGAATCAAATCTAATCAAGGATTATAGAATAATCATTTCAGTGAATAAAAGAATAATATGTACATACAATTATCTATAGTAGTTCTATAATCTGAGTAGATGTCAAGCAAGCACCTTGGTTTCACTTGGGTACTTACTAACCTCTAATAGTTTGGGACTTGATTAAATTTCCTAAAGAAATCAAATTGAATAACCCCCATTCTTCAACACTCTCATAACTCTCACCCAAAAACCTTACATTTTCAACCTTATCCTCAACAAACTTCTTGGTATTAACAAAGTCCTTGCTCTTGTCTTGCAACATATACAATTCAGAACTAACATAAATACTACTAAAACTAAGTCTTTTGGAATACCACGCAAAATCGTTAGATTCATCACCGGCATAAAATGCAATATCATCGGACAAATTATGTAATTCCTCTAAGGAGTGGGTCATATTATAAGGAATTAATAAATGTGCAATTCCACTTGACAATTTATCAATTATTGGGATATTATATGATAATCTCTTATTGATAAGATGGCTTACTCTTTGGTACTCATTCAAAGCCTTGAACTCTTCAGTGATTGGTTCAGCTGATAACTTTTGTCTTTGAGTTTTTAACCAATGAATCATTAATTGTAATTCTAAGGAATTGGATTGAAACGATGAGGTTAATACTGATATAACTGATGATGGGTACTTAAGCTCATTAATGGCTTTATTTATACATATTTCATTGAATCCATGTTGGGGAATGTATTCAAGAGATTTACTAAGGATTTTGTGTTCTATAAGATCAGGATTGATTATAAGATTTGAGGTTGGATGGTTTATGGAATGGTATGCTCTAAAGTGTTTGATATTTCTTAGTGATTTAAACATGATATGATTTTCTGGTCTGTCTGTCGCTCTCTTTTCTATACGCTCTTTTTTGTCCGTTCTCTATGCCCCCTACCACCAGTTCTAGTCCGAGCTCTCGCCTAAACGCTCGCCCCAATTCTCTCGCCCCAATTCGTACCGTCTTGGTTTTTTTGCACTTTATTGTACTGTCTATAATTCTCAGACAGTCTCACACTAATCATCATGCTTGTATGTAACTAAAATTCTTACACCAATCTCCCATCTATGCAATTACTAACATCAGATCAAACCATGGAACGAACTTCAATCCCCTCGTCACATATTCGAACAAGACTCAGGAGAAACCCTTATTCCCCAAATATCGATCAATTACTCCGATTCGAATGAATTTGCCATCTTATGTCCAAGCACACTTAAAGTCATAAATGACAGTATCAGTAATAAGACCAAAGTAGGAAACATCGTCATCAAGTACTCCTTTGATAATGTCCTCCCTCAGGCTAATGAATATGACGAAGATGAGCAATTATACAATGCTATAATGGAGAAATCATTATCTACAAAGTATCAAGATTATGATATACCAATCTATAAGATCACCAATAAGAATGTTATATTAATCACTATCCCTAACATAACCAACCAAATTGTCTTGAACTTATTATCTAAAGAATTGATCAAATTGAATGTAAATAAATGGATTAGTTTGGCTCCTTGTATGTTGAACAACAACCAAACTTTGAATAAGTTCTCTTATGATATAACTGATGAAGCATTCACAAAGATTCCTGCAATAAAACCCCCACATTTTATCACCGGAATTAGCGCAGCTTTGAGTTCAAAATTGTATTTACAAAAGAGAAAGTTTGTTTGTTTAGTATTGAATGCTGAAGGTCAACCGGGGTATGAAAGAATTGATAATGATTCGTTGGTAGATGCGGGTATTGTTTTGAAGAAGTATTTGTATTTGAGTGATGAGTTTTTGAAGAGTGTCGGGGTTGTACGTAAATTGGATTATCTGAGTCTGGGGATGTATATATAACATTACGAGTGAAGGTTCATGTTCAGAGTTACTATTTCAATCCCTTTATTAATCTATATAATATATACCTATCCATGCGTTACTCATTATTTTGTTACTCTGATTCTCTAATGAAGGTCCATCTATCTGGATCAACTCAATGGCTTTCGCTCTACTGAGGTTACCAACCTAACAACCTTCAAGTTTGATTAATTTTGGGAATTCCTCATTGACAAGAAACAATTCCATAAAACAGAAATCGATGAACTAAAAGGTACTTGAAAACTCCTGGGAATTATCAAAAAATTTATAAACTGTACAGGAAACCAGACAGAATAATTCACTAATAACGTCTTTAAATAAATCTTGGACAATTTGTCCTTCGTATTTTGCCAACTGCCATTCTCCAAGACCATTGTCCCGTAAGTAAAGAATCCAAATAATGAAATAGGTGAATAACATAATTGATCTGTTAACACCTTTCTTAAAACCTCAATGAATTTTGGATCCTTAGCATAAATTTGTAAAAACTTGTACCACCAACATTGACAAAAAGCCATGAGAAACCCCCAACACATAAACCCAGCTAATCTGTTGAACTTAAAGAAGGTTAATTCTGGTACTGGCGTAACATCTTCATCAAAAACTGGATTATAAGGAACCGTCCCTATTTCCTCTTCATCTCTTTGAATGTAATCAATAAAGTTATTAACTTCTTGCTGGTTCAGTAGATCAGGTTCTTGATCATCTTGGTACTCTTCAAATTCATTAGGAACGTTAATATCATTAGAATTATATGATAATGAATGCTGAGATCTTGATAATCGGAAACTTATAAATGGCTCTTCTTGTTTATAACAAAGCAATGTTTGCGCCAATGTTTCCGATATACCAAAAAGTACCAAATTAGTTACTATTATAGTAATCAAACTATTCTTCATATATAGACCCGTATACTTTGTAGTAAGTTTTAAAAGGAAGATCCCTAGAATTCCAATTATGAAGAAATTGATTATAGGAATGTTATGAATTCTAATTGAGTTAAGAACTCTTGTGAAGAGTGAATGTTCTTCTTTTTCTGGATCATCTAAAGTTATTGGCATTATACTGATAATGGGCCCAGGGCTGAGCTGACTGATTTCGCACAACTGACTAGTAGCTCACGGCTCGCTGCTCACTGAGGGACTCACCAAGAAGTCCCTCACTTCATTGAGTCTTCAGTGAGTGAGAAATCTTCTCCCAATCAAATTCTGCGAATTATTTTCAACATGTCATACTCTAAACAATATGAACCAATTAGAGGAGATCCACCTCAAGCAGATTATGAGGTTATTGATGTAGATCCTCATTTTAATAGAGTGGTATCATATTTTAGACCAAGTGATTATGGATATTGGGCTTTAACTACTGCTGCATTCCCATTATCATTACAATTATGGGAAAGATTAGAACCATCAGCTGGTTCATTTAAAGCTCCACAAAAAATCCCAGGGGGTACTTTAAGAGCTGCTACCTTATTAGGATTTATAGGAGGATTCTATTTATCCTATGTAAAATCATCAAAAAGATTTTTAGGATGGACTGAAAATTCAAGAGAAGTTACTAAAGATAGATACGAAATTAAAAAATTATTATCACAAGAAAAATTACCATATCATGAAAATGAATCTGTGTTAGATGATAGATTGAAAGATATTGCTAATAGAAATTCCCAATATTCATTTGTTGGTATGGCCATATTACCATGGTTTAATTTTGCTCATCATCCATATCATGGCGTAAATATTGCCAAATACTATGAAACAAGGCCTGGTGAAGAAGATTGGGGGTTTAATTTAAAGCCTTATGATGAAATAAAGGCAAAATATGCTAAGAATTAGTAATGAATACAGTCAATATATTTATACGATGACGTTGGGACCTGAACCAAGCCACGGTGAAGGGTCTTTTCTTTTTATTCTCACAAAACTACCACTTACTGATTGATAATATGTAAGGGGTCTTTATAATAAGGTCTATTCCAATTATCTCTGTTTCTTCATAGTTAACGCATCGCAGTCTCGTCTTTAATCTCAAACCTTTCGCGACGTAAACAAACATGTCAGAAGAAGTGGATTATACAACGTTACCCATTAACGAGCGATTATCTCATAAAGTATGGAAAGCTAGACTTTCAGCTTATGAAGAACTTATCACTCAATTCGAAAATTCCAGCAGTGAAGACGACTCAGTATTTGATTTATTCAATAAAGACCCAAGTTTAGTCAAATCAATAGTCATTGATTCAAATGTGGTAGCTCAAGAAACCGGGATATCACTCTTAGCTAAGTACTTAGAGTTTGGTGGCAACTCACAGATTGCTAATAGACTCCAAAAAACTGGAATTGTGGAGTCTCTTTGTGAAAAAGGGTTAAGTTCCTCAAGAAATGGTACAAAGACCAAGACCATTGAATCAATAATGTTATTGATTGAGTATATTGACTCACCTGATTCAGTAGTCGAAGATTGTTTGAAGTTCGTCAAACATCGTTTACCTAAATTGGTTAGTGGAGTTGTATTGGCATTGGGTCAAATTATCGAAAATTTCGGGTGTATAATTATTCTGCCAAATCCTATTATAAAAGTTCTTCCGGGTCTATTTAGTCACGCTGATAAAAATGTTAGAGCTGAGACCACTAAGTTAACTATTGAATTGTATAAATGGATGAGGGAATCCCTTGTGACGATATTATTTGATGATTTGAAACCAATTCAACAAAAGGATTTAACTAAAGCATTTGAACAAATCGAATCAGTACAACCTCAACAAAAGAGATTAACCAAGGCTCAACAGGAAAAGCAAAAGCAAGAGCAGGAAGCTCAACAAGAAGGCGAACAGGTTGAAGAAGATGTTGAAATGACTGAAGCACCACCTGCATTTGATCCATTTGATTTATTAGAACCCATTGATGTTTTGAGCAAGTTGCCTGCAGATTTAGAGGCAAGAGTTAATGATAGCATTTGGAAAGAAAGAAAAGCAGTATTGGAAGAAGTGGTTGAAGTTCTTAGCAAAGCTCCAAAGATTACTAATGATGATTATACCGATTTGATGAGAATTCTTAGTAAATGTTTGAAAGATGCTAATCTTCAAGTAGTTCAACTTTCAGCAAATTCTATTGAGTTTATAAGTAAAGGATTAAAGAATAAGTTTAGTAGGTACGTTCCAATAATCCTTGTGCCAATGTTAGAAAGGAATAAAGAAAAGAAACCATCATTTACATTGGCTATAAATACTTCGTTGGATTCAATATTCCAATCAACTTCTTTAAGTGATATTTTAGATGGAACTCTAAAGACTATGTCCCATAAAACTCCTCAGGTTAAAATATCAGCCACTGACTATTTACAAAGGTGTTTAGCTGATACAGACGTTGCCCCAAACAATAATGAAATAGAAAGTATTATGTCAGTAGGTGTCAAATTATTAAGTGAATCTCAAGAACCTATCAGACAAGCATCAACTCAAATGATTGGTACCTTGATGAAAATCACTGGTGAAAGAATGTTGAAACAATATTTGGATAAAGTTGATGATAATAGGAAGAATAAGATTATGAAGTTTTATGAAAGTGTAACTGTAAAAGCTGTCAGTAAACTGAGACCACAACCATCACAATCACAACCACAATCTTCGGGACAAAGTTCGAATTTAGTACCACCTACGTCCATAATTCCAAGTAAAAGACTTGCATCATCACCAGTTAAAAGACCAACTTCTAAAATATCAAATACTGGTAGAAGTCTTACCAGTAGACCATTGGGTAACAGGAACATCCCTACACCTGCCCCTAAACCACCAGTGCTTGTAAAAGATAACAAAGAAGATCTTATAAGTGAACTTAGAGCCGTTAGGGCCGAGAAGGAAACTTTAAGCAAAGAGAATGAACAGCAAAAAATGATTATAGAGAATTTAAGAACTGAAAACACAAAGATCTTGGGTGATTTTAGTCAATTAAAGCAATCACTTGAAAAAGCCACAAAAGAACAAAACAATTTGAATCTTATGACCAAGCAGAAGGACACACAAATCTTAAGATTGACTAGTGATGTTGAAAATGCTAAGTTGAAGATCAGAGATTTAGAACAAACCATTGAAATGATGAAATTACAGCAAAGAGCCATAACTAATGAACCAATTAAATCACCAAGTAAGGAAAGGATAACGTCAGGAGAATTAAGTTCGAGAGTTAATAGGTTATCAATTGATGGGGAGGCTAAAGAGAATTTGTTCCAGGAAAGATTTGAACCCAAGGTTTATGTTAATAATGAAGAGAGTTGGAAGAAGGCAGCTGAGGTTACGAACCAATTGAAGGCTAGGATAGAGAAGATGAAGTCGAGAAGTAGGATACAACTGGACCTCTAACCGAGCAAAGCGAAGCTGGGAGTTTTTAGCACTGTTTCATTGTATAATGTGTATTAATAAATAAGATAATCAGAGTCAATGGCTGCAATTACGACATACGATAATGTCGTGTTTATATGACCATGATTTATGGGGGTGTGAAAAACCACAAAGATGTTAGTTTGGAGTCTAAGAAAGAACTCAACAGTTGAATAGTAGTAGCAGTCTACATTATATCCATATTTAAAACCACCAAAGCCATTGATAGTAGGGAAAACCTTGCCTAAAATTAGCGGCTAAATCGTGCCCCTACCAAGCGATTCCGGATATCTCAATTCTCAATGAAAAATTATAATCATTATGACTAAACTTAATATCTTAGTACCAGTTAAAAGAGTAATTGATTTTGCTGTTAAGCCTATAATCAATAAAGCCCAAACTGGGGTTGAAACCAAAGGTGTCAAATTCTCCATGAATCCTTTTTGTGATATAGCATTAGAGGAATCTTTAAGAATTAGAGAAGCAAATAAAGATTTAGTTGAGAAGATTCATGCTGTTAGTATTGGACCAACTAAAGCTCAAGATATTTTAAGAACGGCATTGGCTAAAGGTGCTGATGATACTACCCTAGTTGAAGTTGGAGATCAAGAAGTTGAACCATTACAAGTTGCCAAAATCTTGAAAGAGATTGTTAATAAACAAGGGTCAAATTTGATTATTTTAGGTAAACAAGCAATTGATGATGATTCTAATCAAACTGGTCAAATGTTAGCCGGATTATTGAATTGGCCTCAAGCTACTAATGCTTCTAAAGTTGAAATCAAGGATGATGAAGTCATTGTCACTCGAGAAATTGATGGTGGTGCTGATACTTTAAAGGCTAAATTACCATTAATCGTTACTACTGATTTAAGATTAAATGAACCAAGGTACGCTTCGTTACCCAATATTATGAAGGCTAAGAAAAAACCATTACAAAAATTAAAACCTCTGGATTTAGGTATCGAATTAACTAAAAGGTTAGAAACATTGAAGGTTGAACCACCTCCAGAACGTAAAGCTGGAGTTAAGGTGGAGACTGTTGATGAATTAATAGAAAAGTTAAAAGAACTCAAGGCTATTTAGATAGAATATATGAAGTCATAAGTGCCGGGGACTATATCATGGATCTTTAGAGTACTAGTAGTAGTGTCTCTTAGTTTCACTCTATGGTATGCTTACAGGGTATGCCTCAGTCTCGCTATCTCTCAAAGTGAGGTATAGACTCAAGTGAGATGAATAACGCAGTTCTAAATCAATCTAAATCCTTCATTAACGATCTCCTAAAATCTGCCAAAACACCAATAATTATCGGAATAAGTGGCCCTCAAGGTAGTGGTAAAACAACCGTTTCAAAACAACTCACAGAATATGTAAATCAAACAACTTCGCTTAAAGCTATAAATGTTCTGTTAGATGATTTCTATTTAACATATTCACAACAACAACAATTGAATCAATTGGCGATTAATTCTTATGATAACAACCGATTATTACAAGGAAGGGGTTTACCAGGAACTCATGATTTGGATTTACTAACGAAAGTTTTGAATTCTTTTGAAAATAAGCAACAAGTAAGTATTCCTGAATACGATAAGTCACTATTCAATGGTAAAGGTGATAGATTACCGATTGACCAATGGTTATCATTCAAAGCAGATGTTATGTTTTTAGAAGGATGGTTCTTGGGATTCAAGCACAGACCAGACGTAATTGATGTTTATAATGAATCAAACGATCCAGTTATAAAGTCTCATACACTTCAACACATTCAACAGATTGATGAGTATTTACACAATTATGAGAACGTGTTTAATAAGTGTTCGTATTCGATTCTTCTCGAGACTGATGATATTATGAACGTTTATACTTGGAGATTACAACAAGAACACGCTCTTATTAAAGAAAAAGGAATTGGAATGACTGATGATGAAGTGAGATTATTTATTGATAGGTATATGACGATGTATAAGATATATTATGAGAAAATGTGTATGGAAGGCAATTCAGTTAAGGGAAATAACTTGGTTATTAGCATTGATATAAATAGGAACGTTTTAGGTGATAGAATTGTGTAGATTATAATATTATTCTATTTGATTGAGTATTTGGTGTGGATAGTTGTGGTTTGCTTTTGGTGTGTTTGGGTATACTAGTGGGTTTTGGAGTTCTTGGAGTGGGAGGAAATGATATTGAGGTATTGGGAGTCTTTATAGGTATTGGAATCCTTGGTTTCTTAATCAGAGTTCCCCTTGGTGTAGAAGGCGGTTCCCTTTCTAATTTGTCTAATCTCATATCAATACCCCTCAAACTCTCCTTGAACTCCCACTTCACCAATTCGATTTCCTTAAAAACTCCTAAAATTGAATTCTCTACATCCTCTAATCTCTCCCTCAACATCTCGACATTAAAGTTATCTCTTAACTCATTCATTTCCTTCTTTAAAGTATTCTTTAAATTTATTGATTCAATTTCCAATTTAGCCGCCCATGTTGATAGATTTTGATATTCACTAGGTAAATGTTTATCGATATTAGCAGTAGTTAGAGAATGAGCTAATTGACTAAACGAATCATAATCTTGGGCATTAAAGTTGAATGCCTCATCAGTACTGTAACTCATAGTGATATATAATTTGCAACCAAATAATGAGCGCGATTTTCAGTATTTATAATGTCATTGAAAGAGTTCTTATATAGTATGTATATCAACTTAATTTTTTTTTGAACTTTACTAACAATAGAACAAGTACGAATTATAACTACAGATGCAAGGTTATTTGAGGGCAAACTTGAAGGGTTTGATAATTCCACGAATATAATAATATCTAGTTGTATTGAGAGGATTTTAAAGACTGAAACCGATGAGTATCAACAAATAGAATTGGGGGTTTATATGATGAGGGGAACGAACGTAGTGTGCATAGGAGAGATAGGCGGGGATGTGGAGTGGGATAAATTGAAGGGGGATAAGTTAAAAGGGACCAAGAATCCGCTATAGTCAAGAGATTACGAATGTATTACCAATACAATATCGATACATCAACACTATTCCATACCCATAAGTACCCATAAGTACCCATCAGCCCCCATAGAGACTCATCAATACATCAATAATACAGCAAAGATACTAACTAATCACCAAAAAGTCATTGAACCGCATAAAGAAGACAGAATCACTGCATAGGCCAAGAAGTCAATAGAATAAATGTATATTAGAATAAACAGTATAAAGAAGCAACAAAAGTTGGCTTCGCTCAGTCATTGTATTTCCCTCTAGATACTAAATCAATCCCATGCAGTTTCATCTTTATAGCCAAATCTAATAAATAATCAATAGCTTCATTATAAACTTTAGCTTTCCAAATAGTCTCACCCCATACATAAATTCCATGTCTTCTTACTAGAACTGCAGTACATCCTGGATATTTCTTCAAGGTTGCGTCCAAACTTGGAGTCAAATCCTCTTCATGGGGCACGTTATCGATAATTGGGATCACCAAAGTTTCGAAATTCTCCAAATTACCGATTTTTTCAACTTTATTAGTGGACTCATTGACCTTTAAACGAGGAATTGCTTTGATTTGTTCGATATTATTGATTCTGAATTCATCTTGATCTTCCCATATTAATGTCGACAAAACAGCATTTTGCAGGTGGGTATGAATACATGCACCAGCATCTCTGAACTTATAACAACTTAAAAATAATGGTGTACAAGCAGATGGTTTATACTTATAATTCTTGGTCAATTCACTACCGACACTATTAGGAGTTCTTAGTACTTCTTCGGTATTGATATCTACCACGAACATTTCCCATGGCTGTAATTTCTCTTTCTGAATACCTGATGGTGCTATGTACACTAAATCTTTATTTGAACCTTGAAGATCACGAATTGAAATGCCTCCACCGGTTCCCGTGACCCAATTGAGGTCATAGAAAAGTCTGCATAATTCACAGATCAAGTTGGCTGGGTGTTCTGGGTCTTCAAGGTTAAGATATTTATCTGACTTCAACAGTTCCATGATCGCAACTGTGGTACATGTGGACCGAGCAGATGAGGTTATCTTATGTGAGGCTCACGTTCAGTGCCCTTACACAGTACGCCATCAGTGTGTGCTATAGGTAGGCTTATATGACATATAGGCTAACTAGACGCAACAAAACAATTCACATAAGCTCGGTAGAGTATGATTCGAAAAGTACACTTGTAGAGTAACCTTTACCTTTGCTTCGCTCAGTTAAGGTTTGCAATTATCTCCTACATTCGACCTAAAATACAATGCTAATCTTTAGATTTTTTCTTTTTATCTTTCTTATCCTTCTTATCCTTCTTTGATTTCTTTGAAGATTTTTCATCATCATCATCTCTCTTTCTCTTTTTATCTTTCTTTTCCTTCTTTTCTTTCTTTTCCTTCTTATCCTTCTTTTCTTTCTTTTCTTTCTTTTCCTTCTTTTCGACTACTTCATCTTCATCATCAGAATCAACTTCAACTTCTTGAACAGTTGGAGCATCAGCATCAACATTATAAGCTCTAGCTTCAGATATTTCGACTTTTGGTTGATCTTTTACTATTTTTGATGAAGTTCTTAAATCTCTACCTTCTAATGCACTTAATCTTGATTCAACTTTAGATCTAACTTCTAATCCAAAATCTCCTGAATCATCTCTATCTTCAGATAATGAATCATATCTCAAAGCAACTGAAGCTTTAGCAGCTAAAACTCTGGCGATTTTACCCTTGTTTTTACCAGTAGCTTGACCAACTAATGATGCATGATATAATAATCCATATTTTGGAGTATCATGTTTAGTTTTTAAAGCTCTAAATAATGCCTTTTCAGCTCCTAAAATTTGTAAAGTTGAAGCTGGAGCTTTTGCTAATGAAGTTAATGATCCAGCATGAGCAATTAATCTTGCACCAACTAATTCTCCAACTAATACAGTCAAATTTGGGGCAATGGCTTTCATTCTTGATGATAAATAATTTGATAATTGTTCTCTATAAGCAGAAAATTCAACAATTTGTTCAGCTAAAGCTTGAATATTGATTAAATCAATTTCAGTGATTTCGGTTCCCATTGAAACTTCAGCAGCAGTTTTAACTTTTTCTTCCATTTCTTCAGGTAAAATTTCTGATAAGTCAACATCTTGAACATTTGATCTTACTCCCATGGTTAAAATAATTCTAGCATAAGCAACAGAATCAACAATGATTTTGGCTAATTCAGGGAAATGCCATCCATACCATTCTTTACATCTCATAGCATAAGTATTTAATTCTTTATCTAAGTCATCTAATAATGCAATAGCTTGAACAATCATAGTATCAACTTTATCAGCACTAAATTTCAATTTATGTCTACCAATCGAATGAGCTAACCCTAAAGACATTTGATTTAATGTTTTGTTATCTAATCCTGGTAATAAATCTGGTAAATATTCCTTAATAGCTCTATGTAAATCAAGAGATGCTGCATCACTTATGACTTTGAATTCTAATCCTAATTTATTAATGGCATTAGCTAATTTGGTTTCAGAAACAATTAAATTGATCTTCTTATCAGTTTTAACATTTGATAAGAAATTCTTCAAATTGTCACTAACTTTTCCTTCAATTATACTATTGGCTTCTTCTAAGGCATTAGCTGCAGATTGAAATTTTTCGAAAGCTTCGATTTTAAATTGTTTAGAAACTTTTTCAACACTGTTTAATTCTTCAAGTAAGTTTTCAGATTTATAAATCTTCTTATCTGATGCTTTTAATAAAGCATACCCAGCTGCAGTTTCTGCTAAAACGTAGGACATGGTTGAGTGAAAAATTTCTCGATGAGCTGAAAGTGAGGACCGCACTCTCAGTCCAGTGAATAAACACTCTGAGAAGACTTGTGCGGGACACACTCTTGAGTGTTAGTAGGAGCGTGAAGTGTACCGCGTACGATACACCATATTTATAGTACACTTTCCTTACACCTAAACATCTTACAACATCGTCCACAAACACGTAAGATGTCTGAACCACAGAATAAACGAATTCGAATAGATCTGAAAAAACCTAGAAGAACTTCGTATTTTTTCACCCCAAAGAATTCATTACAAAGAAATCTGGATCAATCGAGTTCTTATGATACAAGTGGACAACAAAGTGACCACAAAGACCACAAAGACCACAAAGACCATAAACATAATGGCCACAAACAGGTTGAAAGTATAGAGAAAGATGAAAACGAGAAAGAGAAAGAAATAGCCCCCAGCTCTGATGATAGTTTTGAGTCAATAGGAATCAAATGGAAAGTAAGTCCAAGAAATCCCCGTCTTTCACCAAAGAAACCATTACAGCATTTTTCATCTTCTCCATTAAGGAATATCACCGAAAAGGAAGTCCCGTCGATGATCAATGAACAAGCAGAAATGATGTTAGAGAAATTCGGTGGTGGGTTCCATAATATTCTGTCACAAATGCCTAAAGTATCTAGGACCAGCTCTGAATTGACATCATCTTTGATAGCGCCGCCAAGTCTTCAGAGGGCTAAGTCGTTGGGTGTAAAGCCGTCCAGTGATAAGTTAAAGAAATGGATCAATAAGTTGGAGTTGAATAAGATGACAGCCTCAGAGACTGAGAAGCTTTTAGAAGCCAATAAGTTGCACGAGGAGTTAGTACAGAACCCAGAGATCGCTTTAAGCACAGAAGTTTCCAATAGTACCAAGAGTATAGTGAAAGAAATTCCAAGTTCACCAGATCCATTTTCTGATGATGATGGGTTTATAGCATCTTTTAAACCAGAAGTAGAACAAAAGTTTGAACAAATAGAACACAAGGAGACCTCTGAAAAGCACAAAGACGAACAAGTTGAAGGAGAAAGTGAACTAGAAAATAAAGAAAACGTTTCGATCAACTTCTCGGATGATGAACCAAACAACGTTGCGATAGAATTCTCAGATGACGAAGAAACGCAACCTCAAGTGGAATGTACTGTTAAACCAAAACCTGAAGTGATGGAAAGACTTTCTCAAGTAGTCACTAACCAGAATGGAGTCAAAGTGGAACAAAGCATTGAGCTTGATGAATTTGATGAATTTGATATTTCTTCTACTTTTGATAGCGTTCACTTGTGTACAAAGTATACTAAAGACATTGAAGATCTTACTGTAAACTTTAAAGAAGAATCTATCAAACCAGCGACCCACTTATCGTATACTCGTCCTGATCTTAAACGGTACGAGATTGTCAATATATTCAAAACCCAGTATAAGATCAAGAACAATGTAAGACAACAATTGATTGTAACAGTCAAAGACACAACTCAGGAGTCCAAAATTGTATTAAGAGGTGAATACACCACCCTAAATCTTCAAATCGGTGATATAATCAATGTGGTTATAACCGATCCTAATTTTCCCCATTTGGTGGATGACGAGAAGAATATTTTGATCTGGAATCCCGACGTGTTAGTGTCTGCTACCACGGTGCTGGAACAAATGAAATGCTCCAGAAAATCCGTATTGACTGATCGGTTCACTTTTCCTGGTGAAACATCCATTCCGCTATTAACCGGGACAATATTACATGAGGTATTTCAATCGTGTTTTCTGACGGACTGGGACGTCGAAAGAATGGAGAAGTTGGCTGTAGAGTTGGTGGAGATGTATAAATTATCGTTCTTCAGTTTAGGTGAGGGCAAGGACCAAGAAGCTTTAACCATCATTAGAGACAACATTCCATATTTACATGATTGGTTTAAAAAGTATTACACAACAAACACAAAAGCCAATAGAGAGAAGATTCCAGTAGTATCGTCAACAGAACAAGTTCTCTTCTCCGTCACCAGGGCCATGGACATCGAAGAAAGTATTTGGTCACCGATGTTTGGAATCAAAGGTAAAGTCGATGTGAGTGTCAATACCAAAGTAAATGGTAAGGAAACTCTACTTCCTCTTGAGTTTAAAACCGGTAGAGAATATTTAGCTCATCATGCCCAATCTTCACTTTATTCACTATTATTTAAAGACCGGTATAATGTTGACATTACGTCATTTCTACTTGTATATAGTAAAGAACGACTCACCAAAATAGGAAATATCCGGAGCTCAGATCTTAGGTCGTTGATCAATTTAAGAAACAGAATATCGGAGTATTTGATAGAGGGGGTTCGAAAGTTACCCGAAGTAGTAAGGAGTTCTACGTGTGAACGATGCGATGTACAACAAGCGTGCATGACATTGCACGTATTAGTAGATGAAGGAGATGTGAATAATTGCGGGATTGATCCGGATGTTTTTGAAACTTATACTGATCAACTAACTAAGAAAGAGTACAAGGATTTTTATACTTACTGGGATTTACTTATAACCAAAGAAGAGCAGCTTCTAAAGAGTTTAAAGAAGGATTTATGGACATTAACTTCAAGGCAAAGAGAGTTGAATAGCGGGAAAGCATTGGCGAATTTAGTAATTTCTGACTTTAATTCCACTAATGATATGGTTTATAAATTCCATTACACCCTTAAAAGAGACCTTAACTCACCTATAAAGAATTCATTCCAAGCAGGGCAACTTACAACTCATGACAGAATTATGGTTAGTGATGAAAGTGGCCGTTTTTCATTGGCTACTGGGTTCATTACCCGATTAAGACCTGATGAAGTCAGAATTGAAGTGGACAGAAGTTTCAACACAAACACAACCTACAGGCTAGACAAGGATGAAATGTTTCATGGAATGGGATTGGCTCGGTATAACCTTTTGAACATGTTTATGGCTGATGGAGACACAAATCTTCGGGAGTATATTGTTGATCTTAAACCACCAACTTTCGAGTCTATTGTTTTATCGAACTATGATACAAAGTTAAATGTTGACCAAATGGCTGCATTTGATAAGATTGTTTCTGCCAATGATTATGCGTTGATCTTAGGTATGCCTGGTACTGGCAAAACTACTCTTATAGCCGGAGTTATCAGTTATTTAGTATCTCAGGGTAAAACCATTCTTCTAGCTTCGTACACGCATTCTGCAGTTGATAATATTCTTATTAAAGTCAAGCAGTATAATATTCCAATGTTGAGAGTAGGAAGCCCTTCAAGAGTTCATAAAGACATTTTACCCTATGTGGTAACATCCTCGAGTATCAGGAGCTATAAAGAATTCGAGGACCGAATCCTGAGTCCTAAAGTCGTCGGGGTAACTTGTTTGGGCATAAACGATTACATCTTCAATTTAAGGAATCAGTTCGATTATTGTATCATTGATGAAGCATCTCAGGTATCATTGCCAGTAAGTTTAGGACCGTTACGGTTTGCCAATAAGTTCGTTTTGGTAGGGGATCATTACCAATTACCACCATTAGTTCAACACCAACACCCTAAAGTCAAACAAGGACTTCAGACGTCATTATTCCAATATTTGAACGATCAGTTCCCGGAGAGCGTGGTGGAATTAACTTATCAATATAGGATGTGTTTGGATATAATGAAATTATCGAACGTTCTTGTTTATGACAATCAATTAAAGTGTAACGATCCTACAGTCGCCAATCGTGGGCTAAAACTCCCTAATTTGGATGGGTATAAGGATTTGATAGTGGGGGACAGAGATACGTGGATGAAATGGATTGTCAATGAACAGAATAAAGTAATTTTCTTAGACCATGATCTCGTTCCAGGATTGGAAGTAAGTCGTGGTGAAAAAATTGAAAATCCCACGGAGGCCCTACTCATTTATCAAATCGTTGAAGCTCTTCTTAAGAATGGTCTTAGTCAATCAGACATTGGAATTATGTCACTTTATAGGTCACAATTAAAACTCCTAAAACGACAATTCCTTGACTATAAGGATCTTGAGTGTATGACAGCTGATCAGTTTCAAGGTAGGGATAAAGACTGCGTGATTATATCGTTAGTTAGGTCTAACAATGAAAATAAGACAGGGGCCCTTCTACAAGAATGGAGAAGAATGAATGTGGCTGTCACCCGGTCAAAGTCCAAATTGATCATCCTTGGATCCAAACTGACATTATCTCCAGTGCTAAAAGAATTTATTGATTTAATCATGAAGGAGAAATGGATGTACAGATTACCACCTAATGCTACACTGTATTATAAAGGGTATGAACCAAGTCAAAGCCAGAGTCAACATGGTGTTCAAAAGAGTCAAAGAAGTCAAACAAGCGTTGGAGGTATAGTTAAAAAGACTTTAGTATTGAACGATGTAATAAATGAAAACAAATAAATAAGAATTGAAAGAATTGTACAGGACAGTGTTGTAAAAAGAATATTGCAGAACATAGCAGAACATAGCAGAACATAGCAGAACATAGCAGAACATAGCATAGCATAGCATAGCATAACATAACATACATAACATAACATAACATGGCATAGCACAGCATAGTATAATATATATGTATTATTATTATTATTATTATTATTATTATTATTATTATTATTATTATTATTATTATTATTTATTATTATTATTATTGTTATCATGTCTCATTTATAAGGCAAAGAATTGGAATTCAAAATTCCCTCTTCTAAAATGAATGCCATTCCCATTGATGTTCCATCCATCAGCAGGTGCATTGGGGTCATTAGGAGCATTACCGTCTGGTTCACGATTCGGAACCGGTACAGCATTTGGTACGGCATTAGGAACACCATTTGGATCTCCTACTCTATCTCTAACTCTCCTATACTGATTGATGAAGTTTTTAACTATCAACACACCAAAAACAAGAAGGGTCACACCCAATACCAAATAATCACCTAATTCAAATTCTTGATCGTCTAAATAATTAGTTCCTTCATGCTGATTTGATGCTCTTTCTGAAGCCCTTTCTGAAGTCCTTTCGTCAGGATCAGATGATGAACTATCACCTAATTTCTTAAAATTACTGAACCAACTAGCTTGGTCTTCATTAACTTTTTGTCCCCATATCAAATACTTTATTCTAAGCTTCAATAATGCAAAATATATAGGGATATTATTCTTAGCAACTTCATTAGGATCTTGCGGCTCACGGTACTTGAAACTTAAATCATAATACCGTTTGGCCATAAAGTAATCAATAGTATTGTTAACTACTCCCAACCCATGTTCATACATATAGGCTAAACTGAAACATCCATGTGGGGATTTTAAATGTGCCGCTTTACTATACAATTCAAAAGCTTTTTCGTAGTCCACGGAGATATTAGCAGATGGAACTCCATAGTAAAATATGTCACCCAAAAAGATGGTAGTGTCAATATCACCTTGATTGCTAGCTCTTTGAAAGTATTTCATAGCTAATTTGACTCGGTCACGTGGGAATGTTTTGGTCCTTTTCAATGGGAAAGGGTCTAATTGGTAAAGTAACCACCCCGCCAGAATTTGGGCTCTTTCCATTCCTTGCTCGGCTGCTATCAGGTACCCTAATAAAGCATTTTTATAATTATAATTAGTTAATTCTTCTAATCCATACTTTAAACTTGGATAAAAGAATTGACTCAACCTTTCTAAAAAGATCTTGAAATAGAATACATTATTCGCACACGTATGTTGTTGAGTTATCCCTTTCGTCACACCCATTTGAATAAATTCAGCATAATGGTACAATGCTTCGACGTCACCTCTCGTAGCTGCATCTCTCATGAATTTAACAATATCTTGACGATTAGGATGTGTCATTATGTCCCCACTGGAGGCGGTTATTAAAAGCTTGGACAACCTTTTAGCTGCAGATACTGATTCATTTTTAATGGCTTGCTGATAATAATCGATAGCTTTATTAAAGTTGACTTGTGAGTTACTAAACACTTCAATATTTTTGGATTTAGGGATCAAGTCTCTTTCGTACATATACCCTAAATCACTCAAAGCTTGGGAAGTATTAAAAATTTTCGTCAGATTAAGTAATAAGTTAAATGCTGTGGTATAATCCTTTTCAGTTCCTTGACCTTTGAGCAACATATGTCCTAATAACAGTAGACATCTACTCAATCTTAACTTATCGAGGTCTGGAAGTGTATGAAAGGTTTTATAAGTATTTAATTCATCACCATAAGTCACACAATTTTCTAATAATTGTTTAGCCTTTGCATAGTTTTTAGGTTGGTTATAGTACCCATCGTATTCATATAAAGCGTTAAAATAATTGAGGATAATTTTCCTATCAAAAACATCCATAGTAAAATCTTGTTCGTAGTCATCCAAATACTTCTTTTTTGACGGAGTAATAGAATTCTGAGATTCACTTACGTCTTTACCGTAAATTCCATCGATGAAGTCAGGCAACTTGATATTATACGAGGTTTCAGTTGGTTCGAAAGAATCTTCATTCTCTATTAGATAATTATACCCCAATTGAGCCGCTCTACTATAATAAACTAACGACAACTCACAATTCTTTGGTACACCAATACCTTGCAATAACCTATACCCCATCACTAACAAACAATTTAGATCATCTTGCTCGACTCCTAGTTGGTAGTACAATTGAGCTTTAGGCTGGTTAGGTTCGATTTCCCCAAACATACCAGTAGAATACATAAATCCTAACATGAAGTAGCCATGACCATTTGACTGTATGTCAATAGACTTTTGGTAATAATCCAATGCTTTTGTGTAATTAGTGGTCATTGACATATTTCCAAACGTATAGATATCGGCTAAAGTCAAAAATGCTTGTGGGTTGTGATATTTATAAGCAGATTCTTTGAGTTTAGGTATCAAGTCATTGACCATTAATGCTTCTGCAGTAGTGTCTTTTATAATATCATGATTATAAGACCCTACATCAGGATTGAACTGGGGTATTTGTTTGATTTTCCCTGAGAAATCATCATCTTGTGGCGGGTTTGAATTGTACAGGTTTATGATAGATATCACTGAGGTGTAAGGATCTAGTGCAAATATTTTTGTTATTAGGATTAGCCATATAAACGCTTTCATCTTTGAATTCTATGTGTTGGCGACAATGCTTTTGTGTCAATGCTTTCGTATATACTTAAGTGTAATGCTGATTTATAATGGTTTCGTGTTCCAAAGTTATGTGCAAACTCTTGGCTAACTATGCGCTGGAACCGCCGTCGCGAAAGGGGCACAGGATTCACCGATCACCAACACGTTATGACAGAAGAAGCCATCTTTAGATCAGCGCCTATGTCGTTGGTTCAATTCTATGTAACGATAGAATTGGCCAGAGATGTTGTATATGCATTAGGATGTTTGGGTAACGTTCATTTTCGAGACTTGAATTCCAAGTTAACGTCATTTCAACGAACGTTTATAAATGATTTAAGATCTATCGATAATGTCGAAACTCAGTTGTCTTATTTACAGACGATCATGACTAAACATAACACCATCAAGGGTGACATATACCAGAACTTACAAGCGGATTTAAAACCGTTACCCACGCCTTCTGAAATGGATGAATTGAAGGTTAAGATCCAGGATTTCTTCAATCGAATCAAACACTTGGATGACTCTTTCAATGGATTGAATGATCAGAAAATGTCGTTGATAGAAAACAGGTATGTATTGACTATGGTCAATGAGTTCCATCAGGCCAATAGTGGCTGGGCTGGGAATTTCAATGTGGACACCGATTCTGGCAATGAAGATAATGATAATGTTCGGTTATTGAATGAACACTTGGAATTAGGGATGCAAGAAACTGAAATCGGCGATTTAGGGTATAATGCCATTGCCGGAACTTTAGTGAGGTCCAAGATCCCGTTGTTAAGAAAAATCTTATGGCGGACATTAAGAGGAAACTTGTATTTTGATGATAAAATTATAGAGAAAAATGAAGGTGAAGAAGACGAAGATTCTGAACCTAAAAGTACGTTCATAGTGTACATCCATGGGGACATTCTAAAGCAAAAAGTAAAGAGAATTATCACTTCGTTAGATGGAAAGATCTTTGATAATATTTATGGAAGTGAACCTGCTAGAAACGAAACTTTAGACCAATTCAACCTTAAGCTCAATGATTTGAATTCAGTGGTCGATAGCACAAAGAACCACCTTATAGCTGAATTACTTATTCTTCAAGAATCATTCACTGATTGGGTGTATAACATCAAGAGAGAAAAGTTCATTTACGAAACTTTAAACAAATTCGATATGGATGGAACTAGAAGGTGTTTGGTAGGAGAAGGCTGGATTCCTAAATCCGAGTTTAAAAGAGTTAAACATACCCTTAGGAACTTGATTAGGTACAAAACTCAATCAACTACTTTGAACGCTTCTCAGGAAGATATTGCACTTGATGATAATGTCAACACTACACCTTCTATAAGTTCAAATACACTCTTCACTATTGATGATAATGACAATGATAATTTTCCCAGTAGTGAAGATGATTTTGATGATCAGTTGGTGGCAGTTGTTAATGAACTAGCCACGAATAGAACTCCTCCAACTTATCATAAAACCAATAAACTTACTCAAGCGTTCCAATCAATTGTTGATGCTTATGGTATTGCAACATACCAAGAAGTCAATCCTGGTTTGGCTACAGTTATAACATTTCCATTCATGTTCGCTATTATGTTTGGAGACATTGGTCATGGGATCATTGTGTTATTAATCAGTTTATATCTTGTGAAAAATGAAGTTAGATTTCAGCAACAAAGGAATAAAGATGAAATATTTGAAATGGCTTTTACGGGTAGGTACGTTCTCTTACTCATGGGTGCCTTCTCCATTTATACTGGATTCTTGTATAATGATATATTCTCCAAATCCTTAACGATATTCAAGTCCGGTTGGAAGTATGAGTTCCCTGAAGATTATGAAAAAAACCCTTCGACTTTGACTGCCACAAAAACATCAGGTTACACTTACCCATTTGGATTAGATTGGGCTTGGCATGGTACCGACAATAATTTATTATTCACCAACTCTTATAAGATGAAACTATCAATTCTTATGGGATTTGCTCACATGAATTACTCATTATTTTTTAGTTTAGTCAATTACCGATTCTTCAAGTCCAATGTCGATATAATAGGAAATTTTATCCCAGGGTTCCTTTTTATGCAAAGTATTTTCGGGTACCTTTGTTTAACAATCTTATACAAATGGTCAGTAGATTGGTTAGGTACAGGAAGACAACCACCAGGATTATTAAACATGTTAATCAATATGTTTTTATCACCAGGAAGTATTGAAGATCAATTGTACCCTGGCCAAGCTTTTGTACAAATTGTCCTTGTACTTATAGCATTGGTTTGTGTACCATGGTTATTATTATACAAGCCAATAACATTAAGAAATCGTAATAAGAAAGCCATTGAATTAGGGTACAAAGACTTGAACTCTCAACATCAACATAATACTCAGCTCCACGAAGAAGAAGCAGCATTATCATTTGAATTAGATAGGCATCAAGGTGATAGTTTTGATGATGATTTAAACCATGATCCTGATTCCGATCTTTTTAATGAAAGTTTTCATTTCCCTAATGACATCGAACCTTTACATGCAAATAGTGCTGGACATGGTGATGAAGGTGAAGGATTTGATCTAGGAGACGTGGTGATTCATCAAGTCATTCACACCATTGAATTCTGTTTAAATTGTATTAGTCATACTGCGTCGTATCTAAGGTTATGGGCGTTATCATTAGCTCACGCTCAATTATCAACGGTTTTATGGTCCATGACTATTCAAAATGCATTTGGTACAACCGGAGCTAAAGGAATTGCAATGACAGTGTTTTTATTCGGGTTTTGGTTTGTATTGACGGTTTGTATATTGGTGTTGATGGAAGGTACATCAGCAATGTTACATAGTTTAAGGCTACATTGGGTTGAAGCTATGTCGAAGTTTTTCGAAGGTGAGGGGTATGCTTATGAGCCGTTTACGTTTGAAAATATCGAACTTTAACCGGAGCCTAGAGATGAATAGAGTTCGATGTTCTCTTAATAGACATTTACAAAAATACAACCTACAACGCATACGACTAGTATCGTAGAAAGAAATTACAGAAGATTCTACAGGTAGATCACTCAACGTAAGTAAGTAAATAAATCAATACATTACTATACATTATTATACACTTTTATTAGTTTTATCTAGAGATATGTAAGAATTGTCATAAATTCTGTAGGTTTAGTGTGCGGCTCAGATAAAAATCATGCATATTTTGCGACCTTCTCATTTGTAAACTATCTATGAATGTCTTTTAAACAAACGAAATCAATCCAAATTAATTCTTCTACCTGATGACAACATTCTTTGTACTTCATCTAATGTCCATGGTTTTTGTCTGTTTCTCATCTTATTATGTAACTTGTCCTTAACCACATCCACAGAAACTCCAGTTCTCTTTGCTTCCTCCTCAATAAATCTAATAATTTTCATTCTAGTGTGTCTGAACTGACGTTCAGAACTTCCATGAAGTTTTAACCATTCAGTGATCAGTACATCGTTATCCTCCAATTGTTTTTCGAGGGATTTGAAGTCGTGCCACATTTCGTAGATATTGACAGGTTGACGAGAAAGTCTTCTATGTAAGGCCTTCCTACGGTTTATGGTATGTTCGGTCTCGGGAACAGCCACAAACCCAGGAGGGTGGATTTGGCTCTGTAATTGTGGAGGTAATTGGCCTTGGAGTTGCGGTGGTAACTGTCCCGGCAACTGTGGTAATGTAGATGCTTGTGGGGGTAATTGGACGTATTGTAATGGGATATTTTGAGCCAAAGGATGTGGCATTGGCATTGGTACTGGGAATTGTGGTAGTTGACGTGGTCTAGGTGGTTGAGGACTAAATATGGGGACATTTAATGATGGTAATTCTTGCTTGATTTGGTCTTTTTGTGGCTGGTTGCTAGGGGTTTGTTGAGGTTGTGGAAGGTGCTGAGGCTGGGATTGGGATTGAGACTGAGGTGTCTGGGCTCTAGGTTGGGGGTGCTGATAAATTGGGTTGTTGATGATGGAGAAGAAATTCTGTTGACTATTGTTCAATCTAGCTGCCAATTCTAAACTATTGGATAAACTTTCATTTAAATTTTGAGTCTTTATTGATGGGTCTTGGTTCTTTAAGTGACTGATTTGCTGATTATAGTAGTTTGATTGGGACATCATAAACCTCTCTAAGTCTTGGTAAATGGCAGTTTGTTGTTTAATGAACATGTCGATTTGATGTTGGATATGGTTAATTTGGTGGTCATGTTTAGCCTGAACATCAAGAATGGTATCGACCAGGGAGGGGTCGAGCCTGGGACTTGGAGTGTTGGTATATGAGAACGAAGGGTTGGAAAACGTTGGACTTGTGATATCAAGGGAAATATCCTCCAACCCCCCGGCTTTTGTGAAGGCTTCCACATACTCTTCAAATAACTTACAATTGAATATAGGGTGTTTAGCTATAGGATTGTTTGGGAAGTACTTCTTGAGGATCACCATATCTTGAACAAGGCTAGTTCTTAACATGTTTAAGACGTTCTTGATTCTGATTTCAAAGATATCATCAACAGTTTCGTTGATAAATGGAAATATCTGGTTCACTAGTTCAGGTGGTGGCTGAACTCTGCTTCTAAGAATTTTATAGTCGCCTAAATTGTCAAATCCAGCATACTGGGCTAACACATCTGCCGGTAAGTTGTTTATGTTGGTGCTAACGGGTTGTTGTGAGATTTCTGGATCGTGCAAGGCCATGAACTTGGAAATACTAAAATTCTTATAATCAATATTAGCCTGGTCCAAAGCTTTGGTTATGGACTTTTGTTGTTGACTAAAACTAATAGATTGTGATTTGTTATTACCTTTGATGAGTCTAGAGTCACTGAAAGTTGTTAAAGGTGAGATTGGACTTGAAGATCTTGCACTTAGTTTAGGACTAACATTTGGGGTTGGTGATTGTTGGCTTCCATGAATACTTCCATGACTTCCATGACTTCCGGTAGGACTATTGAACCCAAAAGTGGCTTCGCTTTTAGGGCTATTCAAATTACTGTCCAATTCGGTAGTTCCATAATTATCATGTAAATGTAACCTGGCAAATAAATAAATGGCAATTGCAGCATGGGGGCATTTATTTACATATTTGTGTCTCAAACATCCATAGTAATTAACATCTTCATCAGTTGCTTTAATAACTAATGCAACTAATTCTGAGTCTGGGGAATCACTACCTATTATAGGAAATATCAGTAAATCCAGAATTTTCACGTTTCGTTTTTGACTATTTCTTAACCCTAAATTATTAGTCAATAAAATATCTACCAAGGTACGGAAGTTTAGATGTATGGATAGCTTATCATTGCATAGCCATAATTTATTTAAGACTCGATTTAAGTCATTGAAGTTTGGTGGGTATTCCATTATATTGTTTATTGTACAGATAGCTTCTCTTAAACTTGCTTATTTATTATTTTTATTATTATTTTTATTAAATTAATGAATTACTGATGTATATGAAATGTCTAAAGTTTTGCAAATAAAAATTCAATATGAACTTTGGGTAATCCAATGATAAAATCTATGATGTACCTTATGTTAAACTTTATGTTATGATTGTCTGATCCTATTGTTTAAAATGTTCTCGCAGATTTTAAGTTGCAATTTTACGAGTGACTTACTTTAGATCGGTGGGAATATTTTTTAAAATTATTTTTTGGGGTCGACACTAGTTGAAGTTACTAACAAGAACAACCCTGGAAACACTTAAGTTATAATCGACAGTTGTTAAGATTTTATTGACGATAATTAATTGACGATATTCTCAAATATCCCAATAAAACACAATGATAAAAATAAATAGAAAATAGAGAATTACCAAGAGGATTATTGAATGCTTAAATAGTTTGAAGCTTGGCTGAGTTACACAAGAATTTACTTCAGAATTTTCTTAATTTTAATCATTAGTTTCATACATTATACTTATAAAATGGTTCGATGTAGGTGTAATAATTGCAACCTTGGGTCAGTGCCCCAATTCAATCTGGCTATTTATAAACTCATAACCCGGAGTTTTGGGTAATAAATTATCAAATACGATTAAGTTTGATTGCAACCACCACATTAAAATTACTGATTTAGGTAACTCAAACCTAAAATTTTTAAAATGGAAAAATAATAATCCGATATTTTATGTGTCAAATTTGAAATGAGTGATCGAAGCCAAGAATTTTAAGAGTGCGTGCATTTTAATCGACGATCTTCGCAGATTCTATTTTTAAGATCACCCTTTTATTTTGCCATATAGACCCTTAATTAAGAGATATAGTTAATATAGTACAGAAATGTATGTAAGGAAGACTGGACATGATTTTTGATTGTTTATATCAAACCCTAAATTTCTTTTGTAGTCGCTAAACCAATCTCAGTTTGGTCAGCAACTTTAAACCTTAACCTTATATTCAGTAACCGATGCTGGTTTTGAACTAGGATTTCACATCGTTTATCATCCGTAAACTACTTGAATATTAATGGAAGGGCTACAGAAACATACATATAATACTCAGTCATATGCCTTAGAAGTTTCTTTTAGCACAAACTTGTTTATAACTTAAGTCAGCCCACATCACACCATGCCAAGAACAAGTGCGTATAATGTGAAACAGCCCTTCATGTTTAGCATGATGCATAAAGAACTAACCTTTTGGTGGGGTAAAGAAGGTGGTTGTAATGTCTTGGCATAGATGATCCTATGTCCTAATAATAGAAGTAATTATAAACTGATGATTGGTATTAACTTGAGCTAAGATTAACTTGGAATGTAACATTCACATTGCATTTAATGTGACATTGAATTATAACGTTATGACTGGCTCCTTCATTAATAAAAGTTAAATATAGAACGAGTCAATTATTAATTGGCTGCAAATATGATATATGACATTTATGGCGACCATAAATTGTTGTTGAGTAAATAAAGTTATAGAATGTTGAGAATTAGCAGGCGAATAGATGTTTAGAACCGTTTGTGAGGCTAAATTCCTTGACTTAAATAAACTTTAATGTATTTATAGATCGTTCAGGGACATGGGCATCAAAATTAAGTCATAAAGGGGAACGTGGGCCTGGTTTGGTTAGTGCCCCTGACAGTGAACATTCGGTTATAGAAGGAATAACCTGAAACATCACCATATTCAAGACTAGAACTTCTGCAACTGTAAGTCAATGTCTGCCTTATATTTCCTATTTCGTGTTTGACGTCGTTTCAATTCAGAGTTAAATCAGGCGACTTAAATCGTCATAACTAATAAATACATTTCTATATAACCAAAACCTACATCCAGCCATAGTCACCTAGGCATTACCACCGTTCAAAATTACCCCTTTTTTTATTATAACATCATTTAATTCACATCTTAATTCATGATTTAATTGTTTATTTTTATCCAAAAACTCTTTGGATAACCTTACTAAATTATCTAGAACTTTATCGTCTAACTTCTCGGATGGAATGACAGTGTTTAAAGTTTTGTAAATACATGTGAATGCTAATAATGAAGGAATTGAGTCGATATTCAAATATGAAACAAGTTTATTAAGGTTTGATGGCTCATTATGGTGGTAATACTGTATAAGGGAACTGACTAAGATTATGAAATCATTTTGTGATACGATATTAAGTGATGAGATTAACTTTTTTGAACCCTTAGATGATGAAGGAGATTTAACAACTTCAGTTTCGACTGAATTGGATTCAGTTTGTGGTTCTTCTTCCGGCTCATCATCTTCAGAATCTTCAGACTCTTGTTCTGGCCTATTTTCGAATAATTCATCTTCATCCGATATTTCAGTATCAGTCAATTCAGGTCCGTTCAAACTGACATTAAATTTCGTTAAAACATCATCAACATCATTTTTCATTAACATCATTAATTCCATAACATACTTGTCAGGAATGATCCCAGTTTTGAATAACTGGAATGATTTCTTTAATGGCCCTTTAGTATCTTCTAACAATGATTCAAGTGATTTGATATCTCTGAAAAGTTCAGCAGTTTCCTCTTCAGTTTCGGTTTCGGTTTCTTCAATACTTTTACTTAAGTAAATACAATTCAAGTCAAACATAATCTCAATAATTCTCCAATTAAAGATTAATTCGTATAAGTCAGATGAATTTTGATATGCTTCAACATACTTAATATAATCACCATCTGATAAACCAGCATTAATTGGTTTGAGGGTGACTAAGTTATTTAATCTAGTAATAACATCGGTTTTGAATAAACTTATACCGTCCAATTGCTTGATAAGTTTATTAAGTTTAGTTAAACCTTCTGAGCCCGATTCTTGAGTCAAGTTTAAAATTAAGGAGTACCTTAAATTCATGCTGATTTTAAGAACCGTGTTCAAAATTGGGTATTGTTTAATAAGAACGTTTCCTACAAGTAAATTAAGTAAAATGTTTTCGAAATTGGTTTCAACAGTGTTCAAGTAAATATAATCTTCAACAAGACTGGAGAAAGTTGAAGAGGTTTTACCCAATAAAACACTAATGATTCTTTTCTTCTTATTGTCTTCTAAGGGTTTTGGTAAACTTAAACCAAGGCTAACTAGAACCCATGTTCTTAATAATCCACTTTGTCCTTTCTTGGCATCAAACTGGAAATTTGGTAAGAAGATATTCACCAAGCACCCAATGATCAATAACATCTTCAATATGTACCAGAATTGGATGAATATTGGGGATTGTGTCAATGATACTGGGAAAAATGGTATGGCTGACAATCCTCTGAAGTCACTTTCTCCTCCAAACATTGAAGTTCCCATAACCGCAGCTATACCTCCTAAAAGGTACTTATTTGGAGCGTTTTGTGAAGATTGTTGATTGATGTTCAATTGCTGGTTCATCAACTGTTGGTTCATGTTCAATTGGTTAACATCTAAACTGTTGATATTAATATTTGGACTGAAATCGAAATAATCATCTTCTTGTTTGATGGAATTTGTGGAATTAGAATTGGACATCAAAATGTTTTGTGGTACTTGTTGAATATTTTGAGGAACCTGTTGCATATTTTGTTGCATATTCATTCCATTTACAGATTGATAACTATTGCTTTGAGACAATGACAAGTTGGCATTTTCAATCAATTTGGTCAATTGTAAATTTTGTTGTTTCAATATTTCATTCTTCTTCTCTAAATGTTGGATATACTCTGTAGCTTTAGTTAAGACCGAGGCTTTATTCAATTTACTTGCAGGAGTTAATCCTTCTAAATCTTCAACTTTTAACCCATTAGAACCATTGGCAATTCTTAATGATGGAACCGCATCTCTCAACATCAATATTTTACTATTAATGTTAGTTCTATACTTCTTTTCAATCATATTATGAGATGCTTTATCTTTCTTTGGTTTTTTAATCTTACCAGGTTTAGATTTACCATTAGGAGTTAAATTCTCGGACGAGGTGTTGATATTACTATCAACTGTATCGGAAGTTTCAATCTTGATGTTTTCAGGAGATGTATGAGTTGAACTAACTGATGGATTACTTAAAGGAGTTAAATCATTAGTTGAAGAAACTGACCCATTATTCATGTCGGAGTAATCATTAAATAATTGTTGTTGAAATTCATTGTCTAAATTCCATTTGCCTTCGGGTATAGTTTGAATTTGACCTTGTTGACTATCAAAATTTCCATCAAACCCTCCATCATAATTCCCACCTTCGAAACTACTTGGACTTAATGAACTTATGGATCCTGATATGTTATTGAGGAATTCATCAGTATTACTGAAGTTTAAAAAATCATTAAAATCAGTCATTTTATTGATTTGTTATGGTAAGTACAATTGCTTACGTTGTAATACGTTGTTATTATTGGTTCAATATACACTTAGTACAGTTAAAATCAGATTTTACCTTAATTATTTGTAAACAAAAAACTTTTATATGGCTCTTATGAACTATATAAAGGTCATTCAATAAATTTAAGGTGAAAAACGGTTAAAATTATGACAATAAACCAAACTACTGATTTGAGGATGAAATGGGGTGATTTTGAGAAAATATCGAACCATTTCTTATGTAAGCCATCCATTTCGCATTACGGGTTTACTCGCCTTTAAACATTACTGCCGATTAAATGCGTTAAGTATGGGGTAGATTAATCCATTATACATTTCGTATAAAGTGGTCTACATGATGATGCTTATAATAGAGGTTTAGGTTTAGTTTTTGTGTTTCGGAGTCTATAGCAGTCGAGTTAAGGTCTAAACTATTATATATTTATATAGGAGAAATCTAAATAGTGAGGCTCGGTCCAAGGTCGGTTTATTTGGGTTCCGAATCGTATAAATGTCTTAAACTTCCTGAAGTCTAATCATATCACCGGCTGCTGTGATCTCCACTATTAACCGTGTTTAAATAGGGGGTAATCCGTTCCTACAGATTGGACACTGTAGTTTATACTTCATCCAATCCTCTAAACATTCACTATGGAATATATGGAAACATGGTGTTACCATGTAACTCTTGTTTAAATTAATCTTTTTCTTCTCGGTTTTATGGATTGGTAAATTTACTGGCGTCATACATATTATGCAATCAGTCTTACATATAATAACGTCATCTTCATCGGCTTCGGGTGTCATATTGTTTAACAAGTCTGATCCGTAATGTTCTAAATCTTTCATATTGATGACAGGATGATAATTATATGCTTTCGGTAACCATTTATCATTGATCCAGAACCGAGGATTGATCACGGTTTGTAAGTATATGAGCATAAGTTGTAACGCAACCCAACTGTCTAAGAATATTATAAAGCCAAGATTGCTTTCATGGTTGAATGGATTAGGAAACAAAAAAATATAGTTAATAGGGATAAGCCGGATTATGGTAGTACCAAGAATAAAACTCAAACTGAATGGAATTTTTCGATTCTTAAGGGTATTACGAAAAAATTGGGGGATCCAATAACTGTTGAGTAATGTTAATCCGATAATTTCAAATGTCAAACGATATTGTTTCCTCCACATTGTGGAATTAAGAATAAGGAATGTCGTGATGATTGTTATGGCAAATCCTGGGGCAAAGATAGAATTCCATAATGATGCATCTTCGCCCTCAAATCTCTGGGTATTGACAGGTGCAGGTGTGGGTGTCGGAGCAGTTGTAGGGTCAGTTCCTGGGGATTCAGTTCCGGAATCCGTAACTGTTGGTTCTGCGTTCGTTTGAGCTTGACTGGCACCTCTAAGAATTTCCCACCATGTTGTTCCCCTTTCATTAATTTGAGTCTTCATAACCTGTGTCAAGAATCCCATTTCAAATACCCCACACATTATATACGTCAAGATCGTAATACATGCTAATATCAAATACAAATTCTCATATAAGGTTGATACTAACAAGAATACTAATGCCACTAATGCGTCTTGATACTGTAAAATCATCAACGTTGCTGTTGAAACATTGGTTAATTGACCTGGGGTTTTACAATACTTAATTTGGTCCATGAACAAGTACAATTGAATCAAAATCAACCCTATGAACCATACCAAAACATTCTTAACTTCTCCATTAACAATCTCGGTTTTCTCACCTTGCAAACCGTTGCTATTGATAACTATGCCACAATCAGGTGAGTACATTACCACATCTTTCACGGTGATTTTTGGTAAATTCTTGTTCAATGGTTTACCTGTTGGGTTCTTTAACTCTTCGTCAATTTCTCTTAGTTCATTAACTGAATATTCTGTCTTTGCTAGTTGTACAAAGTTTATGAACTCACACTGTTCGAATGATTTCCCAATATACTGGTTCATATCATCCATACTAACATGTTTTTCAATATCTGTACCGTTTAATAATTGGCTTATTAACAATTTAGATTTATTGAATTTAGGTTCATTGAAGGTTAACCATGGTAATCCAATTGTACCGGCAAATTTAGCACTACTAGTCACAGATACAATAGAACCGGTATCTTGGAAGTAGATCCCATTGGTTTCAACTTCATTGGTCTCGACTTCAGGAAAATCATATAAGCTAAACTTCAATTTAACCACTAATGCGTCATCAATTCTTTGTTCAGGGCTGTAAATATACTTGGAAAACTCGGAGTTCTGATAATTGTATCCTAGGCTTTTGATACCGATATCCATCTTACCTTTATCAAACGTTATGTTACCAGACTTAGCAATTAAAGGTTCGTTTCCAGGCTCAAATTGATTGACTGAATCAAAATAATTCTGTAAATATCCGGGCAATTTTAAATCATACTTATCAAGCCTATCCTTCGTTTCAAACTCTCCATAGACCTTTCCACTTATATTCAACAAGTACCCTAAATCATCAGGCCCTTTAACTTTATCTACCCCCCAAAATTTCTCAACTTCTTCACTTACATATTTAGGTAATATACTGAACTCTTCATTTTCAGTGAATGGATGCTTTCTATCAAATTTATGTATTGGCCAATCCTTTACTTTTTTGCCGTGTTTCATATCATTATAACTCAATTCAAATCCCGTTAAGTTCCCATACCCTTGGTAATACTGTCGACTATTTAAGTTGTCCTGATGATCCTTTAGTGATTTTTGAAAAGTCACCAATGTCTGTCTTTCTTGATAAGAATGGGGCTGATCATTACCATTGGGTAGGGATAGGAATATGAACATTATTATAAAGAATATAAGACTTTGTCTATCAAGGGCCATTTTTTGTGATCTGTGCGCAGTTTAGGATATTTTGATGCGAACTAGGAGTCAGTTTAGTGATGCAGAGAAGTTGTTTTTTATATTTCTCCGATATGTAATTTATTTTACGTAGACTAGCCATGATGGTTACAGGGGTTTCCAGGTCTGTATCTTCAAAATTGCAGAATTTAATGACCACTAAATTCTGTTGATATTACATTGACATTGTCGCGTTTGCCCACGACAAATACCAAGTTTATCTATATACAGAGCGGCTATTTTTGAAACCCCAAACTTCGATAGCCCAAGGCTGTCAAATCTGAACTGGCATTAAGAATCATGATTTCAGGGTGTTCACTACACCACAGGCTACTCCATATGGGAATAGGGGCGAACCTATTGGGAGATTTGTAATGTAATAACCGGCACTATAACGTGTAGAGGTAAATATACAACAAAAGAGGCCTCAGTGAATCATTCGTAGATATATATTAATCTAACATTAAAAATCGTAAATTTTGGTATAAATACATTTGCCTGCAATTTTGGTTCTAACTAATTAAGTTAATTAATTTTGCTAACTGATCTATAATAAGAAGATACTGAATAATCCAACAATTAATACAGCATTAGAATATCTCATCATATTACCAGAATTTGATTGTTCAACTACTGAACTATTAGTGGCGTTATCAGCTTTAACTTCAATGACTTTGGCTCCTTTAAAAAGAGTATCTAAAAGACTTGAATTAGCTGCTGATGATGAAGATACAATTGATGAAGATGGAATTAAACTTTCACTGGAATCATCTGTGGTAGTACCACTGGTAGCAGTGGTGGTAACTTCAGTGTTTCCAGTGGTGGTTCCAGTGGTAGTAGCTGCTTCTTCTTCGGTGGTACAACTAGATTCATCATCATCAAAGAAATCATCATCGCTAGCTTTAGTAGTAGCAGCGGTAGTAACTTGAGTAGTGACGGCTGTACCGACTTGAGTGGTAGCTTCGGCAGCTTTGGTTTGAACTACAGTACCGGTGGTGGTTAAACAACTAGTTTCGTCATCGTTGTAGAAATCATCATCTTCAGCGGCATCAGTAGCTTGAGCTGCTTCTGTAGTTTGGGTGAAATAGTTAGTTGTAGTTGCGTCGCAAGCATCGCAATCAGTGCCACACTCTTCATCATCTTCATCATCAGAATCGTCACCAAAAAATGAATCAAGAAGGTCCCAGAAACTAAAACCATCATCATCGTCATCATCTTCATCACAAGTGACATAACATTCACAAACATCACTATTTGAACTGGAACCCGAACCTGATGAACCTGAGCTTGAACCACTGTTACCACTTGAACTTCCACTGGAAGCTCCACTAGAACCTCCAGAAACTGCAGTTGTTGTACAGTCCTCTTCATCATCACTGTAGAATTCATCTTCTTCACCAGAATCAGTTGAACCAGAAATTTGGTAAGTGTTTGTAACCTGTGATGTTACAGTTACAGCTGAACCTTCTTTTTGAACAACAGTGGTGTGAGTTATAACATTGTATAAGGTAACAGTGTCACAGTCTTCTTCGCCATCACTATCATCTTCAAAGTCAGTAGTAGTAGCATATTCAGTTTGTTTGGTAGTGGTGATGGTAGTAACTTTACCATTAGTAGTGGTGGTAAGAGTGTTAACGTGAGTTGAAGTTTCAGTGACAGTTTCACAATCTTCTTCGTCATCATCATCAGTAGTAGTAGTTTGTTGAGTAGTACCTTTAGTAGTGGTGATGGTTTGTCCGGATGAAGTAGTAGTGATAACGGTTGAAGGGTCTTCATCTTCACAATCGGAATCATCATCAGGATCTTCTGAAGTAGTGGCTGGATCACTAGTTAAGATAACTTCATCTGAAGAAGCAATTGAAATAGTTGGATCCGCTGAGATTGGATCAGCTGAAGTTGGATCTTCATCTTCACAGTCAGAATCATCATCTGCTGGGTCTGAGGAAGTTACAACAGCTATAACTGATGAAGTTGGATCTTCTGAGATTGGATCGACTGAAGTTGGATCGACTGAAATTGGATCTACTGAAGTTGGATCGACAGGATCAACAGTCGATGAATCATCATCGTCGTCACAGTCTAAGTCATCAGAAGGGTCTGATGATGGATCGGATGAAGTAGTTGAAACAACAAGAATGTTACTTGGAATTGAAGAAACAGATACAACTGAAGTAGGATCAGTTACAATAGTAGGATCAGTAGTGCTTGAATCATCCTCGTCATCACAATCCAAATCATCAGAAGGATCAGCAGAGCTTGAAGCATCAGAAGCACTCGATGAATCATCATCAGCAAATAATTTAGCAAAGAATCCTTCGGATTCACTAGTAGTTGAAGCTTCAGCGGATGAACTTGATGGTACAACTGATGAAGTTACATCACTTGAAGTTTGTGGATCCAAAAAGTCGAAAAGATCACCAGTTGAACTTGGAGTTGTACTTGATAAACTTGGACTTGGAGATGCACTAGCACTTGATGAAGTAGCAGCTTGAGCAAATAATGCGTGGAAAAGACCACCAGAAGCACTTGAACTACTGGAAGTAACAGATGCTGAATTGGAATTAACATTAGAACTACTTGGAGCAGCACTTGAACTTGACGCAACTGAACTTGAACTTGATTCATCATCATCATCTGATTCAAGACCTAAGAATTTGAGAAGTGAGTTACCACTTGAGGTTTGAGTACTTGATGGAGCACTTGAACTTGAGGAACTTGATGAAGATGATGAACTTGATGACGATGAACTTGATGAATCTTCATCGAGACCAGCAAATAATCTTGCAGCGGTAGTTGGGGTAGTTGTGGTAGTTGTTGATGAACTTGATGTCAAACTTGAACTTGAACTACTTGAACTCGAACTACTAGAACTGGTAGTACTATTAGACAGTGAAGTGAAATCAAATAAGTCATCAGTTGTGGAAGAAGATGAAGAACTCGAAGTTACACCTGCAGCTGGAGCAGCAGCAGCAGCAGCAGCAGTAGTGGCAGCTTGAGCAGCTGCTGGAGTGTCAGCAGCAGCTGCTGCATCATCATTTGTATCATCATCACTAGAACCAGTTAAACTACTAACAAAGTCTCCTAGACTTAATCTTTTGAATAAACCCCCAGTTTTTTCAGGTTGTTCTTTACCAACAGTTTGGTTTATCAATGTTAATACTATTATACAATTGGAAACGGTATTTAATTTCATATTGACGTTGACTTGAGTTAATCTACCGTTAAAATTGTTATTAAATGTATAAGTGATAAAGTGAAGTAAAAAAAATCGACAACTAAGGAGTTCATAATTTATTTATTTAAAGCCATAATTAAAGTCATAACTATAATTGGAATTAAAATTGGAGTAAAAAATCAATTAATTAACCCAATGTAGTAATACTATAAACAACTTGTAATTACTTGATTAGGAAGTGTAATTAATTGTCGACCAATATACCGGATGTTTCGCATATATGCCGGAAGCATATCCATTCTAGGAAATTTTTTAACCGAGAATAAAATCGTCAACACACGACTAAGAAATTATTTACCATATACGGTTTCAACAACAGGGAATGGCTATTAATTAATTAACAAATTAGGTAATTTATAGTATTTACAAACTTTAACCAAAATGCTTGAATCAAAGGTTTCAGAAACAAAGTTTAAACTTCAGTAGGAGAAGGTGATAGATAAGTAGTTATTTTCTATTGCAAATCGTTTAAATAGGTCAATCGATAATGATTAATATGGATTGAATCAATTGAATAGTATAGAATATGTTGTGTGTCAATTATTAAATACCTTAACGAAGTTTGTAGCGTTGGACGTAACCGCATAGTAATCGAAAAGATGGAGAAACCGAAAATGGTTATTTAATTAAAAAGTTTGTGAAACTTCCTGTTTAGGTAAAGTAATAGATGCGGGTCGTGCCCCCCTCGACTTCTTACCAAAAGGTTATAAAATACCAATACCCTGCAAAAAGTTAAAAATTCCCCTAATATTAAAAGATAGTTAACAGAATTAATTAATACCTGATACAGAATGAAGTTAACTTCACTTTTAACCTGTTCATTCGTTTCATTAAGTTTAGCAGCTCCTGCTCCAGCAGCTAATGCTAATGCTGAACCAGTTGCAGCCATTAATTTTGATAATATTTTAAACTCGATTGAAGATTATGTGTCAGAATTTGAATCTGCTTCACAATTGAATCAAAAGCGTGATAGTGAAGCTATTTCATCACTTTTAAGTGAATTAAGCTCATCATCTTTGAAGAGTTTGATATCAAGTTTCAATTATACTGAAATCAGTCATGAATTTTTGGATAAACTAGGTGATTTTGATGTTACAAACTTAACTTCATTTTTCAGTGGCTCATCTGCTACTACCAAATTATTTAAAGAATTCATTCAAGATTCTGATTTTTCATCATTACTTTCTTCACATTCTAAACGTATGATGGAAGAAGGAACTTTGAATTTAGATGCTAGATCTAAATATGCTCAAGAACCTGAGCCTGTTGTTAAAAGAGATGAAACTGTTAGTAGCATAATCAGTGCATTATCTGATTCAGGACTTGCCAGTTCTGCTGCTGCTTCATTATTAAACAGTAGTGATTTTTCAACTATTGAGAACTTATTCAAAACCGGTCTTTCTAAAGTCGACTTCAAGTCCATTTATGAAAAATTAAAGGATTCCGACGTGGTTCAAGATTTGGTCGGTAAATTATTACAAACCAGAGAAAACCATGACGAATTCAGTTATGCTATGAATGAAGTTATGAAAAGAGGTTTACTTAAAAGAGAAGATGCTATTATTAGTGGGATCAATGATATTGTTACCGCCACTAATCCTTTAGGAGTTGCAGCTAGTACTGCTGCTGAAATTGCTACTGACGCTGCTACCGATGCTAAAACTGCTATTTCTGCTGTCACTGACGATATTGGTCAAATCATTAGTACTTTATTAAATGGTGATGTCACTACTATTACCACTAATACTGGTACTGCCACTCCAACCACTTCAACTACTCCAACTACAGGTACTACTGCTGGTTCAGGTGGTAACTTTTTAAGTGATCTTTTAGGTGGAGGTGATGATACTACTACCTCATCAACTAAAACTTCTGCTACTGGTACTAAAACTTCGGCCACTTCCACCTCAACTTCTACTGGTGGTGGCTTATTGAGTGATTTACTTGGTGACTTTTTCGGTGGAGATTCTGATTCTTCTGCAACTACTAGTGCCACTAAAACTTCAGCTACTTCAACTTCAACTTCTACCGGTGGTTTATTAAGTGACTTGTTTGATGACTTTTTCGGTGATGATGATAATGCTACCACTACTTCTTCTACTTCCACATCAACTGGTGGTAGTCTTATTGATGATGCCGAAGATATCTTCAAGAAGCTTTTCCCTTCATCAAACTCATCAAGTTCATCAGGTTCAAGTTCATCAAGTGGTAGTTCCCTTGGTTCAATCATTGATGGTCTTTTAGATGATATCTTTGACTCTGATTCATCATCATCAAATTCAAGTTCATCCGGTTCAGGAACTTCATTGGGTTCTTTGATTGGTGGTATTTGGGATAACCTTAAAGGTGACTTAGGAGATGCTTGGGACACCATTAAAAGTGACGCTGGTGGATTACTTGGGGGATTATTAGATAAATTATTTGGAGGTTCGTCAAGTTCAGATTCAAGTTCATCAGGTTCATCAAGTTCAAGTTCAGGTGGTTCTTTATTAGATACTATTTTATCATTTGTTTGGAACCTCGTTAAGAAAGTCTTCTCTAAGATTCTTAACTGGATTGAAAATGGTGGATTAAGTAATTTCAGTTTAAGTGGATTCTTCCATGATTTAGTTGATTGGGTCTTGGATGCTCTTTTCGATGATGACGGGTCATCATCTTCTTCATCATCATCTTCTTCATCAGTTTCATCTGGCTCGAGTGGAAGTTCAAGTTCTACTTCTAAATCTGCACAATGTTGTTGTTCAGGATCAAAGAAGATGCTTAAAAAGAGAGCATTGAAACAAAAAATGAAAAGAAATATCCACAAAAATATTCATAAAAGAGCTAATGAATTAAAGAATAACAACATGTACTTAAAATTTTTATGATCATGAATTGTATACCGTATACCTAATAAATATGTATTTATAGCGACGATTCTCTATTATTGTTCTGGTTGCAAAATGCGAAATAGTAACATTTTAGTGAGAGCAATTATTGAGAGTGGTACTAATTTACCACCGTTATTATAAATTGCGAAATGGTACAAATTGTGAATATCACAAACTGCGAAACCAATGAGACCATCATTAATTAGGCTTGTTAGGCCAAGACGTCCAGAGAGAAAAGTAGATGCCCTTTTACCACCCCTTAAGCTTTATAAGGCCATATTAAGAGCTCACGTATATAAAATACCAGTAGAGATCAGACCGTTGGGTGATGAGTATGTTAAAGCTGAGTTCAAAGCTCATAAGAATATTGATAATCCATTACATATAGTTGGATTCTTAGCCCTGTGGCAAGATTACTTGAAGAATATCGATGGTGGAACATGGATGGATGGGAAATTATCCAAACAAGATTTGGACAAGATGTCACCGGAACAAGTTGGTCAATTATATGAATTAATGCAAGAAGCCAAGAAGGTTCATGATTGAACTAATTATAATGTTACAAAAATGGCCTTGATTGGATGGCGTACCTACGTCTCTATTCTTCTTAAACTATGCCCCGAAAAAGTTTTAATAAGAGAGCGTGAATAGCATAATGTAAATATCATAGAATTACGTAAATAGACGATATACTCTAAAGACCTAACCAATTGAAACTCTTTGAAGTTTCGAAAGAGCCTTCTAATAAAATATTATCAGAAGAATTACCAACCAATACGTTATAAACCCCTTTATCTGAAGCCCATTTATTCTTATATCCATCCCAGTATGAAGTAGCTTCTTTAACTGATAATTGAATAGTAACAGTTTTTGATTCACCTGGTTTCAATTCAACTTTATCGAAGTTCTTTAACTCTTTAACCGGTCTACCAATCTTTGGGTCAACTGGTGAGACATACACTTGAACAACCTCACCACCTAAGATTTTACCGGTGTTCTTTACTGTGACACTAACATCAACGGTATCATCATGTAATTTGACCTTTAAGTCTTTGAAGTCAAAAGTGGTATAAGATAAACCGAAACCGAATGGGAATAAAACATCCTTTTTGATCTTTTCGTAGAATCTGTAACCGACATAGACATCTTCACCATACCAAACTTGACCATTAGTAGAACCGAAGTTTAAAAATGATGGGTTATCTTCAACTCTCTTTGGGAACGTTAATGACAACTTACCACTTGGGTTATAATCTCCAAACAAGACATCAGCCATAGTGTTACCCAATTCATTACCACCATACCAAGCATGAATAATGGCTTGTACTTTATCAGCCCATGGCATAGCTACTGGAGCACCTGATTGGTTGATAATGATAACGTTCTTGTTAACTTTAACAACTTCTTCGATTAATTTATTGGTATAACCTGGAATATCCATGTTTGGTCTATCGAACCCTTCACTTTCCCATTCTTTAGATAACCCAACAACCATGATAACTTTATCGTTGTTTTTAGCAAGAGTAACGGCTTTTTGTAATTCTTCTTCTTCAGTTGATTTGAATCTGAAACCGAAATATACTCCACCAGGTTCTTTGAACTCGGTGGCAACTAAAGCAGTTGGAGAAGTACCAAATTCAACTCTAATATGATACTTTTGACCTTTCTTTAATTCAATTTCAGCAATCTCTTCTCTAGTACCCATACCAAGGAAGAAAGCTTCACCTCTAACTTGCTTAGTCTTGTTATCAACAACCAATTTATCATCAATAAATAATTGAGCGGTACCCAAACAAGAGCATCCGAAAAGATAAGTACCAGATTCTTCAGGGACATAATAACCTTCAAAATCAGCAAAGAATAATAAATCATTAGGATCTAATTTTGGAGATTTGAAATCAGCTAAAAAGATCTTGGAAGTACTTAAATTGAACTGTTCAACTAATTCACGGTCTTTAGTACCTGGAGCATGTTTAAAGAACTTAGCAGTTAATCCTTTGTGCCCTTCCAAGTTAGTTAATAATGGAGCAACTTCTGGTAAGTTTTTATCCAATAAAGCCCCGATGGTATATTCATGAGTGATTTTGTTACCACCTTCTTTGATCTTATTAATAATTCCTTCGTATGGAGTAATCTTGTAACGAACAGCCATTGAAGCTGAACCACCACCAGAATCTTGTGCGGCTTTAACATTAGGTCCGATGATAGCGATCTTTTGAGATTCAGTCTTATCTAATGGTAAGATTCCATCGTTCTTCAATAAAACAATTGATTCATCACCAACTCTTCTCAACAAGGCTTCAGCTGCTGGATCGTCGTTTTCACGTTCAACTAAGTTTTCATCTATGTCAACTTTTAATCCTTCATTAACAAATTGTAAAACCCTACGAGCATTCTCATCAATTACATCCATATGGATCTCATTAGTATAAACTTTATGAGAAGTTTGTAAGACCTGTCTAAATCTAGTTGGACCGGGCATTTCAATATTTAAACCTGCATCTAGAGCTTCTTTAATAGAATAAGTACCAAACCAATCACTCATAGTAGCACCTTCATATTTCCATTCATCTCTTAAAATATGCTGTAAGAATCTCTTGGATTGACTTACATGTTCACCATCAACTTTATTATAAGCTGTCATTAAAGTTTTTGGATTAGAATCTCTGATGGCGATTTGAAATGGTTTAAGATAAATTTCTCTCAATGCTCTTTCAGTTAGGAAAGTATCAACCCCTTTTCTGAAATCTTCTTGATCATTACAAACAAAATGTTTCAAACATGCTAAAACTTTTTCACTTTGAATACCTTCGATGATTTTACCTGCAGCATATCCTGATAATACTGGATCTTCACTATAAGATTCAAAAGTTCTTCCACCTAAAGGACTTCTAGCAATATTACAAGTTGGACCTAAAATACAATTAACAGCTCTAGCTTTTGCTTCTTGACCCATTAATGCCCCAGTTTTTTGTAACAAATCTTTATTCCAGGTAGCGGCCATACCGGTACCACATGTGAAACAATTAGATGGTACTCCATTGAAGAATTTGATACCTCTAACCCCATTTGGTCCATCACTAACTCTAACACTTGGAACTCCTAATCTTGGAATTGGGACAGTATGCCAAAAATCTTTACCAGCTAATAAGGAAATTTTCTCTTCAAGAGTTAAATTTTCGATTAAGTAATCGATATCTAAACTTTTACCCATTGTGAATTTATGGTAATAATTGGATTTTTGGTTTTTAATTGGGAATGATTGGTTTAAATAATTTTTTATTTTGTTGGTTTAAATCCCCAGATTTCTCGATTTAAAAATACGACGGACATCTTTCCCAATTGAGAATTTGTCCGTGTCTATTTTACAATGGGCGTTTCTGTTCAAACTAGCGACAGTTCCGGTGTAATTTAATTATACGACTATGGAAGTGGATTCACATATATACATGGGTCATTATAGAGTCTTTATGAATATATGGCAAGCACTAAGTTGTTGATCTTATAACCAACACAATAGTCCAGGATTATTCGTAGAGTCTCTACGCAATGTCTCCTATTAGGGGGATGAGATAATTTACATGTACCTAAAATTCCGTTAGTTTTTCCCCCACCTTAGATCTATGTTTCAGTCATCCAATTGTTATAGATTTGACTTATACTAATAAACGGTAGTTAATACAATACGGTCAGTTTAACGGTATAATTTGATTCGGAATTTTTAATAATATTCCGGAAGTATCCTATAATAGTAAAATGCTCCTTCATTATATCCGTGTCTATAAAAACCCGAAATTTGATCTACAATAGAATCATTCAATAACCAAGGGGTCTTAGCCTATATTGGGGCATTTTCCGTGCCCCGCAGGATGCGGTGGATGTGTGCGAACCGAACCCATCTAGTAATAGTTAATTATGGTATAACCGTGACTATCGAGGAGAACTGATCGACTTTAATTAGTGAGAGTTAGGGGTAGAGGGGATGTCGCCATGTTCTATATATTGAGCCGTTTTGTAAGGGTTTAAGGTTTACAACGGCTCGTATTTGTATTCAACGACGGCATTGTTACTGAGTTGATGGGTAGGGTAAGGGTAGATGGAGTCCAAGTTTCGTATGATAAAGTGGGTTCTCCTCTTGAATCCTCTTCTTACTTATAGGATCAATTTGAAGGCAATACTCCGAACACTTACTCCTTAGCCGCAATGTTTCTATGATGGTTCTTCGAAAGTGTTAGGACGGGAATTCACCTAACTGTTTTTACGTCATCATAGAGAAATAAAGAAGGAATTTCGGTAAATCTTTTTTTCCGTTCTCCATACAGTACCAGGATATTTCTCAGATTCAAATGACAGTGTTTCTATATGCTAGCCAAAACCTTTGACTACCGCAAGATGTTAAGTAAAAGCCTGTCTATGAGAATCCAAACTTATGGTAGCACCCGAACACACTCAGAAGAATGCTTTTGAATCCAAGGATCGTCTAACTCAAACTTAAACCTAAACTTTAAACTGGCAATAAAGATTGATATGGCACATTGTTTTATTTTTTGTAAATATTCATTTCAACCAGAAGCTTAACCAATCATTACCTAGGACATTAACAAATAAGCTTTGAAAATTTAGCTATCATGTCACAACTCTGCAATAAAACAACCGGAACATGAATTATAACCGGATTTACATAGGGCTGACTATGAGGCTGGCAAGGGGCTTCGCAATTCTTGGCTAAGCCAATGTTTGATCATGTACAATAGACAATAGGACACAAATATACATTATCAAATTGGGCTACTTCTGGTATTGATATCCTCAAAAGTCATGGTCTACAAGAAATAAACACAAAAAAACAACTGTTTAGTTAACTTATTATGAGCCCTTGTAAGCCTAGTTGTAAAGCCCCCTTGAGCCCCAAAAAGCCACCAATAGAGATGTATTACAATTATTTATTAAACACACATATATCACAAAATTAGCTACTACACATCAGAACAATTGTAAGTTACATTTAAATATTAACCTACTTCTCTTGTTCAACAGAAGGACTCAAAGCTGGATCAGCATTAACTATACCAGTAGTTTGACCAGTTGAATCAACACTTTCACCAACTCCATCCGTTACAGGTGCAGTTTCAACCGATTCAACCTTATTTTCTAAATCTTCTTCACCACCAGAAACAGTGGCAGCAGTTGCAGCAGTTGCAGTTGGACCAACTCCAAAATGATTAAGGAAAATTCCACCTAAAACATAATCGTTATTAGTTGAAGTATGAGATGAATTAAAATTACCTAATGGAATAATTGTATAAGTTATAATTAAGACTAATGAAATGGAGAATAACACAAAATTAAGGACCCCCATAGCAATTGCCGCTTTGCTTATTTTACAAGGTTTACCAAATGAATAGCTATACCAATAATTACTATAGGTAGTACTACAATTAGCACTTCCCCAAACATCAGCTAATGCAGCAAATTGACTCAACCAGAATATCCAGAGAATACCATCAGCAATAACTACAACTAAAGGGGGAATTAGTACTAAAACTAATGGAATTAATAAAGCCACCAAATAAACAAATGATATAACAGCTGTTGCCAATGAGAAATTATATCTATCATATGAAGAATAATTAACTAATTGAGCACTTAATCCTAATACAATAATTGATAAAATTAATTGAGCTCCTCTTAATCCTAAAGAAGTAATATATTCATTAAATGGATATCTCATTTTGATTATAATTGAAATTAATTGGGGCGGAATTCAAGCTTAAATAACAAACAAATGACTCAGGAGAAAATTCCTTGTGTATTTATAATGATTTGCAATTTTAAAATTGGCGAGTTTAGGTCCATCATTACGTATACATCGTAGTATTTTTTACGTAGGTACAATTTAGAAGTATTTTGGAAGTCATAGATTATATTTAGAGATATTTTTTTCAATGCCATCATACTTCCATGGCCTACAGTAATCTAATTAACTCAATTCAACCGTGATTGATAGTGTCCCTCTTTCAATATAAAATTTTTTAAAAAGTTCGTAAATGAATTAACGGTGTTCCAAACGCTCAAAATTAAGATACGATTGTCGTGCTCTTGGCAATTAACTATGTCATATAACAATTAAAGTTGACAAATCAAAGTGTAGAACACAATTTCTAATCTACACAAGGTTTTTAAATTTCGTAAATCTTTACAAATGCCATTTCCGCTAGGAAATTGCATTCGATCATTAATCAATACAATAGACCGTTTGTTTAAGGATCATCACTTGACATTCATAAGCCTTGAAGAATCTTTATTCTTTGCCAAGTTTCTATTTGCAGTTGGTGGTAAAAAGCAATTGTGGTTCATTGTATTAAGGCTTATCAATTGTGGTTAATGCAAAATAATTCTCCTCTTTACAGCATCATCCTTTTATCCTCTTTGAAGTTCAAGTGGTAGTGCTCAGCCTAATTGCAGAAAATGATATTTAATAACAATCGGGATTTACACTTACGGGGTATATTTACAAGGTAAAGCCAATATATAATACGTACAGTTAATCCCACTTACAACCGCAACTACATTAACAGGATGTGGTTCCCTTACAATCTAAAATTCGCTCAGCACAATCTAATAATTCACGGCTGCAATTTAAAAATAGGCACTGTAAAATTGAATATTTCGTTGTCACCATGAAAATTATTCGTGAGAAAAAATGAGAGAATTCACTATATAATTTAAAAAATATGTACTTGATATAAAGAGATTACGCTATGGCAAAATAAAAAATTCGAAACTAAAATGTAAAGAATTCTCGCCCTGTAGACTAAGAATTCGCAGTGAAGAGAAATACGAGAAGACAAAGGAAAGGAAAAGAGAGGAAAAGAAATGATATAAAGATAATAAGAAAAAAAGAAAAGAAGAAAGTGAAAGAAGAAGAGATAAGATGTGGAGAAGAGTAGTCAGACAGGCGGACTGATATGGCAAGTAGAACATCGGCGCACACGAAGTTCAGCGGGGCAAATAGCTGGTCCTGGGGCAGACAGTGACCCCAAACTTGGCACTCTTAACAGATCAGGCAGTTATATGTTTGGGCATGGGGATATTCATAATTAATTTCCGATTGAGCTTCACTTTTAACTTCACGTCGTACTAGCCTAGCGATAATTTTAAGTTTGGGCTACTAATATTGGATTTGGTTGTACGCATTTGCTTTGTTGGCGGTGCGACACATTTTTACTTCCTATCACGATATTTGTTCTGCGATAGAGCGATAATCATGTTTTTTGATCGAGTCTTTTAAATCTTTCAGATAACGATATTTTTTATATTGAATATACGACTCTTTTGTATAGAAAATAGAGACATTAGTTTCTCTTAAATACGATATTCATCCGCAAGTACTTGCGATATTCATGTTACCAGGCACCGCCATTCATATCTGTCCCACGCGATATGGAATTCATGCTAGAACGAAATTGAAAATAGATAAACGGGATATCCCAATTATGAAAATGCGCTATTCATCCTGAAAACACTGTAGTTTGTAAGGTTTGTGGAAGGAAATTAGGATTTGTAGCATAATGCTGGAAATGCTGGTAACAGGTTGGAATGTGATATTCTGTGGGGTGGGATATTGTTAATTAAATCGAATCTCATTCGGTCCTGCATGAAATCTGAGAGTAGCAGATGGCAAAATGTGGTAAGACATTGATAACCTTGAACATTGATCTTTGTAATGATTGGTCAATCAGAAACCTTAATTTTTGTTTCTATTAATAGAATTAATCTATTAATATTATTAATGTACTAGTATTTTTTTGGTAAATCCTCGCGAGATCTTTACTGCAACTTTGTATTCACGACGTGCATCAGTAGGGCTATTTTATGTAACTTTAAGCGACACCTGCACTTTAGACCTCCTATTTTATATTTTTTACAACACTTGCAATTATTATTGTCCTGGCACTTTATTTCTTATATTATTAAGCTAACAATGGCTGAATGGGTGAAAATGACAGCTGCTGGTATGGTTGCTGTATTTGCGGGAATAGCAATATAAACCGAAAAGGTGGTACAGTTAATCCCACAGCAATAATCATATTTTCTATTCAAGACATTTAAATATTTCGATCTACTTTATTTTTGTATACAACTTTTTTATATAGCATCTCATGATATTTTAAACTCTTAAAACCGCAACCAACAACTACGACAGATTCTATAATCATCCGTTACCTCAAAGAAGTTCTTGGGTGTACTTAAAGAGAAATGTACAAAGAAATAACGATATAGAGTAACGATGTGCCAACCCTATATCGTTACCTCTAGGTTGTTGATCATTGGGTATCCAGGGAAGGAATAGACGACTGTTAACTCTGGTCAATCAAATGGCCCAATAGGAGATATGTCACACGATGATAAACTTTAAACTTTCCCGTTCTTACATGCCTTTATGCAAAAAAGTTTCCCAAATATTCCCACAATAGTCTACAAAAACTCAAGAAAGAGTGGTTACAAGAGGTTCCTTATGATATGTTCAGAACATACAATAATTATATGATATACAATTTTGGTGCAATTTTCCGAGTAGTCCACTTTCCTGAAACCCTTTATGATAAACCACCATGCGAATTTTTACAGGTGTTAGATAATATACATGCAGCTTAATCCGTCATACATATCTACCAGTTTAACCCTAATAATACAGTGTTCCATATAATCACGTCCGTGGATATAAAGTCTTGGCAGGATATACAATTCTCGGGGCCGTTCTATATTTTTGTTATATTAATATAATATACATTATTCTAGTTGGTGATATTATGAGAAAAGATTTATTAACTAGGATAGTATTTAGATATTTTAAGAATGAATATGCATTGCTTTCAAGTGTATTGCTTGTTGATTTTATTTTCACAGCCACAGGCAGCTTTAGCATATCCACTGCCATATGCCAAAAGGTCACAGGAGGAAATGACTGGAGGTCCCACCTTAAGCCAATTGGCGATGAACGCAACAGCTGAAATTTCAAGTCAGCAATTTGACGTTATAGTAATACCTGATGACGTCAAAAATCAAGTAGAGTTACCAACATGGTTAGATGATTGGTCTGATGCTGAGTTTGCAGTAGTCCAAGGAACTTTCAGTGATCCGTACGTACCAAGTGGCGCTAATGCTACAATTACGGCTGCTTATTGGCTATTGTCGATGACAGGAGGTAAATGGTATAGCATAGATAATGATTTAAGTAAAAGACAAATAGATGAGACAATAGATAGGGCTGTGATGAAATACTTTGACACTGGAGATGATAAATCATTAGAATTGGTTACCAATATGTTAAGTGATGAGGATAATGTTGATTCGGCAGCTTTAGATAAAGGGTCCGAAAGTATTTGGTACCAACGACAATGTTAGTGATATAGCTTTGGTGTTTGATTTTGTAGGTGGTGCAGCCTTCAGGCCTAACCACACCGCCGCATAGAATTTTGCACCCAGCTTGACAGCAGTATAGCAATATTCGTTGCACCAAGCTCGCATGCTATTAGAGGAATACAGATGCCAAACATACTCTTTGACGATACAATAGTAATTGGCAAAGCTGGCGTGAAAACTATGGGATATGTTGCACGTAACTTGAGAACCTATATTGTAAAATATTGTTAAAGCTTTTGATGCAGTATTTCACAATTACTGCTCCCCTGAAAGTAAATAGTAAATTGATATTATCTACCTAATTACAAACCACTGCTGTTATTGTGAAACTCTTATTGAGAAACTTCAAATGTTTCCACTCGCTTTATGTCCAAGTCAATCCATTCTTCATATATAATATATGCTTTGAAATAATATATCTTCCTGTTATATTGTCATGTGGGTGTTTCCTTTGTTATGACTACTATAATGTTTAAAGAACGCCTATTTGGATGTAGATAACACTAGTGTCCACAAAAGTCTAAACATTAATAGAATAATTCAATAATGTCAGCCCGTTGGTAGGGAGTGTTGCATCTTCCACCCTTCTCTTCAGAACTCAACCCAATTGAGCAACTTTGTATTTTATCAAATGTAAAATCAAACGAGAAAAGCTTTTGGGTAGAGAAACCTTGACTAAAAGGATCACCCCGGTTGCAAACAATGCACAGCTTGAATATGTACAAAATACCATCCAGCACTCTGCTAATTGCTTCCCTGGTTGTTTAAAAAGAACATCTCTCTTCAAACACCAATTGTATGTGAATTAATTTTCTTCACCCCACGATATATTTCATTTTAGAGTACGAATTTTTACAAATCAGGAAAGAATTCTTATCATTTTGTGTTTAAATCTTTTATATTACTATAGAGTAATTTCTTTTCCCCCTTGCACCCTTATATTAAATATACATTTCTAAAATTATATAGTGACTTCGTTAATTTTCTCTTACGAATAATTCTTATTACGGCAACGAAATTTTTAATTTTGCAGTGCCTATTTTTAAATTGAAGCAGTGATTTATTTAACTGCCCTGAGCCAATTTTGGATTTCAAGGGACGTCATCCTGTTAATTTAGTGGCTTGTTGTTTAAGTAATTCACACCATTTTTTTATATATGTGAGATAAGCATTTAGATTTTCAATTTTGTGATTTTTGCAACACAGCGATTTTTGATAAATACCCACTCATGATGTGTATGAATTAGCATTTCTAGTCATGGCATGATTATCAATCTCGTTCCATGGTGTTGCTAACTGCCCTATTAATCAATGCTATCGTTAAGTTCATTAGCCTACATCAATTACATCAATTCGTGTGCTTCGCACTTGTCAAAAAATAGTCAACATGGTAGATCAAGATTTAGTATCTACCACCACCAGATTAAGTCTAAGTGCGGCAAAGACACTTTTGAACCATTCTAAAGGGGTTCCTGAAAATGAATCAGCTGTCAGTTTTGAACAAGAACTACATTTTGCTGAAAAAAATAATGCCACAAAAAGAAGAAGTTCTAACTCATCAGTAGTTTCAAAGAAAGTTCATAAACGTAAAGTTAAAAGGTTGGGAAGTCCAAGTTTCCAAGTAATTCAGTCCAGGGAAGTCGATGTAGTATCTTTTAGGGACGTTTTCTATTCGATATTCGCCGGCTCTAGAACCCCTGGCCCTGCCCCTCCTCAAGAGAAACTCACAATATCGGGTCAAGATAGTATACCTAAAGTTGTGTTTGTGTTTGTCGGAGGGTTGAATCGAGAAGATTTCATCAGTGAAGTTCAGCAGAAACTTATAGATGATAGAAATGGAGATGATATCTCCCAATTTGAGTTGGATATTGACGATAAATATGAATTCATAAAAGCCCATTTTTCAAGAGGAATTATGGTGAAGAATCCCGGCTCAAAACAATCGATATTTCCTCCTTTGGAAGCAATGTGTAATATAAAATTAACCCAAAGAGAACTGAAAGAACTCATAGCTGAATCCAAGCAAAAGAAGATCACTATAAAGGATTTGTTATTAACTAAAGATGTGATGAAGTTCAATTTTTATCCGATTCATTCGGTTTACGGCGACAGTGATGAATCTCTAGGGGAATGGGTAGAGACTGAACCCTTTGATCATGACGGTTCCCACATTTTTGCCCTTGACTGTGAATTCTGTTTATCTGAAAAAGGTGATGAATTAACTCGTATATCGCTTGTCAACTTTCAAGGTGATGTGGTGTATGATACGTTTGTGCAGCCAGCCAATGAAATCATAGATTATAAGACTAAGTACTCAGGTATCACACCAGAACTCCTTGAAGGTGTTACTACGACTCTTTCCGAGGTTCAACAGAAACTTAAATCAATTGTAAGTCAAAATGATATACTAGTAGGACACTCCTTGGAAAGTGACTTGAATGTTCTTAAGATCAAACATCCATATATTGTGGACACATCACTTTGTTTCCATCATTCTAGAGGTCCTCCATATAAACCAGGGCTTCGATATTTATGTAAAACCTACCTTCAAAGATCGATCCAAGAAGGGGAAGGAACTGGTGATGGACATTCATCAATCGAGGATGCTCTTGGGTGTTTGGACCTTGTAAAGTCTAAAATTCAAGAAGGGTTTATCTACGGTACGAATCACAAACAACAGTCAGTTTTTGATAAGATCAATGATGAAAGAATGAAGTCCAAAAAAGACCCAATTCATGCCCTTATAGTTGACCATGGGTTTAAAACATCCAAGGATAAGAGTTTAGATACAGTTGGAGTTGGTAACGATCAAGAAGCTGTTGAGAAGTTCATACAAGGAGTCGACGATCATGACATTGTTATTGTGAACCTTAAGGACGGGTTTAAAACCGACGATAAAGATCAAACCATAAGTGAATTGAATAAACATTTGCTGAAGATATATTCGCAATTGCCTGAGAATTCTCTTTTTGGGATTATCAGCTTAGCATCAGTAGACACACCAGAAGCTCAACGGTTACGGAAATTAAAGAGAGAGTTTCAGAACTTGACTACAGAGGAATTGAAACTGTTGAGTAAAGAGGCTGTTTGGGACTTCGATAAGGAGATTGCTTTAACGAGAATATTGGATAAGGCAAGAAGGGGGATTGGGTTTATGAAGTTTAAGGGAGTTGACGTAGAACCAGAGGTGGGACCAGAGGAGGCGGTTTCGACTTCTGGATCAGAATAGCATTGTATATTAATGTATAATAGACGTAAGAACAATCTTGGCGAAGACACGATGGGTGAAGTGGAGGTTGTGGTAGAGACTTTGAGCGGGTCGCGGTGGATTTTGGCAGTATAGTATCGTCGTAGTTGTTCGCGGTATTGACCTCGCAAGTTCAGTCAACAACCTCTCATATACAATGGCAAGAAGTACAACTGGAACCCCAGTGCCAGGAGCCAAAGCTCAATTCAATGGTAAATATGTCTGGGTAAATGATTGGTATAACCCAGGAACCGAAGATGATTGTCCGTTAGATGCCAACTTGAAATTAAAAGGATGGCACAAAGTTGAAATCACTCCTGATAATGATCCTCATACTTTGATGAGTGACAAAGACAAATTGGAATTAAGTGGGTATAAATATTATGAAGAAGTTCCAATTGTGGACCATTCAGAGGGGGATAAGATGGATGTTGATAAGCTGGAATTGGGTAATGCTTTGAGTACAAAGACAGAAGAGGGACAAATTAGTTCGTTGTCGGGAATAGCTTAAGTTGCTTACCTTGAGCAAGACGAAGGTTAGAGGTCTGTATATGAAATAAAGAACTACTGGTCACGAGCTTGATCAAGTGTAAAATTGAATGAAATTGGGATACAACTCTGCCTACAGAATCTAGCACCAACTCTAGCACTAAATGGCACTAACGTTTAAACTCAACCACCAAGTCTCTGAAAATAAGACCCAATTACCATGAATAAACCTGCAATTCTACCCCGGCTGTGACATAAACACATATTCCAATGGAAAAGTGTTTCATAATGTTATAGTTTACAAAATATAGATGGTGGCTAATTTATTTATTTACATATGGACAGTCCAAAGCAGGATATATTGGGCTAACGCTCTAATGCTTCCTCCCTTTGCTTATCCCTTATATCTCTTTGCTTCTTCAAAGCTTTCAGCTTAGCATTCTGTAATTTCTTTCTTATTTCAAAATTCTTATTCTCTTTCATATCGACCTTATCGTAAATCCAGTTCATCAAATGAGTTGGAGGTTTACCGAAGAAAGCCTCATAATCACAAAATAAACAATTATCAAATGAATTAGGATTGAATTTTGGGATTGGTCTTTGTGCCAGTGGTTTCTTTGATTTCTTTTTGGGTTTTTTAGGTTTGACTTCAGTGATTTTATCCTTATCAACTTGTTTCAAATACTCCTTGACTCCATCGAATGTTGGTACTAATTTTCCTTCTTCATTATACTCAAAAGTGAAATCGTACTCTTCGCCTTGATACATTTCATCATCATATATCTCACAGTCACAAGGCTCAGTTCCATGAATCTCACACTCTGGTTGAAGTTCCAATTCTATATGATGTTCGGTTCCTTGATAATCGTCATGAACTTCCTCTAAATCATAATCATCGTCATAGTCTTCGTCTTTTGACTCCTCATACTCATAGAGTCCTTCTTCGTCTTTGGTATCGTACAAAGAAAATCCTTGTGATTCCCCTCCTGTTTCTTGCTTCATAAGCTGAGAGATCTTTTGTCTTAAATATTCCATTTCTGAGTTTTTCAAAAATGTCTTAGACGGGTACTTGATTGATCTTTGACTTATTCCATTAGAGACAGTTTCTGTTCCATTTGAACCAATTGATCCATTTGTGCCAGTTGTGGTTTCATTTATTTCATTTGACTTTCCATTCGGTATACTTTGTATTTGTGTTGGTTGTGTTTGTGGCTGCTGTGTTTGGGATGGTTGAATTTGTGCTTCCTTCTGTATTGTCTGTTTGGCCTGCTCACTCTTCTCTACTTGCCTTACTTTATGTCCATGCTCATCCAGTCCGTTAGTTCTCTCCACTCCGCCATTCCTACTTATACTCTCTGGGACAACAACAACTGATTCATCATTCTCATCCCCATTAAGCATAGCTTTGTTTTCCCAGTCAGGTATAACATTTGGATGCTTATCCACAGTCTCTTTAATGATCTCTAACAAATTATAATCATATATGGGATTGACTTTTCCTTCGATGACTTGTCCGTTCGGATCTAAAAAGCGATCATTCTTCTGATGTATCAGTTTAGACCACGTATCGTAGTTCTTTGAAAGGAACTCAAATACCTTTTTAGGATCAACTCTCCTATCAAAGGCTTTATCATTCATGGTGCAAATTTTCGCACTTCAGGTCCTAAGTCGAGCTTACTGAAGTGGAGCCAATGTATGGCGACAATAAGGCGAGAGTTAATTGTAGGACTGCGATTTAGTGAGAGAGTAATGATACGGTATTATATATACATGTTCTATAAACGTTAGAGGTCAATTGAATGATGATGTCACCACATCAATTTGTTTGTAGTTCGTTTAATCCTTCTTCAAATTTCTCTGCTTCTCAGCATTACTGACAACTTTCTCATCCACAAACAACCCCTTACGTCTTCTTAGATTATTCATATACCTTCTAGCAACATTTTCTCTCTCTGCAAATTCTCCCAATTCCTCCAATTCCTCTTCTGTATGTGGAACCCAGAACGGATCAATTGTCAATATATCAAAACCATCAAACACTAATTGGGGACTAGCAGCTCCGGAGGTTCTCTTTCTGATCTCTTCGGAGAACCCATATGCTTCAATAACAGGCAACCTTGCCTGGATGGAAAAAAAAGGCGTTCCTTCTTTAAGTTCTTCCGAAACAACTGATCCTCCTCTTTTTTGAATGACAGCATAAACCTTTCCTAATGCTTCGGTTGTAGCTTGAATTTCACATGAATACATAGCCATTAATAACCTGGCACCTTTGCGTAAGAAATCATCATGAATTATATCTCTGGTATGAGTTATAACTCTTCCTTGTCTTCCTAATAAGAACTCCTTTTGTTCATTAAGTTCATAAGCTTCTTTGATTACTACTACAATACCTTGTATAGGCTCAGATGCTAATGGACCTTCATTCATTGCTAATTGGAACCCATTAACAATATAGCCTTCGAACTCTATTAGATCTTCACTATTGGAAGTGAACAAGTGTTTGAACCTATTGACTTTTGGTGACTCTATAAGGATATTAGGTCCAATACGTTTTGGTCCAAAAGAGACAATATTCGCAAGTAATTCATCAACAGTTCTGTACCCCAATTTTGCCCAGAATTCTTCATATTCTTCATCAAAAAGAACTGATTTCAACCTTTGAGTGAACGCTAAATTGCCAATACTGTCAACTTTATTCTTCAAGTTCAAATCTCTTACAATAGCCAATTCATGCTCATGATCAACTAACAACTTAACTATTGGTTCAGGTAAGGCTAAAGTCTCAAACTCCAAATGCAATCCTTCAACTTCTAAACTGATAGTATCTTCGTTCTTATAAGCCGATAATCCTTGAGGATCCAACCCTTCTCTGAATGGGATGACTGGTTCCTTGATAGTCACTTCACAGTTCTTAGCAAACCTATCATTAAGATCTTTTATACACCTTTCCAAATGAAGCTCTCCTGCTACACACATGATCAATTCTCCAGAATCATCATCAATGTACCATTCGAATACAGGGTCAGCTTTAGACAATAGCTCCAAACCTTTCTCTAACTTTCCTAAGTGTAATAAATTGGTAGGTTCTATGGCAATTTTCATAATAGGCTTATTGTGGATCAATGTTGATGTGGAGGATAAGTTCAAGTATGGATCTTGAGTATTTGGTGAGATGATTGTAGCCGTTTTTAATACTACGCTATCGACACCAACTACCCCAACGATATTACCGGCTGGAACAGTATTCATACGAGTCAAATCATTACCCATGATCAAGTAAAGATCTTGAATTTCTACTTGATAGATTTGGGAGGCATTGGTAAGACTATCCTTTGGAAGAGTTGGATCATACTTGGGTCCTATGACTGTAACTGTTTGTCCTTTGGATAATGATCCAGAGAATACTCTCGTGAATGCTATCAAAGTTTCATCAGTATCATCATCATCTTCGAAGAAATCCTCTTCATATTCCCATTCGAATGGGTCTAGCTTAGCTAAAGGTAAGAATCCTTCGCCACTCAATCCATCAGCAGCAGCAGCTTCTAATTCAGCTTCTTGTTTAGCTTTTGCAGCAGCTTCCGATGCTTTTTTAGCAGCTTCTCTGGCTTTACGACTTCTCTCAGCTTTTTCTTCAGGCGTTAAGGTTATTTGAATTTCTTTGGGCAATTCTGAGTTAGGGATTGAGATCATCTTAGATACATATGCTAAGGTATTAGACTCAGGATTAATGGACTTACACTTCAATATGGATTCTTCAAAGTCTTTATCCAATTTGTTGTCTGGTAAAACTTCATAGTAACATTCAGTCAAAAGCTTAGTCATTTTTTCTTGTTGACTTTGAATAGGACTTGGTAAATAGTCAATTACCATTCCTAATAATGCATGACTCAACGGAATCCATTGCGACATAATGACGTTCAATAAACTTCTGAAATCTTTGGATCTTAAATCTCTTGGTAAGACTTTAATATCAAGCTTTTCAATGATTTTGGATAACTTATCGTCGTCTCTATTGATCACGCAATGCTCATAAACAGCCCAGATTTGTTCAAGAACTAGACTTACAAACATAAGTTTGAGATTTTGACCTTTTAATTTCTTACCTGGGACAATTTTCTTATTCTTCATATCCAAGTAAAAATCCCCCCAAAGGGTTTTGGTCAAAACTTGTTGACTGAATCCTAATTTGGACAGCACAAACCTAGCGAATGTGTTAACAGAGAATGCCCAACCATCAATGGCTGATGAAAATATCACATTATTTAATTCTGGCGAAAAATAAATGTCACTATCGTCTTTTTCAATAAAGTCACCTTGTTGACCACCTTCTCTCCAGATCATATCATCTTGCATTCGATCACCGGAAAAGAATGTTCCTATAACAGAATTGACTTGTTCTATGATTCTTGATAAGTGCTGGTATGCTTCTAAGGGTGTCATTTTCCATTCTATTATAAGTCTATCGATTTTGTTAAGAACCAAGATTGGTTTTAACTTATCGACCCAACATTGTCTTAACACATTGATGGTTTGGGAACAGACCCCTTCTACCACATCCACTAAAACCACAGCCCCGTCACATAATCTTGAAGCTGTTGATACTTCTGATGAGAAATCAATATGACCTGGTGAATCAATAAGATTGATTAAATGTTCTTTGACTATAGCTTCACCTGGGGTTGTGTCACCTTCTTTAGTATCAGAATCTTTATCTGTCTTCTGCCTACTCATTGTCTTGAAATACAAAGATATGGCTGAACTTTCCATGGTAATTCCTCTTAATTGTTCATCTTCTCTCGAATCTAAGAATCTTGCTTTACCTGCCATTCTTTGAGAAATGATCCCATTGGTGGCAAGTAACGAGTCACTTAATGAAGTCTTCCCGTGATCAACATGTGCAAGAATACAAATGTTTCGTATACATGAGGGATTTAGTTGAAGTTTATTGATTGTTTCCTGGGGGAGTTTCATTGCGATAGATCACTTGAGATGAGTATTGAGACTGAGAATCAAGATTTAAGCCAAGAATGAAAGTGAAGAATTTGAACAAACAATAGGGCGGAAGAGCCTGAACGATGAAGTTGAACAAGTAAAGGTAACGATTTGGTCGTTGAGCTTCTGTTCAAACAAGAGGAGTAGCACGAATAGTTCAATGAGAGAGATCTGAAGCAGTAACTCAAATTAGAAATCAAGGTTAGAATTTACCGATATCTAGAATTGACCGCCAACTAGGGGATTCACTTCTTGAAAGCACCTCCAATTATTCTTACTGTGTTCTTCCTAAAAGAATACTTAAATTGTGGTCGTAACCTTGCACAAAGTTAATTAAATTCAATTATGACTCGTACCGTTGAGTCATGGTCTCAGATTTAGGCGGGATGGCTGGTGCTCGTGCGAAGGCTGGAACCAACTGGCCCAACAAGCCACCTGCACCCTCACTGGCTCATAAACAATTGAGGGTATTCGCAAAATTTTCATCGACATGTCAGATTGGAAGAATTCCTTAAATCTACCGGCCAAAGATACTAGGCCTCAAACTGAAGATGTTTTAAATACCAAAGGTAAAAGTTTTGAAGACCTTGGATTAAAGCGTGAACTTTTAATGGGGATTTTTGAAGCTGGATTTGAAAAACCATCACCAATTCAAGAAGAATCGATACCTATGGCATTAGCTGGTAGAGATATTTTAGCAAGAGCTAAAAATGGGACAGGTAAAACTGCATCATTTATTATTCCAACTTTACAACAAGTCAAACCGAAGATAAATAAAATTCAAGCCCTTATATTAGTGCCAACCAGAGAATTAGCTTTACAAACTTCACAAGTTGTTAGAACTTTAGGTAAACATGTAGGAGTTCAATGTATGGTTACAACTGGTGGTACCTCATTAAGAGATGATATTTTAAGATTAAATGAACCGGTTCATGTTTTAGTTGGTACTCCTGGTAGAGTATTAGATTTAGCCTCAAGAAAAGTTGCTGATTTAAGTGAATGTCCATTATTCGTTATGGATGAAGCTGATAAAATGTTATCAAGAGAATTTAAAAGAATCATTGAACAAATCTTACAATTTTTCCCTGAAAAAAGACAAAGTTTATTATTTTCAGCTACTTTCCCATTATCAGTTAAATCATTTATGGATGAACATTTAACTAAACCTTATGAAGTTAATTTAATGGATGAATTAACCTTGAAAGGTATAAGTCAATTTTACGCTTTCGTTGATGAAAAACAAAAATTACATTGTCTTAATACTTTGTTTTCCAAACTTCAAATTAATCAATCGATTATTTTCTGTAATTCAACTAATAGAGTTGAATTATTAGCTAAGAAGATTACCGAATTAGGTTATTCTTGTTATTATTCGCATGCAAGAATGCCACAACATGCCAGGAATAAAGTTTTCCATGAATTTAGAATGGGTAAAGTTAGAAATTTAGTATGTTCAGATTTATTAACTAGAGGTATAGATATTCAGGCTGTTAATGTTGTTATTAATTTTGATTTCCCAAAGACCGCTGAGACTTATTTACATAGAATTGGTAGATCTGGTAGATTTGGTCATTTAGGGTTAGCTGTAAATTTATTAAGTTGGAATGATAGATACAATTTGTATAAAATCGAACAAGAATTAGGGACCGAAATTAAACCCATTCCTGCTAATATCGATAAGAGTTTATATGTTGCCGAAAATGAGAGTACAGTTCCAAGACCTTTTTCAACTAGAGATGTTAAAGCTCAACCTGGTCAACAATTACCTGAAGATGGCCAAGCACAACAATCAGGGCAACCAGGCCACTCTCTACCAGGCCAACCACAAGTGTCACAACCACAAATTCCACAAACACAAACTCCAACTCAACCACCAGCTCAAGCTGGTTCAAATTCAACCCCAACTACTGCACCAGTAGTCCCAGGACAACCACCAGTTCCAGGAGCACCAGGAGCACCAGGAGCTCCTGCTAATGGGTTCCAAGTCCCACCAAATTATCCACAATTCAATGGGTACCCATATCCTTATCAATACCCACCTCAACCTTATGGACAATACCCACCAAACTTCCAACCACCACCACCTCAACCACAAAGCCAATGAGGTATGATTTATGATGTTTGATTTTGCTTGATTTGTATTGTATTGCTATAGATGGTGTGGTTTTGTTTAGGATTTAACCTGTTTTTTCCATTCCTTTCTAATATACATTAGAAGAACACGTTCTCTAAGGTTTCTATCGTTTCCTAACGCTGGTCTTTTAAAGACAATTATATTAACTCCGGTACACCAATACATTTGGCAGTGAGAAGGTTTCCGGTTAAATTAACCCCATAGGGAAATGGGAGTCTGGGGGAGTCCCCAGTTGTAAGGAAAAGGACAATAAAGTAAGACTTATATGGAGCAGTGGGACAAAGCCGGTAGAGATGAGAATGATTGATAGATGAGATCAGAGTCTGATAATAACGTGGAGTGCGAGTGGAGTCGATGAGGTTGGGAGATGAGGCGGCAGGATTTACAGCCTTAGTCTTTGTGGAATAGAGAAGAATGATAGTATTGGTAATGGTATTTCTCAGTAGGTGGATTGCTAATTTTTAATGGATTGCGACTAAGCTAAGTTTGACATGACTGTGGTGGTATTACGCCTTACCATCGGTTCTCTCTGCTAAGGCACTTGGCGGGCTTATCGCGCTCTGACTCTGATTTATTAAAAATTTTAAACCAAGTAAAAAACCATTAATGTGTGGGATCTTAGGAATCGTATTAAGTGATCCACTGGTCAACGTTGCCCCCGAATTATTCGAAGGGGCCATGTTCTTACAGCATAGAGGACAAGATGCTGCCGGGATCGTTACTTGTGGATCTAAAGGAAGATTCTATCAATGTAAAGGTAATGGTATGGCTCGTGATGTCTTCACTCAAACCAGAATGAATAACCTTGTAGGAAATATGGGGATAACTCACCTCAGGTACCCTACTGCTGGTTCCAGTGCTGGTAGTGAAGCTCAACCGTTTTATGTCAATTCACCATATGGGATTTGTTTGAGTCATAATGGGAATTTAGTTAATTCCATCGAACTTAAAAAGTATTTGGATGAGACCGTTCATCGTCATATCAACACCGATTCAGATTCAGAATTATTGATTAATATCTTTGCTAGTGAGTTAGATAAGTTCAATAAATTCAGAGTCAATAATCAAGATTTATTCAGGGCTTTAACTGGTACTATGGAAACCATTAGAGGGGCTTATGCTTGTATAGCTATGTTAGCAGGGTACGGTATTATAGGGTTCAGAGATCCTAATGGGATTAGACCTCTTTTATTCGGTGAAAGAATCAATAAAGTCACTGGATTAAATGATTATATGTTAGCAAGTGAAAGTGTTGTTTTAAAAGCTCATGGGTTTGAAACTTTCAGAGACATTAAACCGGGTGAAGCTGTTATCATTCAAAAAGATCCAACTAAAGAACCAGAGTTCAGACAAGTGGTTCAACCTAAAATCTTTGCACCAGATATTTTCGAATATGTTTATTTCGCTAGACCTGATTCTATTTTAGATGGAGTTAGTGTGTATAGATCTAGAATTGAAATGGGGAACAAGTTGGCTGCAAAATTACAAAGCATTTTCACTGAAGAATTATTGAAAGAAATTGATGTTATTATTCCTGTACCAGATACTTCTAGAACATCAGCTTTACAATGTTCAGTTGCATTAAATTTACCATTTAGAGAAGGGTTTGTTAAGAACAGGTATATCGGAAGGACATTCATCATGCCAGATCAGCAAGAACGTAGAAGTTCAGTTAGAAGAAAATTGAATGCGATGGCACTGGAATTCAAAGGTAGAAACGTCTTATTAGTTGATGATTCAATCGTTAGAGGTACCACTTCTAAGGAAATTGTACAAATGGCCAGAGAAGCTGGGGCTAATAAGGTCTATTTTGCCAGTTGTGCACCACCAATCAGATTTAATCATATCTACGGAATCGATTTAGCTGACACGAAAGCATTAGTAGGGTTTAATAGAGACATCGATGAGATTTCCGAAGTTATAGGTGCTGATAAGGTCATTTACCAGGACTTGGAAGATTTAGTTGATTGTTGTAAGTCAGATAACTTGAAACAATTTGAAGTTGGTGTATTTACTGGTGATTATATTACCGGAGTTGAAGATAATTATCTTCAGGAATTAGAGAAAATAAGAGCACAAAACCAAAGATTAAAAAGTCAACAGGGGAGAGGATTAAGTGTTGATGCATGTATAGATGTTAGTGATATGGTTGATGTTAAGGCTGAAGTGGATATTAGTATTTACAACAGGGGGGATTACTCTTAGATACTACTACCGAGGTAGTAGTCGGCAATGAACCCTATTGGCCTGACTGGTGCTGAGAAGAATAATTCAGCCTATTGCCATTATAATTATAATTATATGAAGTATGATAATTAATAGACATTGATTTAGATCTAACTCTGCAATTGTTACCATGAATGTGTAGATACACCAACATACTTTCAAAAAGAAATACGAGAGGCTCAAAAATAGGTATACAAATAAATATACACAGGTACAATCGGTGGATTTCACCATGAAAGGTTACTCAAAGCAAGCACCTGAACTTTATGAACTGCCACCAGGAAGAAAAGAAATTAATCTCATCTTATCTCATCTCATCTCATTTCATCTCACTCCAACGGTTTACTAACGGTTCCATTTCTACCTATCTCATCTCCTAGTTCGGTATCATATTCCAACCAGGGACTAAGATTTGAAATTATCTGACATGAAACAGTGCGTCATAGGCTTACAGTTAAACCCAGCTTGAAGCCGCACCCACGTTAACAAGTTATCGTCCGGTTGCAATCCAGATATGACTCAGTACTACTAAATAATGCAATAATTCGTGAGAGACTTTCAAACCAGTGGCAGTAAAAAATAAAATCAATCCACTACCAATAAAATAAATTGAGATGGTAAGCGTCCGATATCCTGTTAACGTGGGTGCACTTTCTAAATCGGATTGGCTTTATCTCATCGTACTACATATAAGAACAATCGGATGGATAAAATTAAGGTGTCGTCTCACATCATGCATTGTTTTAATTTCAAAACAACACGATCATAGCCTTGAACCATACAAATCCAAAGTTTGTATCAAGACATGATGGTGATAAATAGTTATCTAAGGTGATCGGAATGCAGATCCCAACATTCGTAAAATGTTTATGAGGCTGTCAATCGTAAATACGTGTTGTTATGATACGACATTGGTCGGAATTTGACCTGTACCTTAAATCGAATTTAGTACATGCAGTATCATCGATGATAGGGGTAACCACGAAGTTTTTTTTTCTTATAGGTAAACTTTATATCAAAACAATAAGAAGTCGGGTAATGACGCTAGTAACAGCCTCTAAGAACCTTAATAGAATAACGGTTATGGTTACCTATGGACGATCACAAAACTCAATGTCGACCGACATATCACGATTCATTGCTGGTGCGCGTCGTGGCTGTTTCACAATGCTGAAAAAAAAAATTTCTCCTTAGTATTTATACCTATCGACATTCTCAGTGTATGGGAATTCTTCTGTTTTACTTAATTTCTCAAGCAGTTTATTTAGTGGTTAATAAAATCAAGAATACAAACAAACTTAATATGGAAAAAGGTTATTCTAACGCAGCATCATCGATTGCTAATTCAGGTCCTATTTCGATCTTGAGTTATTGTGCCTCATCAATTTTGATGACAGTTACTAATAAATATGTTTTATCAGGGTATTCATTTAACTTAAATTTCTTCCTTTTAGCAGTCCAATCTATCGTATGTATTGCATGTATTGGAAGTTTGAAAACTTTTGGTGTTATTACTTATAGACAATTTAACACCGATGAAGCCAAAAAATGGTCTCCAATTGCTTTCTTATTAGCATTAATGATTTATACTGGTTCAAAAGCTTTACAATATTTAAGTATTCCAGTTTATACCATTTTCAAAAACTTAACTATTATTTTGATTGCTTATGGTGAAGTCATATGGTTTGGTGGTAAAGTTACTAGTATGGCCTTAGGTTCATTCCTTTTAATGGTTTTCTCATCAATCATTGCTTATTACGGTGATTCTCAAGATCCAAATGCTGGAGATGCTTATGAAACTTATTTAGGTTATATTTGGATGTTAACTAACTGTTTTGCTTCAGCTTCATTTGTCTTAATTATGAGAAAAAGAATAAAATTAACCAACTTTAAAGATTTTGATACTATGTATTATAACAATTTATTATCAATTCCAATCTTGTTAGTATCATCATTCATATTTGAAGATTGGTCTGCTGCTAATATTGAAAAGAATTTCCCTGCTGATAATAGATCTGCTACTATTTTTGCTATGATCTTTAGTGGGTTATCATCAGTTGGTATTTCTTATTGTAGTGCTTGGTGTGTTAGAGTTACTAGTTCAACTACTTACTCTATGGTTGGTGCTTTAAACAAATTACCAATTGCTTTATCAGGGTTAATTTTCTTTGATGCTGCTGTAAACTTCTGGTCAGTTTCTTCAATCTTTGTTGGTTTTATTGCTGGATTAGTGTATACCGTTGCTAAACAAAGACAACAAAAGGAAAGTACTCAACAATTACCAACTAGTAAATAGAGGCTGTGTAATCTTATAGATATTGTTATTACTACTGTAGCTACCTGAGTCAAACCTGAGAGAAATGAAGGTATTGAATTGTTATATGGTTCCACTAACAGATATGGCTCTATACTGACGCAGAGACTAATTTATAGATGTGATAGTGCGTTCCAGTTTTAACTAATCATAATGTCTATCTACTATTTACACTATACACAGATGCATATTCACAACCTTGACAATCTTCACTGGGTCAGATTGTTTTTAACGACCCCTGTATAACCTATACATCTCCTGCTTACTGTCCATAACATTAGCCCACTTTCCAGTTGGACTCTTGTTACTCAACTCAACATAATCAACAGCCTTTGGCTTCTCCACCAACGTAGTAGTACTGACTCTTGGCAAACTCTTTTTGGTGATAATTTCACAAATACCCGGTAATTTAGCTGAACATTTCCTTAATGCTTCCTTTGCAACTTTTTCATGAAGATCACCTTTGATTTCAAATAAAACTTTACCAGTTCTAACTCTAGTAGCCCAATGAGAAAATGCACCTTTCCCTTTACCCATTCTGGTTTGGTTACCTTTTATACATACGGCAATATTACATACAAATCTGGTAATAATTTGAGCACCACTTGATCTGATTTCACGTTGGATAACATTATAAGCTTCTTTAAGTTGTGTAGCAGTCATTCTAATCCCATTGGATTTCAATCTGAGTCCATAAGTACCGAATTCCAAGGTAGTACCTTTGATAGATCCTCCAGTACGGACTCTAACCCTACCTTTCATTGATTTTCTTATTCTTTTAACTCTTGGAGCAAATTCATGTTTGAATCTGAGATGTTGAAGGTTTTGGATTGGTCTAAAACTTTGGATGGTTGGAGTGGTTATTGGGAGTCTGGGACTGAATATGGAGGTTATTGATGGTTTAATAGTGGCTCTGGATACCCCAGTTATTATGTTAGTGAGTCCAAACATATTGAAAAATTTTCAGTGCGATTAAAGTCTCACTAGAATTGGTTAACTCGAGATACTGAAAATAGTGAGGATGGTAGTAATGGTCGCACTAGCTACAATATGTCTATTCTATTTACAAGTTTTTGGGTAAGATGGCAGAAGAGCTATACCTTAACTTAGTTTGGATATTGTGCACAACATTACCTTCTCTCCACCCCATAATACTTAATTAAATCTCCTTCAACTTTGTCATGGATTTCATTAATCTCTTCATTAGTTAAATTCCTGTCCATAGATTGGTAATTTATCCTATAACATTGACTAAATCTCTTGGTCTTTGGATGAGTGAACTCATCGATCAATTCTACGTTCTCAACTAAGTCTCCTCCATGAGTACGTACAATTTCCATTACGTCATTAACATGTAAAACTGCTCCATCAGGTAACCAAAATGATACGTCTCTCTTAATACCAGGGTACTTGGAGTAAGGCACAAATGTTGAAATTTGTCCTTGTTTGAATTGTTTACCAAACCTTTCATCTAAAGTCCAGAAAAGTCTTATATCAGGAATTCCAAAAAGTAACATAGCAATTCTATCTAACCCAATACCGAAAGCCCAACCGATTTTATCATCAAGACCTGAGTTAGTTAAGATTGGTTGTTTAACCAAACCTGAACCACAACATTCCAACCAGTCACCTTTCCACCATACCTCAATCTGATAACTTGGTGCTGTCCAAGGAAACGAATCTTCAGTCCAACGGATTTTCAATGGTTCGTTCAAGTAAGGATCATTTGAACCTGCCAATTTAGCAGATTCTTTTGCTGCTTCGAAAACTGTTGATACTACAAAGTCTACAGTCCTTTTGAGATGAGCTCCTACTAATGCAACTTGTTCATCTGTGTGGTGATCTTGCTTTGGGTTTGTGTCACTGGAAGGGTCACAGTCTTCAATTATAAGGTTTCCTTGAGGAATTGAATCAATATCTTTCTTTAAGATTTCAATCAAATTTGGATCATTACGATCCCAAACTCTAGCACCTTCCATCTGGTGAAATGCCGGGTAATGTGTTCTATCGACTTCATCTTTCCTATATACATCAGCAGTAATAAAGTACCCGGGTGTGGTAGTTTGCTTGAAACACTCAACTTCATGAGCTGATGTATGAGTTCTTAACAAATAGTCTTTGTTAAGATAATATGTATCGGATAACGAACGACCTGGATGATCTCTAGGAAATCCTAAGGCATCAAAGTTTTCAAAAGTACTGACTACCGGTGTAAAATCATTGTAGAACGTGTATCCTAATCCTTTAAAGTTACGTTGGATCAAATCTTTAAGAATTCCTATTGGATGGTTTGGATTTTGGTGGAGTTGACGTTTGGTGAGTTCGAGAATAAATGGCGGTATATTGGTCTGGGAGTCCGTAGGGAAGGTTTGCCCATTGAGGTGGAGTTCTTTAGGGTACGACCGTTTGGAGTTGGATCTAATGAATGTTAGGATTGATCGTTTCATAGTAAAGAGTGAGTGAGATGCGAGAGCGATTTCGGTTAGCACCAGATGGTGCGACAGTGGTACGAGCTTAGCACTACAATAATAATATTTTATATTTATCCTAGTTATAATTGTATGTACACGAATATCTGTATGTATGGACCCGCGAGTAAGAATGTAGCGATAGTTTCTTGAACTACCATGTCTCCTGTATATACCTCCCTGTATTCTCCATAACTCCCAAATAATCCTCACCAACAATCTCAATTATGGTCTCTCTAACTTGTCTAGGCATAGCTCCACTAGAGCCACAAACATACAAAACCCCCTCCTTCTCCATGATTAACTCCTTGACTAAATCTTTCTGATCAAAAAGTCCATGCTGCACATATTGCCGCTTATGGCTTTCAGACCTCGATATACATGGGTACAAATGCAATTTACCCTGTGTTACCAAAGACTCCCATAACTCTTGAAACATATAATCCATGTCTTCATGTCTGAACCCAAAGAACAAGTACATTGGCTGATATGTGGTCGACAAGTGTTCAATCAACGATTTCATTGGCGCTATTCCCGTACCAGGAGCCACTAAAATAAGCGGCACTGATGGATTAAATTTAAGACCCTGTTTATGAATAGAGAACACAATTTCATCACCTTGGTTTAGTGTTTTAATCCATTTGGAACATAATCCCTTTCTGATCTTTTTAAGTATCGTCTTATACTCGACTATTCCCACCAAGATCTCCACCAGACTGGAATCAGGTTTAGACGCTATGGAGTAAAGTCTAGGTTTGATCTTTGGGAAAATATCGAAAATATATTCCGGAGGAATCGTTAAATTATTCTCAAATTCCAATAAGAATTCTAAAATTGATCTTCTGGGTCGATTAGCATAATTATAAAGATCTTCACTGAACTCAAAATCACAAAATTCTCGTAATTTCTCTTGTTCCCTTTCACCATCAGGGTTTGACGTATCTACAAAATGCCAAATACTAAAGAAGAATGATCTTGTAGGTATAGCCATGATATCTAGATGATGGGTAAGAAGAGTACGTAATGTAAGGTGTTCTGAATCAATCAAGCCTCCTTCAATATGGGGTAATTTGCCCTGTATACTCAATGGTTTATCAGCCAATGGTAGCCATGATTTTTGCAGCTGTAACAACAGTTCTACTTCCTCTGGATCATTAGATGGGAATAGACCAACAGCATCACCAGGTGAGTAGGAAAGATTGGTGGCACTAATGGTTATATGTTTAACATCTTGAAAATGCTGGGGTGCCGTTATTCTCTTGATTGTGGATATTGCTCCCCTCTTAAGTTCATGTTCGGGATCTAACCGAGTAGCAGAAATGGCAGTAGGGTGTAGGAACCCATTCTTAGGCGACAAGTCAAAATGACACGGATTCGATGGTGGTAAAATTGTATTGTCCGGTAACGGAGTAACTGTGGGAAAATGGTTCTTTAAACTCTGAATCAAAGATTCCTCCCAAACTGTATAGAACCCGTCCACTCCTTCAGACGACTGTTCATCAGCCTCACAACTATCACATAACTCTTCACACCCTAATTGCTTCAATCTCCTATGTAATTTTTTGATTGCAAAATTATACTTGGGGTACGAAGAATCACCAATCCCAAACGTGCTGAGCTGAATATGGTTGAACAAGTCCGATGGTAACTTCTTCTTTAAGATAAACTTTAAGAACTTCTTACCGTTTCTAGGCACTTCACCTTGTCCTGCGGTAGAACATATCACTATTAAGAATTTGGTATGAGTTACTAATTGCTTTAAAGGATAATCATCCAACGCCGCCACCGTAGGATTCAATGATAAGTAGCGTAATCGTTTCAGGAGGAAAATGGCATAATCTTGAGCGTTCCCTGTGTCCGAACCATAAAGGATAGTGACGGTTGATTTATGGTTTAGATTGGTTATACCAAAATTCATCACCCTACTTTCTGAGAAATACGCGACATTGCACTATTTGTGGTACTTCTCATTTGTGCGACACCACAGAACACTAACGACACCCATTCAAAACATTAAATCTCAAACAACCGCGAGCTTCAATCAAAACTCGATAACCGCCGATATGCCACCTAAAAGAAAAAATCCAGCGGCTAATACTACCAATAAGAAACCAAAAGTATCGTCTGAAGACAGTAAGGCGTTCTTCTTATCTACTCTTAAATTGGTTTCGGAGTTACGCGACGATAGCGGTAAGGTTGTCATTGCAGACTCGTTCAGAAGATTAGTAAATAAGAAACAATATCCTGATTACTATGAGATCATCGAAGAACCAATTTCATTATTTGAAATTCTGAAGAAAGTCCACAAGGACCAGTACACGGAGCCACGTGAGTTTTTGGCTGATTTCAAATTAATGTTGGACAATGCTGCTACCTATAACGATCCACTGTCACCAATTGTTGAAGATGCTACCAAGATTTATAACTTTGTCAAAGACCAAATCGCCCAGTTCACTGGTGAAGCTATTGAATCAGAAGAAACTTCCTTGGTCAAGAAAGCTGAGATATTACTTAATGATGTGATTGATCATGAATTTGAAGATTTAGGTCAAATCAGTGGCCCATTTATTGAAGATGTGGATCGTAACGAGTACCCTGATTATTTTAAACTAATTAAAAATCCAACTTCTTTCAATCACGTGTTGAGGGAGTTAGAAACAACAGTTATCAGAGCTGACGACACCGATGAAAATAATTTACAAAGATTATACGATTCTGTGAAATTAATATTCGATAATGCTCAATTGTATAATGAACCAGAGTCTCTAATTTATCAAGACTCGGTTAAACTTTTAGAGTATTTCGAACAAGGATTCAATAAATTAAGTGCAGAAACCTTGAATACTAAAAAGCCAGTGAAAAAAGGTAGAAAGTCAGCTTCAGCAACCCCTGTTCATACTGTAAAACTTGGACGTCCAAGAAAAAAGCCTGTTGTCGAGGAAGAGGAAGAGGAGGAAGAAGAAGAAGTAGACGATGGAGAAGTTGAACAACCTGATGATGAAGCATACGAAGAAGATTCCAAAGTTAAACTTGAAGTTCAGGAGCAACCAATTCAACCAGTATTAGAATCTAATGTTATGGGTAAAACTGATACTTTGGGATCAGTTGATGAAGTTTTCATTACTGGTGCAACCGTAGCATCATCGATTACATCCATTAACCAAATCATTTCCAATACTAATGAAATTAATCAATATAAGAATCCTAGTCGGTACCAACTTATAAAAGACTCATTATTCCCAACTCAATCTGTTGATAATGTTTCCACATTATTCGAATATCAATTCCCTGCTAATGGATATTGCACACAAGCACACACATTAATATTGCCATCAGATTCTTCCCCTCAAGTAAATTTCGATTTCAATTTACATCCTTATTTACAAAGTTTAGATCGTCCTAGTTTTTCCACCCCTGCTAATGATGATTTCCAATGTAATTTATCAGTTAATGATTCACTCGTTGAAACTATTGGTGATATAGAAGAACAGGATTCACATTTAAAATTACGTTATGAAGTTAAATTAAGTTATGGATTGAACATTGTAACATTTGAATGTAAAGTATCACCAAACGTCAGTAAAATCATCAAAAAATCACAAGCACCAAAGGCTGAACCTGAAGAATTAGGTGGAAGACATACAAGACACCAATTACAACAATATAAGAGATCATGGGAAGTTGAAAAATTGACTTTTTATATAGTGTCTAGCTCTTAGATACTTAACTAGACCCTCCTGTATACTTATGTACTATTTACCAATACAAAAACTTGAAAACACTACTCCCAAGATTTCCTCAATCCCAATAGCGTCACCAGTGATTTTACCTATCCCATCAACTGATTGTCTTAGACTTTCCGTGGCCAACACAATATCATCTTGATCTTTCCAATGTTGGAACTGTTCAAATCCATACACCACGTCATTCATCAAGATGTCTTTTGCTCTCTCTGATATGGTTATTGGGTTGGATGTAGTTGAACTGGAAATGTCTTGAAATATGGTAGTAAGAGTCAGTACGAGTTCCTTAGTCCCCGTACCGGTTTTACACGATATAGGCATAACTGGGGCATCAATGACTTGTTCGAGTTTGTGTTTTAGGTCATCTACTTTTCGAGAATCACTGAGATCTTGCTTGTTCAATATCCCTAAGATTCTGAGTCCTTTTGACTTTAACGTCTGGATGTGTTGACCAAACTCATCGAGGTGAGAAAAGTCAAAATCAACCGGGATTATCACTAATACTAAGTCACTGTTTATCGACCTGTCTTTTGCTCTCTTGATTCCTTCAGCTTCGATCTCGTCTGCTAAGGATACAGCTCTTATTCCGGCCGTATCGCCGATAACAACCTTATATCCGTTAATATCTAAGGGGATCTCTATAGCATCTCTCGTGGTACCAGCGATAGAGCTAACAATGGCAGCATCCTTATCAGCTATGGTGTTAAGTAAGGACGATTTCCCAGCATTTGGGGGTCCAAGTAATGTCAATTTAATCCCTGATAGAAGAATCTGTGATTTCTCTATTTTATCTATAAACTCTCTTATCTGAACTGATAGTTTATCGACATTGGCCTGAACTTTATCAAATAACTCTTGAGTTTCTTCAATATCGTGGTCTTCACCAAAATCCACCACGGTAGTAAGGAGAGCGATGTTATGGAGAATTTCCTTACGCCATTTTCCGAAAAGCTGCTTGTTCTGCCCCGTCATTGAATTCAATGCCGATACCCTTTGGGTCTCTGTTTCAGCATCGATCATTTCTCTAATCCCTTCTAACTCTGTCAAGTCAAACCGACCATTTATAAACGATCTTCTACTGAATTCTCCATTCTCAGCATATCGTATAAGAACACCGTTATCGGGATCATGTAATTGTTTGATTTCCTTTAAGACACTCTTTATGATTGCTACACCTCCATGAACATGTAACTCAAGTAAATCTTCTCCAGTATAGGAATTAGGGCCTTTAAAGAAGATTGTTAATGCTTCATCTAGGATAAGGCCATTTGGAGACTTTAAGGTCCTTACACTTGTTAGTCTTGGTTTGGGAGTGTTGTAAGAATGGGTGAGTTTTTGATAAATGTATGATGATCTGGAACCGGTAATCCTTATTACCCCTATAGCTGATCGTATAAGGTGGGTGGAAAGGGCATAGATTGTGGGCTGGGACATAACGCACTACAGCACTACAGATATAGCGATCGTGCGGATGAGATGAGATGAGATATGTCTAGACTCATATTTAGGCATACGTACAGGGATGGTATCAATATATGCCGAGATCATTTCAAGCGGATTGCTACGAAAATAACAATTGCTGATGATTCTTTATATACTCCCCTCAATGGCCAGGAATGGAATTCGATTTAGCATCAAGTCTTAGGCCCGTGAACCGTACTACCGCACCCAATCCGCAGTATAAGCCCTCACTAATCTAACTAAAACTCATGTTAAAAGCCATCACACTAACACGAAAATCACTAAAGCTTTCCAGGATCCCCGTATTCAAGTTCAGTACATTCAGTACACGGCACCACGAGAACCCTCTTGGTCTCCCACGTACAAGTTCCCCCACCAAAGGACTACCCATCAAACAAAAAATTCCCAATGTCGATAGAATTATCCTTGTAGCATCAGGTAAAGGTGGGGTTGGTAAATCCACAGTGTCCATTAATCTTGCCATGGGTTTGAAGCAACTCGGAAAAAGAGTAGGTATCCTTGATGCTGATTTATTTGGTCCTTCTGTCCCCAAACTATTGAATTTACAAGGAGAGCCAAGAATTTCAGACATTGGAAAACTTCTACCATTATCAAATTATGGGCTTCAGTCTATGAGTATGGGGTACTTGATTGCCCCGGAGAACCCGGTAGTATGGCGAGGACTTATGGTGATGAAAGCATTGCAACAATTACTCTATGAAGTCGAATGGTCCCATTTGGATTACTTAGTAATTGATATGCCTCCAGGGACTGGTGACACTCAGTTGACCATAAGTCAACAATTGAAAGTCAATGGAGCAGTTATCGTCAGCACACCTCAAGATATAGCGCTCATTGATGCTGTAAAGGGTATATCAATGTTTGAGAAGGTTAGTATCCCTATTTTAGGATTAGTTCAAAATATGAGTTACTATTTATGTCCTAACTGCAATCATGAATCTCATATTTTTGGTAATGAAGGGGCAGTGAAAAAGGCTGGGGAAATGGGAATAGAGGTATTGGGTTCAATTCCATTGAATGAAAAAATCTGTGAAGCTTCTGACCAAGGAAAGCCTGTGGTTTTAGATAATCTGGCTATTAGTGAATGTTATATTGGATTGGCGAAAAAAGTCTTAACGAAGCTCGAGTAGGTGGAGGTGGTAGTGTTTATAGTTGATGTATATAATGACAATGTATATAGCAAGGAGGTGAATTGTAAGCAAGTGTAGTGAATGTTGATGTGGTATCTGATGGGAAACAGTTTTGAATTCATTAAAAGAATATGACATGTGAGCAGGAATACAAGGGGTGGAGAAAGTGGCCTTTTGGGATGTAAATTCAGTTCTTGTTCTCTCATACGTATGAATTCACATGAGAAATCCAAGTTAATTGAAAGACATACTGGGTGTTTAGAACTGATACTCTTACCAACTATAAGCTAGCACCATTCTCGCGCCAGATAAGAACTATGAGGACCGACCGTCGTTTGGCTGAGGTGTCTCGCTCGGTTTGTGTTGCGAAATTCCTATTCTGGTTAGCTGCAACACAAACATGAAATGGATAATAATCATCAATTTATTCTTTCTTACTACCTTAGCAGTTAGTAATTCTACTCAGAATAATACCTTCAGTGACATCCTCCCTCAGAAAAGCCCAGCAACTTCAAAATTAACCGTGGTTAATGCTTATGATGGTGTTAAGAGAAAGATTAAACATATTGTGAGCGGTATTGATTTTAAAGATTCCAATAAACTTCCGTTTTTTAAAAAAAAAGATAATAATGAGAGTGTTTCATATACTACTTTTCTAACTACAGAGCTTAGGGAGATTTTAGACACCACTGGGGCTTTACTAGTACATGCCCGATCACGAACAGAGACAGAGACAGCGACACCTACACCTACACCTACACCTACACCTACACCTACACCTACACCAACACCAGAATCAAGACAAGAGAAAAGTCAGCCAATAGGAGCCAACTCCCAAACCTCACAGATAATAGTCAGTTCCAACTCCTTAACAATCAAACCATCTACACCAATTCCCTTTCCCACTACAACTTCCACTACAAGTCCGCAATCGAGCCAATATAGGCCCAAACCATCAAACATTATTCCAGTCCCAGTTATAACAGTTACTGCAAGACCAGATGTATCTGTTATTCAAGTAACTGAAACGGTAACTCATGTTGTTACACAAATTGAACCCAGGGAGACGAGATCATTCAATGAGGAAAAAGAGGGTTCGGTTGCACCACCAGGTCTGCCAAGACTCCCAACACCAAATCAATTGTCACCATATCAATCACCTCCACCTCAACTACCATCGTCAGTACTACCACCAACCGAATCTGACATTACTTCATTAACGGAAAAAATTAAGTACCTTGAACTCAGATTACAAGAACAATTAAAATCAGCTACACCATCAACTGAAGTAGTTTTTGTAACATTGCCATCCACTCTGGAGCCATCCGGAAAATCACTACCATCACCCCCAAAGCAAGAACTCAAACTTCAGTCCAAGCATGACGTTGCCAAACAAAATCCTCCTGAGAGAGGTGTACAAGCTAAAGATATTGTCAATATGAGAATTCCATACAAGGTATCATTGAATCCACAGTTTCAAAACCATCAACAGAAGGAGAAGGAGAGAATAGGAGCAAGTTATGCAAAGCCTAAGGTTCATTATGTGAGTCCATCGGTTCCTTCCCCAGTACCACCACAAGACAAAGATATTCCACGAATAGAGTCATCAAAGGAAAGTATACAACCAACAACTAGTTCCATATCATCTATTGTATCACCACCAACTACTTCACTAGCTCCAGTCTCAGAGGAATTATTTAAGAAAAGACCAGATGAAGATCCAATTGAATTCTTAGTGAGAATTTATGAAGCATTAGATGTTCATCTTGAAACCATTTCAGATGGTTCACCAACTGAGACTCTCATTTTACCCACTATAGAAGTAAACTCCAAAGAATTGATTTCTAAAGAACCACACACCAACGAGTCGTCCAATGGATCAATAGCCAAAGACTTTCCATCAAAAGTTGATTCATTTAATATCGTGCATGCACCAAAAGAATTACTTAATAATCCATTCAAAGTATTTAAAGACAAAGAAGAATTAGAAGAGGCTTATAGGAGAGAACAGGGAACTTATACAATCACTACCGCCACCACCAGTATTATCACCACTAGTCGGGACTTGAAAGTCACCTCACCAAGTCCATCGGTTCCAAATTTTAGTTCGAGTTTCGTTACCACCACTATATCCCAAACCCAATCGTATCCACCCGATCTTTTCAAAGACATGTACACTACAAAACCCAAAAGAAAGCGTTCTTCATTGTTCCATTTTGATGTGTTTAGGTTTGGGTCAAGTAGTACTAAACTTTACCTCAGTTGGACATTATTGACTTTGGGTTTATTCTTGGTGATTTGTTGATGTCAGTATTCAGAGTTACTACTATACTAACATATGCAATACATGTACCATTATCTTAACAGCAGTGAAGTTCTGGACGCTTATTAATAACTTTTATATTTATGTCACGTGATATATATAGAGAATGTTTACTTAGGGTACCGGCTTAGCACGCGTGGTCGATGACCTTGGTTACTCTAACTTTATTGACGATTTACATTTCTTCCAAGGTCTCCATTAATACCCTACCACCACGAAGTACATCCCTAGGATCTTAAATCTACCACCGGCCACCTTGATTCACTTCGTCATACATACAACCAATCACTATACATCACGTTTTAGACGCGCACTCATCCCTTGTTGATCTAAACATGTCAGTTGCAAACACTCCCGTTAAGACCCCCAAGCGGAAATCGGTCCTAAGCAAGTTCGATGAAACGTATATAGAGGAGGAAGACGCTACTTATGTTTACAACGAGACCATAGAAGTTGAAGAAGAGTTCGATGAAGATGATGACGATATTACCGAGGGCGATGATGAGTCTACGGAGGTTGAAGAAAACGATAAAGATCAAGAGCCTGTCCCTGTTGTTACAAATCCACCAGTTGAAATAGAAATCATACCTAAAGGCCAACATATTGGTAAAATTAGACAGTTCCTCATTAAGCATGAAATCCTTAGAAAAGTGTTACACTCGTCATTTGGGTTTGTAACTCTTTATTTATATACCCTTGGATATCACCAAAAACAAATCATTCTACCGTTGTTAGTTCTTTTCGTGATCATCTTTACCAATGACTATATAAGGTTCAATAACCCCCAAATCAACAAAATTGTAGTCCAAAATTTTTGGTTTTTAATCAGAGAATCAGAAATTAATCAGTACAATGGTGTGCTTTACTATATAGCGGGATTGTTGTTGGTTTTTAGTGTTTTGCCAAAAGACATCTCAGTCATGAGTGTTTTATTATTAAGTTGGGCTGATACTGCAGCTTCAACTTTTGGTAGACAATTTGGAAAGTATACGTTTCAAATAACCAAAGGAAAATCATTTGCCGGAGCTCTTGCTAGTTTTGTTACCGGAGTTTTAAGTTGTTATTTAGTTTATGGGTACTTTATTCCACAATACCCTCAAGTTAATGCCCCTGGAGATATATTATGGAGCCAAGAAACTTCAAAACTTGATTATCATGTCTATGCTTTATTGTGTGGGGTTATTGCTAGTTTCTCAGAATTTGTTGATTTGTATGGATTAGATGATAATATTACGATTCCTGTATTGAGTGGATATTTATTGTATGGGTTAAATATTTTAGCCTTAGTTTAATAGACGATGTAATTAGAGGTAACAGATCCTACATGAACTTGATTATTTTACTCGTATATTCATAACACTCTAATCACATCCAATAACAGCATAGCGCCAGCAGCGTAGCGTCAACCACCTAGGGCAACATCTTCCTTTCCCTCAGGTATTGGTTTTCCATTCCTTATATTCCCCATAAGTGATCGACCGCTTCAACCCCTCATAAGTCTCTAACTTCATCCATCCCTCAGTCAATCCCTCACTATAAAACTCCTCAATTTTCCCCTTCCCAACCGAATAATCAGCTTTACGGATCAAGTACCATAATGTCGTCAACTTGTCCCATCCCTGTTCCTCTGCCACTGATGGTAAAAATGTTCCGGAGTAATATTCACCGTTTTTCTCAAAACTTAACCTCAATCCATGCTTACCGATTTGCCAATCTAATGCATCATTTATGGGAGTGAAATTTGATAAAAGGGTTACATCACATGAGAGACGTGGCAATTCCTTAATGCTAATTGGTGGAAACCTAGGATCTTGCATTGAAGCGGAAATTGTAAATTTCTTAACCCCCAGTTCTATTGGTTGCGGTTGAAATGTCCCTATGCATCCTCTTAAATCATCATCTTTGTCCCACGTGACGAATAATGGTGCAGATTTGGGGATTGATCCAATTGTCTCCCCTACCGATGTTAAAATTTTAGTTAACGGGGTAATTGGTTCATTTGTGAGTTTGTTATTGAGGACTTCAAATGCATATAAGCATAACCCTTTTGACATCGTTATCGCGAAATTTGTGTAAGGGTCTAAACGACTCCTATACCTTCGCCAAGAGAAAGTATAATACTACAATTAGGGGCGTGGTTATATCATTACTAAGTCCAAGACACAACATCCGAGGGGTAGAGAAACTAATGCAAACATTTTGTATATTAATTTTTGTACCCTTGTTACGTCTCTTTCTTCTTTTCTTTCAATCCTATTTAATTACATTGAATATCAGTCTTTACGTCCAAACTCTCTACTCCACATGGCTGACCTATAACGTTCCTTGACAATCCCAAAAACTGCAAAGTGTTCAAATTCATATTATTAATGAACGATACATTGTAAAGTAAATTGCCACTCAAATCAATATGCTTTAAACTCCAAAGATGGTTTAGGTTTAAATTGAAAAATAGGATGTCGTTATTGGATAAGTCGAGGTGAGATAAATTGATCAAATTGGTGACGTTTAAGGTTTGTTGGTTGACGATACTTAATTTATTATGTGATAAGTTGAGGGATTGGATGGAGGATGGAAATTTGATTTGGGCAAGTTGATTATCAGTTAAGCCAGTAAACGATAAATCAAGATGTTTGAGGTTATTGCATTGAGGAAGGACCAACTTTCCTGTAACTTTTAAGGTATCAACGTTCAATGTTGGGATATGAATGTATTCCTTTACATCTAGCCACAAATCTATTCTATATTGACTTTTATGAAACATGTTTACTAAGGAATCCATGATATTATTCTCGACCTTTACGGTTATTTTGCAGCCAATACTCAGAAGATAAGGTACCAATGTTTCAATTTCCCAGCAATTGTATTCTAAAATAACTTCCCTAGGATGAATCTTGATACCTCCTCTAACTATAAATTCTAAATCATCTTTTGCGTCCTTAGTGAACCTGACTTTTGGTTGAGAATATTTGATGTATACTAAAAATGTATGAGCATCTGGCAATATCAATTGTAATTTATTTATATCTTCAACATTGAAATGCTTGAACACTGAAACAATAAGTTCAGTTGGTAGTTCATCAAAATTCATCTTGTTCTATTTGTGTTTGTGGTATCTATTTGTATTTTTCTCTCTGAATCTACTACCTTTATATGATAACTATTACAGTATTACTAATGGTAAGCACACGTATCTAATGGTTATCCCTAAACGATCGGGTATTGTAAGTATATAAATCTATTAAAATCTATTATGATCTATTCTAATCTATTGTGATGTCTAGATGACTCTGTATGACTCTATCAGCTAAGGTTATTCGGATAACTCGTTCACTCCTGTATGTATGAGTTTGTAAGCTTGACTCTGATGATCTGGATTACAAATATGCCAACAAATTTATGAGTTAGTTTTAGGTTTCTTTTTGTGTTTTGTACTGGTTTGTACTGTTGACAGATTTCAAATTTGCTGTTGCTAACTTTTGTGATGATTTACCAACACGTAAATGTGAAATTTTAAAATTCATCGTGGTTTCTTTTGCCGATGCACCTGATAAGATACGATGACAGTGTCGTAGAACATAAGAACGTTATGTCTGACCGATACGACAACAATTGTAGGGCATTGAGACATTACGTTCTACAGATACGACAATCGTAGTGCCGTGTCCAGTTACGATATCCTATCAATGCGACACTCTACTATAGCATTGCACGACACTATGCTCACCAGCGCACTATTAGTATCAAGACCATGGGTGTATGCTTATCATGTTTAAACTCAGAGCAAGATGAGTTTGATGAAACTACTTCACTCTTGCATAATAATGACAACCAATACTATTCCCAACAACTACAAGAAGAAATCAAGAAGAAACAACAACGTCAACAAGAATTAAATAATTTAGTCAATGAGTTACTGGATAACCTCATTGATATAAGTTCATTTATAAGTAATACAACCTTGAATAATAGTGTTAATTTGAATGGTGGTGACAAGATTTATCCTTATTACTTACCAAAGTCAGAAAAGGATGAGATTGTAGAGGGAATCAAGAAGTTAGATGGCAGTATTAAGGAGAAATGTAAAGTTAGTAATAGTGAGGCATTGTACCTTAAGTTTTAGAGTGGACATTTGTCAATGGCATATATAGATTAATAAATAATGATGATATAAGTGTTGATAATGTAGGAAGGTTAAGGTGTGGGGTTGTTAGATGGGCACTGATCTTATGTGGTGTTCCTGAAAGATCTTTTTACTCATGTTCGTGGATAGGCTCAGGTATCATTAACCCATCTTAAAAATTCCACCCAATAATCATCATCTAATTCTCTCCTATAAACTTTGGGAACTCTTTCTAATTCCATTAACACCCTCGTAATCTCCTCGATCTCTAACCTATAACTTTCGGCATTAACTTTCTTCTCAATGATCTCCATCAACTTCCGTAGTATACTCATAATACTAACAAAAGAGTCATCTCCTGTATACATAAGCCTCTCCAAGTTTGTTATAAATAATTTCAAAGACTGCAAATGACTCATATTGAGATTATCAATGATCATTGTAGTGATAAGGAACATCGCTCCTTGCAAGCAATGTTCAGCCACAAACCAATTTTTCTTATGAAAGAATGGAGACTCGTTATTGAACAAGTTAAGCAAGGTCATAGAAACATTAGAACATACAATTTTATCGTCATCTATGGCCAATTGATGGCCTAATTTGTAATTAATGAGATTTCCAAAAATATTCAATTTCTCATCATTGAACTTCAAGTCAAGAAGGTACTCGCTATACGGTTGGAATGACTTCTGCAGTTTATTATATGATACTAGTTTATTCTGTAATCTTAGTATATCATCATAGGCTTGGTGGAATCGTTGTATATCTGTAATGGTTCCTTCGTTATACAGATCTTTTCCCAAATGAGAGTCCACTTTCATTCTAGACAACTCAAAAATGAATAAATTATACGTGATAGGTAAGAAATCCTTTGTTTCTTCATCAATATTATTGACCAAATTGAAATCACTTATATTTCTGGGAAGCGGTGTGGAAAATCCAATATCTATTTCCAGAGACCGGTCAAAAGAATCTTCTAGCCAATCAATAACTGTCAATAGCCACCAGATTCGACAATTTAATTCGAAATTGAGTAAATCAACTTGCTTATTAGGCTTTGTGAGTTTGTGGAGGTTCAAATTCTTGGCGATATGGATCATTACTCTCAACAACGACTGCTCAACATGTGCTCCTACCATTGACCTAAAACTCGTTGCAAGAATTGAATAAGCTTGAAGGGTTTTAACCAGTGGATATTTTAAATATTGACCTCTGTGAAGGCACTCTAGGGAAGCATACCCACTGATTTCTGCTAATTTATAGCTCAATTCTACGGTTAGGCCTAAACTTTCAATTATGTCTTCATCTAAAAGATTTAGCGAGTTACAAATAAGAGCATAGTACATTGCCATCCACAAATATTCATCTCTGGACTTGTCAATTTCTTGATTTAGATGGCGGCCCTCTCGAAAGAACGTTTCATGCTCCTTTATAAACATACTGGGGATCACTATACAATGAAATATAATGAGGTAATCGAAATTAAATTCTAAAAGTTTCTTCGACACGGGGTATGTAAGGAACTCTGCAAGGGTCTCAAAGTCCTGGTAATTGAATTCTACGTCTTTGGGGGCCGAAATGGGTCGTTTACTTATGAGTCTCATTGAATGAGTGAAAAATCCATAGGGATTTGCTTTGATTGGTTTTCTTTCAAAGACGTTGATCAATTCTTTTTGAGGATTTTGTATTTGTGTCATTTGTGCTTGTGTCAGATTTGTCCCTAATTGCTGGCTTTGTGGTTCTATTCCTTCCGTTTCTGCTAGTTGCCTTTTTAATACCTCCACATCTTCTCTCAATCTCTCATTTTCCTTCATCAATGAATTGGCCTCATTATGTATAACCCCATTAACAATCACAGTTTCTCTGTGGCACCGATCTCCAACTCCCCGTCTTATACACAGGTCACATGGAATCTGCTTGTTACACTTGACCCGACGTTTATAACAATCGTAGCACGATTTAGGCACTCGTTTCGTTTCTCTGGCCATAGATAAGCGAGCATCCTCAACGAGGTGAAGGAAGCCAACAGATATAACGTCTTCAGGTTCATACACGCTTGTGTTAGATTAGCTTAACTTGCTTTATAGTTGAGTTTTTATTCGCTCTCATATATTTTGTGTTCAGTTTTCTATGATTTTGATATGTTTCGTTTGTATTCTCTACTAACAACGTTAACTAACATCGTGTCTCGCTCATATCTACGCTATATTTTGCAGCCATATATTATCAACTATTCTTACACAACTACACAAACAAACACAGAGTGTGTCCACAAGCACCTTAGAAGGTACATTTCCTCTATAGCCTCAACCTTTACTAGCCCTGTTACCAAGATTAAACTCATATTCTGGAATTTTTCCCGATTTCATAGCTTCATTAGCCATTTTTCTAACTAATCTTTGACCTTCACTAATCCCTTGCTCCTTCTCGTCCATGGATTCAAACCCCATGGCTCTGAGACCGTCCAACAGCAAGATGTTCTCTATCCTGGCCCCATGATCGTCGTATTGTCCTTCCCATGCTGTAGCCTTACTATTCTTATCTTTAGTGAAATCTCTCGGTTTTTCTCCAGCCAAAAAAGCTTTCTTGGTAGCTATCATATTATCAATATTGTACACGCTTAAAGGACAATATGCATGGTAGAACACACAGGAGTCGGTGGTTCCGTTATGAACCTTATCAACTTCATGACCTACATCGCAGTGCCAGAACACAAAGTCTCCAGCATTAGCATAAGGAATACTTACTACGGTCTCCAATGGTCGTAAATGGTCCATATACTCGTTTAAAAAGAATTGTCCAGACCCTACGAATCTTACACCAGGGAATTTGGGGGTTTCAAGGTCGATTTCCCCGTTATCCTGCCAGAAAAATGGCCTTAAAATGGAATAGGCATTGACCAATTTAATGTTGGGCAACATCCTAATAGTGCCTTCACCACTTTTAACGTCGCTTAAACCTAGCCAGCCTTGTAAGGCTCTAAACCCAGAAGTAGCGGTGGGTCTTTCCGTCAAATGCTGGTACAAATCACAACGAGCAAATGCTCTTTCATCCAATTTCCATGCGTCAAAATCCTCCCATCTTCCTTCTAAGATTGGTTTATAAACCTCCCGGTAAATGTCATCTTCCCACCGTTCAATGGCCCCGGAATCGAGGTGTAAATCAAGACTGGTCTGTTGCCCTGGTGGTCTAATTCTGAAAGCATCAGGGTATACCACTTGTGTATCTTTATCAATTGGTAAGAAATCATCCTCTACATGGAAGAATTGAGCCATGGTTTTCATAAGGGCGATGATTTCAGGATGGGATCTCGCTTGTACTTGCCCTTGAGTCCAGAATGCAAACCAATTGGTGATAAACTCTTCAGGATATCCTCCTATTTGTGGATGCTTGGTCACAAATTCTTCCATGTTATCTTTCCAGGCTGTACACGTTTCCTTATCAACGACGTTTCTTACTATAAGACAACCTGTTTGTTTAAACCTTTGACTTATGTCATCGGGATAATTACCACCGTTCGCTTTAACTTCGCTCCATTCAATAGTGGGAATAAAATCTTCACCTTGTGCTTTTATTTCTTCTGCCAACTTGTCAAGCTCCACAAGGAGACGGTTCCATGATGCTTTGACTTTTTCAACGTTCTCTGGTTTGATCAACTTTGATTTTAGTTTAGAGAATTTCTCTGGATTTGGAAGGTCGGGTGGTACTTCCGACATCATTGTAGTGGGTGCAACTGTTGGTGCCATATTTTGCTTTACCTCAATATGAAAGCAAACCTTTTTGACTTATATACTTGACCATTTAAACTTTATCTACTAAGTTGGCTCAATTCGGTCGAACTCGGTCGAACTCGAACGAAATGAGCGGTTGCAAACAGATCGGGAAATTTTCTTGATAAGCATCGACATTAATGTCAATTGTGCTAAGATAAGATCTTTAGTTGACTAGACTGGGTATAAAAGGTTGGAGATCCACAACAGATAAACCGAGATCCTCAAATAAGCAGCCACAAACAAGGTCACGAACAGAAAGACACAAATAAAAAGTCACCAATACAAAAAGAATCAAAAAAAGAATGTTGAGTAAATTCGTACCTAGGAACCAGAAGTTGTTCTACTTAACGGTTGTGATATTAACTCTCGTCCATCCTACTACCATGGGCTACGACGAACTTATGACAGGAGGAATCCTCAACTTGGAGTCTTACCTTTCTTATTTCAGTCTCACACCTGCAACTATTGGACTCAACACGGCTGCAACCTGGATGGGACAACTTATTTCGTGCCTTACTGTTACCAAGTTCATTTGTGATAAGTATGGACGAAAGAAATCAATCCTTGCAGGGCTTTGCACCTTGAACGTCGGGGTTATCTTACAGAGTGCAGCTCAAAACATTGGCATGTTTCTTATTGGTAGAGTCTTCATTGGATTTGGAGTCGGGATCAATGCCGTTGCTGGAATTCTTTTAGTGGCAGAATTGAGTCCTGATAATACTAGAGGTTTCTTACTAGGCTTATCATTTAGTTCGTTTTTAGTTGGGGCTTTAATTGCAAGTGGAGTAACGTACGCTGGTCAAAACTTACCAGGCAATTGGAACTGGAGAATGCCATCAATCGTCCAAGCATTGCCCAATGTTATTGGGTTTATAAACTTGGTGTTCTTACCGGAAAGCCCACGCTACTTGATCTCCCGGGGAGACGAACAAACAGCTTTGGAAATCCTTCTTATCGTTCACAAAAACGACCTTAAAGCTGCTCAACAAAGTTTAGCAGAGACTAAACTCAGTAACATGACATCATATCCTTGGTATCACTTGTTCAAATCAAAACTAAACCTTCATAAAGTGTTTATCCACCTTACCCATGGGTTTATCACGGAAATGGGAGGTTCATCTATCGGCACTTATTACTTGGCAATTATTCTTCAACAAGCTGGAATCTCCTCGGCTACGGAAAGATTACAAGTAAATATTGTTATGAGTGCATGGCAATTGATCTGTGCTGTTAGTGGCAGTTTTGGATTTGATAAAATCGGAAGGAAGCCGTTGGCATTATGGAGTTTAATCTGGATGAGTATTCTCCTTATAGTGCTTGGAGTTTTGATCAAAAACTTCGGCAGTGGTGCCAATACCCTGGCATCTTACGGAACTATAGCCGTTATGTTTATATTCAGTGGCAGTTATGCATGTACTTATACTCCCTTGTCCACAGTTTATGCTGCAGAGTTGCATCCATATAAACTCAGAGCTCTCGGAGTCACCACCTTCCAGATTTTTAATGCTTGTTTTGGACTTATATCGTCATTTATCTTGCCTATAGCTATGACAAATATCGGATGGAAATATTATATAGTAAATGGGGCCTATGACGTGGTGTTTATACCGATAGTGTATTATGTATGGGTGGAGACCAAAGCTGTCGATATCGAGATTATTGATGAAGTTTTCTTTAGGCACCCATTCCACAAGGTTAGGGACCAATCGGAAATTGATTCGGAGGATATTGAAAGGGTTAGTATTGAAGTTTTTAATAAAGTTTAGTTAATATACATGAGTTCTCAGGAAGACAAGGCGTAAGTGCAGAACACAAATGGACAACCGCCTCCAACACAAAGATACGGAACACAGAGTAAACACAACCACCTCAATACGTTACCACCAAGAGATAATAAAAGTAACCACCAACAAGCCTCTACAACGGTCGCTAACGGTTACAATAACCGAAACCCGCTCCGAATAACAAACTGTCAAACTTCAGTTCTCCACTTATTTTCCTATATAATCCTATTAACCCACAACGGATGAATGGCATCGGATGTATGGCTAAGCTGTTAGTTAGAAGTCACCTAAATTAACCAATAACCCCCCGTAATTGTTATAACTCCTTAGGGCAACTACCCCAATAACTAACTTTAAAGTTTACTTGGGCCCAAACTCTAACTTTAAAGTTACTGCTAGATCAGTTCGTCAAATCCTTAATAAATCTAAACTAACCCCCACTATTGACTTATACCTAATTGAGGTAAATGTATTGGTTGCTAAATGATGCTGATCAAGTACCCAATTAAGTACTACGTAATTCTTATCAACGGCTGTCGGTAATAAAACGCAGTTTTTTCTGAAACACAATTGTGGGGTAACTGCGTTATCCAGGGTAATGACGATGATGTAATCGCCGCTACTTACGTATTACTATTTATCATTATTTCCACGATACTTCACTATAATCTTGGTATAGGACACCACAATAATAACTATTACTACTACTATTACCACTGCTAATACTTACATCATCTCCTACTGCCTACCATCATAAATTATTGCCCATTAGTGTTATCATTTCATGTAACACTGATAAAGTTGCGCCTACTCCCCCTCTATAAATTGTTCTTATGCATTATCTCCGTTATTATACGTGACTTCTTTGCTTTTTCGTTTGTTAAAATTATAACTAGGTTTAGACAATAATTAATTTTAGGTACCAACCATAATAATTTGATTTAATCCAATTATAATTTCTTTTAATAGCCTTACTCCATTGAGCATTTACCTATAATTTATTTTTTAAGTTTAGTGACCCACCCAATTTACCTATTTAGGCAACATCCCACATCATCTATGCATTTACCGGAGTTTCTAGACTATTTCAACTATTCTTAGAGGCAATATTCTTGATGGTTAAAATAGGAATAATGTAATTTAAGGATTTGAGCATGTTCGCTCATGTTAGTAATAGTTAAGATGTTTCCCGTGAACTATCAAGGTAGTTAATCTGATCGCCAATTGCCAACGAATAAAAAGAGGTATGCACAATCGTTTAAGTTACCGAAAGAGCTATTTCAAGGGATTGTCGGCGTTCATGCAAGTTTCGGGGGATGACTACGACATTAACGGGATTGCACCCCGACATGGTTAGTAGCTCACCGATTTTTTTTTCCTCTATATCACCATACAAATATAAAAGGATCCCCAGATTTTTCATTTCATCATTAGGTGTATATTATTTATTTTATTTATTTATTATTATCAAAGGGTTATTTTAAAGGTGTATTATAGTTACTATAAATAAACAAAATGAGTTTCGAACAAGATATATATCCAAATTTTTCTTTAGATATGGTGTCTACTGATATGAATTTTGAACAAGCTTATAATATGTATAATGACTTACAACAAGAAAATGCTATAAATCAAGTTGAAAATTTACAAAAATTACAAACTGGCTCACTTTTCAACAACAAATCAATAACTGATTTACATGATATAAATAGTTTGCATGATATCCAATCCCAAGAACCACAACAAGAACAAGAAGAAGATGATGATGAAGAAAGTGATGAAGAATTTCAGAAATTTTTTAGCAATACTGAATCAAATGCATTAGAAAAGTTCTTAGATAACTTGGCTAATTCTAATAATGTTAATCCATTAGAATTATATAACTATAATTTCAACTTCAAACCAAAAGCCGTTGAAGAGCCAACTTTCAAAAAAACTCATGATTATACTAATGCCTTCAGTCATCCACCAGCAGAGGTAACACAATTACCAACTCCAGAATCAAGACAATCTTCAATAGATGAAGAATTTGATTACCCAAGTAAAAAAAGAAAAAGAAGCGCCACCAAACCATTATTATCATTAGAACAAAAACGTCTTAATCATTCTCATAGTGAACAAAAGAGACGTCAATTATGTAAATTAGCTTATGAAAGATGTTTAAGATTGATAACGAATTTCGAAACTTATAAAAAGAATCCTCCTATAAATAAAAAATCTAAACGTAAACAATTTAATAAAGATGGATTACCAAATTTATCAAAGTATTGTGCTTTGAACAAAATAGCTAATGAAATGATTAAGATAAAGAGTAAGAATGATGAACTCAAAAGACTTTTAAATATTTAATGAATGATGACGGACCATTTCTTTCTCTCTTTTCTTCTCTTTGCTACTTAGATCTGAATATTTGGGGCCCGCTCTTGGGCTGTCTATGAATTTTGCCTAGTCCTGTTTCGTGATAGCCCTGGACAGATCAGGTTTGTGATAGCCTTGGTTTGGGGCCATGATTAATAGATGAAATAGGCTTGGCCAGGTACAAGTGGTTTACTCCGTTGTCTCTTACGTATATCGCTAAAAAAAAGAGAGTTGATAAGGTCTAAGATTCATTGACATGGCCTAAACTTGTCTACTATAATACATCTACTACGCTTTATAGCTATTAAGTCAATACTACAGTACTTAATTTTTGCATTCTATAAAAAAGTTGGTGATGTTAATTTTAGCACAAAACTAAAACACCTAAAAAGCCCAACAAAAAGCCTAGAAAACAATAGCAAAACTAGACCCGACCGGTTAGATGCTTACAAACCATTCCCCCACAAATTACCCCTAAAATTCCCTGAAATAATCTTAGTGAAATTGTACTCCGAAACTTGGTCAGGATATACTCGGTTAATTTTAAATGGACCCCTCATTATTCGTTTAAATGGAACTTAGTCACCTGACCTATGTCTAACTAAAATTAGTTGTAGTCCGAGGTTGAAACCCCAAGATCGTAACAATAGGAGTAAACCCGGAGAGTGCATATTTTGCGACAGATCATTTTGTGACATTGCTAATCATATAAATAAAGTGGAGAACAATTATTTTTTAAAAGAAGATCATTAACAATAATTTTCTTTTAGTATCATTAAGCAATTTTACTTACATTCGCCGCAAATGAGTTTCATTCAATTTCTTTTACGAAAGCAATTCTTCATGGTTTATACCTTAGGTTGGGGAGGTAGCCGTACTATGATGTCGGTTAATGACCCTTAATTATAATCCACTTAACTAATTCAAAATGTCTTATTCATAACCTTTACAGTTTCAACTATTCGCTTCATTGACTTGCCACGATTTGTGGAATTTACAAAAGATAATTTGCAGATTTCAGGCAGACAAACGAAAATTAAAGCAACTAATTTTATAGTCGATGACCTGAAGTATAGGAGTTAGAGACGTACGATTCTGTAGATTTCTGTAGGTGATAAACATTGTAATTGATGGGCAGGTTTTTCGAGCTAAGTTATGGATATTTGAGCTAAGTAGTATGAACTGTGTAAAGTTACTCTGGTTAGGTGAGTTGGTTTAACTGTGTGATTTGGAAGTTACAGCAATATGAACTAAATGGATGAACATCTTGTTCCATAATTTGTTAACTATGAGAGAAAAAGCAAGTTAGAATAGATTTGATCTGGGGTGAGATGAGATGGGCCGAAGGTGGTCGAGGGAGGGATTCAGAGTACCACTGAGTATGCTGCGAGAGAACGCTGCGAGTGACTTTTGTATAGAGCGCATAGTGAGAGGCCAAGGGAAGAGCGAAAGGGCGAGAGACCGTAGAAAAGAGAGCGCAGAGAAACATAGAGAGAACGCGTATGCTTGGGACAATAGATCAACAGAATTCACTTGCCAAACTCCAACCAACCGACCTCCCCGTCAATACCCTACCCGCCAACCATGAACTATTCTCAGTGAGATCATCATTCTACTACATATACGTCAACAACTGGATCCATCACTTCAGAGGCTATTTACGTCTCAGTAGTGAATATTTTGACGTCGAATTATTTGAAATGGAAATCCTCCATTTATTCAATCCTCCTCCATTAGACGAACTGGTGTTATTCATTAACAAATTCAAAAGTGCTATCATCAATCAGTTAACTAATTCCAGCAAATTTGAAACAACAGACTTTGACTTTATCATCAAGAAGTTATTCCTTAACACTCCCTTGGGTGATATAGAGTCAGACACTCTGTTCGAATCACTTGATTTATATGAAAAGTTTGAAATCTTTTACATAATTCTTGACTATTTTAGTGGTCTTGCCAATTTCAGACACTTTATTGACAAATTAGGTATAAAAGCATCATCAGACATATCTGTGAATGTGTTAAAGTCTGAGTTTGAAAAAGGTAAAAAGACCGATTGGTTATTATTGTTTAACGACACGAAAGTCTATAAGAAGGTGACAGAGTACCCCACATTAGATATTCCTAAGAAACGGAAATTATCTCCAACAGATCCTGAAACTGCATATGAAGGAAAATTCGATATATCTCTTGAAAAGGTCGAATTCTCCATAGAACTTTGGTCTTTGGCTCAATATGAACAGTTTATAAAGGATATACGTAAAAATTCTCCATTCAAGGTACTTAAAACCGAAGAGTTCCAAACTAATTTACTTAATGGGGAAATGAAGAAACGTAGGTCAATCCAAAACAAACGTAAAGAGTATCAATTGATCAACCTTATGGCCACCAGAAAGAAGTCATCACGTTTAGAGGCTAAAGAACGTCAAAAGCAAGAGGTGGTAGAACAACGACAATTACGGAGGGAGAAGGATATGAAATTGGCTTTAGAACTAGACCAATTGACTAAACCTTTGAACTATGATACCGGAAAATTAACTAGAGAGGATAGGCTTAAGTTTAGGAAACTTAATAATGATTATAGGCTGAGAGCTAGTGCTAGTGCTGAGCCAGAACAGACTGGACATGAAGTACCAGGGTCAGAGAATGATTCTGTTGATAATTATGTCCAAGAGTCCGTGCAAGAGTCAGAATCAGAACCTGAACAGGAAGAACCTGAACAAGATGATTCTCTTCAAGAATTACAACAACAAACTTATTAATCAGAAACTTTTAAATAGAATATCATGCTATTATCTACACTCTACAACTTCAATTCATTCAAGATTTGACTGGCCAATGTCTTATAATTCCAAGTATTACCCAATAATTTCTTAAATTGAACTCCATACAATCCCACCAATGGGAATTTAACTACATGGATCTCGAATTTAAGTGGGGATTTCTTAATCTTAGCCTTTCTATGTTCGATTCTTGAACTTAACATATCACTACCTCCACCTATCATCAAATTACCCACACTATCAATGGAATCGTCGTCGTATAATTTCATATCATCAAACTCTTTATCATCTCCATATAACAGTTTATTAATTCTAGCAGCGGCTGGAGTGTTTGGTGGTACCAATTGAGTTTGACTACCATTCTTACGACGTAATATGGAATTACCAATACTAAATTTACGACGATGTCCATGACTTTCACCACTTCCCACCGAACTGATCGAGTTCAGATGTTTGTGTTGTCTTGGAGTTTGTAAATGTAATGAAGGTTGTCTACTTGGACCTCTACTTGAATTATTACTTCTATTAATACTGGTGTTGTAGGCTGTTTCTTCATCGTTGGACGTAGTAGTGAATGCATCTCCATACAATTTTTCTTCTTCATCATCATCTTTATCTAATTCTTCGCTATTATTATCATCGGTATGTAACGAAGGACTATGAGCACAAACAAATCCTCCTTTGACTTCTTGGAACTTAACTCCCAGTCTAGTAAGAACATTTATAATGTTATACCTGATAACCGGTAATGGTTTTGTGGATGTGGTCTGAACACTAAAGAACCCTTTAAGGAATAATGTCTTAGGGTACTCAATTGATGGCATACTATTAGGTTTGGCATTATTGAATTGTTCAATAATTTCCTCTTCAGTTAATTGTGGTACTTCTGGATAGTCAACATCATCATCTAACATTATGTCATCGAAGTAACCATCATATAATCCTTTATCGTCGTCTTCACCAACTTGCTCATCACTATTTTGACCACTAAGGTCTTGTTGCTTACCTAAACCTGCCAGTGAAGGTTTCTTCTTAACATGACCTCCAAGAGATTTGGATCTAGCTGTTGGATGTAATTTCCTGCCTGAAGCACTGGTAGCTTTCTGTGGTACAATTTGGTTGGTTTCGGTATCAATATTAGGCAATGGTGGTAAGTATTCCACTGGAACAAACCCATGTTTCCCAGGTCCATTTATAGATGAAGATCTTCCATGGTTTCTGGTCTTGATCATTTGTTTTGGTTCCAATTGTTGTGCTGGTGGTTGTTGAGGAGGTGTTTGCTGAGTAGTGGTTTGTGGGGATATACTTGGTTGTTTGTTTGAACCAGGCTTAATATTGACTCTTGATGAACTGTCCAACTTTTCTTTGGCAGTAACTTTCATACTGACACCACGACGGACCATTGGATCTTTTGGTTCAGGAGATTTAGACTTTTCAGGTGACTTTGACTTTCCTGATAATTTTCTGAAAATGTTTGATCTTGGGTCCAACGTTTCTTGATTTGGTGGTGGAGGTGTTTGTTCATTGGGTGCCATAGATGCTGTAGGAGTATATGATGGAGAATTATGAGTATAAGCTTGTTCTGGGAACGAAATAATCTCCGGTTTAGATTGAGGAATTTGAGCTATTTGTGCAGGTTCTTGAACTTGAGGAACTTGTGCTTGCTTCTGTTGTTCTAATTGGGCCAATTGGGCCTTAACCATTTGTTCTTTAGCTTTCTTTCTCTTCTTCATTTCGTCTACTAAATAATAAATCGATACTAACGGATGGAATCCACCAGTTGGATCGGGTAAAATATGACTGTTTGAAGCACTACCATACTCTCTACCTTGATCAATGACTCTATGCCAATTTTCACTGCTCATTTGGTACTCCATCGAACTAACAATATTATTCAATTCTGTCGTTAAAGTATCGACATTACCCAAGTCAAACGATGCAATGGTTTTGATTATATCTGGATTTAAAGGTAATGTTAATGGGACACGTTTGGGAATATGTGATGATATAGGATAATCATAGCCTTTATTCATCCATGGATGGTTCATAACTTCATATAATGAAGATCTTTTAGTCGGATCAACTCTTAACATTTTTGACAAAAGTGATACAAACTCTTTACTTAAAAATGCAGGATATTCAACATTAGCTTTCTTAATCTTTTCATGTAATACTGATACACTTTGATCGTCAAATGGAACTTTTCCACATACTAAAACGTATAAAACCACACCAAAGGACCAAATATCAACTTCGGGTCCAATATATGGTTTAGCACTTAATAATTCTGGTGCGGCAAAGTATAAAGATCCACAATACGTTTTAAGTAAGGACTTAGGACTGTACAAATTAGACAATCCAAAATCAATGATTTTAACATCACCCTTTTCATTGATCATAATGTTTTCGATCTTCAAATCACGATGAACAACGTTATTACGATGACAATAATCTAAAGCCGAGGCTATACCTCTTGCAAACTTCCTAGCGTGTCTTTCTTTTAATGAACCATGTGCAACTATATAATCCAACATTTGACCACCTTCTACGTATTCGAATAACATATAATAATGGTTGGTCATTGGAACGATCTCATACAACCTACAGATATATGGGTGGAATAATAATCTTCCCAAAGCCCCTTCTCTGGTAGTTCTTTTATCTCTTGCCAATTCTTTCTCATACTCTTTTTGACGTTGGTTAAGTTCTTGTTGGTCTTGTGGCGGTGGATCATCAGCATGAGATCTTTGGTAAATTTTGGCAGCCCTTGGAACGATCTTAACTGCACAGATCTCCCCAGTTGAATTATGCTGAGCTAATTTGACTTTACCCATGGATCCGGCACCTATAGTTTTAACAAAGTCCCAATCTCCAATTGACTTTCTATGAAATGGCTGTTGTTCTCCCGTATTACCACTATTACCATGATTACCACTTGAATGGTGAGTAGTTTGAGGCGGAGGTTGATGTTCTTTTTTCTTACTTATTTTCGAATCAAGTGTACTATTATTCTCCATGTTTGTACTAATGGCAACCGGGGGCAATAACTCATGATTAGCTACATCTTTGGCCTGATTAACCTGAGAAGGATTTGGACTAATGCCTGCCATTTGATTAATTACTTTAGGATTCAAAGTGGTAGGGACTTGGGATGGTTGACCGCCAGAAACTTGCCTACTTGGAGTTATTGGATTCGAAGGCATTCTTCGGTGGTTAGGAGTTTGTGGAGTCATCATATTGGAATCAAACCCATTATTTGGTTTTTGATTTGAAACTTGTTGGAAACTTGGATTTCTTGAATGACTATTGGACCTTGGTTGGAATTCACCTTGTCTTTGACTTGGAGATGTCATCATTTCATCACTAACATCATTTCTGCTATTTCTAAGACTTCCACTGATACTTCTTAACATCCTTGGAGTCGCAGGATGTCCAGGGGTATTAGAATGTTGGGACTGATTTAATGGTTGATTGATTTGATCTGATTGTGAATTTCGATATTCGTTATTCATCTTTGCACTGTGTTATTTGGTCGTGTTTATGATTTACTTGATTATGTTATCGATGATTCGGTTTTGTTGGTAATTGTGTATTTGTCTTGTATTAGTATATGTATTCGCCTTTGTGAATTTTAGACTTTTTTCGACTTAACTGATATCTATACCAATTCAATCACTTATTTATGACCCTGAAATAATCACTGCTATACCACAACACAACGTTTAATGGTTATAGAATTAATACCTACTGCTTTGTAGGATGTTGAATGAACGCCAAACTTTTTTTCTTCCCTGTCCCTGTGCGAAGATTTGACTAGGCTGTACGAGTTGGTTTTAGACGTATAGTTATGATAAGACTCTCTATAAGTTTGTAGTTATTGTTACGGACGTACGAACTATATCTACTTGGCCCTACGTACTACTAGTGATAACTTTGTAGCAGCTGTGGAATTTAACAATATCACAAATGGGATGACTTCTCGGCAGTAGCAAAGCTTAAAATAGCAAATTTGTAGATCATTACGTAACCAGTTAATACGGAAATATGTAAGGGCGTAGTTAGCAATAAACGAAATTATGCATGAATAAAGAATAGAGATCGAGATTTCCTTTTATGGCCTTGGACCTTTTAATAAGTGTATTGGTTAGGTATTAAGGTTGGATAGTAATCTCATACGGGCAACCTTCCGCAAAGCGCTTAGTATGAGTATAAGTTGTGGTACAGCGACGTGTTCTCCACCTTAATACTGGTCACTTTTTGTATATCGAGGTTGTAAAGTGGGTCTTATCTTTCTATGACCATACGTATTTAAGTTAAAAGTCATCTCTCTGTAATTAGGACCGATCAGTGCCACCCAATTCCCCGGATTACATTAGCACTACTTACTTCTATAATACAGGAACTAGTTGGTACTAATAATTGCCTAAAACCATTAAAAGAGGCTTGGTAATTATACCATTCTTACCACCAACTTAGTACTAAATAATAGCATCCCATAATAGATAAATCTAATGACTCTATAGACTTAAATTTCATTTTACGGACATAATTAGAAATAGGTACAAAAGTTAGAGTTGAAGTCGAAACGACTAATGGTAACATATTGATAACCTATTAGTAATCCACTATTTCGCTTAAGAAGCTTGATTAACGACGTATCTATTGCTATACACTCTAATGTTCATGGTGTTTTAAGTGAGTTTGATATTCCCAAATGTAACCTGAAACAAGAACAGCGATGGCTAAATGTACTAAAGGTCTACCTGAAGCATTATCACCTTCGAAGTAAGCAGCTTTATATTTACCTAATGGAGTAACTGGAGTTTTTGGAGCTGGGGCTGGACCAGTTGGTAATTTCTTATAGAATGAAACAACTTCAGCCATTCTTTTAGCATTTGGGTTTGATCCAATGTTCTATTGTTAGTAAGTGTAGAGAGAGGTTGAGCTTCAACGGTCCTTGGTGGAGGGCTGTAAGTTGGATCGATAGGATTGGACTTCGAATGGACATAAACAGGGGTTGACTGGATTTAAGGACTGGAGTTTAGGATGGATAACAAGAATCAATTGATTGATCAATTGATTCGGTAACTCAATTTCTAACAACTATTTAATACCTGGTTGATAATTCTACGTGAAATTATGCCTTACTGACTAAATTCATTCAAATCAATCATCTGTTTAATATCATGATATGATACATAACAATGGACAAAAGTCAAGATCTCCTGGCCAAAAAGAACCCGAAAAAAGACTCACACTATGAAGATAACACGATTAAACTACATACCTTAGCAGATGCTATCTTTGGAGGAATTAAAGTTGATAATTGTCTTCTAATAACAAATGACATTCTCGTTGATATTGAAAAGTTTTCAATCCGAACTTTTCGCAAAAATAATTGGTGGAAATTGGTGCATGTGACCTAGCGCGTGACTTTCTCCAGATATTATGATTATTGTGCAAAAGTCCATCTATGATATCAGAACCCATCCAGGAAACGTCAAACTTGACTCACTACTATAACCACGTCATATGGGGTATAAACCCCGGACCACCCCGGACTCCTACCGGCACTTGAAGTCCATATCAGATACATTAACAATTCGCGGCTATAATTAGTCATAATATGAATAGAGACACAGATTCAACAGTACTCAACCAGACTACCGAAAGTATATCACTTACGTCAATGGATAATCGGTCGTTGACGTCTGAGCAGTTCAATAACATGGAAGATCCAAATATCAGCGGAAAAGATGAATTGTTTCATAATGCTGCAGGAACTAAAACCGTTATCAGTGGGTTCTTAGGGACATTTTTAGTGTTTGGAATTAGTTTCAGTTATGGAGTGTTCCAAGAGTTTTATTCGTCATCTACAGGTCCATTAAGGAACTATTCAAATTCTCAAACTGCTATGATTGGGACTTTGGGTACGGCTTTAACGTATATTACTACTATCGTTATCAAACCACTTTTATATTATTTCAAGCCAGCACACGTCATGATAGCTGGAACTCTTATCCTGACGCTCGGACTAGTTACTACGAGTTTCTGTAGTACTATCGTGGGATTTGCTTTCACCCAAGGAATTTTATTTGGAATTGGCTGTGGTTTGATTTATGCTATACCACCACTTATTGCCCCATATTATTACAAAAAGCACCGTGGACTCGCTTTAGGTATAGTTTATAGTGGTACTGGATTTGGTGGATTTGCTATAGCCTACATTACCCGGGCCTTACTTTCGCAATTAGATTGGCAATGGGCCCTTAGAAGTTTGGCTTTAATTAATTTAGTTCTAGGTATAAGTTGTGGGCTTTTAGTTACAGCTCCTGATACCAATGGGTTCAAAACTAACACCAATATCTTAAACATGCAACAGCTCGGTTCTTTAAAGGTTTGGTTAGTCCTTGTTTCCTCATTCTTCCAATCAGCTGCCTATGTTATCCCATTATTCTTTATGTCAAAGTACGGTATAACCTTAGGGTTTTCAGCGCTGGATGGAGCCTTATTTATTGGTATCAATAACATTGTTAATGCTGTATTTAAAATCGTATTCGGGGTGGTTGCTGATAAGTATGGGAAACTTAATGTTAGTGTAGTCACTAATACCTTTACTTCTTTAACTGTATTTGCATTATGGTTAATTGGTACAAGACCAACATTTATTCTGTTTGTAATTCTTTATGGGGTATTTTCCGGTGCCACCACATCCTTGATTCCTTTATCAGTTGCAGAAATCTTTGGGGTAGCCAATTATCAAGCTTTGATTGGAATTATGTACTGTGCTAGAGGTTTAGGTACAATGGTAGGATCACCAGTTGCGGGTCAATTACTTACAGGTGGAGGTTTGAAACCAACAGGGTATGTAGATAGTATTATTTATTGTGGGGTTTTATTAGCAGTTAGTACTGTTGTCATGGGAATTTTAAGAGTTCTATTAATTGATAAAAAGTCTTTGGCAAGAGTTTTTAATATATGATTATATATTACATGTATATATGAATACAAAACGTGATTAAATGACACAAACACAGACTTAAACCAGAAGAAACACAAAGGGGAACACGGAAAACTTCTAAAAAAAGCAGATGTCATCATGTGTTTATTACTATTAATCTTTTATGTTTATGATTGTGTTTATAATTGTCTGGTCTTCCATCTATCAAAATATCTTATGTTATCCTCCTCTATTATGAAACATACAGAGTTTACCGGCTATACTTCACTGATGTATAAAACATTATTTCCCCTAATAAATACATCACCATACTTTGCACCACTGGCAACTCCATTAACATACTCCGACGTACTATCCATGACAATATTCATATATCCATCGATACTTTGTAATTTTCCAACATAGGCAACTCCGTTGTGGAGTTTGACGCTAACTTGAGATCCTAAAATTCCACTTAAGAATGTGGATGGTCCTGTTTTCTCTGACATCTGGATGGTTTGTGAGTGAGAAATGAGAATTGAGTATTGAGTACGAGTGAGCACAGTCATACTGTTCTTTTGTTACGACAAAGTCGCAACCTTTTAGTTTATGTTCTAAGTGGTGTTCTATAGGTCTTTTGTGAAAAGCAAGCCAAGGATATTCAATGTGACTAGAGAGATTATTGACAATGTTGCTTGTTTCGGCCTCTGTGTGAATGGATCCACAATTTCTAAGCTGCACTATGCACTATGATATCGTGCATAGGGCTTGTGAGCACTGCCCTTGGTGAGAGCTAAGGAACTGTTGTGCGAGAGCGGTGCGAGATTAGTGCGGATAGTGCTGAAGAGAGATGATATTCCATAGATCCCTTTCAAAAATCCCCACTTATAAAGTGGCAATTGTGGGATCTGGTCCGGCAGGGTTCTATACTGCCTATCACCTTCTAAGTAAAGCTCCGAAAGAAAAATTCAATGTCCAAGTCGACTTTTTCGAGAGATTACCTGCACCTTTTGGACTCAGTAGGTATGGTGTAGCTCCAGACCATCCCGAAGTAAAGAACTGTGAAGACTATCTCAGGGACCTAATGAAGGACTACAATGGTAGAGCAAGGTTCTTTGGTAATGTAAATATAGGAAAAGACATTTCTCTCAAAGATTTACAAGATCATTATCATTCAATATGTCTTGCCTATGGATGTGTAACTGGAGATAATCGTTTAAACATCCCGGGAAGTGACCACAAGAACGTCATATCTGCCAGGCAGTTTGTCAATTGGTACAATGGCCATCCGGATTGTTACAATAGTTCATTCCAACCTCCAGACTTGACGAAGATCAAAAATGTTACCGTCATTGGGAATGGGAATGTGGCCTTAGATGTGACTAGAATATTGTTGGCTGATCCCAAGAGTCATTGGTCAAGTACTGATATAACCCAGGATGCTTTACGGTTACTTCAAAAATCATCTGTTAAGAATATTAATATCATAGCAAGAAGGGGGATCCTCCAAAGTGCTTTTTCTACTAAAGAAATCAGAGAAATCTTGGATTTAAACAAGACTGGTAGGGTAAAATTTTTGCCTATTGAAGAGGAGATATGGAATGAATTTGAGCCGGATATTAAGGGGTTGGATAGACCTAATAAGCGTAAATTTACCACCATTCAAAAGTATTTAGAGCCAGTATCAGCTGAGGAAATTCCTGAGAATACCAAGACATGGAGCTTACAATACTTAAAAACACCTCAGGAGTTTGTGGTTCAAGACGACAAGTTAATTAAAACAGTATTCACAAGGAACAAAATTGTGTCAGATGAAGAAGGAAAACAAATCGTTCCTATAGATGATCCTAACGATTCGTATGAAGTCCACAATGATCTTGTTATTCTCTCCATAGGATATAGAGGATCACCATTACCTGAGTCCGAAACTTTTGGTCTTAGTTTCAATAACTCCAAAAGTTATATACCTAATAAAGGAGGAAGAATCGTTAATAATAGCCAAAATCCAATCAAAGGATTTTATACTTCTGGATGGATAAAGAATGGACCTAACGGAATCATTGCTACCACTATGATGGATTCTTTTGATACAGGGTTTAATATCTTAGAGGACCTCAGTAAAGGAATCATTGTAGGTGCCTCTGATAAGAAAGATGATATTCTAGAGAAGATTTCTAACGATATTGTTTATTGGGACAATTGGTTAAATTTGGACAAGTTTGAGCTAGAGCAGGGTGAATCTTTAGGCAAAGTTAGAGAAAAGGTCACTGACATCAACAAGATGATAGAGGTTGGAAAAACTTCCCAATAAACAAACTAATAAAGTACATGTACATAGCAATTAATTGTATATAATATCCTATATAAGTCTACGAGTCTTGATCGTCCTCGTCGTCACTACAACCAGTGATCCTAACAAAGTAGTGAGTATGCTCATATTTGGCAGTTTCAGGAAATAACTTACCAATGCTAATCCCTGGGATTGTAGACTTTCTAACTCTTCTTTCAACATCATCTTCATTATGAGGCAAGTATCGTTGGGAAATAAAATATTCAGCCCCACCATGAACAAACATGTCGGATGGTGGTAACATAGGTACAATATCACGAGTATGTACTACTCTAACATAACCTTCAACACCTTTATTGTTTTTAGTACCAAACAACTTATCAACAAAATGCATCATATTATCATTACCAACTTTAGGTCCAGCATATGTTAATACTAAGGGATCATATCCCATTAATTGAAATTCTATGCCACTTAGTAATGCTAATGACGCTCCTAATGAGTGTCCTAATACGACAACCTTATAGTCCGGGTTTTCAATTTTAACTTGTTTAACTTTGATTAAGATATCACTTAAATTCTTCTTTAGGAAATTATAAAACCCTTTATGAACTTTGCACCCATTACAGTTGATAATTTGCTCGTTGTCTCTCAAATTAATTAATGGTTCATAAGGTATAGGAATGGTATCAATATTGGCAAACCAGTCTCTTCTTGAACTTGTACCTCTAAAACTTAGAACAATAGTTTTTTGGTTATCATCAATACCAAAGTATCCACTTCCTATATCACCTAAGTCATTGAAATTAAATACTTCTAGAATGTTAATGGAATTGTAGTTTGGGTTTGTGCACCGTTCCATGGGACAGGTTAAGGGGCCAGTGTCTAGGCCGTGCTTTATACAGTATGAAAAGGATACTATGTTGGCATAATGAACAAGGATGTCGTATTCGTGAGTGGGGATGGAAAGGACGGTGGTAACAAGGAGGAGGAGCTGTATTATTTTCATGTCTAAGTTCACAAAGCCGTTTGAGATCGTGATCGGGCCACGAAGTGGGCGAGTCGAATTTAAGTATGCTCAGATTATTATTTCCATACAGTTAGTTGTATTCATGTTCAATGTGTTTGTGGTGATGTGTTTGTATAGATTGTAGTCATCTTCGTGCTATGGTACTGGTAAGTATCTAATGCCTCGCTTCGCTCGGGACTAGACACACCTACTTTCCTGATGCATCCTATTACACCGTATACTACAATAGAACAATCCACAATTCCCACACCTGGCATAATTGCTAACATTGCTACATATACAACACAACTTCAACCTCGGCCTTATAGGCTTAATCACCTTCTTCTTAGAATAATCATATTGGTCTAAATATTGATAATTCAAACTCAATATCGAGTTCAAAGACACCAAATTTCTTTCTTCTTCAAAGTATGAGTTCAAGTTACGTTTAGCTGACAAAATCTTCTTGGTACTTGGAGTATTACCTTGACGTTTACTTAGTCCCTTCCCTTTATACTCGAAGTTTTTGGGTAATTCAAAGTTAGAAGCTGCACCTTCTTTGCTTAAATCCAACACCCTTTTACTTGCTAATCTTTCTAACGTTAATTGCTGGGAGGACTTCAATGGACCGGTGGATTGTGGTTGATCTGATTGAATTTGAGCATTCATTAAGTCATTTAAATTATAGTTGATTTTGGCTTTTTTCTGTTGTGGTTTATCGGAAACATCTTGGTTTCTACTTGGTCTGGCTGTGAGATTTATTGATGATGTGAAGTAGACCGTAGAACTATTGGCATTAGTCTTTTTAGGTACTTCTTCTACGAGCATCTTAGTTATCAAGTTTGGTAGATTTTCAAGTCCTCGCGACTGTCTCAACTTCGACGCCGCTTTTTTTGCAGCATGAAGTACATTGATTCAGCACTGATTTGTTCATGAGGTTATCTTTTGACTCCGATGTACACAAAGACGAATATTCCAATGAAAAATATTGAAACATTTATCTTGAAAAAGCAGGTCAAGAAGATTCGTCCCAATACTTAGAGATTATTCATAAGCTTTTTAATTATGATCCCATCATGAATTCATTCAAAAAGAATCCTCCTATAAATATTTGCATAGAAAGGGACGCTCTAGAAGACGATATTGATTATACAAAGTCTTATTTTGATGTCCCTGTCAACCCATTAAAGGATGAAGGATCAAAACTTGAACCTATCCTTACAACTAAAGATGCTATGGAAAAGTTACAGGGTCATGCTCTAGGATCAGATCCTACAATTTTAGTTCGTTTCCCTTGATCGAGTATTTAGGTGTATTATTTTCAGGTGGGCTCTCCCAGTAAATCCTCGAAATACTCTTTTAGTAAACCACACTTGGTTAATGTTGGTACAACTAGCATAGAGCCAGCCAACCTCATAGAACTATAAAAACTGCAAATTTCAGATAATTAAATCGATAAAAATTTTAAGAGGATAAGAAATGATTTTTTGCAACTTAGAATCGATTTATATCTATTTACAGTACTCATAAGTATTTATATACATTTTTGGTGATGATTCGTGATGGGATGAGGTGATTATTAACGATAATTTCAATATTAATTCTAGCATCTAGTTACCATCAGCCTATTTGAATGTGACTACTTCGTCTTAGTCTCCTCAACACTCTTCTTGATCTCTTCTGAACTGAATGGCTGATCTTCCCTGGCTTTATCCAAAATTGGTTTAATTTGATGTTTGGACAATGCGGTATTAACACATGTTATATAATCATCCCACAATTCACTACACTCATTATGAGTAGATTCACCTTTTAAAAACTTTTCAGTATACCATTTATTGAAACAGTCATCGTATTTGGTTTTCTTCTCAGTACATTCGGGGGCAAAAGAAACTGACATAGCGTTTCCCATTACAGCGAGTAGTGAGTGACAATCGAGACCAGCGAGCGCACCGAGTGTGTCGTTCGGTTTGAATGATCGTTGCTATCAAAAAAAGTATTCATAAGAGAAAGTCGGAGAACTCGTTATGTAATTTAAAAAATCGTATTTGATATAAAGAAATAACGCTATGGCGATACAAAAATTCGAAAACAAAATGATAAGAATTCTTGCCCAAAGTGCAAAAATTAGTAGTGGAAAATCAAATCAGCCGCATTGGAAAACAAAACCAGTACCAACAAAAAGAATTCGTTTTCTGAAATTAATAGATCGTAGTGTGAAGAAAACAAATTCATGCCAAGAATCAACACAATTCATGCTTAGAGTGGTAAGAAGCCGGAGAAGCTGTTGACAGAGTGCTGAATGGAATTTTGTATATATTCAAGTGGTACAGAGTTTGCAGCATCAGTACATTTCTTTTCCCAAGACCTTTTCTCTTTTAAGTTTGGTTTTGACAGGATACCAAAATCGTTAACAGGGATTGAGCTCAGGAGAGAAAGGTGGAAGATCTAAGAGCCTATATCCTCGAGCTGAAATGTTTCTGCTAATATGCAGGTTCTTGACACACTCCTATCTTTATCAAACAAGGGTGACTCTCTTGCTTTAAGTATTGAGAAACTTTAAATATGTTGGCATGTATAACCGGTTCAGACCCCACACATGCATAATATGCATGCTGTTCAAACTTATTACACATTTTCAAACTTTAAAGATATGATAAAGTCAAACCCGACCGGCTCAAAATTCATACATGTATAATGTTAGCATCAGATTCAAATTCAATAAAATGGTTTTACAAAGAGAGTCACATCCATTTCTGTAGACCTAAAACTTTTTTTCCTGATAGATTTTTTTTAATGAAAAATCTTTACTATCTATAACTGTGACCAAGTTTCAGTATTCAATTACCAAAAAATACAGAACTTTGCATACTATGAACCCGAGTTTCTCCAAAGGAATACACTTTGAATAACACCGACGAAATCTCTTAGTTTTGAAATATTAAGAATACCGGATATGGAGACAAATGCAAAAGTTTATTTTTAGTTGAATGGAAAGACAACATTAAGAATGGTAATTATTCAAAATGTTTAAATAACGGCGGTCTTTCAGATATCATATTACTTTAAATTAAAATGTTTATTTTATCAAGAATATTCTTTTCGTATCTCTCGGGATTTGTATGGTATGTACGGATAATAATGATGCCATGGAAATCAACAAAAGATTGGATCACTTATACACAGATGCTCAAAAAGACAAATTAGCTGCTTGGAGGTTGAATGGCTTGGACCCCATCAATATGATACTGCTGTTTTGCACGATGGATACTGGGAATATCATAATGGTACATATGGTGGCTCATTTGATAGTGTTCAAGATATCAGTTCTGAAGTTGGATATATTCCAAGTATGAGTGATGAACAACCAATCGGTGTTTTCACTGTAGTTTCGGTAGATAATACAATAGAAGCAGGCTTTAAAAGTCTTGAGTTGTCCTAGGGGAGTATGTTGTAGTGTCAATATTTGCTGTAGAGAAATCATTGCCATTTACTTGAAATGATCCTTCTACATCTCTTATTTTTTTTCTTGTAAGTTTTTAAGTTATCTAGGACATGGTAGACCCCAATATTTGTTATTTTGTTTATTCAAGAGCCGTATATCTTTCTGTCCTCTGGTTTCATATATTTAGATATAAACTATACAAAAATATTTCACTATTCTTTCCTCAGGTCCTCGAGGTTATGGAAGAGAGACTCTTAGGGCAAACATCAGGCCCCACCTTCAAATCGAAGATCACAATGTCAAATAAATTAAGGTAAGTGTGTTTCTTGGAGATTTTGATAACAATATCTAACTTCATTTTTGTTTACTACAATTGAGTATAAGGAAAAAGTGTCTTCTCCCTGACCTTTTACAGTTTATCCCACTTACAAACCGCACCTACATTAACAGGATGTCGTTCCCCTACAATCTAAAATTCACTCGGCAACACCTAAATAATTTGCTGCTTCAATTTAAAAATAGGCATTGCAAAATTGAATTTAAGGCGACAAGCCTGGCAATTTGCTTTTTGCCCCAATGTACATTTGACTTAGAGGGTATGCGATTATCGATTTTTATATTTCAATATATAAATAAATCGTATATTGTATAAAATAAAACCTAGTCTGGAACATCTAAATGACTGGGATAGAAAATATGATTATCGCTCTATATCTGCACGCAACTAGATTGTTTTGCGGTACTCTGGGAGAAATCCTTACAGCTGTCAGCTGAACCATACAACAGGGCCCCAAAATTTGCAAGACCAACTATAAAGCCAATAACGAAGCATGGAAATCTCTTGGTAATTTGGGTCATAAATGACTACTTCACTTTCAGTTGAACTACGTTTCCATTCAGTTCCAATGTCATTTATACACAAACTAGGTGGTCCTGCTTAAGGCCACAATTGCTATAACGAACGCTGCTACTCCTAATAGCGAATTAAGAATATTCCATTTAAGACAAGTCATAATTGATTTTTTGACGACGTCTATCGAACTTTTATTGTTCTCATACTTGTTTTCTGAATTCTCTTCAAATTCCATTGTTGATTAACAGTTGAGGTTTCTCCAGACACTTGTGCAACTATTTACCAAAACACAACAGTTTGTATCTTACGTGGGTCTTGAACTTAAACTATTTTGAAAGCACCCTAGCGAATATCGTGTTCGAAAGTAAAAATTTGTCGTACTGCGAACAGAGCAAATGCGTACAACAAAGATCGGTTTGCAATAAAAGTGACATGGTAGACCAAAGGTTACCGATATCGCCGAAGGATTACTTCGAAGGCGTAATTATAACGGAGAGGTTCACTTTCTAAACAGGCAGAGAAGCAATGCTTGGAATGTTCCTTACTATTTTGTATATATTCAACTGAAATTGAATTTTCAGCCTCTTTGATTCTTAAGCTAAGAGTTTCCTTCTCTCTCTTGAATCTACTTGATGAGATTAAGCTCCGGTTAAAATGGAGGCAAGTACGACCTATCTTTGTTGACACGTGCAATACTTGCATCCTTGTGAATACTTGCATCCTTGTGAATACTTGCATTATCCTTGACATGAGTTTAAACAGAGAAAGATTAAGACAGAACTTGCAAGTTATTGAGCTAGAGGAAGAATATGTTGAAAGAATTAATAGTATTCACAGAGGCTTCTCAAAAAGGTATAATGATCAATATTGGTCGCCTATTATACCATTTGGTGAGGTTGAAATAGCTTCACTGTGTCTCCACTTCCCCCGTACACCTATAGTCCACTTCCCCGTACACCTGTGTCAATCAGTTTCACTTACTGGTTTTGTGGTTCTATTGTAATGTTGGTTATATATACTTAGAAAAATGAAACCTAACCATCACTAAAAACAATCAGTGGTCTCCAGCTAAGATTTCCGAACCTCTTTGACATGGTTTTATGAATTTCACGATCTCTTTAAGATCCTCTTCCTTCAAATCCACTATCAATAAATTATATTCTAATTTTTTCGGATTATTAAATAGATTCGGATTATTACCTAGAAGCTCCGTACTTTGAAGCAACCTTCACACTTCTGGGGTTCTTAGAAATAGGTGAGCCTTCAGATCCCAATGGAGAGTAAGCTATCAACATAATGTAGTGTTGCTTGCAATAACTACGGAATTCTTCATTGGGAAACCATGGGTGGTCTTCTACCTGATTTATCGCAAGCCTTTATTGTGACTTTGGGACTTCAAGAACACCGGCCAATGCATCAAGTACAAATAGATATTCAGATCTTAGATGCAGCTGTATCAACGTGCTTGCAGTCAACACTCAACTCATATTTGACAACCAATGGTAGGAATTGAATTTTCGCCGTCTAACTTAACCTTTTTTAAGAATGTCCACCCATAAGATGTTGGCCCCTATATTGTCTAAAACGATATGTGCAGAAATAAAACCTGATTTAGTAAGGTTCACTAAAATTAAAAACCTAATTAATGGTTATGATTTTTGTGCCGCAGAAATTGTCCTGCATGGAACTTTTACGCTTAATGTTGCACAATCAATTACTAAGATAATAGAAAAATTTCCAAAAATACGAATGGAACCACCAAAGCTGCTGAAGCTATTTTCATACAATAAAAAATGCATAGAACCCGACCGTCTAATTAGGCCTATATATAATATGGTGTGAGCAGGGATGTCCAACTTAGACAATATGCCAAAAAATTAATACACTACCTAATATAGAGCCCTTGCCTTAAACCTTTTTATTTTCATTTTTTATTGTTTTTTGACCCACCAATTGTTGGGTTTAATCAACTTAGAATAGTTGTACTGCACCTACATCACCCAACAGCAAGCAAGGAAAAGGAAACCTTATTTCCCATATAAACCATTCAAAATTTCAAAAAGATCAACTAAAAGTAGCCTCAACAAAAAGACTGTTAATCAACTATGGAATTTGAAGAGAACTCAGAAAAGAAGTATGAGAACAATAAAAGTTCGATAGACGTAGTCAAAAAATCAATTATGGCTTGTCTTAAATGGAATATTCTTAATTCGCTATTAGGAGTAGCAGCTTTTGTTATAGCAATCGTGGCCTTGAGTAGGACCGTGAATAGTTTATGTATAGATGAAGTTGCGACTACAACTGAATTGATAGTTCGTTCAACTGAGACCGAAGTAGTCATTTATGACCAAGAACTACACAAGAGATTTCCATGGTTCGTTATTGGCTTTATAGTTGGTCTTGCAAATTTTGGGGCCCTGTTGTATGGTTTAGCTGACAGCTGTAAGGATTTCTCCCAGAGTACCGGTGATAAATTTAGTTGTGTGTACGGTGCCATTAGTACTGCCGTTACTATAGCCGGTGCAGGATGGACGGGATGGAACAAATATATTGAGATAGGGACGGCTCTCCTTAACGCTAGTAAGAAGCGTGATGTGTTACTGTTGGCGAAGAGAGCAGAGCTCGAAAGTCAGTTAAGCGAGTTAGCTACTAATTTGACTGGCTTAAGTGCTGAATATGTTGGTCATTCTTCCATTTACCGTCTTGCAGCAGTCGGAAATACAACTGTGCCAACGACCCTGTATTTACCAACTGTTAAGTTTACTACGCCACACAATGTGTCACATCACTTCTCAATAGAAAGAAGGAGCAATAATAGTTTCACATCACTATTGGGTTTCATTAAGGGGTCTAATAATACAAATACCAGGAGAGAAGATTTCAATGAAGAAAACTTCAGTTCTGGAGGTATAGAGTTCACCCATTATTACGTAGCCACAGAGGATGGTGATAATGGTATATTAAGTCAAACCAATGATTGGCAAACAATATACGACCAAACCAGTTGTAAAGTAGGTGAAGATATCATGAGTGAAGAAGATAGAGATTATGTGCAATATCAAATTTATGATAATAATAACGACGGTACTATTGCGGCAGGAACTGTCGTCGGTTTCACCGATCAGCCGGATGGCTTTCATGGACTCAACGAAGAGCCCAATTCAGTACCTACGGATACAAATTGTGCCGTGGATTAAGGCAGGAAGAGAAATGAAATTCTTGAAGTAAGATCGATGCTTTTCTTGTCAGTACAACCTAGTTTTGTACAATGGAAAAGCATCAATCGCCTGTGCGCTTAAATGTTAAGATTGTATTTTTAGTTACAGTATATGTTTTCACTTTTAGCATCGTAAAAAGTTCTCTTGATCAACTGGTATCCTAGAATAAACTTTATGTGAAATTTGTTGGTCCATAAGTATAAAGAAGTTACCAAGTTGGATTCTAAGGATGTAGATGACAATACCACTGGTGGAAGACCATTTGACATGCAGAATAATTGTTTATATAACTTACAAGACAGAAACGAGTTTTTTGACGTTTAACTTGGAGAGAAGGATGTTTCTTAATATTCTAGCATTAAATTATTGGATACTAGACCTAGAAATCTCAAGCATGGATATGAGGATAAGAATAACTTGCAGAAACTTTCACCCCTGATTTTGGTGTTAAAACGAATTTTTAAAAAAACCCGTACAAATTTGAACACAAGCTGGCAGGAATTTAAGGCGACAGCCCTGGGAATTTGCCTTTTGCCCCAGTGTACATTTGACTTAGAGGGTATGCGATTATCGATTTTTATATTTCAGAACTTAAGATAGATAGTCAGAATTTTTTGGTTTCCTCGCGGGAATTATGGAACCAAATATTAAGAATTTTCAAATAACATGATGAATTTTAAGACCTCAACAAACGAATTCCACAGATTTAAACCACGAATCTCAAAGAAAGAAGAGCGAATTTTAACTATACCCTATGTGATATATAAATGTCGCAGCGACGCTTTCTTGTTAACGGAGGTGTGAAATGCTTTTGGGATTAACTGTATAACTTGCCCATTATATGCAGGTGTCTTGACACACTCTTATCTTTATCAAACAAGGGTGACTTTCAACACATTTAAAGTCAACCATATGCAGGGCGGCACTTGATTTAAGTATTGAGAAACTTTAAATATATTGGCATGTATAGCCGGCTCAGACTCCACACATGCATAATGTACATCCTATTATTACCCATTTCAAAACTTTAAAGATCCTGATGTTCTCCAAAAGAAGTATACTTTTGAACCAAATTTTGAGAATTTTCAAATGACATAAGTGATTTTAAGACTTGATCGTAAGACTTGGCTTCTTACTCCAAACTAATTCTACGGATTGCAACTATGAATTTTAAAGAAACAAGAGTGAATTCAAAGTATGCCCTATGTGATTTATAAATGTCGTGACGACGTAATGTTGTTAAGGAAGGTGAGGAATGTTTTTGGGAATAACTGTATTACCGATAAGGTTTATGAATAATGAATCCGAAATTATATCAACCCCACTACTTGACAACCCCACCCCATCCCCTTTATATCTTGTGCTAGTCCGTACTCAGCGGCGTAAAGTCTGATTGTTGGCAGTATTTGATCATATGAGCCATAGTAAACACACCCGTACACCAATATGAAATTCAAATCTTTATTATAGCTTGCAATCCTTGAGTTGAATATGATTGTAATTTTTAAGCCAAGTGATCAAGCAAAACAATCGATTCCAAACCTACTACTCGTCTTTCGTATAAAGCCCACATAAAACTCCTAAAGCTCTTGGACTGTTCTCACTATCTCGCGATATCTCGGTGTTGATAGTCGTACGCGTAAACAATGAAAAGGTACTCTATAGCTCCTAGTTCAGCTAGGAAATCAATAAGGAAATCAACCATCGCCAATGAGGATGATCAGAAGTTGATGGCAACCATGGAACTAGAAAAACTAGAACAACAAATTACGTCTGTACTTCAAGATATCGATGAGAACCTACAAAAATCAAACGCAGTTATAAATGATAAGATATTCCCTATAATAAGAAAGTATAGCAAAGCATCGGATGATGTATGGAAAAACGTCAACTATTGGAAGTATTTTTTTGAACAATCCATGAACGTTTCACTCGATACTCACGAAGAAGCCACAGAAGAGTTTCAACCTCAACCTTATAATAACAATAACATCCTTTTAGAGGATTCCACCAAACAAAAAGATGAAATCCAAAAAGAGTTTAAAAAACCATTATTAAAGGGCAATATTGAAGAACTGACGCCTACGTGGTCGACTGAACAACCTCATAATAAATTTGTATCATCCACACCACAATTGAATCCTAAACCTAGTGGACTCAAATACGAATCAACTGAAAGTTCCAGTATACTTCCACCACCATTAACTGCCACAAAGATAAAGTCACCAGGTAAAGAAGAAACCGTAACCCTTACATTGAGAAAGTCATTGAATAAGTACCAGAGAGTCACAGTAAGTCCTAAGAAGTATGAAACTCCAAAGACTGATGAACGTAAAGCTAGGTCATCAATGATTCAAGAACTTTATTCTTCTCCAACTTTACCTAAACCGCCTGAACTTCTGTCCAGTAACTTTCTTTCAAGTGACTATCCTATAGACACTAGAAGCGGAAGCAGTGAAGAGAGAATTGAAAAAGTCGAAAAAGTTGAAGAAGGTATTCAAAGGTTTCCTACTACTCCGTTACACGGAGAAACATCCAAATCAAGAAGGACATCACATATAAAAACCCCAGTGGAAATAAGGCGACAATATCAAGAAGATGATAGCGATATAAATCCCCCTATTCTTAATGCAGAACCTCAAGATGAAGACAGAGACGAAGATGATGATGAAGAAAGATTTTCAGATGATATCGACACTATGGAATTAGAAAAGAAGTCCAAACTTATAAAGAAGAGAAAATTAAATGATCAACAAGAAGAAAATGTATTTATAGATGAAAAGACAACTCAATCAGGAGGTTCTACATTGTTCCATTCATTCATAGCGAGTGAAAAGAATGAAAAAGAATCTTCTAGGGAGAATACGGGAACACAATCGAGGTCAATATCGAATTTGTTCGAGAATATCAATGTGGAGGGTGATAGTTCAGCTGAAATGGGTCAAGAGTTACAGGATAAGTTAAATAGGCTAAGAGGTAATTAACGTAGCTGCTTTGCCTTCTCCTTCTTCAATTTTCTTACTCTCTTCCTTAGCTTTTGCTTCGCTTTCTCTATCTACCCCTTTCGAGTCACACACTAACGCCTAGAAAACACAAACTTTATTAGGCAGTTAAGAAACTTTTCGAACCTGTACCTCCTCAGCCGCACCTGAACCATGAGTCTTTGAAATACATCCTATTCCATCAGATTTTCTTTTTCTGAGTTTACCTGGCACAAAGACATTAGTAACCTATATATGTCCCATTTGGTCATTCCTTAGAGTCATTCTAACCAGAGAAGGATGTTTCAGGATGGCTTATTTACTTAGCCCAATCGCGACATTGTCTGGTGTCGTATTTCTGTTGATTATTGTATAACAATAATGATCTGAATCATCACAAATGACCATGTATTATGGTTTATATTGTTTATTAGAAGTGGGGAGAGTGACAACCACTCTGAAATTCATTAAGAACTTAAACTATGGAATTCCCATATGAGTAAAGCCTGACATGTACTCCAATAATATATCTTAATAACCAAAATGCTAACGACTCAGATTTGAATATCTGGTCTGACATGGATTTAAATTACCTTCCAGCTTTTACTTGTCAATGTTACTATAAACCACATACAGATAACAACTCCAACGTGGCCTACATTACCGAACCTTAATAAAGCCTTTAAGTAACATTAACTAGTTACGTATTGTATGACATAATGAATATATAACCCAACATGCTTATAATGCTTAGTCATATTACCCAAATGGTTGCAAACAAAAATATGGTTGCAAAAATCGCATGACAAATATCGCGCCTGTGATTGGCCAGAAAATTAACAGCAGTTTTTCCGCCTGCAGCACTAGAAAACTATATAAGCACAGTAATACCTACTAATAATTGATTAAATTAAAAATGGCTTGTTCATCAGATAATTGTGTTTGTGCTAAAAAATCAACCTGCTCCTGTGGAGCTAGACCTGCTTTAGAATGTAACTGTTCAAAAGCTGGAGTTGAAAATGTTGCCCCAAGTTCAGCTGAAGCTTGTTCATGTGGAAAGAGAAATAAAAACAGTTGTACTTGTGGAGCTCACGGTGACTGTGATGGTACCAGAGAAGGTGAAGTAGATTTCACCAATTTAAAATAAGCAGAAGGTTTAATTAATATTTATAAGTAGATAGGATAATGCATGACGTCAATAGAAGTGAAGTTTTCTCTATTATTTCTCTAAGTTCCTAAGAAGGTCTTTGGTTAGGGCTGTCGGATTTATAAGATAGTGAGTTTTTTTACTAAGTTCGGATAGTCTTGAGCTCTTTAATCCCACACCATATCTCTTCTTGGTGAATCAGTTTGTATTATAGTCTGGTTAGTCCACTATTTCACTCTAAGCTCAAAGTTGACATCCCAGTCATTCGATACGATTCTTATGTGTAACAGTAAAACAATGCCAAACTGCTACTATGCACCCAGAAAGTTTTGAATATATTCTAACATTTCAGACATACAATTATAGACTGTTGCGTGAACCACAAAATCGAACTCGCGAATCGAATATGAAGAAGTCAGGCCTCCAGAAGCAAGTACTCCATTTATATAAATCATGTCTAAGACAAGTCAAAACTAAACCTATAGAGACCAGACCCAAATGGAGAGAGTATGTTCACAATGAATTCTCAAAATATAAGAATATTCCCAAGAAACAATTCGGTGCAATTGAACATTTACTAAGGACCGGAGACCGAAGGTTGGAGATGTTTCTGAATCCTCAAATCAAAGATATCCACGGAAGTTAGGAGTTAAGGAATTGGATACAAGGGTCAGGAGTTAGGCATAAGAGTGGGGGTCGGGTGTTGAGTGCATACTTGTACATATCAATATACATACATTTGGATATTCCGGACTCTGGCTGTGACCAGACAAAATAGACACTACAAGTACAAAGAGCAGGGAATCTGGTTCATGCATACATTATATATAGAAACTTGGTGTGTAACTAATCAGTGAAAATCTCATCGAAATGTAAGAACAAAAATTCGGTGATTTCATTTCTATGACCCATATCCAACATTTCCCTTTGTCCCGTCTCATCTCTTGCTAATGTTGGGGCAAACACTACTGATAAATTCTTAAAGTTCATTCTGTTAATGTTATTATATGAATTGACAACTTGCAAATGCTTACACAAAACCTCAAGCACCGACCGGTTTGATGGTGGGAGTTTATATAAAATTTTCAGTTTGAAGTCCTGGATCTTTTTGGATTCATCGTTGATCAGATTGATCTTGATAAAGTCAGTATAAAGCTCATAGGGTATCAAAGGGTCAGGGATCTTACGCAAGTACCGTTTCAAAGCTGACGTTACTGCATTGATATCACAATCTAAAGTTTCATTCAACTTATCATATGATTTATCCTTAGGGTTCTTAGTATTGATATTAGCAAATGCTAACTCTATAGATTGAATAGCTGAATTACCTCCACTTATACGGTAAATACCTTCCATATCAAGTCCTCGATCTTCTACTTCTTTTATACACCTACTTATGATCATAGGAATAGTATTGTTCTCGAACTTACTTCTAGACTCAATACTGGAATTAAATAAGGGCACATCTTCTTCTTCATCAATTTGCCCGATACTCGAAGTACTATTACTGTTATTACCCAAGAATGAATCGAGTATATTAGTTGATCTTGATTTCGATAAAAATGACTTTTTAGCATCTTCTTCTTCTCTGTTAAGTGATCCATTTGGTGTTAAATTTGGTGTAGTGATTTTAGGTCTTCTCCAGAACTTCAATTTAGTAGCTGTTGCCTTCTGAGTTTCAATTTCTTCTTCAGGAATATGAACAATTGATGAAGAGGAATTATTAGAATTATGACGAATCATTCCTTCAGAGATCTGGGGTGAGGGTTTATACTCTTTTTCAGCTTCCCTTCTCTCATAGTCCCTTCTTTCAAGGTCTCTTCCAAGATCTCTCTTCTGAGTCTTGAGTTCTTGTACTTCTCTTGTTAATTGGTTCATCTTCTTAAACTCTTCATTATATTTCAATCTCATAGTTTCTAATTCTCCATTTAATTTTTGTCTGTCGTCCTGTAGTTTCCTTATGTCTTTCATTAAATTCTTCTTTGTAGAATCTAATTGGTTTACTTCCAATTTTAATGACTTTAATTCTCCTTCTATGTCATAAGATGTTCCTCTACTATGACTTATACCTTGAGAATTTGTATTGGATCCCGGTACGATTTGAATATTGATATTATCAGAACTTGACCTACTATGAGAACTGAACATTGGTGGTATCATTGAACCCGTGATAGACCCATCACTGACATGACGAGAATGTCCCTTATCGTCTTTCTTGAAGAAATTCAATTTAATACCTCCATTGTTACTATTGCCTCCACTAGTTGACCTTTTATGTCTCAATCCGAGTCTTGGGGTTCGTATTATACTTTGTTTTCTACCCAATTCTGGAGTTTTATTGCCAATTGGTTCTGATGGTGACTCTTCGAGGTTGGTGACGGATGGTGTAGGGTTGGCTACCACTTTACCATTCTTACGTTTGTTCAAATCATTATACTCATTGTATTCGATTCCTTCAAGACCTAAACCATTGAGTAACTCTTCATTTCCATTGGTTATAGCATCAAGGTAGTACTGATCAGAAACACTAACTTCTCTTGGAGTTTCTCTTTCTCTAGGAGTTTCTTTCTCTCTTGGGGTATATGCAAGAGGTGATTCATTTGGTACTGAAGGTAAAGGTACTTTTGGAGGTGGTGATACAACGGATGAATGGAATGACTTCTTAGGTGTGGCAGGAACATCATCTTGAACTGAACTATCGGTAGTTCCATAATGATTATCCAATAATTGTTCTTCTGAAGAGTTGGAATTGGAAATCGGATCTTTATCCTTATCGTCATGTGTATCATGGAACACATCATTATCCTCCACAACTCTGGCGTGTCTATTCTGTTTAGCCATTGGACTGGGACAATTCGACCGTTTTTCATGTTCTGGCAATAACGAATGTTTATCATAATCATCATCAGCCATCGAAACTGAATGGTTTGGTGAAGGGACTGGTGACTTGATCGACCCAGTAGGTCCAGGACTAAGTATAAGTAAATTCTTGCCTTGAAACTTTGTGTGAGAAACTGAACTTGGCGAATCAGGTTTAAGCTTTAAATCCACTGCTGGTTGTAATAAAGTGTTCCTAGTCGTCTCAGTTGTAGTTTCTATTGGGAAATCATTGACATTAGGAGTTAAGGGGTTATGACTAATAGAAATTGGTGGAGTTGAAATTGGTGGTGTAGAAGGTCTATGGTTCAATTCATCATCCGAATCCACAATTTCTTCAATTGAAAAGTCTCGTTCAGGTTTCCGTTCTTCTTCTTTATGAGTTGGATCTAAACTGCGCTTATCACCATGACCATTACTACTAATATTAGTAATATTGGTGTCATGTAAACTTGGAGTTGAAGGTAAATCCTTATCTTTTGACGTCAAACTAGATGATCTTGTCACATACAAATTATCTTTCAATTGTGGAGTTAATTGTGGAGTAGAAGTCTTTGATCTATCGTATAAATCATAAAAATCACTTTGGGTTTGACTTTGCAAGGAACTGGACGTATTGTTTGAATTATATGTGAGTCCAGGATGAGTTATATGTCTTGGTTGATGAAGAGGTTTTTCTTCTTCATTTTCTTTATTCTCTCTTAATTGTTGCTGTTGTTGTTCTTTCTCCTTCAACATTTTCTTCTTCTTATCGTATTTTTTCTTCTTAATCATCAACTTTTCATGACAATTCATACAGAATAATCCTTTTGAAGTTCTGGCATACCGTAAATCTTCAATCTTTTGCTTACATGCTCTACACTTAAAACAACTTGAACAATAAGCCTGATCACCAGTCAAAATTGCTAAATCATCAATTTTCTTACCACACTGTTTACAATTATACGAACAGTTTGAACAAATTAAATTCCCATTTCCCAATACAAGAAAATTGGAATTACATCCTAATGAGCTATTACATTTACTACACTTGAAACAATTTATATGCCATCTGTCTTCCCCTAACTCGTAAGCATGGCCTTCATAGATTGGTTCATTACATTTCTTACAATTTTGAATCGTTTCATGGAACGGGTCAACTTCTGACGTGAGGGTTATATCTTTGTGCATTGCTTTGAGATTCTTATTTGTGGTGGTTTCCCTTTATTTTAAATTTGTACTTTCACGTGATTACTGATACTAGTTGATTGAAATGAACGTTAACGACTGATTACACGTCTGGTATCACGTGTTTGATGTGATTTAATAGTTTTTTATGTAGTGATTGATGATGCTCAATGCCCCTTTGAAATAATTTGATGAAACAATTCGCACCTCAAAATTCCATTGATCTGGTGGAGTGAGGTTAATAGTGGGGTGGGGTTTACAATTTAGGCGAGTGTTGGGAGTATACGACGTAGAAGAGGTACCGGTTAAGCAGAAGTGGGGGTATAATCATCGAAGCAATGAATAAATTTCAGTATATGCATTTCGAGATTTAAAGTTACGTGTTCCAACCACGTAACCGAGTCGTACCTGAGAACGAGACTGTGAGAAATGACAGATCTACCGTGACGTGAGATTGGAATGAGATTACTGTGTAGTCAGATCTCTTAGTAATTATGAACCAATTAGAAGGGTGGCGATGATTGGTTAAGTGATCCGTCACGATGTTATATAAATTCTCTATATGCTTTTAAATCTATTTACTTTTTGGTTTGGTTTCGGTTGTCGTTCTATTTTTAGATCTAGGCAGTGTGGGAGGGATTTCACTGAGGGCTTTTATTGGTAGATTTATTAAAGTTTTTGATGGAGGCTTTATATTTGGTGATGATAATGTGGGAAGCTTCCTAATGAATTGAGACTATCGTTTCGCTCAGAACTGTCACAAATCCTTTAACCTCGCATCTTCAGGAAAAGGATTAGAGCTCCTCGGCAGTCAAATCACTCTTAATTCTAAAAGGTCTCCCCCTCCAATCAATCTCCTGCCCCAATATCGCTATCAACCAAATTGGGAATGCAAAAACCTCTCTTTGTACCCAAACAAATAACCATGTAATATATTCTTGATACTCGAATCTAAAATTCACCCAATTAGGAACCTTAGAAGTATCATCTCCCAAAATATTCTCCATTAATATTAAATACTGGCAAAAATCAGTTACAACCCATATCAACATATGTACAATAAAAAACTTCTTGATAAAAAATTGGTCATAAAATAAATAACTTATGGATAACGTACCAAATAATCCACTCATAATCGATTCAGTAGTTGGTTCAACTAATGTAGCTGAATACACCATATACTTCCTAACTCTCAACCATCTGATTCTCCTTTTGAAAAATTGAAAGATCCCATGTGTCCCATTTTCTAACTTATTCAATGGTTGAATAACTAAATCGGATGTAAGGGTAGTTCTACAGAATAAAAACTCCCATAATGCTATAGCGATCATATTATCTTCACCAATATACTTGGCAAAGAACTTCAAACTATTGCCTGGTCCTAACAGACTGAACTCTTTGGCTGATTCCTTAATACAAGGTTCTTTGAAAAATGGATTGTCATTGAATGATATTTTACTTATAGCCGTATCTAAATCAGATCTTCTAAAAATGTTGGACTTTCCATTGACACACGGTGCTATGTTTAGTTTATTGAGACTTATATAGAACTTTGAATGGGATGAAAACAAAAAGATCTCATCTAGTTTGATACCTGTCTTCGACCAAAGACTCTTATTCTTAGTTATAGCCATGGCTAATGGTACATGATGAACCAACTTAACTTTGCGTGGTCCGTGATTAGTATAGCCACCATCGATCAAATTGTCATTTAAACACTTTACAGAATTTGCAAGAATGTTTGATGATCCCCACACATTTGAATCCATGATCCATATAATATCATGTTTGGCATTCAAGAATCCTTTAGCTAGATTGTTTACCTTAGGATTTGGACCATAATGATCCAAATTCTTACCATATTGGTAACTTGATAAATAAATTTTAGCATCGATTTTGGGGTACTTATTCATCAATTTTTGAATTATCGGTATGGAAGGATCGGTTTCTTCATCCACACAGAATATTATTTCAATTTTATCACTAGGGTAATTCTGAACAAAGCTAGTTTCTAAACAAGTTTCTAATTCTGGATCAATACCTTTAATAGGTCTTAGTATAGTAACCGGTTCGAAGTCTGTTAAGTGGAGGTATTTTTTAGCAGTGTAGTTTTTGGTGATTTCGTAGAACCCGTTATACGCTACGATGATGATTACGATGTACCATAGTAGGAGTATGATACATATTAATGTGTATATGTCCATGGTTAAAATTTGAGACTGTACTGTATAGAGATCATCGCGTCCTTCACCAACACGCTAAACCCCACGAAGTGGTGGTTGGCGGTGTTTGGGTGGTGTATAGTTTCAGCTAAAAAGTCATTAGCATTTACAATGGCTCCAAGAAACTTTGAAAGTCCCATTGATCATTACATACCCACTACATTGAACATATGGTCCATATATATTATAAACTTAATCTGAAACACTCCGGATCGCAGCGGAAAAACCTTTGGGGTAGTATACCGAGTAGCCGTTAACTACTAGAGTACTAATAGCTATAATATTAACATCTATAGTACTGAAGACACCACCAATTAATAAATGACGTCACAAACAAAAAACCAATAACTAATCTTAAATCCTGGGCTTGTCACCGGAAATGCACAATTGACAAAATAAAAATCACAGTTTATTCACATTAACATCCTCGCACCAAATCACACGGAGTTTAAACCGCACTCACCACCCCTGGCCCTAATTTACCACCATCACCGCAAATCGTCGCCCAACAAATCCTCGGTTGAAAGGACCCCCACAAATTATTTAAATAACCTAAAATCCTCACCGAATTATCACACTCTATTTTATTTAATCATACTATGTTAAAGAGATTTGGTAGAATGACTAGACAATTTCATCAATCAACAATCAAAGGTGATTTATTTAAATACCAAAAGGATTTACCAAAGTTACCAGTCCCAACTTTACAAGAAACTTCAAGTAAGTATCTTAAAACTATTCAACCATTTTTAACCGCTAAACAATTCGAAGAATCAAAAGCAAAAGTCGATAATTTTTTGAATAATGAAGGTCCAATCTTACAAAGAAAATTAGAAACCTTTGCTAAAGATAAAGATAATTGGTTAGCTGAATTCTGGGATGATTATGCTTATATGTCATACAGAGATCCTGTTGTTCCATATGTTTCATATTTTTTCAACCATAAAGATATCAATAATGCAATTGGTAAGGATCAATTATTAAAAGCTACTCTCATTAGTTACCATACAATTAAGTTTATGGAAAGTGTTCAAGCTGAAACTTTAGAACCAGAAATTATCAAGGGTAATCCTTATTGTATGAATGCCTTCGCATACATGTTCAACAATTCAAGAGTTCCAGCTGCTGGTAGTGATATTACTGTTAAGTATGATGGATTTGAACATCAATACTTTGTTGTTATTATCAATAACCATTTCTATAAAGTTCCACACCACATTGATGGACAAGCTTTGTCAAAACAACAATTATACAGTTCATTACAATATATTATCAACGATAGTATCAAATATGGTGAAGGAGTCCCAGTTGGAAGTTTAACTTCTTTAAACAGAGACGAATGGTTAAAGAGTTATGAATCATTACAAAAATCACCAATCAATGCTGATAGTTTACAAGCCATTCATGCCTCATCATTCATTATCTGTTTAGATTCAAATAGTCCAATTACTATTGAAGAAAAATCCAAGAACTGCTGGCACGGAAACGGTAAAAACCGTTACTTTGATAAACCATTAGAATTCTTTATTAGTGCTAATGGTAACTCCGGATTCTTAGGGGAACATTCAAGAATGGATGCTACTCCAACTGTTCAATTGAACAATTACATTTTAGCCGAAATCGCTAAAGAAGATCCAAAAGCTATAGTTGAACAAGTTAAAGTTCAAGATTTACCACGTAAACCAGAAATTCTTAAATGGGATATTAATCCAGTTGTTAGAAAAGATATTGCCGATGCCGTTGTTAAATTCGATGAAACCATCGCTCAACACGATGAAGAAATCTTCCAATACTTCGGATACGGTAAAAACTTAATCAAACAATTCAAGGTTAGTCCAGATGCTTATGTTCAAATGATGTTACAATTAGCCTATTTCAAATACACTGGTAAAATTAGACCAACTTATGAAAGTGCCGCTACTAGAAAATTCTTAAAAGGTAGAACTGAAACTGGTAGAACCGTTAGTAATGAATCTAAAGCATTTGTCGAAACTTGGTCTAACCCAGAAGCTTCAACTCAAGATAAAATCGATACTTTCAATAAAGCATGTAAACAACATGTTTCATATTTAGTTGAAGCTGCTGATGGTAAAGGTGTTGATAGACACTTTTTAGGATTGAAACAAATGTTAGAACCAGGTCAAGCAGTTCCAGAAATCTTTACTGACCCAATCTTTAGTTACTCTCAAACATGGTACATTTCATCATCGCAAGTTCCAAGTGAAGCTTTCCAAAGTTGGGGATGGTCACAAGTTATCGACGATGGATTTGGATGTGCTTATTTGATTATGAAAGACTGGTTACATGTTCATATTTCATGTAAGAAAGGTAATGGGTTAGAAAGTAAATATTTGAAATATTATCTTTGGGAAGCTGCTCAAGAATTGAGAGAAGTTTTGAGTACTCAATTACAAAAACCAAAATTATAATCAAGCCAATGGTTATAGTTGGTTTACCAAGCGAATGATTTAATTGGTTAGTCAACCAAACTAATTATGATCATTACTAATGTATCGGGTTAATGATGTAACTACCATGTAACATCTAGCCAATACTAAATAAAAGTACATTGTCTTTGTACTACGCGTATAGTCATACTATAGAATGTTTACAGTCTCTAAATTCCTAACACGGTCATTGACCGGCACCCCTTCCTTATATTCCGCCAGCCATGTTACTTAATAATTGATAATAATAGTATCGCTTATCTCACATTCCTACGCGTTACGATTACTAACGCATTTATCTCATAAACCCATTACTCAAATGATTACAACTGATAATGCTAATATCAACAAGAATGACCGGTTAGACCCTGGACCCTAACACTCCTTCTCTACGTTAACCAAACTGTCGACCGCTAACACCTCCTTCCGTCACCTTCACTACCACTTATTCACCATTCACCATTCACCATTCACCACACTGCGGTAACTCCCTCGTCTAAAATTCTCGTCTATTTACACGAAAATAAATAAAACACTTTTATAATTTAAATACTTCTTTTCTTGGTGAAACTTGCAATAAAATCATCAACAGATTATCTGGGACCATTTAAAGTTTAAAATCATCGATAAATCTCCTAAATCCTTAAACATCCCTTTAAATCAGGTACATTGCCATATCTAGTAATAACTGATCTGAGAAGTTGACAACCATAAGGGGCCCTAGCAACGGTTTATTTTTAGTTGTAAATTGATTATATACCGGGATACGTGACTTATTGTTTATCGATTGTTTTTATAGAGCCATAGACATAGCATAAATACGGATTATACTGCATTAGAATTATTTAGGATTTATTACATAGAAGTTACAGGTATTACGAAATACAATAACAAATTAGAAGTTAGTGCATAATAGTGGACTAAGATTACCTAAAAGTGTTATAATAGTGCATATCAGTAACAGTTTCATCAAAATTATCATCAAAATAAATATAGTACACGATAACTAGTCATTCATAGTATCAGCCCACTTTGCATTCATGATATGGTTAAACATAAACATAAACGACAAAAATCTTCAATACTGAATATATATTATTCAGAATCCCAAGAGTCTCCTCAGAGGGACATGAAGTCAGAATATTCTCCTTTACTTACACAACAAATATCCAACCAGTTATCATCACCATCCCATTCTGAATCTCAAACTAGTCCTATATTATATGAGGATCCTAATACTTATTATAATTTCCCTAATATGAATTTGGCTACAACCTTGCCAAGCTTACCGGCTAATTTGCCTTCTAATTTACAGTCAGGTTTACCTGAACGGTCATTTTTTAATCAACCACAAATGAATTTAGGTCATTCGGATCTGTCTCAGTTTATGGATTCGTTTTCTTATTTACCCCCTCCGTCATCATCCTATCAGGTTCCTAGTGTTCATGGACAGAGTCTTAGCCTGAGTCAAAACCTAAGTCAGAATCAAAACTTGAGTCAGAATCTAAGTCAAGTACCCACACAATTAAATCTGAGTATAAACCAAAACCTTAATCAAAACCTCACAAGATCACCAATATCAAAACCTGTATCGACCGCTAATACACCAAGGAAACTGCCTAAAAGAAAGTACCACCAAAAACTGTCATCAATGTCATCAATTCCACAGTATGGTCCATTACCCCAATTTTCTATTCCATCTACCATCCAATCAAACATACCTTCAAACATACCCTCCAGCATTCCTTCTTCTATGCCTCCAAATATGCCTTACGCTGGGTCCAGTTCCGATAAACATAAACAAAACCTTTCAATATCATCACACTTTAATTTATTCCATCTTAATGAACCTAAAGATATTGGTAGTACTGGTACCGCTAAAATCACCACCAATTCGGACATCAGTAACATCGTACTTGATTTAATGCAAATAGAACCATCATCCGTCAATAACTTCCTTCTTACATTACTTCATAAAATCAATTTGATTCCCTTAGACGAATTTTATAACTTACTTTATAATAATTACATTACAATCTTGGATAATCCTACCAAGTTGGATAAGACTATTATTGATAGCAACTTGTCGTATAATAATCTTAAGACCATTCATGATATATTGGAAATCTTTAAGAATCCCGACACTCTTGATTCATTAGTTAGTGAAGGGAATTTAAGTGATCAAATTGATATGGCTACTATATCATCCATAAAAGAGAACAAACTTAATAACATCAATTACCATGAACTTTTGAGAACGTTCTTAGCTATTAAAATTCTTCAAGATATGTTGATTCAATTATCTAAAGATGATAACAAAGATGTAACCAAATACAACATACCTCGGTTATCTTTATACAAAACTTACTTCATTATATGTCAGAAGTTATTAATACAATATCCATCATCTTTTGAGTCTACTAACGATAATCACAAGTTGATTCTAGGCCAAAGTAAGTTAGGGAAATTGATTAAATTAGTTTATCCTGATTTGCTCATAAAAAGACTCGGAAGTAGAGGAGAATCCAAGTATAATTATTTAGGAGTGATTTGGAATGAGAATATCGTCAATAATGAAATTAAACAATTATGTGATGAGTATGAATTGATTGATTTGAATCAAGTATTTGATACAAAGTATAAGTTAAGACTTGAAAAGTTTTCGCAACCATTAGAGCCACAACTTGAAAGAGACGTTGAGTTGAATGCTAATGTTTTAACAACTACCAATACTAATACAACTTCCACTACGGGAACTAATTCCAATAGTTCTGAATACGAATTGTTTACTCCAGTTTATTCGTTCATTCCCATAAATTTAAAGTTCCCTAATGATTTCAACCTCGTTGAGTATATTGAGAGTACAAAATTTTCATTAAACCAACAGATCTCTATGAATGATCAAAAGGTTATAAATGATTTCTTCACTACGTTTAATCTCACTGTACCCAATAATAAAATTTATCTTTCAATCCTCCTTGAATTAACATCAATATTATTACTTTTAAAACCATTCAACGATTTACCTACGCTCAAACAAAACCTCATAAAGTTTATCAATTCGACCAATGATTCAGAGGAGATCATTAAATTCAAACTTCTTATCAAGTTACTTATAAATTTAAATGATTCGTTAAACGTTATTATCAAATTCATTTTTATTGATGAAATGATATTATCCAAATTCAAGAACTACTTCAACTCAAATAATTACTTTACCAACTTCATAAATTCCCTCGTTAGTTATAATTTTGAAATCCCTATAAACTTAGAGTTCATCAATAAAGATTTGACCAGCATAAAGAATTTCTTTATAATTGATTTAATTCAATTCCTTGATGAATTATCATCACAAACTCAAGTCAATCAAAGGTTCATAAATTTATTGGATATCTTGATCAATAACTTTAGTAATTACTCCATTAATTCGTCAATACAATTCGTACTGTTGGTAGTCAATGATATTTTGAAGTTGGTTTATTTTAAAGATAATCAAGAGAGTTTTCATCATTGGTGGTTAGTTAATAACTTCATACAGGATTATATTTGTTTGGTAGGAGAATTGGTTGGATTGAATTCAAGTTTGACTAGTGAATCAAGGTAGAAAGAAGAGGTTAGAATTATATACACTCATAGACTAGACCGGTCATATTTATCATTCGCTTATAGCATTAATGTATCATTCTCTAATGTGGTTGTGAGTTTGTATTTATGTTTTCGCTTTGGTTTTGTGCTTCTCTTCATATGTCTGTTTCCGTGTTGTATTTTCTGTATACGTATTCGTGATTCTTCTTAAATCACCTTCACTTCTTACAGGTGAGAAATTCTCACGGCCTCAGCTCTTCATCTCGCTACCCTCAAATTCATCGCTAGGAATGCACAAAAACCAAAACTCAATCAAAATAATAGCGGGAAACTCCCATCCCGACTTAGCTAAGGCAATCGCCTCCAAATTAAGCATCAGCCTTGCTAAAATCTGTTCCTTCCAGTACACAAATAAAGAAACTGCCGTAAGTGTAGGAGAATCAGTTAGAGATGAGGACGTTTATATAATTCAAACTGGATGTGGAGAAACGTCAATCAACAATTATTTCATGGAATTACTTATGATCATTAATGCATGTAGGATTGCAAGTGCAAGAAGAATCACTGCAGTTATTCCCAACTTCCCTTATGCAAGACAAGATAAAAAAGATAAAAGTAGAGCACCCATAACTGCTAAATTAGTAGCCAATTTATTAACTACTGCAGGATGTCATCATGTTATAACGCTTGATTTACATGCATCACAAATCCAAGGATTCTTCAGAGTTCCAGTTGACAATTTATATGCTGAACCAAGCGTTTTAAGGTACATTAAAGATAATTATGACTTATCTAAAGTGATAATTGTCTCACCCGATGCAGGTGGTGCCAAAAGAGTAGCATCAATTGCCGACAAATTAGATGTAAATTTTGCATTGATTCATAAAGAAAGGGCTAGAGCCAATGAAGTTAGTAGAATGGTTTTAGTGGGGGATGTGGCCAATAAGATCTGTCTAATTATTGATGATATGGCTGACACTTGTGGGACATTAGCTAAGGCTGCGGATGTTTTGTTGGATAATGGAGCTGAAAAAGTGGTGGCTCTAGTGACCCATGGGATTTTTTCGGGTAATGCTATAGAAAAGTTGAATAATTCAAAATTGGATAAGGTTATTTGCACTAATTCGTTACCGTTGGATGAGAAGGTTGCGTTATGTCCAAAGATATCGACAATTGATATAAGTAGTACTTTGGCAGAGGCTATTAGGAGGTTACATAATGGTGAGAGTGTTAGTTATTTGTTTAATAATGCTATCGAATAGGTAATCGAGCGAATATTTGATAGCTAAGAGTATAGAATATAATAATGTGTATGATATTTCTATTTGTTCGTTTCGTTTGTACATAGTTTCATGATTGTGCTTCACGTCTGTTTTTGTTTATGTTCTACTGTCTGCACTTGCATTTCATTGCAATTATGTATTGTATGAAGGCCATTAACCTACTCTCGAGTTAGTACTCAATTTTTGCCTCAACCAAATACCACACTACCCCCATACTCAAATTAAAAGGATTTTCTACTCCCTCTTCTACCTTAAATTGCTTAATATCACTAACTCTTCCCACAACCCATTCCTTATCCTGCAAATCCACACTATCTCTCAAGAAATAATGCGGTGCACCGATATTAAACGCAGCCCATGGCCTCTTAGTCTCAACTTCCTCACTAACCATGTCAATTCTTGTGGGTAAGAACAACACCAAATCTCCAACTTGAAAATTATTCATTGATAGCTTATTTCCGATAGATTTTTGAATCTTATTAAGTTCTTGAATCTTCACCTTATTCTCTTTGGTAAGCTTCTTAGCAAACCCTTCAACATCTCTAAACCGTTTAGATATTCCATTCAAGAAGAAATTGGAAAGGTGCTCATCTTTAAATGATATTATATCAATGAAAATATTAAACTTGGATTGTTTTGAGTTAAATACCGAATTAAATACTTTCATAATATGTTTAGTATCTTCATCTTCGTTAGTATTCAAACTTTTTACATCGTCATCCATATCAATATCTAATTCACCTACCCAATTCATTAATTCTTGAATGTCGCCTATGACTTTACTCAGAGGTTTGTCTATAGTCACAATACTATCATCATGCTTAGATCTCAATCCCTTGACTCTAGTGATTTTATACTCATCTTGTTTGTGGTCTTGATTATACTCTTTAACTAGTAATAATCCAATGCTTTCAAGAACTAAACAAAACTCAATAAAGAAATCGTAATTCAACTCAACAGACCTCTTCAAACTCTTGAAGAGTTTGATCATAGCATTATCAAGTTCATTTATGGTATCGTTATTTTTGGTAGTCAATTCCATTAGATTCTCATAATCTTCAACCAACTCGTCGATTCTTTGGTCTCTGGCCTTTAATTCGTCATCAAGGTTCTTACACTGTTGGGTGAACTCGGTTTCTTTAGATCTCATATTCGATATAAGATCTTGTTTGACATTATTAAAGTCTTTGATTTCAAGCTTTTGTTGGTTAAGTTGGTTTGTAAGATCAACAATCTTCGTATCTTTAGACTCATTAATGAGCTTATACTCTTTAACTATATCATGACTATTAGAAGTTTGGTTTAAAAGATCATTGGTTTTCTTTTCATGTTCGGTCTTTAATTGCTGGATCTCATGCCTAAGAGCTCTGATTTGTTCTTCCAGGTCTTGAAGTTTGCTCTCATAATTGGCTATTTCTTGTTCTTGTTCTTTAAGGCTGTTTTTGAAAGTTTGGTTTTCAGCCTCTATCTCATTAAGTTTACTATTAAGTTCCTTATTCTCTTTGCGTAATCTGATATTATCAAGGTGTTTATCTATTGTGACTGAAGCATCCAATGGTGTATGAGATTTTGATAACAATTGTGTTGGATTTGATATAGTATTTGACCTAACTGTGAGTGGTACTTTCTCCTCCTTTTCTTTGTCTTTCTCTACTCTTTCGGACTTTTCCACCCTCTCTACCCTCTCAACTTTATCAGGTAAAGGCAAACTTGATTGCCTACTAAAAGTTGGCCAATTGGAAATATTCTTAAATTGTTGTTGATGTAATAAATCCTCCAACTTCTTAATCCTAACCTTCAATCCTTTGATTAAATTCTCATTGAATTCATTATCTTCATTGTTAGCAATTAATTTATTCAATTTACTGTTGGTCAAATCATTGTTAGGGGAAGTATACGTTGATATTGACGTTACTAACTTGACCACGGATTTCATATTATTGGTCGACTTTATAAGATCCTTAAAGTGAGTGTTTAAAAGATTGAAAAACTTCATATCTTGTTTTCCTGACTCATAAGTCTCTATAACTTTTATATACTCAAGGATATCAGTTCTTTCTATTTCCACACCTTCCAAGACTTTGAATATCAGTTCATGGTTATTGATAAGCGTTACATCAAGATTGGGGAGTATGGGTTTAAGAACTTGTTGGGAATTATTAATGAGATTGATGAACGTCCCAAACTTTCTTAGCCAAAGTTTCTGAAATGATTTCTCATGATCAATTATCGTCACTAGTTGTTCTGTTATATTATTAACAATACCTTTGGAGTAAAAGTCGTACCACTCAAATTGTCGACGTTTCTCTATAAGCATAAACCCAAATATAAGGGGAGTATCAATGGTTAGGGAGAGATAATTCTCACATTGTTTAATTTGGTTAATAGTATTATAATCGATACTATCCCCTACAGCACTTGTATTAACCTCGCTATTGGTCCCTTCAATAGACAACCCTTTTAAGTCGTTCTTTATATCGACACTTTTCATTTGTAAGTGAGATATCCTACTAAAAACCTTAAAATTCGATCTACAAAGGTCCTGTTTGAACTTGTAAGAGATCAGTAAATTATTCATCATGGTATCCACTAATTCAAACAATTGGGCATCTATAACTCTTATCTCGTTATACACTGCATCAATTGACTTTGTATCAGTTGTTAGTCCATCCAAGTTGTCATTAACTGTAGTTAAATGAGTATTCAATTGGTTAACAATTTCCAGGTTTAAATTATTTTTGAAGTTGTTTATTGACTCATTACGTTTATGTTCAATCAACTTATCAATTCCTATCTTATCGTCATTTATCGAAGACAATGTCAGATTCATGTTCTCAAACCTTTGCATTACAATTGGCAAATTCTCATCAATGAACCTAGCATTTTCCGTTAGTTCCGTATATCTTAAAAGATCGTATAACCTGAACGTTTTATCACCAACCTTTATTATGGGAAACTTCTTCAAATTCTGGTAATAATTACCCCATGATTTCGATAAACTCTTAAAGTTTAACAACTTTATATAGTTAAAGTAATTAGTAAAACTCTTCTCTATTTCATTGATAAAGTTGTTTATGAACTGAAACACAATATTCAAACTCTTGAAAATGTTGTTGATTTGTTTAAGGTACAGGTTAATAAGTTCATTTATCTTTATACCATTATTTACAATCTCTTGACTAAATTTCTTATATGCTTTCAACTGCGTAGTTTTAGACTTTATATCGGCCCTGTCAAAACTAAGAGCTTCTTTCTTTAAATATTCATATTCTATCTTTAGATTCTCAATGTTCCCCTTATTCATTTCAAAGTATTTATCTATCAATTGGTCATCATTGAATAATCTCTTATCAAACACATATACTTCATTAATCTCATTAATAATATTGAAATTCAATTTTATCCCGAAACTTGTTAATAAAAATATATTATCTATGTCAGTAACATATAATTGTTCATATAAAAACTGTTTAAAATCATTCAAATTGTGGTATCGTATAGGTTTAGGGATTTTAATTTGATCACCATTATGAGCATTATAAATGACTAAGAATGATAGTGATTCTATGTTCATGATGAATGTTAACTATGGATTTATAGGAATGATTTGATTTGGGTTTGTTGATTTTACCAAGGTTATTATCAGTAATTGTAATCAATTCTTTATAGTCACACTTAGTTAGCCACTCTTTGCTTTATGCAACAAAATGTCCTTATCGCGAATGCGACTTTCGGCCACATCTCAGTTTACCACTACAACGCAGACCAGACTACCAATAGTTTACCAAACAACGATCACAAAGTCCACTAAGTCACAAAAGGAACTTGCACAAAGACAAAATTCACAAAAAGAAACATGCTAGATTCAAAATCACTCGATATAATATCCAAATTCAAACAATCACTATTAACTAAATCTTTACCCACAACCATAAATTCTAAAGTATTAGATTCTAATAGAGGTAAAAAGTTAGATAATGAATATTTACAGTCAAAGTTGATTGATTATAATGGTACTGAGTACTTAGTTAGTAGTAATAAAGATATGGATAATGTTAACAAAAGAAATAAGAGAAAATGGTTCGAAACCGAAGATGTTGAGGACTATGAAGATGATGATGACGAAGAGGATGATGAAGAAGATGACGAGGAAGATGACCAAGCACCCCTTGATATAGAGTTAACTGAAATCTTAGCTGCTATTAACCATCCATCAGATTTGGTTTGTCATCCTGCTATACTGAGAACTTATAAACTGAATGTATTAAACAAGTTAGCTAAAGAGTTGATAGAATTAATTGAAGTTGAACAAAATACTTTGAATTCGTTCAATAAGTTGCTTCAAGTATTGAATGGTGAAGACTGGTACTACCTTTTAGAAGATAATTTAGGATTGCCATCATATGATCATGGATTAACTAATGATGAAAAACAAGATGAAATCAAAGATAATATTCCAGATGATATTAAACCTATAGAAGGTTTAAATCCTGATGAAAATAAAGAGAAAGACTCGAAAGATGACGATATACCTAAGCGTATAACCAGAACTCATGATGATGATGATGGTGAAGTTCAAGATCCTTTCTTTAAATTACCTGCTACTTTAGAAAAGTATGAAAATACTAATAATAATTTAAACTCTGAAGGTGAAGAGTTGAAATTAGAATTGATTAATTATTTACAAATCAGTACACAAAGACAACAAGAGTATATCAAGAATTTAACTGAGTTGAGAATGAATATTGTTAGAGCTAATAGGTTAAAGGGTACGTTGTTGAAATGGGGTAAAGAAATGTATGACAAAAAGTAGGTCAGGAGTATTCTCCCAGATTAGTTTTATATACGTTGGGGTTCTCTACTGTCTTCTTGTCTTAGTTTGAGTTAAACTTCTGAAATCAATGAATACAATTCCCAATCCACACTTGAAGAGATTTTCATAACTGATATTGCAGAATGTATGAAATTTGACTAGGTCTAGAGAATGCTTCATAACATTTCAATTCACACTTTACCAAAATCACCATAAAAATTTGAACAAGAAAGCAAATGTAACATCGATCCAAATAGGTTAATATCTTGTCACTTTCCCCACCTCTTTAAGTCTTTCACTAAACGCTGCAAACTTGTTTGACTCAGCCTCTAAACTCCCTCTAGTTCATCTTTCAACTGTTTATCTTCAAAAAGTATGACAATTACAGTTAAATCGTTAGATGCGTAGTTTGATTTGGATCTTTTAAATCATTGAACATAATGTATAAATCCGCATGGTTTCCAGAACAGAAGTCGTGTGCGGTTGTTATACTTCGGAACCACTATTTAGGCAAGTTATAAGACTCTCACTCAAAGATCAATGGGTGGAGATTTTAACATCCTTTCGATCATGTAAAGAAGTAGTTCTAGAAGACCTGGCGAAGAGAGCCAAAACTAAATAATATCATCACTAAATTACCCTGGTCTCACATCCTATCCCTAAAAACTAAACTAAAGAAACAGTCCCCACAAGCAAGACCCAGTTAACCTAAGTAAAGTCCAACCAAGACGTTAATCCTCTATAACTATCAGTATCATGCTTACGTAATCCAGTATCATCGTCGCGTTAACCGCGTAACACGCGTTTGAAAAATTCAAATTATATATCAAAATGTTAGAAGGTAAATTTGATGAAGCATCATTATTAAAGAAAATCGTTGACTCTATTAAAGACAGTGTCAAGTTATGTAACTTCAACTGTACCGAACATGGATTGACTGTTCAAGCCGTCGATGATTCTCGTGTTTTATTAGTATCATTATTAGTTGGACAAACTGCGTTCAGTGAATATAGATGTGATAGAGATATTACGTTAGGAATTGATTTAGAATCATTCAGTAAGATTTTGAAATGTGGTAATAATGAAGATTTCTTAACTTTATTAGCTGAAGATAAACCCGATAATGTTATGACGATTTTCGAAGATAAGAAAAAGGATAGAGTTAGTGAATATTCATTAAAATTAATGGATATTGATTCTGATTTCTTAAATATTGACGATATGGAATACGATAGTGTTATAACTATGCCATCCACTGAATTCTCTAAAATCGTCAGAGATTTGAAGAATTTAAGTGAATCTTTAAATGTTGTAGTTACTAAAGATTCTTTTAAATTTAGTAGTGATGGTGAAAGTGGAAGTGGTTCAGTTGTTTTAAAACCTTATAGTGATATGGATCATCCTGAAGAAAGTATTAGTGTTAATTTAGAAAATCCTGTTGATTTAACTTTTGGATTGAAATATTTAAATGATATTATCAAAGCTACTGCTTTATCCAGTACTATTACTATCAAATTAGCTGATAAAACTCCAGCTTTATTCGAATATAAGTTAGATGCTGGTGGTTATTTAAGATTTTATTTAGCTCCTAAATTCGATGAAGATGATTAGGTGTAGTTAATGTATTTACTATAAACGTATTCTTTCGAAGTGGTGTTAACCTTTCTACTTCAAGTTACACTAAATTTGCTCCTCCTGAGCTGCTCTTAAGAATGTTGACCTCTTCAATGCCCGTTCACTTACCGGTAATATCAACCTAAATGCATCATGAGTATTTAAATAATACTTATATAATCTCTTGACTTTCATAAATCCTAAACTTTCATATAATCTTAAAGCTCCTATATTAATAACTTCAGTTTCCAAACTAATTTCATCAACTTGGTTCTTTTCAATCATTTTTTTAACAGTTAATTTGACTAGCGCTTTAGCTATACCATTCTTTCTATATTTGGTCTCTATAACTAACATTCCTATATATCCACGAATCCGTACATTCTTGTGATCATCGATTTTCGATATTATACAACCGATTATTTCAAAGTCACTATTCTTTACTATATAACAGTATTGAGGCCAGTTATTTAAAAAGTACCAATAAACATAGATAGAGTAAGGTTCACTAAGATTATCGGCTATTAATGAAGATATTTGTTTGAACTGTTGTTGATCTTTTGAGTTGAATTGGAAGTAATGAAATCCATCGACTGTTTCTATAAAGTATTCATCCATACCGCGATTTTCATCATACACTGAGAGCTGAGACAAGACTGGTGATAATGGAAGAGTCTCACATTGGACTGAGATCAATGCCCATATCAATGCTAATGGGTGGTTATGTGTAATTATCAGAGAAGAGGTATAACTGGAGACAAGTCTAGGCCCAACACTAGGCCTACACTACCCTAGAGCTCTAACTAACCAGCCACTCTTAGGTCTCAGTGTCTCTTGGCTATCACGCAGCACTTCGGATCAACGGTTGAATCCAAATATTTCCTAAAATTACCGGGGTTCCCCATACTTTCTTAAAAACCGAATATATTTTCACAGGTGGCATAATTTAAGCATTGGCAGATTTTTAAACCGAACTTTACAGTTTCTAGAATCATTCTAACTTAATTTTAACTTATCATAACCTCATAGCAATTATGTCCTCGACTAACAGTATGGTTTTGCTACATTACATCAACACTCAATTACATTAACCTTAGTTCTAGTGGTGTATCCAGAACCTTCTATTAGCAATTAGATACTGGCTCTAAACATTTTGCTATTAATATTGAATGTTTCATATTACATAATCAGAAAAATGTTCCGGGTCAAAGTGATCCAGTTATTCGGACTTACATTGCTAACATAATGAACATCAACGATATCACCCAATGTAAGCATTGGAACATCTTAAATACCTTAAACTATATAAACGTATGATACTTTAACCAGTTAAACGCATAATCCCCGAATTAGGTAATTGGTGTTTGGTGATACCCTTCTCAAATGTTGCATTTTTCTATAAGGTGATGGTTTAAATTTTCAGAGATTTCGACATTTTAGTATAAAAGGGGAGTAAAGTCCCATTTTTTTTTTTCTCTTTCTCTTGTTATATATTTTTTTAAATTAAATTATTTAAATCAATTAAGATCAATTAATCGATAATATGTCAGTATTAGATGTTTTAAAAACCAAAAGTGGTGTTATCTATGGTGATGACGTTCGTCAATTATTCTTATACGCTCAAAAACATCAATTTGCAATTCCTGCAATTAATGTTACTTCATCCTCAACTGTTGTTGCTGCTTTAGAAGCTGCTAGAGATTCTAAATCTCCAATCATCTTACAAACTTCTCAAGGTGGTGCTGCTTACTTTGCTGGTAAAGGTGTTGATAACAAAGATCAAAATGCTTCTATTGCCGGATCAATTGCTGCTGCTCATTATATTAGAGCCATTGCTCCAGCTTATGGTATCCCAGTTGTCTTACACACTGATCATTGTGCTAAAAAATTATTACCATGGTTTGATGGTATGTTAAAAGCTGATGAAGAATTCTTCGAAAAAACTGGTCAACCATTATTCTCATCCCATATGTTAGATTTATCTGAAGAAACTGATGATGAAAACATTGCCACTTGTGTTAAATACTTCAAAAGAATGGCTAGAATTGGTCAATGGTTAGAAATGGAAATTGGTATCACTGGTGGTGAAGAAGATGGTGTTAATAATGAACACGTTCAAAAAGAATCCTTATACACTTTACCAGAAACCGTTTACAAAGTTCATGAAGCTTTAGCCCCAATTGCTCCAACTTTCTCAATTGCTGCTGCTTTCGGTAACGTTCACGGTGTTTATAAACCAGGTAATGTTCAATTAAAACCAGAAATCTTAGCTGAACATCAAGCTTATGCTAAAAAACAAAGTGGTTCATCAAACGATAAACCATTATTCTTAGTTTTCCATGGTGGTTCAGGTTCATCTCAACAAGAATTTGATACTGCTATCAAATCAGGGGTTGTTAAAGTCAATTTAGATACTGACTGTCAATATGCTTACTTAACTGGTATTAGAGATTATGTCTTAAACAAAAAAGATTACTTATTATCACAAGTCGGTAACCCAGAAGGTGAAGATAAACCAAATAAGAAATACTTCGATCCAAGAGTTTGGGTCAGAGAAGGTGAAAAGACTATGTCCAAGAGAATTACCGAAGCTTTAGATATTTTCCACACTAAAGGTCAAATCTAAGTAGTTAAAATATAAGTTATTACGCTATTCCTATGCCATATATTGTACGCTCCAATTCTTTCTTCTACGCTCTAGCTTGTGCCATTTCTTCAATATTTACTCCAAGAGAACCTCACACTATTCATCCACCACGATTTCACAGCCAATCCATCTTGGCCATACTCAATAATATTACGTTTATTATATACAACCCCTCTACTATTATATACACCAGACACCACACAAAATACACAACCAAGTCAAAGTAAACAATGAACCGTCGTCTACTTAGTCTCTTTCATGTACAGCTTAGCCTTAATATATTCCGGCATCTTATTAACATTAAACTCTCGGTGATACTGTAACTCCTTACCCAATAACTGATTAACTTTGAAAAACTTTACCACACACCTATCCACACAGCTCTGTTCTCCCGTAGCCAAATCCTCCTCTCCATAAACATGGTTGATACATTTCTTAGCACAAGTATCAAGAACATTATTAAACACCATAGCTTGAGCTTCATATTGAATCAGAGCTATTTTAATTTTTTCAGGATCAACGTTCTGAAACGTTGATTGGCCTCCCATAAAAAGACTCATATTATTGTGGTTATTGTAATTGTATGATACTGACTATTAGAGTTTTATCTAGTAGTAGTTAGCGTGAGAATTTTCGAATTCGCATCTCCAATGCATATTCTCTTAGTCAATGATGATGGCCCTTTGGATGATAAGTACTGTCCATACATAAAGTACTTGGCAGATCAGATCAAAAATCAAGGTTGGAAGTTGTCAATAGTTGTACCTAATCAACAAAGATCGTGGATTGGAAAAGCTCATTTCGCTGGGAAAGTCTTAACTCCCACATATATTTACACAAAGCCTAGCACGGAATTAGAGAATGAGAAAGTTAATGAATATCAAGGTCCTTATGATCAACAACAAAACTTGGCTGATCATCTTGAATGGGTTTTAATTGATTCTACACCTGCTGCATGTGTAGATGTTGGACTCCGGTTGTTTCCTGATGTAGATTTAGTTATATCAGGACCAAATTTCGGTAAAAATTCAAGTAACTTATACATCTTAGCTAGTGGGACCGTAGGAAGTGCTATGGAAGGGGCTTTACACGGTAGAAAATCTCTTGCTATAAGTTATAGTTATAGTCAAATTCATAGCTTTGATGAAATTAAGAATGCTAGTAAAATGGCTATAAAGGTTATTGATTATTTATATAACAACTGGAATGATGGTGTTGAATTGTATACGATAAATATTCCATTAGGACCTGGTGTTTTAAACCTGAAGGTTTATTTTGGCCCCATTTTACGCAATAAGTATAGTCAGTTCCTTTATGAAGATATTGGCGGACAATATAAATGGAATCCGAACTTTGTGGAAATTCATCGTGATGGTCTTAAGGACTTTAATCATAGTGATAATAGAATTTTATTAGGTGGCGATATTAGTGTGACACCTATGAGAGCAGAGTTCTGTCAAGTAGAGCCATTAGTTGGAGAATTGCCTCTAACTAAGTCAGCTAATGATGATAAGAAGTATTGTTTGTTAGATACTGATCAGTCTAATTATATCTTTGAGCCTATAAAACTCGGGTTTGAAAAATATGGTATCAAAGTCACTAACGACAAGTCTATACTCAAAGATTTATCATCAACTAAGGTTTATCATTATGCTGAATATGAAGACCTTGATTTCGATTTAATCTCCAAGTATCCTTCAAACTATTTGATTCCAACATATGTCTACCGTAAAGCATTGATAAGAAAGAACTATTTAGCCAATACCATCCACCATTATATTGTCAAGCACCCAAAACTGATTTTACATACCAGTTTTCCCAAAACTTATTTCTTTGACTTGGATTACGCTGAGTTCTTAGACGATGCTTTGGATGAATGTTATGAATTAAGAGATGAAGTTGAAAACTCAGAGAAGTTATGGATCTTAAAACCCAGCATGAGTGATAAAGGTCAAGGGATTAGGTTATTCAAAACCATTGACCAATTGCAAGAAATCTTTAATCTGTTTGAAGAAGACGAAGACGAAGGCGATGATGAACCTGAAGAAAACGGGGTTATAACTTCCCAGTTAAGACAATTTGTCGTCCAAGAGTATATGGAGAACCCATTATTATTACCAAGCTATAACAACAAAAAGTTTCATTTCAGAGTTTATGTAGTGGTCAATGGCGATTTCCAAGTATTTGTATATAAGCAATTACTTACATTGTTTGCTGAGTCAGCATTTGAAATCAGAAACTCGGACGATAAAATTCCTATGGACGGACATTTAACTAATTCATGTTTACAATCAGATCCATTAGTTGAATCATTCTGGGACCTTAAAGATTTAACTTTATTCCAAAAGAATATCATTTATAATAAAATCTGTCAAATTACTAGAGAAACTTTTAGAGCTGCACAAGGTGATACTATCAACTATCAAATCATTGAAAATGGTACTGAAATCTACGGAATTGATTTTATTGTCAATGAAGATTTGGATTTACAACTTTTAGAAGTTAATGCGTACCCTGATTTCAAACAAACTGGTAATGATTTAAAGAGTCTTATATATGGGTTATTTGATTCTGTGATTGGTGAAATAATTGTTCCTAAATTACAAGGTAATCTGAGAGTACCAAAAGATTCAGATTTGACTCAAGTATTGCCTTAGTTAGACAGTGGACATAACTATATAGATCTAATAATAGAGCGTTATACGCGCATACCCCAAAATAATACGGTTTAAGTCTTAAAAGTACTTAATGGTTCTTATTTAAAAGGTCTCTATTCTCTGCCATAAGTAATAATGACTGGCCTTATCGAATATACTCTGGCTTCAGTTACATCATAGAAGGCTTACACCGATTATCGCGGTCGTGTCCCGTCGCAGTGAGAAAAAATCGACGAAAAATTCTGTGAAATTTTTCAGGTCACAGAATAATATAAACCTTTAAATCTACACATAAATTCCTGTATAATATTATCAGATATTATATAACATAATAAATAATAATGTCAGGACGAAAATATAAAAATCAACTGAAAAAATCTTCCAATGGGAGTGTTGATGGTACTACACATTCAAATATAAATGGTGGATCAGGATCCAGTGAATTGTCAAATTTAAAAGAAATGTTCCCAGATTGGACAACTGATGATTTACAAAGTTTGTTAGTTGAAACTCCAGATTTTGAAAAAGTTGTTGATTTAATTGTTAGTGGAAAAGTTTCAAAATGGGAATCAACTTCTACCAAAAAAGATACCAAACGTAAAAAAGATTTAGACCTGAATGAAATTGTAAATAATATATCACATCAAAATAATAATCATTCATCTAATAATGTTCAAGTATCTAAAAAGCCATTACCAAGAAAAAAACCTATTAAAAAGAAGGAAAAAGATTCAATTAATGCCACAAGTACGAATTCCAATAGTGCAAATATAGTAAATAGTGCTGGTCCAGCCGCAGTTGCTGCTGCCACTACAGCTGCTTCTACCATACCTACTTCGTCGGCACCTTCAGCTCCAGTTGCTGGAAGTTCATGGGCTGCTGCTTTATCTGAAGATAAAAAAGAAGTACCAAAACCTGCACCAAAAGATAATGAAATTAAAGAATCGAAAGAACCAAAAGAAAGGTCTAAAAAGAAGAGAGAACCAAGAGAATCAAAGGAAACAAAGGAAAAAGATCCAAAAGATAAAAAAGGTCCAAAATCTCCTGTCAAAGAAGAAAAACCACAACCTGCTGCCACATCTTGGGCTTCTATGTTAACTCCAAAACCAAAACCACAACCTGCACCAAAGAAGAAAGTCGATAAAAAGATTGAAAACATTCCAATCGAAGAAATCCAAAATTCCATTCCAAAAGTTCCTGAACCACAAACTGAACCAACTCCTGCTAAATCTGAATCAGTTCCTGAGACCATTGAAGTTAAAGAAACCGTGGTTGAAACCGTTAAGGAAACCGCTGATTCTAAACCACAAGTTGAAGTTGTTAAGGAAGTTGAAGTCAAAGAAGAACCATCTGTTATTTTACCAAACAATAACAACTTAAATAACATTGGTGTTACATTCGGATCCCTTGGTGGTGAACCAAAAGCTGATGATTATCAATATTATTACAAACAGGCTGAAGCTCAACAAGCTCAAGCTCAACAACCTCAACCATCAGCTCCTCAACAACAACCACAACAACCTCAACAACCTCAACAACCTCAACCTCAACAAACAGCTCAACAACCACAATCACAAGCTCCACAAGCTGGTCAAGCTGCTCAAGGACAAACTCCTCAACAAGCTCCAGCTCAAGCACCAGGTCAACCACAACAACCAGGTCAACCAGCTTATCCTTATGATTACTACAACTATAACCAAACCCCACAAGTTCAAAATTCTCAAGTTCCAGGACAATATGGAGGATATCCAATTGACTACAACAATTACAATCAAATGTTAGCCGCACAATTAGCAGCTTTACAAGTTCAACAAGCTCAACAACCAAACGCCGCTACCCCACAAGGTCAAAATAATTCAAACTCTACTGGTACCCCAAGTAAATATGAACAAAGCCCAGTTAATTTGAATCAACAACCTTACTTACAACAACCTCAACAACAATATCCAAATGTTCAATTACCTCAACAATCTCAACAACCTCAACAACAGGTTCCAGGTCAAGTTCCAGGACAAATTCCTGGTCAAATCCCCGGTCAAATTCCAGGTCAACCTTTTGGATATCCTTATTATTATAATTATTTCAACCAATATGGATACACCAATGCTCCAGGACAACCAGGACCTCAATCTCAATCTCAACCCCAATCTCAAGGTCAAAGTCAATCAGGACCTCAGTCTCAAGGTAATCAACAACAGCCAGCTAGTCAAGGTTCTAACACTCCAAGTGGTCAACCTATTATTCCCCAATATAATGGGTATCAACAATATCCACAATTTGGGTATCAAAATTCTAGCCAATATAATAATAGTTGGTATTAGTTAGGTATGTAAAAATGTATACGCCTTATGGTCGGTAATTTGCTTCTATAGAGAGTTTATCTTATTTCTTACTTGTATGTACGTTATCTATTGAATATTTCGTAATATTTTGTTTAATGTCCATGTTCTTGTGTCGCTATGTAAGTTCATCTTTCTGTCGTTTATGTCTTCATATGATAGAGTTTTGTCCCATTGGACAAAACTCTCGTGATTTTTGCAGCCATTGTAAAGGCTAGAATTCACAAACAACTTAGAAACATTGAAAAGCTCAGAACTACATATCTTGCCCTACAAAAAACTAAATTACAACTCTGGTAAGCTAATCCCGAACCCAATTGAACGGTTAATAGCCTCAACGTACCAACCCTAATCTCATCACAGTAAACCTCAGCACAAGACGAGAACGCGCGTAAAAATCATCCTTAAAAATTATCAATACATAGTAGAAACTCCTTAGTACATAATTTACTAACATTATTTACTAAGAGTTTTTACCCATAGTAAAATAATTTAGTGAGGAAAATAATTATCAATTATAAAAGGTCAGAAATCAAACAATTAATCTTGTGGTATCAATGGGTGATCATTTGGTCAATTAATTAAGTTTCCAACCATATTGAATCATGAGTTATTCATTGAAACTAAGTTATCATTAATAGTATATCGACACCATAGTTAAGGGTTGCAAAAATGAGAATTGTGAGAAATTATCAACAACCTATAAATTAAGAATATCATTAGTTTAAGTAAGAATCAATTAGATGTTAAATCGTCATCAACGAATCACCAAGTTTTAACCTAGTGGTCCCATGAAAAAATCATTGGAAAAATGAAAAATGTGGGAATTGAAAATGTTTTAGAGATTTGACAGTTTGGAGATAATTGAGGTGCTCTCCATAGTTAAAGCAATTTTTCAGCGTACGACATCTAAATGTGAGCGACACATGCGGTTTTAATGTAACCCCTAACAAAAAAACCGCTAACAAATTTCTGAGAAAACGCCTATTAACACCAAAAATTATTAGGGAAAATTTCAAAAAAAAATAAAATGTCGCAGTTTGTTTATTTTGGTTTTTTTACCCACCCAGCACACACACCTCTGGGACTCTATATAAATGATTATAATCTCCCACATTAAGTTTTTTTTTCTTTCTTCTGTTTTATAACTTACAGTTTAATTTTAACAATGGCTGAAAGAAAGAAAGCTTCAAGAAAGAAGAAGGATCCAGATGCTCCAAAAAGATCATTAAGTGCTTATATGTTCTTTGCTAACGAAAACAGAGATATCGTTAGAGCTGAAAACCCTGGTATTTCATTCGGTCAAGTTGGTAAATTATTAGGTGAAAAATGGAAAGAATTAAGTGCTGACGCTAAAGCTCCCTATGAAAAGAAAGCTGAAGATGATAAGAAAAGATATGAAAAGCAAAAACTTGAATATGCTAAAAAGAACTCATAATCTATGAGCTTGTAGTATTAAAAGTATTGTAATTTATGTTTATTAGTTGAATGTATTTTAAGAAGATTTTTTCTCTATGTATCTTTGGTTGTTCCTTAAGGGGTTCTCTTTTAGTTTAAACCAATGATTGAAGTATTGGGTTAATATCGGGGTAAAGATATTCTATTCAATTGTTCTTTACAAGCCCCAGTAAGTCGATGCGGAATTGTACAGGAACGGTTGCTTTAAACTTAACATTAAGTAACACCACACAATCGTACGATATGGGGAAAAAGAAGCTAATAATTATATACAGCAACACTCTTAATTATTAATTGAACCTATTTGATCCTTGCACACATCTAAATCATGCTTCTAGCTCATACTTCTATTGTCTGGTATTACCACAGTGAATTGCGAAGTAACGGGCGTAAGAGATTTATCGGCATGAAAATTATTGCGAAATGGTCCCAAGTCCTTACTTAAATAGTGATAAACATTCATTTGCCTACGATACTGCTAGAGTTAGATGGCCAAAGATAGTCAAAGGATGTATTGAAGATTTACCAGGCTTAACTAGTTTAAAAAATCCGGAAATTTTGAACGAATTACATCAATTGCTTGACACAATCGATGCGGATGCAAGTGTTGAACCATTCACATCGGAAGAAATCAAATTGAATTCTGATTTGAAAGTTTACAATGAATATTTAAGTGCCAATGGTCCATATACTTGGAAAACTGGACCTTGGCTTTATTTAGAGTGTCACTTGTACCAATACATTAATAATATTTTCTTAAAGTATGGAGTCTCCATTGATATATTTGCATCTATGAAACAATCCACCTTGGTTTCAAGTGAATTAGGTATAATTGAGTTGTGTAAGAAGATCAGTGATTTTGACTTCCGTGGTATCAAACCAAATGATAAATTGATTTATTTTAAAGAATTTATTGATATCTCGCTTTGGGGGAATTCTACTGATTTATCATTATTAGCAGGTAATGTTACATTAGAAGATATTAAATCAATTCAAGGTGAAGAAACTCGTAAGCTGAACGAGAAGAATATTTTGATCAATGACACATCCAAGCTTTACGAGTATTTAAATACTCAACCTGGTGGTATAATTGATATTATCTTGGATAATTCTGGATTTGAATTATTTAGTGATATTGTTTTGGCTATTTATTTAATTGAAACCGGGTTAGCATCAAAAGTTAATTTCCATTGTAAATTGATTCCTTGGTTTGTAAGTGATACTTTACCAAAAGATTTTGATGATCTTTTCACTGAATTAGAGAAATTCAATGATGAGGCTGTTTCTAAATTCGTTCATACTTCCAAGAATTACATCACCAATGGAATTTTCAACATTAAAACTGACCAATTCTGGACTTTACCCTTACCATATTGGGATTTACCAAATTATCCTGTTTACAATCAATTCAAATCACTGAAATTATTGATCTTCAAAGGGGACCTTAATTATAGAAAACTTGTAGGAGACGTTGCGTGGCCAAAAACTACGCCATTCACTGAAGCCATTCAAACTTTAAGTGATGCTGGATTACCATTTGTAACTTTAAGAACCTGTAAAGCTGATGTTACTGTTGGTTTAGACCAAGGAGTTGAAGAAAAATTAGTAAAGAGTGATGGTGAATTTTGGTCAAGTAGTGGTAAATTTGCTGTTGTTAACTTCTTTAACCCTGCAGCCATTTAAATAGTTCTATAGAAATCAATCATAGATATACATTGCCTCTATACGATTTTGACCCTAAATATCAACCTAAACATCACCAGCTTTTCTTGAATTACATGCAACAATTTTAAACTTATCAACGCTGACTTGATCGTTCAAATCAGTATTCCCAGCATCACTCAATTTGATCGAGACATTTTTAATTATAAAAGTCCAAACATCATCACAGAATCTATAGGTACTTAGGTCACCCTTAAATGTCAACTTCGATTTTGCTATATTTGCTTCGGGTTTCAATAAATCAGAAACTATCCTATCGAAGTTGGATAATATGGTCATAGCCAATTGTGGTTGGATTTTCTCATCGGATATGAGTTGATCTAATGCATCTGTCAACGTAGTTCCAACGGTAGATCTTCTATATAATTCGTAGTACCCTGGATTACTCATGGTGAGATTGAGAAGTTTACAAAGAAAAGTGCGGATGATGTTAAGTAGATTTGTTGCATGGAGGAGGGGAGTAGATGACCCGGACCAAATATAAACTATCTCTAGAATAACTCTGGCAAAGCAATACTAATTCTCTACGTACAAGCACTATAGAAGTTTGGTGCTATTCCACTACCTCTTATGACCACAGCAGAAACCCTCGCAGAATTTTGAGCGACAATGACAGAAGCTAATGAAACTGTCAATCAAAAGTATACGAAATTAATAAATCAATACAAGTCTATTCAAAATGATCCAAGGATGAAAAATTCCTTAGAGTTTCAAAAAGATTTATCGTCACTTATAAGTCAATTTGAAGTCATAGATCGGATGATTATCAATCTTGACTTGTTTAGTGACAATGAGTTCATTGAAGAGATCAATGTGAATTATCTACCATTTCTTAATGTGGATTACTTCCTAGGCGAGTTATACCTTAGTAAAATGTCAGACAAAGATGTCAATCATATAGGGATTGAGTACAAAGAAGAGAATCTAAATAAAAGTAAAGAATTATATAATAGGTACTTGCAACGATTGAATGATTTAGAATTATTAAATCCCCTTCAGTTGAAACAAAGACAAGGGTACCTTCTAACCAGAGAAGAGAAAATACAACAGTATAAATACGAAAAAGAATTAAAGCATAAAATTGAAGAAATTGATAACATTAAAGATGAAGATGAGAGACGTCAAATTTATATCGATGAAATTAATTTGTATATCATTAGTAGTTTAACCCAATTAGGGTTGATTGATATGGAATTAGCAGTTTTAAGTAACCGACCAAAAGGCCCAAAGATTGAAGAAGTCATTGAACCAGAATCAAAACCAAAATCTTCAATTGATGAGTATAGTGCCAGATTAGATAAGATCCCACAGAATCAAAAGATTAATCAATTACTTAAGAATGGTAAGATTCTTCAACCTTTTACAATCACCAGAAAAGAATTAAAGTCAAAGGTTTTCGGTACAGGTCAAGTTCTTCCATCAATGACTGTAGAAGAGTATTTAGACTACGAGTTGGCTAATGGGAAGATGTTACAACCAGAAGAGCCATCAAAGGGAGAAGATGATGAGGATGAGGATGATGAAGAGGAAGAGTTGAGGAAACGTGAATGGGATGATTGGAAAGACGATAATCCTAAAGGACTGGGTAACACTATGAACTTAGGATAGACTTGGCCCGCAGGGAATGGGGGTCTGGGGTAATAATTAGGGAACCAAAGTTAATACTGCTGTTCTCGCAATTTCTATACGCATAATGTACATACTTCATTTACTTATGATAATACCGTACGCTAGTGCAACACTAAACAATCAATTCGATAATCAGTTCGACTATCAATTAGACAATCAGAACCTAGACCTTGCTTGGTTAAACAATTGCCTCGAACCAACTTCTACAAAACTTATTACCAATGGTTTTTCGCTATCTTTAGTATCAACAAATGACAGTATAGTGAGTCATGATTTTAGAGGAATAAAGGATTGTTTGAGTCAATTGCCTGAAGAGGAGTATGTGAAAATCGATGTTAGATTACATGGATATCCCGAACATAGTGGGGGTATGATACATGTTTATAAAAACGGTGATGTCAGAAGTTTAAGGGTGAGACAAGGATTTGAACATCTTCCTTTAAGTTATGGGGTTACAAAGTCCTCTCCGATTTAGGTCTGGTGTATATTAAATGTCTATATATGAATATGGTTTATGATATCAAAGATAAATATCTTTCATATTCTGCTTTAACATCCTCTAAACTGACTATTCCTCCCACTAATAACCACCTCTCATCATCATTCAAGCACTTCAATCCGTTTAAGATAATGATATAAAACTCTAAAATCTTTAAATGAATTAATTTCAGCGTATCTTGATTGAATTCATTATCAGCCAGTTCAAATTTCTTAATAAACGAGTATAACCCTTCAATAGCTCTACGACTATCATAATGATGAATCCTCCAAGAATAAACAATTTCATATAATGGAATAGAGTCAAGTAAATTAGTTGATTCAATGCATTGTAAGAAGATCTTGTCGATGACCAAGTAGTTGGAGCTAAAGAAATCATCACCAAAAAGTTTGTTTATGGACTTGGACTGAATAAGGTGAAGAACAAGATTCTTGAGATGATCTTGGTAATTTGGTCGATTTTTGAGGTGAAGCAAGGATTCAATGATTTTTGGAAGGTTGAACGACGACAATGATAAGTTGAATAAGTTTTCATAATAATCTAGAGACCCTGTCAACTCAATAGCTTTTGATTCATATTCAATGGCCTTATCGATAAATTCTTGCTTGAACTCTTTGGATATGAAGATCGATAAATTATGATAAAAGCTAGACTCATTAGACTTGTCGATATTTTGTAAGAATTGATTCAAATTGGTGTTTGTGAATTTATGTTGGTTATAATTCAAATTTGAATTTTTGAAGTTTTCAAATTCAATCAACTCAAACCCTTTGGGATCTTTATTAAGAATGTAAATGATTCCAACCAAAAACTTGTTGGTGGAAGTTTGAATCTTCGAAAGAATGTGATAATCAATACCTTTGTTTAATTTGATAAGCTCAAAGATTATATTGATTAAGTAATCCTCATTGGTTATGATGGTATTTAAATAGTTGTACTTGTGAGTGATAGAGCCTTTAATGATTGGTTGATTGAAAAGGATATTTGAATTGAGGATTAAATCAACGATTTTAAAGTTCTGGAATTGTGTCCAGATTTTTTGGATAGATGGAAGGGTTTTCTCTAAGCTAGAGAGGAGGATTATAAGCTTGAGGAGAATCTTCTTATGAATTCTCATTAAATCTTTTATACTGGTAGTTATAAATACTTTATTAAGTAAACTGAGATTGGTTTCGAATGAATCTTCAATTGGTGCAGGTAAAAATGATTGAATTACTTCTTCATTAAGTTCTGTATCAAGGGTGATATCCACATTGAAATTTTCAGTTATATAAGTCAAATCATGATCTGTAAATTCTGATAAATTGAGGACATAATTATAAAGTTTGTTGAATGATTTATTTGACAATTGATTATCTATAGCTGTGAAAATGGTGTTTAGCTTGTTATCAGAAAGTGCTTCAAAATCACTAACATTTCTGGTCAAACCTATTCCATTGGATTGTAGTAATAAAACTTCACCATTGACAATACTAAATCTCAAACACTCTTCACTTATACTCTTATATTCATTAATAATGGATTGTAAAAGAAACCATGGATTCTTATGATCAACTTTACTAACGGTTTCTTTGATAAGAAACTCATCAATCTTATCGAGAACCGACAAGTTCAATCTTTCACGTAAGATGTTTATACTAGTTGTTAAGATCCAGTTATAATTAGAATTCAAAATCTCAATCATATAAAACTCTTGATTGTAAGAATGGAAATCAATTGGATTGGACTTCAAAGCCTTTGTGTCACTTACTTGTAGATTACTATCAAGGGTATAAGTCGTTAAAATACTAGATATATTGGATTTCCATAAAATTGTCAATTCAAGATCTTGAGAACTATTGACATTATAATCTTGAATATAGTATCCTTTAGGTAACTCGATTTCAAAGTTACGTAAGTGTTCTTGTTGATTTAGTATATAAAATTTACCCACAGTTTCTAAGGGATTGGTAGTATAGAAAATCAATTGATCGTTCAGAACTTTAAAGTAATTATTTGGTACTAAGTAATTATCATTATTGAGTGAAATTGAAGACTTTAATTCATGATTATCTAGATCCCAAAACTTTAAGATTTTGTTAACTGAAAGGGTTATCAAACTGCCATTGAAACTTGCAACATCAACCAAACAATCAGTCTTGGTTTTTACTGGTTCAAATAGTTTGAATAACCCTAACCCTTTGGTTTTATCATTAAAATTATAAATATCGAAGTCAGTTAACACGTACAGTCTTTTGAAATGCAAAACTCCACCATCATTTAAACAGATTATGAAGTTTAATTCATCTATTGACTTGAATAAGAAGATTGATGATCTTAATTCAAAAGAATATGGAACAGAAATATTTCCCCATTTTCTGAAATTGGCTATTTCGAATTGGTTTCCTTGGTTTGGTATAAAGTCTTTAAGGTTTATTATCACCGTTATGAAGAAATATTTGTCATCAATAAAGTCAAAGACTAAGTTAACTTCATCATTAGTTTTGATTATATTAATAGAATAACTATTATTCGATATCAATTTATTAGGCAATTGGAGCTCTATGTTCTGTAATTCTACATCCAAATAGTTATTAAATGATAAAGGAGTTAAAATCACCGTTTGTAAATCATTTAATACATTAAATGTTAATGTTTCAATAAACGATTGATGGTTGGTTAAGTTGATGATTTCACCATTGTTTGAGATTTTTTCGATAAATTGTTCATTGATTGTTGGTGGGTGTGATTTAGAAGGATACTTCAACGGTAAACTAATGACCTTTGTTGGTAAATTTGATTTAAATTCATTGATGTTTACGATGGTGTTTGACATCGTTGATGCTCAAACTTTTCTCAGTCTCACCAACTTTACTTCACTCAGTTCATGTCATCAACAGTATTTTATAAATTCATACATCAAAAGTCGCAAAGTACGATTCATTTTGATGGGACAGGGATTAATGTATTTGATTTGAAACACGAAATCATCGTTCAGAATCAATTAGGGGATGGTAATGATTTTGATTTGAAATTATATCATCTGGAACAACCAGATAAAGAATACGATCAAGATCAAGATGTTATACCCAGATCATCCTTCGTTATAGCTAAAAGAGTACCGGCCGCTAGTAAAGTTAGTAGGTTTGGTAATGCATCACGGTATGTTAGTGGTAAACCTCGTGTTAATCGTAAAGCTTTAAATAATGCTAATAGTGCTGTGAATAATGATTTATTAGCCAACCAACAAACCATTGATGAAAACTTAAGTGAAGAAGATAAAATTAAAATGATGTTTGAAAATCAAAATACGGCATGGGCCCAAACCCAAGATGAATTAAGTCATCATAAAGTCATTTATAATAAACCAAATGCCCCAGTTAATCCTGAAGATATCCCACCTCCAGGTTATATGTGTTATAGATGTGGAGGAAGGGATCATTGGATTAAGAATTGTCCAGCTGCAAATGATCCTAGTTTCGAAAGTAGAAAATTACGTAAAACCACCGGTATTCCAAGAAGTTATTTAAAGACTATTACTAAAGAAGCAGCTGATAATGATACTGAACAAAAGTTTGTAAGTAATGAAGAAGGAGAGATTATCGATAATCAAGGTAATAAGTACATGATAACTGATACAGGAGAATACGTTATAGCCATGGCTGATTCTAAAACATGGAAAACTTATCAAGAAAAACAACAAAATGCCGTAATGAAATTAAAACAAGAATATGATAATAAAATCCTAGAATGTGTTGATCAAGACAATAAATGGCAGTTTCTTGATCCATTGTCATCTACTAAGAAATTATTAAATTATAATGAACCAATTGTAATGTTACCATGTTGTACCGAACAATCACGATTAGATAAATTAAAGAATTATAACTATAATAAAGATGAACTAGAACAATTATTAATTGATAATGACTTTCATTGTCCTAATTGTAATACTGGTGATAACTTTATTGATAATTTCATTGAAAATAATGATTTAAAGGAAGAGATCAAGAAGTATGTTGAAGATAAAGCCAAGGAATTAGGATTGGAAGATCCTACAACCTCACTTAGTAATGCTATGAAGAGAAAAACTGACGATGAAAGTAGTCAAGATGTTAAGAGACAGAATGTTGGAATGTTTCCTTTTATACCAGGTATGCCATTTTTCATGCCAGGAATGGGATTTCCTATGATGCCACCTACCTAACCTCAAGAACGACTTCACGAACAACTCCTTTAAAAAATTTTTGATTGAAGTATTCAATACCGAGTTGTTTGTTCATAGAGTTCTACGTGTGTCTCAATGTATATACTGTATAATAAATATTACCCGGACAAAAGTCTTCTCACAAAAACTCTCGAGAACCTCTGAAAATTTTTCAACCCTCTTAGTATGTAACAAATAATGAATTGTTTCTTTATTAGGATGATCCAAATAATCAATCAAACTAGAGTTTGTGACTAAAGGAATGATCACAACATTATTATGCATGGCTTACTGATCCAAAGAAACAATTCATTAACTTTATTGTTAACATTATACTAACATAGTAGATATTTATAAGTATGTTTAATTGAATTTAAATGATGAATTTAAAAAACACAAGCTGGAATTACCAACTGAATCTCTATGATTGAGACCGTTTTTGCAACATCCTGATTCTAATTCAATATTGAATTTATACTAACATTAGATTTTCTTATTGTATGTAAATACTAGGAAGAATTATTGCACTGGGCACTGATATTATATGAGTGACAACGCATATTTGTAGGCCTCAGAAACCTACTTTAACTGATTGTATTAATACTAACATTAGCATTAATTGTCAAGTTATAAAGTGATTCTTCAATAATTGAGTGGTCTTAATTATTGAAAAACCTTGTTAAGACTTTTTTAGTATGTAGAATATTATCTTGATAAGATGAACCCATAGATGACGAGTCAGATTCGGGTAATCCGCTGATGACAACCTTTTTTAATTACCATTCATGCATAACTGATCAAGATTTTTCATTTTATAGATCATACTAACAATTTAGTCTAATATATTTGATATAAAGAATATAGAATTTTAAAAGATGATTTGAAAAAATTGACAAGCATATGTCTGATTCTTAAGAAGATAACTTTTTCCTGTCTGATAAGATTTTATATTTCTAGATACCTTTTAAAATTGGATATTAGAGTATGTATATAAATAATCAAGTTTATGATGATTTACCACTTTTTCACGACGGTCTACTGCGTATTAGGACTTGTAATCCTTTTACTTTGATGATCAATTAGGCCTTGACCGGCCGTGGTTCCTGAAATTTGATGTTTATTTACTAACTTTAGTATGTGACCTAATAATCTGAGGAATTGAGCTATGAACCTAGAAGATAAAGTATTTGGAACTTAGTGTTTCCCTATATCCGTACTTTTTGAGCCTTAATTTGATTTGTTATAACTTTCAAGGTCAGATAATGATTTATCTGGGTTTGTATAGTCCCCTCTTCTCAGTATATAACAGTGAGCTAATATTGTCTTCTCATGATGTTTAAAATGATATAAGATGCAAATGCTCAAGGCTCTTGGAGGATGTGAAGACTCAACTTGGTACCAAATATCTAATCATATCTCTATCAAGTGGTTTGTGATGATGGTCATGATTTTTAGCTATTGCAATAACCAAGCAATTTCTTAAAACATTATGAAAAATACATTTCTCTTTCAAGAATTGTTGGTTCTCAGAAGTTTCTATACTCGGTTAGTGTTAGTCTAATACATTAATGATAAACTCGTTACGTTAAATTTGTACTAGTCACTATACACCTTTTACTGAAATAGCATGATATTGAAAGTATTGCTGAATGAAAGCAAAGAAGGAACGGTGCAGAAATGTGACCTTCCTAGTCATTGTGTTCTTCAATGATAAATGCCCGTAAAAAAAGTCCGGTATTGAATTTGTATGACAATTCATATTTGCAGAATAGTTATTTTGCATCAGCCGCACTATTCATTCATTTCTATCAGCTCCTGGAATTATTTGACAGCGAATACCAGAGTAGAGGTTCTTTACTTTGTTCAGAAGAATATAGACCTAGGTCCTTGTAACCGGTTCGGGGTTATAAATTCAAAGCCATCGAGATCTAACTGTCATGCTGACTGCCCCTCCCTCTTAAAACTTACTCTTTTTGACACATTCTATACATAAGCGATGTTGAACTTATGTTCATACCAAAGATCAATATCTTAGTCAATAAAACACCACAGTTCACCCACCATAATCTTAAAAATGGGTTGGAAAATAATGGGGGATAGTTCGCTCAGGATTTCCTTAAAAAGCATACGGCTCAGTGCGAGATTATCAATGTACTTTGAATCAAGTCCTAACAAATCTAAAGATTACCCTGATACACCCCCATCCTATGACAATTCAATTGCATCAAGTACTAGTTCTATAAACACAAGCTCACTTACCACTAATTCAAGTGTCCCCCCACCAATTCATCGTCAAAGTAGTAGTAGTATACTTAGAAGTGGGAACAGTCTGATCCATGCCTTGAGTCAGAATTTGAAGAATCTGAATACAAGAACTCCCCAGAAAAAGAATGTTCCTTATAGGCCAGCACCTGAACAACAAGCGTTCATTGATAAGTTAGGGTGTGATAAAGTTGGTAAGAAGGTGACGGCTTTATCCACTACAACTTCAGGAACTCATACTGAGTATTTTGATGTGCTACCATCGTTTCAAATGTTTCAGTCGATTCTTAAAAGAGACGATGACCAGTTTAATGAAAATTTAACCGTAACACCACCGGAGTATGGTGATACGGCAAATTCGTCACCTACACCACCAAATCTATCCCCTGTCAATAGTTTAACTCCAGTGGGTAGCGGGCATGATTTGAGTGGTATAGACAGTAGACTTGAGGATTTGGCTGTGAATGAGCCGATAGAGGAAGAAGAGAATTACATATTCAGTGACAATGATGACGAAGGACTACAGACAAGTACTAGTCATAGTTCAACAAATGTTCATGATACTTATGGACATACGGTTCTTGATAACATTGATAAATTACCCAAACAAAATGCATCACCTATTGATATACAAATCTACGTCACTAAAGAAGTTCCTGAACCCCATCAGCCTAATGAACATGAAACAAGACTTAAAGAGTACTCAAATGGTGATTTGGTTAATGGGTACTTATACATCACCAACACATCATCTAAACCCATAAAATTCGGTTTGTTCACTGTGAGTTTAGAGGGAACCATCAAAGCATTTGAACGGAAAGGCAATCCTGATGATTTTTCCAGTAATAGGTTTAGTAAAGTGTTGATGAAGAAAATATTAAAGATGTATGATTTGAATGCATCTTATAATATTACCCATGTTCCTAATAGTGCAGGAATCGAATATGAAACTTATGGGATCGATAAATACGATAATTGCCAAATAGGATTACCATATGAGCGGGTCATTTATCCCGATCAGAAGTATAAGAAATTTTTTACGTTCAAGTTCCCTGATAAATTATTGGACACCACATGCTCATCCGATGTGTTACCCCATATATTACCACCACCCTCATTTGGAATAGATAAAACATCATTTAATGGCCAAGCTGATAATATAGAACTAAATAAAGCATTGGGGTATGGATTTATGGCAACTAAAGGTACACCATTAATGACTAAGGATTATGCATTTGATGATATGAGTGTTAGTTATAGTATAGAAGCCAAGTTTATCGATAAGTTGAATAACAAATCCGATTCATTAAGTCATAATGAAATCAATGAACTGAGTAATGAGAAAGACTATATAATATCTTCTCATAAACAATATTTTGTTAGATTTGTCCCGGATTTGAAGCAATCATTATCTTACTTTAATGAAGAGATTATCTTTGGTAAGGAAACTTATGGAAGTATTGGAATCGATGGGAAGTTATTTAGAAATTATTTGTATCTCACTACTTGGAGGTATATCAATAATTTAAATTCCTTAGTTGAACAAGAAATCGATTCAAGATTAACTAAACAGGAATTGAATCCTGATGATATTAAACATAAGAATTTGATTGTCGATAACTTCAATAACACAACTATCCAGAGTGAATCCTTATTACACAAACAACGGAATATTGAGAATAACGTGGTGTATGATGATAAGTTCTTTACTGAAAACAGAATGATTGGTAATAAATCGCCAATAGATGTTTATGGCAAAAAGAAGAAGAAACTTTTAGCATCAGTGGTAAAGATTGGGACCCTGAAAATCTACGTTAGAGTTCCATCACAACCACTCACATATAATTCACCCAAATTAGTTATGAAGTACAATATGGAGAAGAAGTCATCTAATGAGCTTTTACCTGTTAATAGTATATCCAATGATCATGTGAGTCAGGTTTACAATCGTATAGATGACGATATGGCTAAATCTGTTAATGTTAGTTTAACATTCGAGTGTTCGGATACGGTGTATAGTCCACCTGACATTGCTAGTATTGACATTAATATTGTTGCATGGTCATTCAAATCAGATTACCCATTGCCATTTGAATTTGAATACGATTTCTTCTATGAGTCTTTACATGAAACTCACGTTCATGATAATGATGATATGGTCAAACATAATTTACAGCTGATAAAATCCCAAACGGCTAATTATATTCAATTTTTGAAAGCCAACAAGACATTTATATCCAAGAATTCATTCCTTTATTTGAAATCTATAACCACTTTGGGTATAAAGAAAGATACAATCAATGATTATTTCAAACCTATAACCAGTTCAAGTCATCCTAACGTCTTTAAAGGGGAATGGAAAGGTAGCCAAACTACCAGAGGTATGAACTTTATAAAAAGTTTCGATTTACCTTTGAAAGTGGTCAATAAACATAATATTACCTTAACACCAAGTTTCCAAAGTTGCTTAATGGGAAGGCTTTATTGTTTACAGGTGGTGGTAAAGTATAAGGGAGAAGAGAAGCAGGCAGTAAAGGTTGACGTGCCATTAATTGTAGGCTAACCTGGAAACTTCCCGCGAATAAGCCAGCTGATACCACGTCATAGGCCACATAGCTGTATAGAATAAATAGACTAATAATTCCGATTACTTCATACCAATGACCATATAGTACACATTGCATTCCCTCCCCAGTAATTAAAGTAAGAGATTTCGTAAACAATTAGTGCCTTTACCGGCATTCATCGCTGCGCTCAGGAAACCACAATATCACCCCAGATCATGTGAGCAATTACTCATTTTCTGAAAAATTAATCTGACTCTTTTGCAACATGTCAAGTCCTCAAGATATTACCCAAACTATGCAAAGATCCTTGAATATTTCAGGATCACCAAATGCTGTATCAACTTCTCCTACCCAATCTTACCTTAATAATTACATTCCAAGTCAAAAATCCAAAACCAAAGCTTTAAAGCCATTTTCAACTGGTGATATTAAAATTTTATTATTAGAAAATGTTAATGAAACTGCTATTGATATTTTCAAAGGTCAAGGTTATCAAGTTGAGTTTTATAAAACCTCATTACCTGAAGATGAATTGATTGAAAAAATCCAAAACGTTCATGCCATTGGTATTAGATCAAAGACTAAATTAACTGAAAAAGTTTTAAGTCATGCTAAAAATTTAGTTGTTATTGGATGTTTTTGTATTGGAACTAACCAAGTTGATTTAGAATTTGCTGCCAAATCAGGGATTTCTGTTTTTAATTCCCCATTCTCGAATTCCAGATCAGTAGCTGAATTAGTCATTGCTGAAATTATTACTTTAGCTAGACAATTAGGTGATAGATCAATTGAATTACATACTGGTACTTGGAACAAAGTTAGTGCTAAATGTTGGGAAATCAGAGGTAAAACTTTAGGTATCATTGGTTATGGTCATATTGGTTCCCAATTATCAGTTTTAGCTGAAGCTATGGGTATGAATGTAATTTATTATGATGTAGTTATGATCATGTCATTAGGTAATTCCAAACAAGTTTCAACCTTGGATGAATTATTATCAAAGGCTGATTTCATTACTTGTCATGTCCCAGCTACTCCAGAAACTAAAAACTTATTAAGTGCTCCTCAATTTAGTGCTATGAAAGATGGAGCCTACGTCATTAATGCTTCAAGAGGTACTGTAGTTGATATTCCTGCTTTGGTTCAAGCTATGAAAGTTGGTAAAATTGCTGGAGCTGCTTTAGACGTTTACCCTCATGAACCTGCTAAGAATGGTGAAAACTTATTTAATAATGACTTAAATCCATGGGCTACTGAATTAGGTTCTTTGAGAAATGTAATTTTAACTCCTCATATTGGTGGTTCCACTGAAGAAGCTCAATCAGCTATTGGTGTTGAAGTCGGTACTGCTTTAACTAAATATATTAATGAAGGTAACTCGACTGGTGCTGTAAATTTCCCAGAAGTTGCTTTAAGAGGTTTAGATTTAGATCAACAAAATTCCGTCAGAGTTTTATATATCCATCAAAACGTTCCAGGGGTCTTAAAAACTGTTAATAACATTTTATCAATTTACAATATTGAAAAACAATTTTCAGATTCAAGAGGTGAAGTTGCCTACTTAATGGCTGATATTTCTGATGTTAACGTTAATGATATTAAATCATTATATGAACAATTGGAACAAACTCCTTACAAAATTGCAACTCGTTTGTTGTATTAGTTATAGATTAATAGTATTTTTGCTTAATTCCGTCTCTATCTGTACGCTTATCTCTTTCCTCTCTTCTAGGCTTTTCTCTATATTCTCACAAGGTGTAGAGAGTCTCACTCATTCCCTCATTCTCTCTCTCACTCACTCGCTCACTCACACACTCACTCACTTTCCTCCCTCACATTTCTCTCAGCAGATCGCGAACAACTCAAATTTGGTGGCAACATGGCATTAGTATCAGCAGCACCATATTTAGCCTTGCTTAATGAACAAGATGAAAGTTTAAAGACTTATGCATTAACCTCATTAAACACTGTAGTTGATCAATTATGGGCAGAAATTGCTAACAATATCACGGAATTAGAGGAATTATATGAAGATGAATCATTCGAAAATAGAAAGTTGGCAGCGTTGATTATATCGAAAGTTTATTATAATTTAGGGGACTTTGAAGCTTCTGTTAAATATTCATTAGCTGCAGGTGATGAATTCAATATTGAAGAACAAAGTCAATACATTGAAACCATTGTATCCCAATGTATTAATTTATATACTTCCTTGTCACAAAAACAATTTGAAAACCCTGATGTTAAAATCGATTCACAATTACTGGGAATCTTTGAAAAGATGTTAAGCAAATGTTTCCAATCAAAAGATTATAAATTGGCTTTGGGTATTGCTTTAGAATCTTTCAGATTGGATATAGTCGAAAAAATCTTAAACTTACAGTTGAATACCAATATTGAATCAGGTTTAAATTTAATCAATTACATCTTAATTTGTACAAATACTGTCATTCATCATGTTGCTTTCAAATCCAAAGTTTTAAATTCATTAATTGATATTTTATTAACTATCAAATCAAACCCTGATTTCTTCACTATTTTCAAAATTATAATCCAATTAAATGATTCGAAATTAGCTTCAGGTCTTTTCAAGAAATTAATCAACCAAAACGAAAAATTGATTGCTTATCAAGGAGCTTTTGATTTAGTCAATTCGTCATCTCAAGAATTATTGGATAATGTTATAGAAGAATTAAAAGCAGATTCTGAATTCGATGATGAAAATCAAATTGAATCTAAATTATTATATATCTTATCGGGAGTTCCAACTTGTGATTTGGATATAACTTTCTTATACAAAAATAATAATACTGATATCACTATTTTAAATAAAACTAAGAATTTATTAGAAGGTAGAAGTTCAATATTCCATTCAGCTGTAACTTTTGCTAATGCATTTATTCATGCTGGTACTACTGATGATTCATTTTTCCGTAAGAATTTAGAATGGTTAGGTAAAGCAACTAATTGGTCAAAGTTCTCAGCCACTGGAGCTTTAGGTGTTATTCACAAAGGTAATTTATCTCAAGGTAGAAATATCTTAAAACCTTATTTACCAGGTTCCTCAGGTTCAAGTCATACAAAAGGTGGTTCATTATTTGCCTTGGGTTTAATCTTTGCTGGTCATGGTAGAGAAACCATTGACTATTTGAAGAAAATCTTGGATGAACATGGGAATTCCGCTGGTAATAATGATACTGATGTTATGTTACATGGAGCATGTCTTGGAGCAGGAGTGGCTGGTATGGCTACTAATAATGAATCACTTTATGAAGCATTAAAAGTTGTCTTATACTCAGATTCAGCTATTTCCGGTCAAGCTGCTGGTTTAGCAATGGGTTTAGTATTATTAGGTTCTGGTAAAGAAGATGCTATAAATGATATGTTATCTTATGCTGAAGAAACTCAACATGAAAACATTATTCGTGGATTAGCTATTGGTATTGCATTATTACTTTTCGGCCAAGAAACTAGAGCTGATCAATACATCGAAACTTTATTATCTAAAGAAAGTCCAATTTTAAGATATGGTGGGGTTTTCACGATTGCATTAGCTTATGCTGGAACTGGTAATAATTTTGCCATTAAAAAATTATTACATTATGCAGTTTCTGATCCAAGTGATGACGTTAGAAGAGCTGCTGTTCTGTCATTAGGATTTGTGTTAATAAGAGATTATACTGCAACACCACAAATTGTTAAATTATTATCACAATCTCACAATCCACATGTTCGTTATGGTACTGCTATGGCCTTAGGAATTTCATGTGCTGGTAAATTATTACCATCAGCACTTGAAGTTTTAGAACCTTTGACTAAAGATCCTGTTGATTTTGTTAGACAAGGAGCTTTAATGGCAACATCAATGATCTTGATTCAGCAAAATGAAGTAGCTTATCCAAAAGTCAAAGATTTCCGTCAACAGTTATATGATACAATCAAAAATAAACATGAAGATGCATTGGCCAAGTTTGGTGCAACTTTAGCACAAGGTATAATTGATGCCGGTGGACGTAATGTCACTATTAACTTAGAAAATTCTCAATCAAATACTTTAAACAGAAAAGCTATAGTTGGTTTAGCTATATTCTTACAGTCTTGGTATTGGTTCCCATTAGCACATTTCTTATCATTATCATTTGTACCAACTGCTGTAATTGGAGTCAGAGGTGAAGATTTAAAGGTACCTAAATTTGAAATCAACTGTCATACCAAACCTAAATTCTTTGAATATCCTCCCAAAGTTGAAGATGTTAAAGAAAAGCAACCTGATAAATTAGCAACTGCAGTTTTGTCAACTACTGCAAAAGCCAAAGCTAGAGCTAAAAAGAATCAACTCAAGAAAGAAGAAGATGGTATGGATATTGACGAAAAGGAAGAAAAGGAAGTCAAAGAGGAACCAAAAGAAAAGGACGAAAAAGATGAAAAGGATGACAAAGATGAAAAGGACAAAGAAGATAAAGATGACGTTGTACGTTATAGCAAAGTCCCCTATAAAATTGAGAACTTATCGAGAGTCTTACCAGCACAAACCAATTATGTTTCCTTTATTAAAGATCAAAGATTCGTACCTGTAAGAAGATCCAGAGGTATTGGAGGAGTTATAGTATTAGAAGATACCAAACCTGATGAAAAGTTTGAAGTTATTAAGACCGTCAGACAATTGAACGTGACTGAAGCTCCATTGCCTGAACCTTTTACATTAAGTGGTGATGATTTAAAAGATGAGTAGATAAGAGTATATAAAGATGAATAGTTGATAATAAACGATATTAGTAGGCTCTTTATATTTAACTTGAAATACTTGTGTTTTACGGGTTAAACTTGAATAATAGCAACTACTGGTCTATGGTCACTAATCAAGTAACCTTTATATTCACTGGTTAAAACTTCATGTTTCAAAATTGGAATATTCTTTGTGGTCCAAATGAAATCAATTGAGCTTTCTCCCTTGCCTAGTTCGAACCCTGTATTAGTGAATTCAAACCCTGCCTTCTCTCTGCCACCAATAGATGAGTCGACTAATCCGCCGTTGGTGAAGGTTTGGTAGGCTTCTTCGTGTTTTTGACTATTTAAGTCTCCACAAATAACGCTACTACCTGAGGTTTCACTCATGAGTTTCATGATCAACTTAGAACTGTTGATCCTGGCTTTCTTCCCTTTGTGATCATAATGAGTATTAGAAACATTGATAACTTTACCTGAAGTGTGCTTCAATACTACCATAGTAACGATTCTAGGTAAGGCCGCATCCCATCCTTTACTAGGTTTTTCAGGGCTATCACTTAACCAGTAAGTTTTTCCAGAGATCAAACTGAATTCCTTCTTCTTGTACAAAATTGGAGAATATTCGCCCTTAGTTTTTCCATCATCACGTCCTACTCCAAAATAAGTCCATTCACTGCCTAATTGTCTTAAAATATCATTCAATTGGTTATGTTTGACCTCTTGTAACCCAACAATGGTTGGATAGTGTTTGGAACTGTTAGTTATACTTAAAGCGACTCCTTCCTTCCTAACACTCCACGGTTTTTCACCTTTCATGTGGTTATTATTCTCTTGTCTAATATTATGGCAATATATTTGAACATTTAACAGGTCACTTGAAGAAGTGTCATGGGAAGCATGGGTACCTTGCTGTGATTGACTATGAGTCTGTGTTTGTGTGTTATCCTGTTTGATGACTTCTTGGGCCTTTTCCTTTTGATTCTTGACTTTATTAATAAACTTTGAAAACATATCTGAGTTTCAGATCCAGAGTGCGGCGAAGTCGTGTGACCTTATATTGCTATATATGTTACATTATTCTGTCTCGACAGGACTAAAACATAAATTGACTATTTAAGTAAGAATTCTTCATGGTCCTTGTCATACCTTGAACCCTTGACATCAAACTCGTCGATCAAAGTTTGAAGTTTTGATAACTCATCAGTGGAAATATCAACATCAGCAAATAACTTATCAATACGCTCTTTACTTGATGCTCCAGGAATGGCAATAAGTTGACTAACTTTATAACCCTTAAAGTTTGATCCTGAAACGGCTTCAATGTAACTTCTTGCAAAACTTTCTAAAGTAGCACCCTTTGAATGAGCAATGTCATACAATTGTCTAATGAACTTGAAGTTTTCATTGAAGAATTCAGGTTTGAATCTGTCGAACCCAAACACTTTTCTCAAGTCACTAGCTGGAATACTTTCCAAATAGTTCTCTTTTGTAGCAGCATAGTCAGTTAAAAGACCTCTTGATAAAGGTGAATAACAAAGAATTGGAATCTCATGCTTAGATGCTGTTTCCATAACGCCTTTCTTGACAATGTCTTGATATAACATAGAAAATTCAAGTTCTAATAAAGAAACTGGTGCTACTTTGACTGCTCTTTCAATGGTGCTAGATCCAGCTTCACTGAGACCAATTCCATCAATATGTCCTGCTTTAACATGATCATATAAATATCCCATAGTATCCTCAATTGGAACAGTATCATCGATTCTTGCAATAACTGCAATGATTTTGGGTTTCTCTTTGACGTCTTTCAATCCATCTACAAGATCATTGACAAATTTATCCACAGATTCTTTACTACCATCTGGTTTCTTCTTTTGAAAGTCTTGGCATCCTTTATAAGTTAACACAATATCTTTACCACCATACTTTTGGAAATAGGCAGAGAACAATTCTATATTGGGGTAATTAAAACTATAGAATTCGGCACCATTAAACACATTGACATTATGTTTAACATGAACATGGTGTAACAATTCAATTGCTTCTTCTTTGGTTGGAGGGTGATCTGAAGCAGTAAGGGAAAGGGTACCATACCCTTTACCTGTTAATGGAACTTTTGTAATACTTGACATTGTTGTTATATCGATTAATTATACTTGTATTACATAGTATTTATATCATTTTGCAGCCACCAACATGCTTATGTAAGAAAGGGCCCGTCAGATCTCCGTCAGGTAGGAAATGGGTTACCCGCAGAATATATATTGCAAAAGACGGAGGTTGTGTCCGTTTAAGTAAAGTTGCAGTATGAAAAATACTTATGAAGCCCTGCATTTTTCATAGTATGATCATTTGCAGAAACCACATGGCCTCAATAACTATTTTAACGTCTCACAAATATGTCAATATGCCATTACAACTGAAGTATTTTTCCGTTTCTCGCTTTGATCTCAAAAAAAGTGCTGCAAAACTCTAACCTAAGGTTCAAAAGTGTCAGTAGAAGATTTGACTGGTACTAAATAGTCGAATGAATCATTCCCCTCTGAGTACACTCAAAACAGGTACGTTTTTGTGCAACGAGAAAATATGTTCGCTGAATTTTGCGGCAATTTATGTCTTAAACCCGGGTATTTGTAATTTCAAAAGCTACCACAATTGACGCATAACGGAAAAAGTTACCACGATTTATTTCAAAAGTTCTATTTTTTCTAGCTTCAAAATTAACATCCAGGAGTGTTTTATTCTTGAGTGTACCTCACTAACAATGGTTAAACTAAATATTATGACACTTTTTCTTGATAGTGTTTATTTAAATTTGTTAGTTTTGAAATTTTGCAACTTTCACAGATTTCTTACAAATTTTTATTAAATTAATTTAATTCACACATATGAAATATGCTTTCTGCTTGTAATTATTATGTCAATTATAACCTTATACATTAAATTGCATTGTCATGGAGTGGTTGTTCTGTCATTGTTTTCAGTAGATTATTCTATATTCTAGTGAAAACTGGTTTATGATTGAGAGAGAAATATCACGAAGGAAATGAATGGCTGCAAATGACAATCAAATCAACTGCTGATTTCACATAAATAAGATTACAAATTGTCTCGAAATGATATTATATCTATCCAGTGTCATTTTCTCTTCTTTGTTTGAACTCTTTTTATGAATTGAGTCTTCACGGCTGTTCTAACTTATTTCACTTTTCTTTTATTCCTTTCCCTCTGGAATTAGATAGACAAATCACAAATACCAGCCTTTTTGTAAAATCCTATGTGATATAATTAATCACTCGATTTTGCATCTACATATGAGCCGGAAGATAACCATTTATTCCGTAGAGTGAGGCTGGCACTAAAAGTTTTAGCTGATAAGATAGGAATAGAAGAGGGAATTTTGATAGAGAGTAGAATTATAACCACCTGAAGCTTCTGAAATACAAGCAAACCTAAAACCCCGTTGAAAACTTACAAAAAGCTGAAAATTAGACCCAGAATTATATTCTTAAAGTCCATAGGACCCATTTAACTTAGAAATAGCCTGGCTAGCTCAATCGGCTAGAGCGTTTGACTTTTATTTAAAGGTTATCAAAAGGCTGCGGGTTCGAGTCCCGCGTCGGGCTCTTTTCTTTTTTAATTTTTGCTACATTAATTATAAGTTAGCAACCAACACCAGGAACAATCGGAGTTATTCTTAAGATCATTAATTGAAAAAACTTACGATATATTAAATAGTTGGTGAATCATCCCGGCTCATCCTATATTACCGATAATAGGAGATCACGGTGCAATTTCCATAAACTTAATTTCACCCGGTGGTTTTAGGAGAGCTTAACCAATAAGAGGTATTGAGAAAGAAATGAACGGCGACATTTGGGGAAGCGCGTCATTTTATTGATGAGAAAAGACAACCATTGGAAAATCTTAGCAAAAAAAACTATTAACTTATACAAATTAAGATCAATCTTCTTAGTTTAAGTTTTTTAATAAAGTCACAGAGATTAAGACAATAAAATGTTATCAAGAAATCTTAAAAGTTCAACTCGTCGTTTACCATTGATGTTAAAATCATCAATAAAGTCAGAGGTTAAAGTTGTTACTAGAAATTTAACTATTAAATCAAATGGTGCCAAATTTCAAAGTTATAAACCAACCATGGTAAATAATGGGATGATGAATTTCAAAAGATTCAACTCACATACTGTTAAAGTTCCAGAAATGGCTGAATCTATTACCGAAGGTACTTTAGCCTCATTTAATAAAGAAGTTGGTCAATTTGTTAAACAAGATGAATTAATTGCCACTATTGAAACCGATAAAATTGATGTTGAAGTCAACTCTCCAGTTAATGGTACTATCACTGAATTATTAGTTTCACCTGATGATACCGTTGAAGTTGGACAAGAAATTGTTAAAATCGAAGAAGGTGAAGCCCCAGCTGAATCATCTGAACCAAAGAAGGAAGAATCAGCACCAAAGAAGGAAGAGTCAGCACCAAAGAAGGAAGAACCAAAGAAAGAAGAACCTAAAAAGGAAGCTCCAAAGAAAGAAGAATCTAAACCAGCTCCAAAACAAGAATCCAAATCTGAACCTAAATCTGAATCAAGTCCTTCATTCACTAACTTCTCAAGAAACGAAGAAAGAGTTAAAATGAACAGAATGAGATTAAGAATAGCCGAAAGATTAAAGGAATCTCAAAACACTGCTGCTTCATTAACCACTTTCAATGAAGTTGATATGTCAGGATTAATGGAAATGAGAAAATTATACAAAGATGAATTCTTAGAAAAAACCGGTATTAAATTCGGTTTCATGGGAGCTTTCGCCAAAGCTTCAACTTTAGCCATGAAAGATATCCCAACCGTTAATGCTGCTATAGAAAACAATGATACCTTAGTTTTCAGAGATTACACTGATATTTCAATTGCTGTTGCTACACCAAAAGGTTTAGTTACTCCAGTTTTAAGAAATGCTGAATCATTATCAATCTTAGGTATTGAACAAGAAATTGCCAACTTGGGTAAAAAGGCTAGAGATGGTAAATTAACCTTAGAAGACATGACTGGAGGTACGTTTACCATTTCAAATGGTGGAGTTTTCGGTTCATTATATGGTACTCCAATCATTAACATGCCACAAACAGCCGTTTTAGGATTACATGGTGTAAAAGAAAGACCAGTCACTGTCAAAGGACAAATTGTTTCAAGACCAATGATGTACTTAGCATTAACTTATGATCACAGGGTTTTGGATGGTCGTGAAGCTGTTACTTTCTTAAAGACCGTTAAAGAGTTAATTGAAGATCCAAGAAAGATGTTATTATTACAGTAATTTTAGAGCTGGTATGATATAAATATTTTTCCATTTTTAAAAGTCAAACGATTGTTTTGGTATAGAAATTATTTATATTTATTTATTCAATGCTCTTGCATTCATATATATTGCTTATGTTCAGATCGCTCTGTTCTCGTATTTACGTACTAACTCTGCATAGTAGGATATGTCGGGTATACTGCATTGCTTAATCACCGAGTGCATAAGGGTGGTAGTTTCGGAGTGTAAAGGGCAGTTATCGCATATCACACAATCATTTACCGCACTAATTACTACCAAAATAGACCAATTCTAAACAAATCATCGTTATATCATCTATCACTAGAAAATAATTGAACCCTTACACCATCCATGACCAATAATAAAAACGCAATCAAAATATTTTAAACTGACTCTGCATCAAAATTTCACCCCATTGTTATCATTAAGTTTCAACAGGGCAAGTCAAACTGTATATTGCAAATATTTATGTTGCGACCTAAAACGGAAATTTTTTTGCAATCGATTTCGCATCAACTTATAGCGGGACTTTTGATCTAAGTTTTTTTTTTAAACATTACATAACGTCCGTTCCTTACCATTGCATAGATCTCTTGATACTTCAAGAATTCAACTTATATTTAACACTTATAAACTTACAATAAATCATCAACAACTTTTAAAAGAAATTCCCATTTTAAAAACTTTATAAAGAACACAAATGGAACCATTTACAAACTGGGATATTCCCAATAATGATGTGATCAAAAACGAAGAATTAGATGAATATTTAGAAGGATATAACGAAGAAATCGACGACTTATTCAATCAAACTTTAATCGGGTTACAAGATTTAGATGTACCAACAGGGTTTGTTAATGATTTACAAAATCAAAACCCGACAACCTTTCATTCATCACAAATTTCCCATAATGCTTCGAATTCCATGAATTATTATAATCATAGTGCCAAACATAGTAGGAAAATTAGTGGGACGGCTATATTTGGGTTCGATAATCACACTAAAGAATTATCGATTGATTTATCATCGAATTCCAATTCCAATTCTAATCCCGTATCTAACCCTGTATCCAATCCTTCAGGTAAATCAATATCTCCAGTGCAATTACTAAGAACTGCACAAGTTCCAATAACTCAATCCCTGCCTTTACAAAAGACCAAATCCTTACAACCTGATACCATTCATGAAGATAATGATGAACATAAAGTACCACAAACTGTTGGTGGTAAATCAAAAAAAGGCAATGATTACATTGTTACCAATGCCAATCCAAGATCTTACAAATTTCCACCATCACCAACACCTTCAGAACCAACTTTGCCAACAAGAGGAAGTCCATTAAAACAATCCATTGTGAATTCATATTCTGCTAAGTATTTACAGGAATTAGGAAGATTAAGCAGTGGAGCCAAAACGCCAGTTTATACTGATGATATTGGACCCTTATTGGGTCAAGATGATGATAAAAAGATCGAACAAACTCCCTTCAATAACAATCAATTGAAATATGTTCCAATTCCAGTACAAGAGCCCAAATCGCCACATCAGAAACAACAATCACAACAATCACAACTGCCACAACAATCACAGAATTTCAATACTTACCTACCACCACCTTCACCACCCACCTTGTCCCATGATTCACCCGAACAATCGTCACCAGAGCCAAGATCTTATGAAGAATCTTCACCTACTCATTTAACATCATCACCAGTTCACAACATTCAAATAAATTCAAATCAAGATGGTAATCTATTCTATAATCCCCAATTTTTTTCCGATGATAATAATTTCTTTGATCAACCAGATTATTCATCACCAGTACCAAATTCCCTCAATTCGTCACCAATAAAGAGCAATTACTATTCAAGTCCATTAAGACAAGTGCCTGTAAATGATTACGATGAGACCGTTGATGCTGATAACACATTACCACAAATGACACCATTAAAACCAACATACCCTATAACACCATCGAAGAATAAATTGATACTAGAATGGAGTCCAATAGTATCACCAAATCCTCAATCTAATAATAATGTTAAGTTAGCAATTAAACAAAGTGTTATCAAAAAACGTATCAAAAAGACATCACTCCTACCACCAGGGGAATTGGACAAACATTGGGAAGGTCCCGATGAAAACAAATACTTCATATGTACATATAAGAACTGTGGTAAGAAATTTACTAGACGGTATAATGTTAGATCCCACATTCAAACTCATTTAAGTGACCGACCATTCAGTTGTGCATATTGTCCCAAGAAATTTGTAAGGCAACATGATTTGAATCGTCATGTAAAAGGGCATTTGGAAGCTAGACCTTGCAAGTGTCCATGCGGTAAAGAATTTGCTAGAATCGATGCTATGAAAAAACACAGGTTAAGAAATATTTGCAGTGGGGGGTTGATTGATGATGAGCACGATCAAGAGGATAATAATGATCAACAAAATAACTCATCGGCACCTTTTAGCTATGCCAATCCTTTGACCAATAACATTTTAGAGGAAATTAACAATATGGGTGATTATTAAATAGGCAGTGTATATTAGAATGTTTAGTTCGTAGTTTAATAATAAATAACAATTAGTTTTGGCGTTTTGTGTGTATTATTTACCATAATGAAAAGTTTTACGTCTGGTTGTGGGCATACGTTGAATTGGTAGAATAAGAGAGGTAACGACCCTTTCGGCAAAGATGTGGTTAGATTCCCAGCAGCCTGCTCCGACAAATTGCAAATATTTCATATACTGGATGTCTTGCGATATTATATATATTTATAGCCCTGCATTAATCCAAACCACTAAACAAGGACCCAGATAGATTGCCTGTAACATAGTCCATCTGTTAAGAACGTAATACGTCACAATTGCAAAAAGTGCTTTTCATCACAGTGAGAGATCATTATTCCCAATGCTATATATTGAACTAATTCCTGAACACAATACTAAACAGAATTCTTAGCTTCTTCTTCTTGTTTGTGTATCTTTAAATGCTGAGTTAAATTATCCGATCTGCTAAATTTCTTAAAACAAATCTCACAATCATAAGGTTTTTCAAAAGTATGTAAAGATCTGAAATGCCTTTTCAAATGTTCTTGACGTTTGAATCTTCTTGAACAATAATTACATAAATAAATCTTCGACAGATCAGTTAAATCTGCTTCCTTATTTTCCTTACGACCTCTTATACTTGATTTGGCATTAACAACATTAGTTGGATAAACTTGTGTACTATCAGGTAAATCAAGAGATTTCAAGTTGACTTCAACTTCAACTCCTTCTTCTGAAATCACTTTAGTTTTGATGTTTTTGATATCAGCTTCTTTTTTACTAGCCTTACGTTTCATTAATTTAGACCCTAAGATTCTTTTGGAAGCGATTGATAAACTGGATTCATTTTCATCAAATTCATCTTGTTCTTCTTCGTCTTCTCTTTTAAAATTCTTCATTAATTGTTGACCATTTATAGTACCATTTGGATTATGAGAATGTGAAGTATTAGAAGTTGATACCGATAATGATCCACTATCAAACAGTTTTGACAGTTTAGCATCATTATTAATATACGAAGAATTTTCACTTTCATTCAATTCTAAATCTAAATTGTCTTTCTTTATTTTCAGTTTAGATTTAGTGAATGATAATGAGGAAGATGATGATGGCTTGCTAACTTTCTTATTCTTTCTTTTACCAACATTTTCAAATAATGCCGCATAGTCAGGTTGATTATTATTGGAACCATTGGAATTTATCGTATCTAAATTACTAGTATTATTCAAATTATTAGTACTAAGAGTATTAGCAGATGATGGAGTTCTACTCATATTAGCATGAAAGTTATCCTCTAAATCTTCATCATGGTTTATAGAATTATTGGTACTAGCTTTTGAATCATCAACAATATCATCAGTACTTCCGTCCTCAACTTTAACTGGAGTTTTAAATCTATTGAAAAGACTTCTTTTGGTCTTTTTAGCAGATTTCTTAGGGGTTGGTTCGAACGCATCCTCTTCTTCTCTTGGCGGACTCATCATTAAGAATTCGGAATTATAATCTTCATTAATACTTTCGAATTCTTGTCCTGGTTCCGGTGTGACATTGAGGTCAGAATTTGTATTTGAATTCGAAACAGCATTCGATTTGAATATACTTCTTATCAAATGTTTGGATGGTGCCCTTGGTCCAGGTTGTGACAGAGATGGGTTTGAAAATAATGATGTAGGTGTTTGGGATAAGGGCGATGCTTGATCTCCAGACATTGGAGATTTATTATCTTCACTATTTCTTGATCCTTCTTTATCCTTGTCATTCATGAACGGAATATAATTGGAAATAGAATTGAAATTTAAGTATCTACCAGTACTACTTGAAGTTCTTTTCAGTTGTTGAGGTTGTCTATTAGAATTCAATGAATTTATATCAATTGAGTTCCTATGAGAATTAACTTCAATTGAATGTCTGGGTAAGAATTGATGAGCTGAAAAAAATGAAGGTTGATTGGATTGTAGGGAATTTACTGAAGGTGTTAATGATGTGGTAGTAGTTAAAGGTGATAAGTCATAATTTTGATAAACTCCAATATTTAAAGAATTTGGATTGGCAGGATTAGTTGATAATGATTGAGGATTTTGACTATGATATTGACCTGCATCTATTGATGCGTTCCTTATATGATCATTAGTGAAGCTTGAAGTTTCATTGTCATTAAGAAACGATGAATAAATTGAATTATTATCGAATTGATTATCATACGATATGAAATGATTAGTGGTGGATGTTGGTGTATCGAATTGTAGGTTTGCTGATGGAGTAGGAGTTGTAGCTCCAACATTATGTTGGGGTTGTTGGTTTTGACTCAGTAACAGGGTACCACTCTGTATAGAATTCAAAAACTGTTGACGATTAAAATATTGATTATGAGGAAACAAACTCTCTCTAGGTTGATCATTAACCGGATGAGTCGTGGTTTGACTTGCTGAGTCAAAGTACAAATCTGATTCAATAGTGAATGGAGGACTGTCATCGATCTCCATATCATTATTCTTGAAAGCACCCGGAATATTAAATGATATATTTAAATTATTATCATCGCCCATAGAATCATTATTACTGGGAAAATCTTCACCCAAATATTCTTGTTTAATAAACCCCGAATTGAAATTATCATATTCTGGAGAATAAACATTCTCCGAGTCCATGTTGGCATGGGTATCTCCTTCCATAATGTTATAAATAAATAATGGAACTTTATATAAGGGTAATATGGAGATTTATATGAATTTAGTGACCAAAGTGACCTCTTATTTATCTATACCAAAAAATATTAATTCAGCCTTTTACCAAAGAAGGTTAGGCTTTAAGTGTTATTAACTTTTAAAAAGTTTTTTGCCTATAAGGGTTTATATATGGTTATTTTTGACTCCAAATTTTTTTGATAATGAGAACTTTGAGGTTGATTATATAATCGAATAATTTTCGTAATGTTAGGTAAGCGGAGCGGAATGAAAATTCCGAGTAGTGGTCTGGGGTTAAAATGTAGTCATGAGACGGATTAGAGCAGTAGGCTAAGCAAGGGGGCGAGGATTGGATTGTTAAATAACGAGTAATTGAATTACGGATGAATTTTCTCATGTGGTTATGGAGTGAGGTGATTGAAGTTTATCTGCGCCTTCGTCGGGTCCTGTGATCTCGGCACTAACGGGGGTCAAATTTACAGTTAACATATGGTCTCGGCTCAAAAACCTTATCGCCATTGCCAAATTACGGGGTAATATACATTCATTTATTCACATTATACATCAATCAAGTTCACTCTCATTTGACGGTACTCTTTGTCGTAAACTTGGCTGTCTCACACTTTCTTCTATGCTTGATAAATCAGGATTCATAACCTTTAATGTGCTTCTTCTTTTTGAACTAACCAATACTTGTACATCCATATTTGCAACCGATTGATTAAAATCTGAATCATCATCCGACTCATATTCATCATCAAATGTATTAACTTCTTCATGGTCTGAATAATCTAAATCATTATATTGATTTTCAAGCTTAGATAAATCTCCTTTTGATATATCTTTTTGCTTTAAAGGACTATTAGGAACACTACCATCGTGCTCAATCTTGGATTCGAAATCATCAGGTAATAATGAATGACTATATGTTTTAGATGGTGAAACGTTATTAAAACTTATGGATTTACGTAATTTAAGCATTGATCTGTTCAACTTAGTTATAGTTCTTAAAGGCTCAGGTGATCTTGGATCTTCAGGATTGTCATTGTCAACTTCTTTCTCATTTAAGGTATCTTGACTCTGCATGAAAGGGTTCTCTTTGACTCTCGAGCTATCGAACTCTTGACGTTTCCTAACCCATGAATCAATTGAATTCACATCTAACGTCGAATTAGAATCATTATATAACAAAGTCAATTGGTGGCCTTTAGATCTTTCCTTTTCTTTTTGTCTTTCTAACTCCCGTTCTTTTTGGTTTTCAATATTAAAATAGTTCTCATATTGGTAATTCAAATCATTCAACTCTTGTTTCAATTGTTCTTTCTTCTTTTTCTTCATAATGAAGTAAACGATACTAATAATCATAATAAGACTTGACACCGGCAAAACTGTACCTAAAATAGCTTTCAATTCAACTGAATGTTTAGCTTTTTCATTCTGGGCAGCTATATCAGCTTGAGATTTTGGTACGGTTAGTTCTTTTATTTCATTGAACTTCAAATCATATAAACTAATTTGGTAATTTTTAGATCTTTTATGTAAGTGTTGAGTGGTTCTGTAATCTCTCTTAGAATTGGAGGATCCTGGGGAAATGGCAATGAAATTATTGAATACCGTTGCAAAGCCTAAGTAATCACTAACATTGAAATCAGGTAATGATTCATAGTACCAGTTGTTTGTATCCATAGTTAACATAACTGTCAGAGGTGAAGCTAAATTGTCGTCATTATCAACACCTCCTAAAACCATTATTTGACTGACCTTATAATCACTTATTATTGTAGACTCACTATTATTATCTAATGGTGAAAATACTGGTAATATAGTTGCTAATTTACGAGAATTAACTACTGTACTATTACTTTGGTCAACTTGTATTGATGACCATCCATTCGAAAAATCCCAAGTGGCTAATTGGCACATATTTAACCAACCTTCACTACTTTCACCACCAATCAATAATTGAGTTTGAGGATTAGGTGCTAGTAAATTACTAGCTCCATAAAATGATTGGGGTTTGGTGGTTGTTGATATATTTGAAAATTTATAGTTTTTGAAGTTCAACGACAATAATCTATTGGTGGCTTCATCATCATTTTGTCCACCATAGATATACAATTCATTTGATACTGGAGATGTTAAGTAATTCGAATGATTATAGAATTTCGTATCATTTATATCGTCAAAATCCAAATCGATAGTTTTCCATGAAAGACTGGTATCGTCATATTTTACTAAATTCATCCTATCATCTACTTCATTGAATCCATATAATGTTCCATTGAATAAGAATATTTCAGTTCCTGTGGGAGGGGATGAACTCAAACTTGTAAGTTCTTGATTATTTTCAATTGAAACTGTTTTTCCGTCTATACTAAAGTCGACGATGACTATGTCATTATTGTTGAGATGAATATAGATCTTACCGTTGTTCAAATCATAAAGGGTTTTACCAAGAACAAGGTTTAAGAGTGATATAAGTATCACTATACCTTTTATATACATCTGTAAGGATACGTTAACTCGGATTTGTGTTAACTCGTTTGACTACTAAATCCAGGCGATTGTTAAGATTAAAGAAGGCCTTTGTTTTTGTGATAATGAGAGTGATAATCAAATTATTCTATTTACATTTGTTCTGTTTATGGAAAGTATTTTTTTTTTGCAATCACCTTACGACGTTTTTAGTACGACACCTCAGATCTTTTATGCGACACTTACCCACTTCAGTGTACTACTCATAAAATACGAGTGGAGATATCTCCACTTAGCATGACAAAGCATCGACTTAAACCCTTAATGAACTCCGTAGTTATTTGATCGCCGTAACATTTATAGTTATACTCTTAGAGAACATCGTAAAGAGATGATAGAGAATTCAATTACGTGAGGTCTCCCTCTTATAGTCACGATTCTATGCGTTATATTAATTATACAAGGAATTAAGTTTATTTTCTTCTAAATGAACAACCTTCAGTTAATTTAGCTTTACCACCGGTTGGGGTACATAAAACAGTAGAACAGTTATCACAGGTAACAGCAGTTTGAGCATGTGAGAAAACAGTGGTAATGGTTAAACAACCTTGACATTTAACATCCATAAAATATGATCTTGGACTTTGAACCAATTGTTTCTTTTTGTGTTTTTGTAATTCAGATGCTGGATTTGGGTGTAATAAATCTTGAACTAAAACCTAGAATTGTTAGTAACTAGTTGTTGGCATGGAATGGAAGTCAAGGGGGTAACGCCACATTTCATTGATCTCAAGTGAAAAGTCTTTACGATGCATGGAAACCACCTGAAAAATTCGTTAAGAATGACTTTTACAATGTTGTGTGGATACAATATCATTTGAATCACTCTTTAGAGTGATCCTCCTGGTAAACATATGAATAAATGAATATGACAAAATTTTCATCTCCTTAAATGGCCTACACTATCCTTGAGTCTATGGACTTAGAAATCTTTTGATCTATCATGGAACTCTCATAATACACAATATGCTCTTCATCTATGGCTATTACTTCATTAAACACTTCCAATATTAAGATATTGATTTAAACATACCATCTTGTATTCAAATTAAAGTAAGTAAAAAACTGAAAAAAATTCTGAGGTTAAGTTTTGAGAAGAGTAAAATTTTTTTCATTGCGAGTGCGCACGACTGGCAGGTGATGTTGTGACTGCGATTTAACTGTCACTTGAGTACTGTATTGCGATAAGTATATGGGAGATAGGTATAAGCAATGATCTAGGGTTGAAGAGGCATGGAATTCCAGTTTTGACTGAATTAACAACATTATACATTTAACTAAACATAACACTAAACACAATCTGACACAATTCAACTAAACCAAACTAAACTCGTACTAATCATATATTATTCAAACTACTAACTAAATATTACCATTATTAACACTTTTAACATCAACACCAACAATCCATCATTAACACCATAAAACCATCAACCATCAGCCATAAGGCTTCATCCTCAAGAAATCGGAAATACTATATATTCATTATTGATTCCATTCTTTCAAATCTTTATCGCGTTTTGTTTTTAAATCCTATAAACCTATACCTATAAACTCTACAAGTTATAACTATAAACTTTACAACCTATAAACTTATAAATGCATGATATTAATTTTATAAATACTAATATCAAAATTAACAATTCAAAAAAGTTTCGTTAAAGAAATAATTCATAAGGAATGAAATCATCGTTAAAGTACAATAAAAAAGTATTAATAAACTGAAATGAAGATTCTTATGTTTGGTATGTCATATCTAAAATGATGTATGAATTGGTGATGTAAATGTGAAAAAGTAATATGATGGCAGTATGTATCAAAAATTTAACATGAAAAGGAATGAATTTTTATGACCAAATGAGTTTCAGGTTCAAATTATATGAGGTTTGAATCATAAACGAGGTTATAATTTTTTTTAAAGGTTTTTTAAGGATTTTCTAATTTTGATTTATAGGCTTTAATTCAAGTCTTTTACATAGGTAAATCAATTGATTTACTTACTACCTCTTTTCTTCCTTTGAGCATTATTACCCATTAAAGGATGAGATGGATATTTAGCTTGTTTATCAGCTGGTTTTAGAATTTGGAATGAACATAATAAACTTTCATCCACTGACATCATTGCTCCAGCATTATCGAATTCACCACAATAATTTGGAGCTGAGAATAATGTTACCAATTGACGTTTACTGAAAAATTCATAACCATCTTCAACAACTTGATGAGCTCTACAAATTAAATCCATATCATGTTTTTGTAAAAATCTTGATACAACATCAGGCCCGAAAGTAAAACTTACACCACGATCATTTTCACTCCATCCAGTTATATCTTTATCAGGATCTGACCATAATAAATCACATAATAATCCAACATCAGGAATATCAGTTGGTCTCATAACTCTTCTAATCTGTTCCATAGTATTTAAATCAGGACTTAAACCTCCATGCATAGTAAAAATTCTTTCATCAATAATTGCAGCAATTGGTAAACAATTAAAACAATCAGTAAATGTTTTCCATAATTTGATATTATACCTTCTTTTACATTCATCATAAAATCCATAAATTCTATTAATTGAAGCACATTCGTGATTACCTCTTAAGATGAAGAAATTTTCAGGGTATTTAATTTTATAAGCTAATAATAAACAAATTGTTTCCAAACTTTGCTTACCTCTATCAACATAATCTCCTAAGAATAAATAATTGGCTTCAGGAGGGAATCCACCATATTCGAATAATCTTAATAAATCGTAGTATTGACCATGGATATCACCACAAATTTTAATTGGAGCTTCTAATTCTAACAATATTGGTTGTTGAATAAAAATTTCTCTTGCTTTTGTACATAAATATCTGATTTCATGTTCTAACAATGTAACTTGTTTACCGGGTCTTGATCCTCTTACTTCCAATAATCTATCGACGATAGAATCTATATCTGCTTCTTGATGATCTGCCATGTTTTATTGAAATTATGAAATGATTTGAATTTGAACTTGCTATTGGTAGTTTAAAGATAAATCAGATGAAATTTTTTAAAAATTGGGTTTGTGGTTTATATTTAAATCAATCAATCAAATTTATGGATAGATTATTGTAACAAAAGATTTCACTTCGTTATATACAAATTTTTTAATTGTAAATAGCGGGTAATTTTAAAAAAAATCCAACTATTAATTTTTGACCTTGGATGATTAATTTGGTTGTTTTCTGAGATACCCCCTTTTTCCATTAAAGTTGAAAATTTTGCTCAACGCGAGACATTTGTCGGCTACACGATTAGGACATGTAATAAAGGTGATAGGTTCTCCACGATTAGTTAAGCAACTAACGTGATTGTTAGTGGTGTTATTAGTTAATACGGAGAGTTATTAAATAGGTTAAATTAGTTAGGTTGTGATTAAAACAATTGAAGATTTGGTGGCAATAATTTTGGTTGGATAAGTCTATTCCGAAAAACGTGATCACAGTTTAGACGTGACTCTGTTTTGCAACCACTCGTTTATTTATAGATCAATTGATTGTATTTAGAAACACGAGTAGGGTATTAGCTTATGAATGTATTGGAATTGTATGGTTCCGCTATGTTGTTGAACTGCAGTGCTATGGTTTAAAAAATCGGCGATGCCTGGTAGTATTTACAACCAGGTTATATAAGCCCGCCCGATCTGGAGCGAATCAAGTGATCCCTTCTAGTCAAATGTGCGATGTCTACTCCATTCCAGAACGACTATACCTTAAGATCAGTTGCATCCAATCAATCTAAATCGTGTACAATATGTTATAAACCAACTGCTCATGTTCTTATAACTGAAAATAATCTCGATTTCTTTTATATATGTTACTCCCATTTAAATGATGAATCTTTTGCAACTAAATCTCCTAACGATGATTATAACAAATTACTTAAACAACAGAAAGGTTTAGAACTCTTGATTGAAGAATTGGATAGGAAATTGCAAGAAAATGCTCCTAGTATGTTTAGTAAAATCCCTGGAATGTCAGATAAGGACAAATTGCAAAAACAAACAGAGAAGTATAATGAAATAAAGGCTGATAAGGAAAAGAATACTAAAGAATTAGAAGATGTTAAGCAACAAGTTACTGACTTCAAGTTTAAGAAATTTCAATTGCATAATGATGTGTTTAAGATACGGTTAAGAAATTATATAAATAAGAAAGTTAATCAGAAAAAGGCTAAAGAAATGAGTGAACCTGGTTATTTTCCTTCTACTAGTGGATTGAAGGAACTTTAGTACTTCTTCGTATATTATATGTACATTAGACATATTAATGTGCTCTTTCTCTCTGTTTCTCTCTTAAACAGGATTAACTACGAGTTCATCCATCCAATTCTCCCATTCATGAATCTTACCCTTTGAAACACTACCGGGTTTAAAGTCCATATTACCTTGTAATTTTTCAAACTTAAACGGTAAGAATTCATGCCAGAAATTCAAGTCATCTTCGTTATTCTTTAATCCACTTTCAATGACTTTTGTCATTTCTTGTTCTAATAATGTTCTGATCTTATTTGGTGGTAAGCTATTAAACAAATCCAGCTTATTTATCATGAATAAGAAATCTATACCGTTTGGATAAGTTTCAGTAATAGTCAAGATCTTAAATAACTTAATGGCTATCAAATTCAAGTTCTTATTTATACTATTCAATTCAGAATCAATCATTACCATAACCCCTCTTAAATTAACATCTTCGATCAAATTCTTGAATAAATTCTCATATTTCAAGTATCCTGGGTAATCAATAAGTTGAAACTTCTTAGCTATATGGGGTTGACTCAAAGGCAAGGCGATTTCACCACGATTCACTTCAATTGATGAAACTGTTGGTTTGATGCTATCTTCAGTGAGTTTATAAAAAAGTGACGTTTTTCCACTGAAATTGTGTCCGATTATCAAAAACGTAGGTTTTTTAGTTGACTTGATTTCAAAGTTTTGTATATAATAAATGGCCACAACAGATATTAACCCTATAAGAAGGGTTAGAAGTATGATTTGAACTTTGTCCATGGTGTTGCAGTGCGAGACCATCTCACTCTCACCATTTTAGTACCATACCAAGTTGCAAGAGCGGAGTCAAAAATGGTACCAAACGTCTTACAAAAGCCAGTAGAAGTTTTACAAGAACTCTGCAGAATAAGAATAATTTATCGTTTATACAGTTTAACTAAATACATTAATTAATAGCTTCCATAGCAGCTTTTCTTGAACTTTGAATTAAATATTGATCCATTAATACTAAAGAGGCCATAGCTTCAACAATTGGTACGGCCCTTGGAGTAACTGATGGATCATGTCTTCCCTTAGCAGCTAAAACCCCATCTAATCCATCATAACTGGCGGTCTTTTGTTCTTGACTGATAGTAGCAGCAGATTTAAAAGCAACTGAAAAGTAGATATTTTCACCATTTGAAATACCTCCTTGTATACCACCGGAATTGTTAGTATGAGTTCTTAATCTGTTGTTTGAACTATCGAAATAAAATGAATCGTTATGTTTTGAACCGGGGATTTTAACTCCTTCAAATCCACTACCAATTTCAAATCCTTTAGTGGCAGGTAACGATAACATAGCATGAGCCAATTTAGCCTCTAATTTATCGAAACATGGTTCACCAAGTCCAATAGGACAATTTCTAATAACACAAGTGACAACACCACCAATAGAATCTTTAGCATCACGATAAGTTTCAATTACTTTAACCATTTCGTCTCTAATATTAGCATCTGGACATCTGATAGGGCCAGTGGCATCAATAGAATCTCTGGTGACGGTGTTTAAGATTTCCAAGAAAGTTGGATCATTAGGATCTTTATTCATTGATACAGGTCCAATAGCTGAAACAAATGCAACAATTTCAACATTATTTATCTTAGCTAAAGCTTTATCAGCAATGGCACCTGCAGCAACTCTACCAATAGTTTCTCTAGCACTGGATCTACCACCACCACTTGAAGATTTTACACCATATTTTTGGATATAAGTATAATCAGCATGACTTGGTCTTGGATAAACGTCCATTTCACCGTAATCATGAGGTCTTTGATCTTCATTTTTAACCATCATTCCAATAGGTGACCCTAAAGATTTACCGAATTCAGTACCACTTTGAATTTGGACTTGATCCTTTTCATTTCTTGGTGTTGATAATTTACTTTGTCCTGGTCTTCTACGAGTTAATTGAGGTTGGATATCAGCTTCAGTTAATTCCAAACCTGGTGGTACTCCTTCAACTATACATCCAACTGACTTACAGTGAGATTCCCCATAGGTAGTAACTTTAAATAAGGTCCCAAAACTCGACATTTCAAAAGTTTAGGTTGTGTAATAGGTGAAAAATTTTATGAGTAATAGCGTGCGATTTAGGCCCGTTAAAAACTCATCAGCTAACTTATGAGAAGGTATAAGGCCGCGTTTTGAGTCATTAGCATAGAATCACAATTAGAGTGTTAATGTAAATATAAATACACCTCCTAACTAAATCAACTTGCAAAAAATCTAATGTTGTAAACTTGCTTAAAGTTTTGATTTTGCATAAAACCTAACAACTTCATCAAATGCTTTTGCAACTTTATCAATATTATGCTCATTCAAACCTGCTACTGATGCTCTACCACTACTAACTAAGTAAATCCCATGTTTTTCTTCTAATCTTTTAACCATATCTGGAGACAATCCGGTAAAGGAAAACATTCCAGTTTGGTTAACAATATGGTCCCAATTACCTGGAGTACCTAAATCATTCAAAGAGTCTCTTAACTTGATTCTCATTTGTTTGATACGAGAACTCATGGTAGTTAAATCTTGTTGCCATTGGTCAAATAATTCTGGAGTCTTCAAGATGGTTGCAACAACTTTGGCACCATAAGCTGGAGGATTGGAAATTTCAGCTCTAATGATCTTCTTTAATTGTGAAGTGATGGCTTTATTTAAACTTTCACTGGATTCACTTGGTATTACGTGAACGGCTCCAACTCTTTCACCATACATTCCACAATTCTTAGCAAATGATTGACAAATTATAACTGGAGCTTTGAAGTATTTTTCATCAATGGCAGTTCTAATTGAATAACTATCCAATTCTAAATTACCACTAGCAAACCCTTGATATGCACTATCGAAAAGTGGTAAATGATCTTTCTTGGATAACTTATCTAAGATTTGTAACCATTGTTCTTTGGTTGGGTCTAAACCAGTAGGATTATGAGCACATGAATGTAAAAGGAAAATCGAACCTTGAGGAGCCTCATCAATTGCATTTAAGAATCCAGTTAAGTCTAATGATTTATTATCATTATCCCAATATGGATAAGTTTCAGTTTCAAAACCTAAACTTTGAAAGATTTGATTATGATTAGCCCATGTTGGTTTTGACAAATAAACTTTGGCATTCTTTTGTCCATAGAAATCTTTTAAGAATTTACCGGCTAAATGTAAGGCACCAGTACCACTTAAACTTTGTTGACTGATTAATCGATTTTCTTGTAAAGCGACAGATTGTTTACCAACGATGATTTTAGCAGCATTAGTGACGAAATCACCAAAACCTTCAATTGGTAAATATTCGTGATTATAACTATCATCATTTATTAATTTTTGTTCAGCTAACTTAACTGCTGGTAAAATCCATGGTTTACCATTATTGTCTCTATAAGCACCGATACCTAAATCGACTTTATCGGATCTGGAATCACTATTATATCTAGCTTTTAAACCGAATAATGGATCAGGTGGTAATTCTTTAATCTCTGGGAAATATTTTGACATTTTCAACTTTGTAATTGTTGGGATTTAAAACTTGGATTTTACGGTTTATTTAACTGAGGATAAAAGGCAATTTTTTATGAGGGGTGACTTTCCGAATACAGTTGCGGACTTTTGAAACTTGGAAAATATGGAGTTAAGCAATTAGGAAACTTGAGGAATTGTTAACTAGTTGAAATTAACTTATAAATTATTTTGGGTTATTATAAACGATTTATAAAGGATTATAAAATGGAATTATCTTTGGTATATCGGTTAAAAGGATATGGGGTAACGGTGTTGCGGACTTTCATGTGCGCTATTATTGTATGATAATCGGAATATAACGGTGTTAAATTCTAAGTGTGGGTCTATTACTCGGTTAAAGTGTCTATTTTGGGACATTGACATTATACGTTAGTGTGGAGATACTGTAAAAATGGCTCATTGTTAGGGGCACACGATATTAATTGGTCTTGATTTAAGTTAGTACCGTGTTTACTTAGTATCGTATTTAGTTAGTACCGGTTGGTAGTTTTAGGTACTGACGTATGATGGTTTAACTAGTAGTGTACATTATAAGGGATTTCTTGATTTCTTGTCTGCGCTTGGCTTCTAGAATATAAACATTGAGACAATGAATACCCCATATTTTTCAATTCTCTGGAGGGAAATTGTTTAGTCCCAACATATAATTCCGGCCAGATTCCATCTTGATTTCGCCCCACCTGAGAATAACCCGTTCTTAATCGTTAGCTTAAGATTTAGCTACTACTTGATCTAATTTGTGCGACATTGCCGAATGTCGGTTTACACGTATTAGTATAAACTGAACGAGAGTCTAACAGTTACTGGATAGAATTATGTAGGAGCAAGGTATTAGAGCAGGAATATGAATGAACTAAAACACAAGCTGCCAGTTCAAAGAGTGCTACATAAGAAAGGAGTACCCCCATTAAATCGTACAGACGTACATTATTTTATATTCACTCCATACATTATGCATGAACAAATAAATGAGCTACAATATCCTAAACAACTGATTTAACTTCGAAAAATCTTCTCAAGTAATAAATTTGGAACATTGAATTAGCAACAACAACAATGATTTGGAATACAGACCACCATTTGACTCTGGAATTAGTTGATTCAGCAGTGTTTCTATGAGTTCTTTCTCTAATGACTAAATAACCTTGTTCAGCTTTAATGTCACTAGTTAATTGACTTAATCTTTGTATAGCATAGTCTAAAGTATCAGCATCAGGATTATCTAAGTCAATATAAATGACCCCATGAACGTTAAAGGAAACATCTAAATCAACTCTATTAGATTTTTCATTTGAAAAACAATAGATGTATCTACCTTCAATAGTGGCTTTAACTAATTCATCACCATGGTCAACATCGTTCCTTTTTATAAGGACCTGTCCATTTGGTGCTCCAATTGAAAATCCAGCTTTTAATTGTTCACTATTTGATGGATCTCTTGATCCAACTTGATAACTGATAGCTAATTCATCATTTTTCTTTAAATTTTCAAAGAAACATTGCTTACCATATGGTGGTAATAACACGTTATGACAAGCTATAGCTGTTAACATATAAAAGAAGCTAAAGATGTTGTGTAACTTCATATTATTGAGTGGTTGTGTTTTTCAAATTTTTCACGCGTTGTCAGCATTGACCGACCAAAGTTTGCGACTAGATTCGTGTTGAGCAGTCGTGGTCTTAGAGGTTAGGCAACGTTTAGGAGACTAAAATCATACTGAAGTCTATGAGTCTGAAACTACATGCGTATATGCTTGGAACTACCGTCAAACTGTAATACTAAACCTTTAATCACTGGACACAACAAATACAAATCTATTTATAGATGGCTGCAAAAGAGTCAGGGTATGATATATTAACCATATAAATGACCACGATTAATATCCTTATATACTACATGTTATTGCTCTGATCTACTCTAAATTTTTATGATAATTTTCTGCTTTGATTTACTGTAAATCTTACTGTTGACATTCCACCACAAATGATTCAATCAAAGAGGTTTCATGATCTCTTCATATAACATCTTTTTCAAATCATCTATAGTTAATTCATCCTTCTTTTTATCAAAATCAAAGAAATCTTCAGGGATTTTTTCGCTTATTGGTTCATCATTTGGATCATGATATAATTTTAAATAAGGATGTTTTAATGCATCATCAACAGTAATTCTTTTAGTTGGATTAAAGATTAATAATTTTTCTAATAAATCTAATGCTAAAGGATTTATTTGTTTGTTTAAATTAGCAAATAAATTTTGGAATGGAATTTTCTTACAAAATGGTAATGATCTAATATATTCTCTTGCTCTTTTCAGTTTGATATTATAATAATCTTCCATATTTGGAGTACCTAAAACTTCCATGATTAACCATAACTGGTTATGGTAATCTCTACCAGGAAATAAAGGTCTACCACTTAACATTTCTGCTAAAATACACCCAACTGACCAAACATCAATTGCGGTAGTATATTCTTGAAATGTTAACATAATTTCTGGTGCTCTATACCATCTAGTAGCAACATATTCAGTCATGAACCCAAAATTATCTTCGCTTGATGCAATACTTCTTGCTAAACCAAAATCAGCAACTTTTAAATCACAATTTGAATTTAATAATAAATTCGATGGTTTTAAATCTCGATGCAAAACATTGGCCAGATGTAAACATTTTAATGCTCTTAAAGTCTGATAAATAAAATATTGAATATGATCGTCACTTAGTTTTTGAGTTCGTATAACTCTATGAAGATCAGTTTCCATCAACTCTTGAATCAAATAAATTTCATTAAATAATTCATAATTTATTGGTCTTTGTAATGCTAATATACTAATGATATTTTCATGATTAAAATGCTTTAAAAGTTTTAATTCACGTAACGTTCTAAGACACAACATAGATCTTTCAAATGGTTCTATCTTTTTAATGGCAACTTTTTGATTTGTTGGTTTATGAATAGCACTACAAACTATTCCATAAGCACCTTCACCAACCACTTCTAAAATTTGATAATGATCACTTACATTGAAGCTTATTTGCCTTGGTTGTCCTGGCTGTTGTTGACCAGGTTGTGGTTGGGGCTGTCCTTGTGGTGGTTGCCCTTGAGGTTGTCCCTGATTTATTTGTTGTCCTATACTTGGACCCATCTGTCCCGCTTGTCCAACCTGTTGTCCAACATTTTGACCTATCGGTTGCCCTAAGGGTTGACCTAACTGGCCTTGAACTTGATTTACAGTTTGAAATGGTTGGTTTTGCATTTTACATCAATCCATAAACGTTACTAAACCTCTTCTCGTGTATTAATCCGCCCAAAATCTCACAGATTTTTTGTACCTGAGACCGTCTCTCAAAATCAGTACCGACACACTAAATTTCAATGTGAAACCATTGTGATGATTGTCCACGAATTTTCTCCAAAATGATCCATTTCCTTTTAGGAAGTTAGATCTAATTACGTAATGATATACATTAACAATCAGTTAGAGTTCTAAAGTTTAAATTTATACTTTGCACGATTACAGTCATAGCTTATGAGATATATAAACCAATATCCTTTCAACTATACAAAATACTCTATTTACTTATCTTACAGATCAACTGTAAATGATGTATTTTGACTGGTCAAAAAATTCTCAAACACAAATACACCAAAATTTAGACGAAGTTTCAGATTCAGCTATTTATTCGTCTAAAAAAATTATATATAAATAGCCAAATATTCTCTATTTTTTTCTTTTCATAAACGTAGAACATAAGGAGACATCATATTAACAAGTACATCAAAATCACAAATATCACAAATTAGGGTGGGTAACTAAGAAGTCACTTACTTCTTTCTACCAAATAAACCACCCTTCTTTTTCTTTTTCTTTCCACCATCATTCTTTAAAGAACTTGCTGAATAATTTTGGGCTGAATACATTGGTTGACTATCAAAATTAATAGTTGGCCTAGAATATTGATTTTGGGAATCAGCCACATAGTTATTTTGTTGGGAATTTGCTAAATTACCATAAGGGAAATCTTCATGGAACCCCCAACCTAATCTTTGACTTTCTAATTGGTCTTTGTAACTAGTGTCACCAGTTATAGCATATTCAAATCCTCTGATAGTATCTAAGGGTCTTTCATTTCTTGATCTAGTTGGATTGGACATATCACTTTGACCGATTCTTTGACCAAAAATATCATTAAAGTTATTAGAATCTTGACTTAAATATGATGGTCTTCTACCAAAATCCCTTTCAGCTGCTTCTTCAAAGGGTTGAGCTTCATTAACTGCACTTAAGATTGGATCATGAACATTCGCAGTATGCATTTTATAATCCTTATTGCTGTGAGATTCATACTCAACTTCTCTACCTGATTTACTTCTAAAAATGGCCATCTTCAATAGTTATCACTTAACAAACGATAGAATACACGGTTTCTTAATAAGAGGAGACGTGGGTATTTATTCGTTGATTTTCTCAATTTTTTTTTTTTTTTACATAGCCTGCAGACTTTTTTAAAGGGGCACAATGCAAGACATTAAGACATTATTCAAAAAGAGACCTTAACCAGTACTTTGACACTTGATATAATCAGGGTTTAAGGTGACGTATAGGCATATTATTTAGCGGTTATTATTTAGAGGTTTATTATATAGTTAAAGATATAGATTAAAATGGAAACATGGCTAAATCTTGGGAGCTATGAAGCATGGGACCATTAGCTAAGCGGCTAATTGTTTACCCATCGTTGTAAAGAACATCGCAAACTGGGTCGGGACTCACAAATTTAGTTCGATGGCGTGTAGCTGCTACGCAGATCGGTGATTGTGGGGCGGTGACAGCCAGGGCTCCAACCATTCGATCAAGGCTCAAACATGATACATACATTGACATATTTACTCACTAAACATTGCTAATATAGCCATTTTCAGACATGTCTGACCATCGCTGATAATTCAAGCTGGCTGAAACAATTAAAAACAACAATAACAAAAAAAATTAGTAAATAAAGTTTTTAAACATTAATTTAAACGATTCTTGGTGCTACAGTTGCTGTAGCAGTTTCAGGTAAATCCTTATATGGGATTGAAAATAATGGTGGTGGGTATTGACCATCATTAAACACTTCGAAATCTTGATATGTAACTTGCAAATATCTTTCAATATCTTGGATGAAATCAACAGCTTGCTTTTGATCAAACTTTTCACCAGCTTTATAATTTTCAATCAACTTATGTCTGTAATAGTTCAATCTCTTTTCAATTCTTTCGAATCTGTAGTTCAAGTAATTTGGATAGAATCTGTCATTGGTATAACCTGGGACGGCACCTGGTCTTTCACTAGTGGCACAGGTAGTATCATTTTCTAAAGGATCTCTTGGCACCCAACTACAAACATAAGTAATTCTATCGAAATTGTTCAAAGGCTTGGTAGCAATATGTTTAACAACTCTACCTTGCAATAAGGAAGCTTTACCAGGAGTAGTATTTTGAATTCTTAAAATTGACTCGTCCCCTAATTTAATTCCAGTTTCACCGCCAATCATTTGTTCTGGTGCACTTAACATGGTAACACAAACCGCTGGTGGAGAATCATAATGCCAAGCAACTGCTGAATCAATTTCATCAATGTTCTTATCTTGTTGGCGTTTCAAGGCTTGATAATCAACGTTAGGATCAAATTCCGGCTCATCTAAATTAGCTAATGATGCATTGATGTGGCCTTGACTAAATACATGAGGCAGGGCAATAGATGCGCCTAACATTAAACTTAAAATCTCTTCAACTTCTTTACTGGTCCATAAAGCTTTGGTAAATTTTGTGTCATCGACGTATCCACTAATATGGAAATCTCTTGCACTACTGTTCTTACCTACCATACCATATCTACCATATTTCTTAATGATTGGGGTTTGGAATGCTTCCCATTGAATCATGTCAATAGCATCTTGGGTTATTAAATCGAATGGGTCTGTGGCAGCAACATCAGCAAATGGTTGAACATGAGTTTTGTTAATACCCAATTCGTTAAATGTATATCTTTTAACTAAATTTTCCTTATCGAATTTCAAATGTTTCTTGGGGTCGAACTCAACATTTGGATTAAATCCTGGCTTACTTTCGATTTTATCGAGTAAATGTCTAACTTCCCTATCAATTACATGTTGTGGCACATCATGATCATGGTTTTCATTCAAAATTCCGGCGGTTAACATTTTCAATATATTTTTTTTTGTTATTTATTTGTTATCTTCAATGAACTTATAACCAGTATAAATTTTGCAGCAATTGGTAAAAATCACAGGTTCTTATATTTGTTATTTCTTAATTTGAAATTATGCTAATTAGATTTATAACGATTCTTGAATACTTATAAATCTATAAAATTAAAATTAGTGGAGTCAAAAGAGGCAGAAAGCACTACGTTTAAATATCTATTATTTCTTATCTATACACGCACCTTATCTTTGCGGATCCCTCAAAATAATCCCGATAGAGATAAGTTTCGCAAAAATCGCCACATTTGGATACTGGATTGTTGACACCCGCTTAACGTTTCCAATTACTCCAACATCTTTTTGGAGTAATAATCGGTACTAAATGAATATCCAATTGAGTATAGGTCTACTTGAATGACAATTCAATCTTGGTTGCAACCGAACCAAGCTTTAATTCTCTAGCTGATAAATGTAACTTACCATCTTGAGTAATATTAACAATAATCTCCAATTTAGATTCTGGTTTTAAGTCTTTTAATGATAAACTACCTAAATGTTCCCCACATTCTTCAACTACTTGCTTGATGATTTCTGGTTCTTCTTCACTGTCATCATCACTAATATCTTCATCGTCACTATATTCGGGTTTAGTTGGTTCGATAACGGTTTCTTTAACGGTTTTTTTACCTTCATAGAATTCAATTAAAACTGAATCATTTGAACCGTTTGAAACTTCTAATGATTTCTTAATTGGGTAAGCAGTTTCATTAACAACAATTGGAACAAATGAACCGTCTTGAGATTTAATACCAATTGAGTTAACTAAATGTTGAGTGTTAACAACAATTGGTTGTAAACTTTCTTTAATTTCGTCATCATCAAATGATTCAATAAGAGAGGCTTGTAATGCAGCCCCTCTACAAACCAACTCATTTGGTAATAACGCCTTTGAATCGAAAGTTGGGGAAATGATTTTGGTGGCTGGCGGGAAAACTGATGACAAATCACTTGACAACTTCGGAGTATTGGATGAACCACCGACTAATAAAACTTCATTAATTTCTGATGGTAATAACCCGGCTTTTTCAATTAAGTTTTCAACGAATGATACCATTTTGCTAACAGTAGGTCTGATAGTTAATTCGTATCTTAATCTATTAATACTGGTTTGATAATCAATACCTTCAGCTAATGATTCAATTGAAACACTGGAACTTGCTACATTGGATAAAGTTTTCTTTATAGTAATGGCTTCATTCTTTAATTTAGCTAATGATCTAGCATTAGTTCTTGGATTGACCTTGTATTTTTTTTCGAAATCTTTAGCGAAGAATTCCATTAATGCTTCATCGAATTTGTCTCCTCCTAAATGACTATCATGTAAAGTGGTTAAAATGGTTAAGATTCCCCCTCTGACTGAGATTATAGCTCCATCTGATCTAACCCCACCGAAATCAGCAACTACAAAGATTTTGTCGGTTAAATATTCTTGTTCATTGTTACTTAAGTAAGCTAATAACGCAGAACTTGGTTCATTGATCAATTGATGAACTTTTAACCCGATTGAGTTACTAGCAGCAATTAATTCTTGTCTTTGAGTATCGTTGAAGTTGGTAGGAACGGTAATAACACATCCTTCAACTTCTTTACCAATATAATCTTCAGCTGCAACTTTTAATTGTTTTAAATGTCTTTTAGTGGCTTCTTCAACACTAACGGTATTTGAATCAATTTTGAACCCAATTTTGCCATTATCTAATTTGATGGCTGGAGACCCATTCTTAGTTAATTCGGTGTTGACATCATCGTAATTGTTACCAATTAAATCTCTAAAATTGATTATAGTGTTTTTTGGGTTTCTAATGAGTTGAGCTTGTGCTTGTTGTCCGTGGTATTCGTCATCTCCAACATAGGACAAAGTTGATGGGATTGATCTATCACCATCTGGGTTGGCAATTACATCGACTTTTCCTTCATTATTAGCTACGGCGATACTTGATGAAGTATTACCAAATGATATTCCTATAACTGACATGGTTGAAAATTTTTCTCATTGAGAAGAGTTTAGTTAGAGCAAAGTCACGAGGAATAACACGTGACTACTCTAAGCAGTTATGTATATGATTGAAACCGATTGCCGAAGTTTGTGGAAATCTAAAGAATAGCATAATAATGACTCCAAGTTGAAGTCCAAATTCAAAATCCAGTTTGAAGTTCAAAGTTAAGGATAACCAACAAAAACAAACATAGTCAACAGGATCTATGGCTCTTCCTGCCAACGCTTTCGCGATAAGGTACACCAAAATAACCTGAGGACTATCATAATCGTAAACTCCAATATGATCCGGAACAAAAGAGTGAGAGATGTTTTGATACTTACTTTAGGATTAGTGATGGTTGGATTTTGGGTGATATCACCAGGGTTTGAAACTAATTGGGGAGCTCTAACCGAAAGGACTAGCCCGTATTCGTTAAGTGCTAAAGAGAAGACAGAGTTTGAAAAATGGAGATTACAACGTAAACCAAGTTCTGAAAATGAAGCAGCAGCCGATGATAAGGAAACTACCAAGAAAGTTCAAGAGTTTCATGAGTTTGAAGATGAAGATGAAGGAGTTAAGCCCCCTTCGAAACCTCATAACATCGTGATCACCAAAAAACCAACTCCTGAGGTTGACGAGGAAATCGACGACGGTGTTACCAATAAGGAAGAAAATGCAAAGAAGGTAGACCCAACCAAAGGTAGTACACCTGAGAAGGCTTCAGCCAAGGGGCTCAAAGGGGATAATCTAAATACCAATCCAAAACCTAAGGTGGGGGTACAATTAGAGGGAGAAGATGAAGTACCAGTTCCGAACACCCAAAAGACAAGTCCAGCAATTAGGCCTGGTCTTACGTCGTCACCCAAAATAAGGCCGAATACCATACCAAAAGTTGAAACCGAAAAAGAAGATCCCAAGAACCCTGGTAAATTCTTAGGTGGAATCAAGCATGCCAAACCAAAGGAGCAAAATATTAACGGAGAAATAATGGCCCAAGAAACTGACGAAGAAGTTCTTAAAAATTATAAGGCTAAGGGTGACATCTATCAATATGAAGATACTCTTAGTAATAGCCCAGCATCCATACCTAAAACAGCCAAATTAGGAGTTCCTGATGTGGAAAAATTAAAACACGCAGAACCTGCTACGAAAGAAAATAAACCGTATCCGTTCATTGAAGATGATTTCTACACCATAACGATAAACCCTATGAATTTCAGAATATATTCTCATAATGTTAAAAACGGTGGTCACGACACTCTCGATCCTGGTGAAGATGCTTGGAATGGAAGGTATAGAACGATCACTAATTCCATAAAGTTCAATACTCGTCCTGCTAATAGTATCATAACATTACAAGAAGTATATAAATTTCAAATGCTTGACATAATGGAAGAATTGAATAAATTTTCACCACCAGAGTCACCGGAATGGGCCTATTTCGGTGAAGGAAGAATTGACGGAGAAGAAATTGGGGAATTCGTTCCTATACTATATAGACCTTCTGAATGGGAATTGATATTAAGTGATACTATGTGGTTGAACGAAAAAGATGTTAGAATAGCATATGAAGGATGGGATGCTCAATACTTAAGAATCGTATCCTATGTAACGTTAAAACATAAGGAAACCGGTAATTATATTAATGTATTCAATACTCATTTAGATCATACAGGAGAAGAATCAAGATTAGAATCTGCAAGGTTGATCTTAGAGAGGATTCAGAATATCAACAAATGGCCTTCTTTCTTATGTGGGGACTTGAATGCCGAACCTAAAGAAGATACTATTGTTTTACTAAAGAAGCATATGGTATATAGTGCTGACCATGTGACTCCTTTTAACAAGTATGGCCATGATAAGTCTACAGTTACAGGATTTGATGGACAGGTATTAAGTTCTGGAGGTCAATCAATTGATTATATTTTTGTACCTAAATACACTAGGAAAATTGTTGATGAACCAGTATGTGAGTTTACAAAGAAAGGCGATCAACCACAAGATAAGATGACATTGACATTAGAACAATTTGGAATGTTGCATTCAAAGTATAATGGGATGTATATGAGTGATCATAGACCTATAGTTGCTGATTTACTGATAACTCCTAGACAGAAGTGTTAGCAGTATGGTTTGTAGGGGACTTTTAATATAGACGGACTATGAAGGGCAATCCAGGTGTTTTGGACTCTTTAAGCTGTTAAAGCTTTGTTACTCTTAATGCTCTTATATGACAAACTCATCTCGGTTTAAATTCTGGTAAGACACCGGTATTTATTCACTCATTTGTAGACATAATTAGTACTTAGGGGCATTAGTAAACTGCGCGTTTGAAAATCAAACATAAACACAACATGGAGAATCCTCATGAACAACAACAGAATTCAATTCTTTCACGTATAATTAACAATATGGTATGTACACTCATAAAGAGGCTAACATTTGATATACTAACCAATAATAGGAAAACTTAAATGAATCTATAGTATCAATGAATAAAGCATTACAAGAGATCAATCGTAAGAATATGGAAATCGAACTTGTATCACAAATGTGGGAGGGATATGCTACTATATCTAAGAACACTTTAGAAACTACTGGTGAAAAGAGGGAGCCAGTATAAATGGGGAATGTGTATATGTCAAAAAAGAGCCTGGGACTGGAAGAGATTTATTGTTGCCAAAGGACTCAGGTTGTATTGTATTCTGTAATATCAGAATGACCATTTTAGAGTTCAGTATCAAATCATCAAATGCTAGGTTACTATTATAAATACGAAGCAAGACTCTAGCATTTAGAGAATCGTCATCGAGATAAGTGTAACAGACCATGTTTAAGAAAGATATCAAAAATATTGTAAAAGGTATATTGTAAAAGGTATATTGTAAAAGGTACTGCATCAAGATTACTATGAATCCTGAACAAAAGTGTGCCATGAATACCCCATCCCGAAATACCATGCTTCATCAAGAATGTTTCAGAACATTAAAGATTTTAGTACCATTCTTGAGATACAAAAGAATTATCCAATGCCATATATTAATACTACTTATAATACACATGAGACCCTTATAGTAATGAACTTCCATTCATTCCTCAATCTACGTAAACTCTACTAGACGTATAACATCTCATAAAGACTTTCTAAGCTTACCATTTCTTATGTGAAACTGCTTCACCTGCTTCAAAGTCTCATCTAAGCTTTATCAGTGGGTAACAAACCGAATCTTTTCTTTAATGTAACTCTTTGTCTGGAATATTTATCATCTGGGGAAAATCTTGCAGGATGAGCGGACTTGGTGATTTCTCCATCTTCAGTGGTTTTCTTTAAAGTGTATAATCTTTTACCATCTGGTCCAATAGTGTACATCAAATGCATTTTGGGTTGTTCTTTATAAAAAATTTTCAGGTCTTCTCGCACTCTTCTCACAGTACTGGCAGAACGATGTCGCACAGTTAAGAAAGCGAAGTGTCGCGGTTTAATGTCGGTGAGGTGTTGCGAGTGTTGTTGTATAACGTTAGCGATCTGAGACAACTACTACGAAAATGCCACCTAAAAAAGATGCATTTGCTGACATATTTCAAAGTGCTTCTAACACAGGGTCTAGTACGTCATTAAATAGGAAGGCGAACTTATCAGATTTACAAAAACAGAGGAATGGTGGTGGGTTTGGTGGGAGTTCTGGTTTGGGCAGTGGTGGATCATTGAATGGTTTAAGTGGATCATTAGGTGGATTGGGTGGATCAAATGGGTCTGTAAACAAATCAGGTGGGTCTACAAACAACTCAGTTGCGTCTAATATTGGTGGTGACAAGTCTGCTGCTGCAAATAAAGATAATTGGGATGAATTTGATATCTTTTCATCACCAAGTCCTTCTAATAGTTCTAGACCTGACACTCCAAACAATGATCCATTCTCTATTTTTGATAAACAATCTCAACCCCCAGTTTCACGTGGTCAATCGGTTCCAACAACTACGACACAGAACCAGAGAAATCAAGATTCAATTAATTTACTAGATGACGAATTTACTGATGCATTTGTTCCAGAGCCTTCAAAACCAGAACCAAAGCTAGAACCAAAGCTAGAACCAGTACCAGAACCAGTACCGGAACCAGTACCAGCATCAAGGACTAAGCCACAAACTTCAAGACAAAGCCCTTCAAGACCAAATTCACAACGTAAGTCTTCACAAATGGGAGATAGAGATGAAACAGTAGCTCAATTAATAGATATAGGATTCGATGTAGATACTGCCAATAACGCAATTGACGAAGTTGGGTTAGACTTACAAGACTGTGTGAATTTCATAATGAGTGGAGGCAAACTGAGACCATCCAGTCAGAATTCCAGTCAAAATAATCAAAGATCAAGAGTCCAAAGCCCTGATCTTGGTTCAACCATTAATGATTTATCATCTGATTTCTTCAATAAAGCATCCATATTTTTTAACAAGTCTAGAGAGACGGTTATCAAAAATATTGAGCAGTTCCAACAAAGGGACAGTGGCAGATCATCGAATTCAATGCCAGCATGGATGAAGAATCAACAGAAATATAAGAGTCAAGCTTCTGAAAAAGCTAATGGGAAAGTTTATGAGGATTATGGAGAAGATGAAGATAACATTGACGAAGAAGCTATACGCAATTTCATGGAAATACAAAAGCAAAAGGACAAAGAGAGGAATAAGGCTAGATATGAGAACATTAAGAACATTGCTAGGGATACAGTGGCTAGTGGAAGTAGGGGTACTAATTCAAGAGCTAGTTCCCCAAATGTCACTTCTTCAGGCGTTAGTTCACCTAATGTATCGAAATCTTCACTGCCTGCTAGAAAATCCCAAAAAGCTCCTACATATCCAATTGAAGAAAAAGCACCTACAAAAACACCAACACCAACACCAACGCCTAAGCTGCAAACATCAACAACTGAAGAAGTGGATTTATTAGGGTTGGGAATGTCAAGAGCTGAAAAATTCAAGTCACAGAACCAAAATGATACAACCTATACGTCAAGAAACAGACACAAAAAACCAACAGTTGCTCGGAAAACAACTAAAGAACCACTCAATGAGTTTCTTAAATCTGATTATGACACAGGGAAAGAGAGAGCCACGAAATCTTTCACTAATGGAGATTATGATGATGCATGTATCAATTATACTAAATGTTTGAATGCGTTACCACCAACCCACGAATTAAGAATAGTTATCAACTCTAATCTAGCTATTACTTTCATTAAAATGGGTAACTACAAACAAGCAAGAGACCATTGTGATGAAGGGTTGGATTTGATTAGTAAAGACGAAATCAATGATAGTGATTATATCGTCAATGAAAAACCAATCAAACAATGGTATATAAAATTACTTGCAAGAAAAGCAGAAAGTTTAGAAATGATTGAATCATTCAAGGCATCTCTAGAATGTTATACTGAGTTACTTCATTTAGGAGTTAACGATAAGAAGACCATGGACGCAAAAAGAAGAGTTGCTAATATCGTCAATCCTCCACCAAAACCAGCTCCCAAAAAACCTACCAAGTCTTCTTCCAACGCCCCAGCGAAGAATAATGAAAACTTGAAGAGAGTACAGGAGCAGAATAAGACTCAACAAGAAAGAGATCAACAAAAGTATTTACTTCATGATAAAGTCCAACAGAAGGTGTTTGATTGGAGTAACGGTAAAGAAGATAATTTGAGAACCTTACTCATTGGATTACCTGATATCTTACCAGTAAGGTTAGGGTTTCCATTTTTGACTACCAAGAAGATCTCTTTGAACGATATCATGTTACCAAAGAAGGTAAAAGTCAATTATATGAAAGTCATTAGTGCAATTCATCCTGACAAGTTGAGTAGCTTGAACTTAGGCGTTGAAGAAGAGATGTTATGTCAAAGTGTCTTCATTATATTGAATAAGAGTTGGGATATCTTTAGAGAAAAAGAAGGTATTTAATATACTTTTTGATTGCATAGTTTGTCGTAATTAGCTACTTGCTTATTATATATACAACATAAATTCTAACTAAAAAAGTAGATTATGCTCTTCTTCTAGATCTTAAATTACTCTTTGGTTCTTCAGGTTCATCCAAAATTTCTACGATTTTTGGTTCCTTTTCCTCATGGATTTCATTAACTCTTCTTTGAGCATCTGTGACAGCTTCTTTGGTTTCCGTGACCCAGGATGATACAAAGTACAAAATAACATTCAATACACCGAAAACGAATGTGAAACCAAATACAAAAATCCCAGCATAAACAAGAGCCTTCAAAGGATCATTGATTAACGTATCAATTGGATCACGATTGAAATCATACCACCAGTCTTTCATGTTTAAGAACTCCCTCCTGAAGAGTAGACCAAAAAATGTTATCATTTGTGAAAAAGTTGACGAATCGTCCTCTTTCATTAATTGATCAAATGATTTCGGTGGGGGTTCAGGACCTTTAACTGGTTTAGGTTTAGTGACTTCATAATCCTTATACTCAAGATCTATCTTTGGTAAGAAGGTTTGGTTCCCAATGAGTTCAGCTTCTTCAATAGAATGTCCGAGGTAAATGTTATCGAATAAAATATCATTATCAACTGACCACAATTCAAATCCTAACCCACCAATTGGTTCAAGATTAGTAGGATGTTTGTCTTCATAGTAATTAGGATTAGGGATAATTCTTGGTGTCCATTCTCCTTTATACTTTGGATTTGGAATTACGGGTTGAATCCAAGGTCCTTTATATTCGGGATTTGGAATGATTGGAGCTTCGAATTTCCCACATCCTACTGAGCATTTAGGATTCTTGATTATTGGTGGTTTCCATTCACCATCTTCCTCATCATCCCATTGTTTTGGTTTTGTGGCAACGGAATCTTCAATAAACTCACTTTCTTCTTCTAACCATCCTTCAGGTTTTTGTACATTTGGATCAGGGACGAATTGGATTCCATGTTTAATATCATAGTCTTCCGGTTTCACAACGGATTCATCCGCAATAAACTCTAACTCTTCCCAGTCTTCAGGCTTGACATCTAATTCATCCACAATCTCTTTAGGAGGATTCAAAGGTGGTTGAAGTAAATGTGGCCTTTCCAATAAGTTCCCAGCTTTAACCGTGTCACCATTGATTCTGATTTCAACCCTTGAATCAGGGTATAATATTAATGTGTACAAAGTGGAAATAGGCGTTGACTTAGTCATTGGTGGTTGTGAAAACACTTTCTCTTCATACTTGTGACTTACAGGATTCAATTTGTTCAATATAAGATGAATTTTATCTTGTGAACCACATTTATCAGGACCAAACATCACTTGGAATGGTGTGTTGTTGTCTAATTCCCCATGGACATTGAAGTCTTGACCCAATAATTTGATATACGCCCCACCACATGTTAAACCATTTTGAGTCTTTACTTCATATTGCAATACCAACGTGTTATCAATATTCTCAAACGGTTGGGCGAATTTATAGGATATAGCATAATGTGATGCTGGTGTTTTCATTACTAATCCTTTATCATTATCAAAACCAGGATACTTGGTAGCAGGTTCAATATTCCATTGTCCATTATATGAAATTTTGCCATCTTTCTTAGCATTAGAAGTTACCCATGGAGAATCTTTGAGGGAATTGTAATTGAATTGTTCAAAAAATGACCCCGCCTGTAATTCTTGGGTAAACGGTTGGTATGGAGGATGATCCAATGCATTTACCAAGGTCAAAACACTTAGAAGTGTAGTGCTAAGTACTTTCATGGTAATGGTTATTCGCGAACCGATAGACTATAGAGGCTAGAACATACTATCGGTAGAATACATACTATGGCGGAAGATACCATTGTAGAGCCTTCTCGAGGTACTCTTCTGTTTAATATGAAATATGGATTATACTCGTGGGTCATAGGGTCTTTATTTGCTGGAATAAAATAGGATAGCATGTTTTCAGTCTAAACATAGAATGAGCTTATAGTACCACGTTGAATTGTCAAATGGTGGACATTAAACGAAGAAGAATCAACGATGAAAATGACGAAAACCCAATAGACTCATAGTTTAATAGGTTTATAGTTCAACAGGTTTGGGTATGTTTCGATGCATTTTCCCTCCCACTGCTTACTCTGTAATATCGCGAAACTACGTTACACTCCATTATAACCGCTCACACTATCAGTGCACCATGTTCAAGTCTGTTTTTAAATCAGGGATAAGGGCAGCATATGATGTGCTGAATAACCCATCATTTGCTAATGAACCATGGGTCATCTATCCGGCCAAACATAACACCACAGGGAAGCTAGCGTCAGTTTTCATATTTGATAAAACTAAATTTGAAAATAATATACAAAAAGCATGTAGTCAAATGTCCAATACTAAGAACCCCAGAACTATTATAAACGAGTCTTACGAACTTATCAGAAACGAGGTCAGCCAAATGGCAAAATTAAAACATCCACAACTTTTGACTTTATACGAACCATTAGAGGAAACAAAGCTGAAATTTTTATTTGTAACCGAGCCGGTAAGTGATACATTACTAACAATAAATATAGATAAGTTAGACGAGTTGAGTGCACAAAAAGGATTGTTGGAAATATGCAAGAGTATTCAGTTCTTACATAATTATTGTTCAATCATTCATTTGAATATTCAACCATCTTCGGTGTACATAAATAAACAAGGAGATTGGAAATTAGCAGGGTTTAAGTTCTTGGCTAATTTGAATGAGATTTCTTCAAGCGATAGAGAAAACTTTTATATCCTTAACAATATATCTATAGTGCCATTTGATAACGTGAATTTGAATTTTGTACCACCCGAGTTGGTAGTAGATTCACAGCCAAGACTAGACTTTGCCAATGATATTTGGTCTTTGGGATGTTTGGTCTATTATATTTATAACAAGGGAGAATATTTATTCAATTGTTTTGACAGTGGTAGTGTGAGTGATTACAAGGCTGAATTCAGGAAATTTGAACTGAAATTTTATAATCATAGAATAAATGATTTGCATTATGTTTTGAAAAGTGTCCCAGAAAAATTATATCAATTATACCCTTTGATATTAGCAAGATATCCACATGATAGAGTAACAATCGATAAGATTATTGATTCTGATTTCTTCAATGGAAGTCTTATCAAGGCAATGTTCTTCGTAGATGAATTTTCCACGAAAACCTTGGATGATAAATTAATTTTCCTTCATGGATTGTTGGAGAAGAGGGATGGGGGAATATTCCTCGATCAGTTCCCATTAAACTTCAAAACTGTGAAATTGCTTCCTCTTCTTATAGAGCTTGTAAAAAGTGAATTACAAGTAGGTGCATCAAAAGACGAGAAAGAACAAGATCAAAGAATTGAGTTGATAAGTTCTGTTTTGTCAATTATATTCAAAATTGGATCAACTCTTTCCAACCTTTCATTCAACGACCGAATATTTGAAGGGCTATTGAAAGTTGATCCAAATTTGAAAAAGAAGCAAAGAGTTGATTATACTGAAAAACTTATAAACTTCTCGGTGAAAGTAAGGTTAACATTCGTCGAGAACTTGGATATCATAATTAGTAAGATCAGTGATCATGATACTTCGGAGTTGATCAAGAAATGTTCGCCTGTAATGTTAACGCTTCCATCAAATGAAGAACATCTTAAACAAGAGCAAATTAAATTACAAGATGAATTCTTGAGCAAAGTAGAGTTATTTGTTGAAAAACTTGATTTCCCTTACATTAAGAACACCTTCTTCCCTTCCATAGCACAAGTATTTAAAACTACAACCATCTTGTCAACCAAATTAGCAACTATAACCGTTTTTGAAACAATGATAACGAAGAACATCGCGGATAGAGTCATTGTGAAGGATCAACTTTTACCCATATTTCAGAATTTGAAAAGTAGAGATAAACGTATTGTAAATAATGTGTTGAAATTCTTTAGCCAATTGGCCAAGAATGATAAAGTTAATCTCGATTTGGAAACTATAGTTGAGTTTATCTTACCAATCTGTTTGAAACTAGTCTTTGGGTGTAATGACTGCACACAAACTGAGTTCAAAAACTATATGAATGTGATCAATGGGATTCAAAGTACTTTGGTAGAACAGAAAGTTAGGTCTTTGCCAACAAAAGTTGCTGAAAAACAGGCTGTTGTTCCAAGTAGTAATTTTGATTCTTTGATCAATACTCAAACCATCACCTCAGGGAACTTGGATAATTTACAAGTAGGTCCTTCAAGTGAAGTTATGAAACCTACTAGAGGTCCAAGTACAACGGGTTCTTCAGCCAATCATTCTCCTCGAACGTCAACACCAAGTTCCAGACCGAAAAGTACCAATAGCTACTCACAATCAAGAACATCAGATACGAGAACAGAAGTACTTCAACCTAAAAGAAATATCAAACCGTTGAATCTTACACCTAAACCTCAATCCAAACCATTGAGCTTTGGTGCAACAGATTCCAAACCGTTGACTTTCGGTGCAAATAAGCCAAAAGCAGACCTTGATTTCTTCAATTTAGAAGGTACTTATGATAAAGGCGAATTTCTGGAATTTCTGGAATTCCAATCTGCAACTCCGTCAGTTTCACCTCCTCCAAGCCAACAACCAAACCAGCAGAGCCGAACCCAAACTCCCCCTCAATTTAGTGGCATGACTCCAATGATACCTAAACAGCCTGTTGGGTACAGCAACACTATTTTAACTCCAGTTTCCAAACAGAAGAAGGACGATTTAAGTTTCTTATAGAAAATGTAAAAGTTAATACACGATAAATTCTAAAAAACCATACGAACACAAAGTCTGTATATTTGAATCCAACACTGAAGGACTTAGAATTACATAAAATTTACACGTAGGATACACAGTCAGGTTAAGCCTTCTTTTCAACATTAACTTCAAAATCTCCTTTCTCAGCCTTAGCAGCAGCAGCTGATTCCACTGATTTTACGAAGTAGATGTCTCCAGCAGGCTTGTCACCCTGTCTAAGTACAATGAGTCTAAATAACCTTATCAAAGAGTGTCTTCCTTTGTAAATAGGTAAGACTATGATAATGAAAGCAGCAAGAAATCCCCATATAAACATCACAACCGTATAACCTCTGAAAAAGGATTTAGAAAAAACGTATTTGGAACCATACAATGGCATTGGGAAAAGGATCAAAAAGAATAGAACGAAAACTATGGTCAATCCCAACCCTATTTTAGAATGTAATCTTAAATCTTTGTCGTATTTGATTCTTTCTTCCAAAACGAGTTTAGTGGCTTCTTCTGAGCTTAAAACGTTAGTCAATCCATGGTCTTTATCATACTCCCTATTATCATCTTGTTTGATTTCTAACCAGATATTCCAATCGAAATTTGCTGGCTTGATTAGAACGATTATTGGCATAAGAATCAACGGACACCCTACGGCGACAGTGTTACCAGCAGCTAAGGCTTCGTTGGTAGATAACGTAGCTAAGGAGATGTATCCGGATTGGGACATGGTGTAACCGAACCAGACTGCAAATGCTATTAAAGTGGAACCTATAGTTCCCCCGATATAAGCAGCAGCTGATAATTTCTTCCAGAATAACGTAAAGATGATAGCAATGACATTGACATTGACAATGATTCCAGAAGCCGTGGTAATGAATGAAACATCAAACCCGGCATGTGATAACCCAATACCTAATGCTACAGTGACAATACCAAACCCAATCACAGTTAAATCAGCAACCCATACCAATGTTTTACCAGTAGCTTTTGGGTTAATATAAGCCTTATAGAAATCATGAGTTACCATGGCACTGATGGCGATGGTTTCCGATGAGAACGCAGCGGTTACTGCCATGAACACCATCACCAACACCATTGACACACCACTTTTACCCATTAATGCTTCAGCAGCAAATGGCATCACTAACCCAGCATTGACTTGTTCGGCAGTCATAAGGTTTGGGTATGTAGGGAACACAGAACTTGTTTCCAAAGCAGCACAGGCCAATCCTAATGTAGTAGAAAGACAGAATGGCAAGGCGAACCAAGCAATACCTCCTAAGAGATAATCCCAGACTAGACTTCTATGGTCAGCAGCAATGGCTTTTTGAAATAATTGGGAATCACAAGCAGCTGCCCAACCTGCTCCGAATAAGACCAAACCAAATAATCCACCTTGCTGAGAAGCAAATGTGAGAAAAGATCCTTCATGATTACCATCTATTGGTCTTCTTTGGGCAGTTTCCACTAACAATTCCCATAACTTATCAGGTGACCCCAAAGTTTCGTTAGTAGCGTAAGTATTGAACATGAATGTTAAAAGAATGACGTAGATAATGACAGTATGGGCCCAATCAGTTAAGAAAGTGGCTTTAATACCCCCCAAAAGAGTATAGATAATAACACCAATTGGGAACAACACAATAGAGGCGTCTCTGTTAACACCAGTGATACCTTCAAAGATTGAACTACCATTAATAAGCAAGTTGGTAGTATAACAAACCATTTGAATCAAGGAGTAAAGGAAAGCTACTATATGAGCAGCCGGCCCAAACCTGGTTCTGACGATTTCTTGATATGTATGACAATTAGGAGCCTTTTTCTTCATTTCTAAGGCAAGGGTAGAAAAAATAATAATCTGAACACATGCTCCAGCACCGTACCACCAAGCACCTGAAACACCCCATGAATAAGACGCAGTACAACTCAATAATAACGTACTACCAATAGTCCAACTACTAACGACAGCAGCGGAAATCGTAGCTGAAACTGACCGTTTGGCCGTTAAAAGCATTTCAGAATCTTGTTGTTCGTTAAAGTATTTGGATAAAATTTTGGTGACTCCTACCATCAAGATGGCAAATGCAAACCCGACGCCTACAATGATCCCATAACCAACACTTATTCCAAACACTTGTCCATCAGCTGAAGTCATTTTATGAATTTGCGGCTTCTATGACTACGTAAGGTATCACGGGATATATAAATGAATTTATGGCTATGAAAATTGCCATCATTGTTTATTGGTCAATGGCCCTTTATCAGGTTATCTTCGACGGAGTAGCGGGAATCCAAAAATGGATGGTACATAAAATGGCCTAACTTTGAGTGCTTAATAGTTAGTGAAATAATTACGGAAATGTCTGGTTTTCGGAATCCGGAATAAGTCTTATCTTATCAACTCCAAATCACAAGTACATAGGCGAGGGTTTGAGCCCAGGAGAGATAAGGGGAAGGCTCCGCTTTTACATAGAGAAGGTTTAAGAGAGGGTTGGGGTAATGATATAAGGAATTGATGGATTCCGTAAAATTCCGCCAGTATTTAACTGAGTTGGGAAGTTGCCCTTGCGGAAGCTTCCGCCAAGTGTCAAATGTTGGAGGCTATGGTACAATTGGTAAGAGATTACACTGAACCTGACGTTACGAGTGGAGAGAGTACTGTCGGGGAGATGCCGCCGGACTTGAGAGGTCTTCTAGTAGAAAGGTTTTTAATCGTAAACTTACTTCTTACCTAATCCATAATGGTCGTTAATGATATCGATTGCTTTCCTGGCATTTTGGGCGTTTTCTACAGCAGTTGGCATATCACTATGTAAGCAGAAAGTGATAGGACTTCCTTCATAATTCAAGTTCAAAACGTTACCATCAATATCAATGACTTGATCAGCTAATCCCGCTCTCATAACACAATCATAGATCTTTTCCGGAGTTCTAAGACTCTTAGGACCAGCCTTGATTCTACATAAATCACCAGTCTTATTGTAGTTTAAATCAGGATAAACCTCTTGAATCAATTGTTGACCGTGTTCATGGGCAATTCGGTTATAAGGGCCACTTTTGGCTGCAACAAGTGGAACTCCAAACACTTTTGCAGCTTTAATGACGGCCTTCTTGATTTCATCGTCTCTTTCAATGTAAAAGTATAATTCTCCATGAGGTTTAATGTAAGATAACTCCATACCTTCAGCATCTAGAATTGCTTTTAATGCCCCAACTTGATAAAGAACCATAGTGTAAATATCATCAGGTGCAATAAGCCAAATTCTTCTTCCAAATCCCAACTTATCAGGTAAACCGGGATGAGCTCCGACTCTGACACCGTGCTTCTTAGCCAATTGAACCGTTTGCAACATAGTGGTTGGGTCACCAGCATGGCCTCCACATGCAACATTAGCTGTGTCAATGTACTTCATGAGTTCAGCATCGGGACCCATTCTCCAAGGTCCAAATCCTTCTCCCATGTCACAATTGATTTCATATCGTTTTAAGATTTGCTTGTTATCGGTAGCATCCCCCGCTAAATATTCGGGTGATAAAGCATCTTGGGTTTTTGTATACTCTGGCATTCTCAGATCAGTGGATTGTCAACTATTCTCCTAGACCCGAATATAAGTATTTCACCAATCTTGAATAATCCTGAATCAAGAGGTGGGTCATGCCCGTCTTATCTACTGTAATCCGAATTCCGTGAAGGTGCATTGATACGCCAATGCGGCGAGTACTAGGAGGGGGTTTACTTAATAGCGGATGACTTTAAGCGGTAATACGATTCCTTGGGAAAACCACTTAAGCCCGGCACTCCTTCATCATAAAATTACACTTCAGATTCCTGATACTTTTCGTGTTCACTAAAAATGTTCGATAAGATTAAAAAAGTTTTGGTCGCAAATAGAGGTGAAATCGCTTGTAGGATTATTAGATGTTGTAAAGAGAACGGCCTCAAAACCATTGGGGTGTTCTCGGTAGAAGACTCCGATGCTATGCATGTGTCAATGGCTGATGAGTCTTACCTTTTGTCTGGGGTCGGTGCTAATGCTTATATTAATATCGATGAGATCGTGAAAGTTGCCGTGAACCATCATGCCGATGTAGTTGTTCCTGGGTACGGGTTCTTATCAGAGAACAGTCAATTCGCCGAAGCATTGGAGAAAGAAGGAATTGTTTTTGCGGGGCCATCGGTTGAGTCAGTAGAAACATTTGGTTTGAAACATAGTGCTAGGAGTTTGGCTGAAAAGAATGATGTTCCAATCGTTCCTGGTACTGATTTGATTCAGGACCCGGACGAAGCTGTTAAGGCAGCTATGACAATTGGGTACCCCATCATGATTAAATCCACCGCTGGTGGTGGAGGGATGGGGTTAAAAGTTGCATGGAATGACAAGGAGTTGGTTACGTCCTTGACGGAAGTTATATCAAGAGGTAAAACTCTTTTTAAAAATGCAGGTGTTTTCCTAGAGAAGTATATCGAAGCCGGAAGACATATAGAGGTGCAGATTTTTGGTAACGGGAAAGGTGACGTATTAGCATTTGGAGAAAGAGAATGTTCCATTCAAAGAAGACATCAGAAGGTCATTGAAGAAGCTCCTAGTCCGTTCATTGTATTGCCTGCTTATGACCACAAAGATCTTAGGGTGAAGTTGAGCAAATGTGCTATCAACTTGGCCAGTTCAATCAACTACAAGTCGGCTGGGACCGTCGAGTTCTTGGTTGACGATAAGACCGGGAATTTCTATTTCTTAGAGATGAACACAAGGTTGCAAGTTGAACACGGAATCACTGAACTTATTTATAACGTTGATTTGATGAAGTTGATGTTATTACAAGCGGAATATGAAGCGAAAGGTGCTGTTGGGATTCCCCTTGAAATCCTTAAAAATGAAGGTGATTATGAAGTGGATGATGTAGGAGTGGCTGTACCTCATGGCCACGCAATAGAAGTCAGAGTTTATGCGGAAAATCCTGTTAAGAACTTCCAGCCATCTCCGGGGATTTTGCATCTTGTAGAATATGCTAAAGAGGTTCCAAATTGTAAGTTAAGAATAGATCATTGGGTTAGTACTGGGTCTAAGATTTCTCCCTATTTCGACCCATTGATTGCCAAGATTATGGTATGGGGACCAAACAGAGCTACTGCCACTAATGGTATGGTCCAGGTGTTGCAGGAGACAAAGATCCAAGGCCCAACTATCAACATCGATTACTTGACGGAGATTTTAAAGTCGGAAGACTACCAATCCGGTAACACTTTAACATCTTTCTTGAATACCACATTTGATTTCAAACCAAAATTGATTGAATTTACTCAACCTGGATCATATACAACCATACAGGACTTACCAGGTCGTGAAGACGTCAGTGCAGGGGTACCATTGAGTGGACCGGTGGACCCATTATTTTTTGAATTGGCCAATTTGGTCGTGGGAAATGATAAGTCCACTGAAAGCTTAGAGATCTCCATGAAGGGGCCCACAATCAAATTCCATACCAGTGCCATCATCGCCTTAGCTGGTGGAGAGTTTAAGTTCAAAATCAACGGGAAAGTAGCTCCGATGTTTACGGCCATTGAAGTACCAGAAGGGTCAACTGTAAAGATCGGAGATGCTATTGGTGACGGTGCCAGAGCCTATTTGGCCATTAAAGGAGGCTTTCCCGACGTTGCTAAATATTTAGGATCAAAGGCATGTACACCAACGTTAAACTTAGGGGGTCACCAAGGTAGACCGATCATGGGAGGTGATTGTTTATCCATCACCACGCAGGACGGAATCACTGCTGTCAATTTCGCTCAAACCTTACCCACAAAAACTCTCCCACCCCTCCAGAAAGACTTGTGGATTATCAAGTGTCTTGGAGGTCCTCACGATTCCGATGACATCTGTTCTCCAACCAAGATCAAGAACTTCTACAACACCAAGTACACGGTGAATTTGAACTCCAACAGAGGTTGTACCAGGCTAGATGGACAGGCCGATGTATTCTCTAGGCCAAATGGTGCTGACGGTGGAGCTCATCCCAGTAACATCTTAGAGTACCCCTACCCAACCTGTGGTATCAGTGTGGTTGGAAGTGTGATGTCGTTGTTCGGAGTTGATGGTGCCACTTTGTCAGGGTTTGTGTGTATCTCCACCCCCATCAAGAGTGAGTGGTGGAAGGGAGGCCAAGCCAAAGTCGGAAGTGCCATCCAGTTCAAACAGATCAGTTACAGAGATGCTTTGAAGTTGAATAAGCTCAGAGAAGATTACTTGCAACAAGTAGATTTGGCAATTAAGACGGGTACTGAGTTCCCAGTGTTCCAGGATGAATTGAATGAGTATGAGGATCCAGAGCCTACGATCTTGTACCACAGACCAAAGTCACAGGAGTTGCCAGAACTCACCATCCGACAAGCAGGAGAGAAAATGCTTGTCGTAGACTTTGGTATCAAAGAGTTCACGTTAGTCAACAATGGAAGGATGAGATTATTGGACCTAAAAGTTAATGAGACTTTGGTCAAGTATCTCATTAGAACTGAGGCCAATACTGGTGCTTACGGAATGATCTTTAAGGATATTGACAGGGATGCTTTGGTAAAGTCAATCGTAGCCTTGGAGGCAAGCATCCCTCCAACCAGAAAGCTTAAGATCAAAAGTCGGTTATATAAGCTTCCACTATGTTTTGACCATCATGCTTTGACTCATTGTATTGAAAGATACATGCATTCCCAAAGACCTTATGCACCTTATTTGCCTAATAATGCGGAGTTTGTGATGAAGATCAATAGGATCAAGACCATGGACGAGTTCAAGGCCAATGTAATTGGTCAACGTCAAGTGATCACCGCCGTATCGTTCTTATGTGCTAACACCTTGTCGGTGAACCTTGACCCAAGAACCAGGTTCAAGACGGGGAAGTATAACCCCGCTAGAACGTTTACACCTAAAGGAGCTTTCGGAAGTGGAGCTGTCGCTCATTCCATTTATTCTATTGATTCTCCTGGTGGGTACATGATTTGGGGGATGGTGTTACCTGACTTGACATGGAACACTTTTGGTAGGTTAAATGTGTCGGAGGGAAGACCATGGTTCTTCCAGAACTTTGATCAGGTCGAATACTATGAGGTCGATGAAGCCAAATTGACAGAATTGAACAATCAATTGTTGGCTGGAAAGTTGCATATTGAAACCGAAGAAGTTGAACTAGACTTTGAGGATTACATTGAGTTTTTGGAAAGCATTGATGACGAGTTGAAGGTGCTCAATAAGAGCAAACAGGAAGCCATTGATGAGGTGATGGAGGAAGAAGAAATCTCCAGAAACAAGTGGTTGAAAGAGTTAGAAGCTGCAAAGGAGTCCAAGTCTACTGATACAAATCTTTTGAATGATCCTTCCGTTATTAAGGTTATGGCCGGCATGGCTGCAAATATCTTCAAGATTTCAGTTAAGAAGGGTGATATTGTAACCAATGAAGACGTTTTGGTTATATTGGAAGCTATGAAGATGGAAATTCCCCTTAGAGCTATTAGTGACGACACAGATAGTGATGATGAAGATAATAAGACGGCAGATGTTCCAGGACAATATGAAGTGGCAGAAATTATTGTTGATGAAGGTGATGTAGTATCATCCGGAGATATATTACTTCTTTTAAAACCAAAACCAGTTTAAAGTATATCTACATGTCATAATATATGTATTATTCTAGGTACCTCTCATAAGTATAATGCACCATTTTACTGTCAATATTATGCAAGATGCAACGCGGACAAATTAAACCGACCAGCGCTATCATGTCGGCCGCGGACCTTGGAAGCGGAGGCTTTTAAATTAATGATCTCCACACAATGTTCAACGATCCTCTAAAAATCAGTATAAAAGAGTTATCACCTAATGTATTCTCATGTGCTGCTCCCTTTGCTATCCCCGTCTTCGGAAGACTTAATGTAGGTGCTAGAATGTCGCTTTTTTACTACGAAGAACAGGTAATTGTATGGTCAGCGTTTCCATACCAAGACGAAGTTGAAAATTGTTTAGCCAAGTTGACCGGGGCTAATTCCGACTTTAATGTCACCCATATCATTGTTCCAAACTACAGACACAATTTAGGGGTTGAATCATTCAAGAAGAAGTTCCCAAATGCCAAAATCATTGGTCCTGATAAGTTAAGATTGCCGGTACCAGTTGATATTACCATTCCTTCTGAATTGGGCAACAAGGTTTTGAAAGAAGATGATTTGAAGGAAATTGGATTGGATCCCGTCATTTATAATAACTTTGAGTTTGTGTTCTTATCTCATCACAAGAACAAAGATTTGGTGTTGTATGACAAAAATCTCAGGTATATCTTCGAGGCCGACGTCGATATAACCGTAGGGCCAGCTGGTACGGAATTAGAACAGTATAGTCCTGAAGCTGGTGTTGAGGAAGGATACAATCCTCATTGGGGTTACTGGGGTAACTCATTCTTAACCAGATTGATTCATCCGGGAAATGGATGGTTTAAAGGAAGAGCGATCAAATTGAACGGGTGTGATACCGAAGAGGGACGTAAAGGTATTGAAGTTGTTTACGGTATGGATTTTACAAAGATGGTTCCATGTCACGGGAACATCTATGACGACGGTAAGGCCGCTTTAAGAAGATATTTCGATTTTTTGCCCAGTAAGCTTTGATCTTACCAAGGCAATCTTGGTGATGTGTCTTCAAGTCTTTGAGAAGTTTTGTATATAAGGCTAAAAAGAGAAAACATCAAGGGGATGGTTATGTGGCATATAGTACCATCGGATATGTGACATGTTATGTAAGTGAAATAAAGATTTAACAATAGATTCTCTAGAACTGTGCGGTAACAAGTCTGCAACTTTATAACTTACAAGGCTGGGTAAACTCTGGCCATGGTAGAGTTCTTTCAACCCCCGCCATTTACCACCACTGATGGCTGATCGTTTAAAGTAGACCATACAATATTCGAGAGGTCAGTTCCGACCCCCATGTATTTGTAATTAGTCGGCCAACTAGCCGGTCTGGGCCCACCCCGATTTGTCGTGATGAGGTGAGCACCGGCTCTCATACAAATAGCAGCCTTTCTCCACTAACAATAGCAACAAGGGTTTACACAAAGAGGCTTAACGTCCACAAATAGAAAACCACAGATTACAAATACGAAACAAATATGTATCCAGATCCATTGAAAGCAGTAGTTAGAAATCTTACCGAAAACATTGTCATTGCTTCTACACCATTCACTAGGGCAAATATTCTTAATTTTGGGGCTAGAATGGCATTATTCAATTATGAAGGTGAAGTGATTGTATGGTCGGCCATTCCATATGGAGATGAAGTAGTAAGAAGTTTGAAGACGTTGACTGGTGAAAAAGAAAACTTCAATGTCACTCATATCATTATCCCAGATGCAGTTCACACGATGGCGGTAGAATCATTCAGAAGAACTTACCCCAATATCAAAGTCATTGGTATGGATGGTTTGAAAGTAAAAGTCGATCATGTGATTGACGACAAATTGGGCAATAAGTTAATCAACAAAGATATTCTTTCCCAAATTGGAATCACCAGTAAGGCAGTATTAAATAACTTTGAGTTTGTTTACTTACCTAGCCATCAGAACAAGGAATTGGTTATGTACGATAAACAATCTAAGATTCTTTTCCAAGCCGATTTGATTTTAAATCTAGGTCCAACCGGAACTAAATTAGAACAGTATTCACCTGAGTTAGGGTACAAGCCAAATTTCAATCCTCATGGTGGATTATCATTCCTTACGAGATTTAGTCACCCTGATTCTACCAGATTCAGAGGTATGGTTAATAAGATAGTTAAATCTAATGATCCAAAGGTAAGAGAAGGTTTAAGAACAATTTATGCATGGGACTTTACCAAAATCGTTCCTTGTCATGGTAACGTTATAAATGACGGTAAACCATTTTTTAAGAAATATTTTGATTTCCTTTAACGAGCCACTAATGTAATTTTAATATACGACTTATTTTTGCAAGTTATGCGTGAACTGTATCAATTATGTAGGTTTGGTCTTAGATTATGTAGTGTTCATGTATGATTTATGCCTACACCAGGAAATAAGGTCCTCCGTAAATTATATACAGGAGATTTTGGTTTTAAACGATTTGTGGTGTTGCGTCCCACCTTTATCTGATCCATTAAGTGAATCAACAATGCTTCATTTCTGTTATACGGAAGTTCGTACTTAAACTCTTGGTTCAATCTCTAACTCTAAACACCTAACCCCAACAATCATGTGATACCCTATATAACCCACGAACCCGCGGTGCGAGACAATATGACTGAATTCGTAAGCTCAGAGACCACACTTGGTAATAATATTTACACAGATGCCATAAAAGAGAATCCTATATATAAGGAATACGATGGCCTTCATGCCAAGTTTAATCTATCCAAGCAAATTGAAGAAAGGTTAAGACCTAATTTGACAGGGTACACTTTAGTAGGTCCTGATAAGATCAACTTTAGAAGTGATGGAATTTTTTTCATTGATGATAAGTTCTTAACTAACTATGAAGACATTGATGAAATTAGAGATGGAGAGTCTAACTTTTCGGTTACATTTTTCAACTTAGGATCTCAATTGTCGGGCCATGAAGGTATAGTTCATGGAGGCTTATTAGCTACATTATTGGATGAGTTGACTTGTCGCTTAGCATTTCAAAATTTCCATTCCAAGAAGGGTGTAACTGCAAATTTGAATATCAATTATCGTAGGCCATGTTATTGTAATTCAAATATTATGGTTAAATGTGAGATCATTCGGAAGACGGGACGTAAGTGTTGGGTTAGAGGCTTGGTTTATCGGATCGATGAAGGATTGGAATTGTTGAGTGAATGTGAATGTTTGGTTATTGAACCAAAGTGGGTTAAGAATTTATAAACTGTGGCCATAATGGTAGAACACGCAATTATCATATAGAAGTGTTTGATGCAGAAATGTGCAATTATTTAATATTTAATTATTTATTATAAGATAGAACGGCTAAGCCTGTGAATTTCCTTCTCTGATTTCTTGGAACTTCTCTTCAACTTCCTTCTCTTTGGGTGGCTCTTCATCGATACACTGTACCCCTCTGTCTCTAACGAACAAATTAAACACCAAGCAAACTCCCATTAAAGGAATAGTTAAGTAGAAGTAATTCCTCAATGCCTTCATGTACATACCCTTCACCATCTTTACTTGTACGTCATTCAATCCTTGTACTTCAACTTTGCTATAAATGTGTTCCTTTAGGTATGTCAAATAATCTACTGGGATGTTATGGTAAGCTTCTGGGTTACTTATTGCATCAACAATTTGTCCTAATAAACTGTTGGTAATAATCAACGATGCAATAGCTACACCTAAAGCTCCACCCAATGCTCTTAAAACGTTTCTGGTGCTAATTACTACTGACCTATCAGCCTTGCGAGCTTGGGCTTGTGCTGCTACCATTGATGGGTTAAATGCACATCCAATACCACCACCCATTATGAATAAAATAATACTAATAACCCCAGGTTCGGTATCAAGGTCAAACACCAAAAGAAGACCGCATGATATTACCCAAAGCACGTATCCGGTGACTATTACATGTTTATAATGTCCTGATCTTGAGATAATTTGACCAGCTGCAATCGTTCCCACAGCCTGAACCAATACCAAGTTCAACAACAATACAGCAGAGTAGGTTTCGCTATACCCTTTAACGATTTGGAAGTAGTATGGTATAAAGTATTGAAATGAAAAGTACACGATACCGTAAAGGAAATTAGACGCCAAGATCAAGTCTAACAGCACAAGCTTAAAAAGCTTTAATGGAATCATTGGAAGCCTTGGGATTTTCCATTCTATCAAGAGGAAAACCACAAAACAAAATGCTGATACGGAGAACATAACAATAACGATCTTACTATACCATTTATAAGTAGACCCTCCACCATTAATAGGTATAAGAAGTAAAGTCAAGAAAGCAGTTCCGAAGAAAATTCCCCAATAATCAATGCTTTTGAACTTCTCTCTCTTTGACATTATACTGTTCAATTCTTTAGATCTATCTACCACAAATACGTAGGTGAGTATGCATTGAACGAGAATTAACCCCGGCATCATGTAATAAAAGTACCTCCATGAACGCTTGAATGAAAATGCTGACATAAGGAAAGGTCCGACAGCACTTCCAAAACCAATGGCAGATCCAATAAAACCTTCGTACTTCCCACGTTGTTTCAAAGTTACAACATCACTAACAATGATATTCAACATAGCTTGGATACCTCCGTTGCCTATTCCGGCAAATGCTCTACATATATAGAATTGGATTCCTGTATGAGCCAACCCACATCCTAAATCGGCAAGGGCTAACACTACAAGTGAGCCTAGGAGCATAAACCTTCTTCCAAAGATATCAGCGAACCTTCCGAATAATACCTGACAAACACAATTGGCTAATAAGGAGGAAGTACCCGCCCAATTGATGGTTTTTGCACTGTGCAAGTCCTTGCCGATTTGAGATAATACTACCGTAACAGCGGTTTGATCTAAAAATGCTGTGAATACGTTGAATGACATTATAAACATGATAACTATGACCTGTTTAGTTGGGAGGAGATTGACATGAATATTGCCTAGTTGATCTGAAAGTTCTATCTCTTCTTCCATTAGCCTTCGTTCTTCCCCTGGCTCTACCCTTTCTATTATCTCTTCCTCTAATGGTTCTCTTTGTGGCAGCTGTGTTTGTGATACGCCGTCCTGCTGTTGTGAGTCAATTTCTTGTAATTCTTTATCTTGACTCATAATGTTTTGTGATAGATCGCACTGCGGCTTTATCTGTGCCGCATCTTATCGTTAAACTCACGTGCCCTTAAAGTACAGACATCCGTTTTGACACAATAGTGTGCATTATTCTATAAAAAGCCTTTATATAGTTTCATCTGCAATGACCCTTACCGCAACGAATCTGTCCCTCTTACTTTTGCTTGACCAATCTCCATCTTAGCGCTCTTTGATCCAAACTGGATAGCCCTTTTTAACTCATTTTTAACAAACCCTAATCCTATAAAATCAGCCATTTCTCGTAATATCCATTTCCTTATAGGTTTGGCAATTATTTTGCCTTTTTTGGTACGACTCCAATCAACTTTGATCTTTAAATTTGATTCAATCTCATTGATCACGTGATTTATCACATTAATATCAAGATAAGGATATCTTAACTCCTTCCCCCATCCACTAATAACTCTGTCGTCTCTTCCTAAGTTCCTTTCATGGATCACTTCTATATCGTGAATCAACAGATCGGTCAATGAAGCATAGGAGTCAGAAGTGTCTGCTTCAGGAGTCAATCCTGAGAACAATGCTTCATGTCTTGAATATCCACCGAACAATTCATCGGCACCTAAACCAGAGAATAATACTTTAGCCAGTGACGTATACTCACTTGATTTTGTGTACTTCGGTCTGTTCCAGATAAACTCTTCCCAAGGAGTATCAAAATCTGTTAATTCTATCTTCTTCCCCGGTATAATATTAGTACTGGCGAAGTAAAACGCTATGGCGATACTTAGATCCATCTCTGTTTGCTGGGGGAACATGAGTTCTTCTACGACTTGTCTGTGAAGCAACCAGGATTCATAATCTACATTGATTTCCACAAGCCTGACGTTTGCTTGCGGATATTTCTTGGCCAAATGGAACCATGACTTTATACTTAATTGCCTGTCTGGACTATCATCAGCAGAAAGACCCGTTCTAGGGTTATCAAACCCCACTGTAAGTAAGTCAACTTTTACGGGTTGATTCATTTCAATATAATTTTCGAGAAGAAGGGCTGCTACGATAGTACAATCGATACCACCACTAAAAAGAACAGCCAAATTTGCTTCCGTGGATCTTAAAGGAAATATTGTCTCTTGTCTTATAAAGCACGCAGCTTTCAAATGATTGTAAATGCTATTAACTTGGGATGTAACTGTCAGGTCGTTGTGTAAAGAGCTTAACGGATTAAACTCATACGGCTGAACCACTGTTTCCAATTCAAACGTATTCAAATTCAACTTATAGAGTGTGTTGCCCCTACACTCCTCATACCCTGGTAATCCTACTGAAGAAATGACCAACTCATCTGTGAGCTTGTAGCATAAAGACCTCTTACCAATCTTGTCTCTACCAAAGTAAACCGTGTTCTTATTTTGGTCAATTAACAAAAACGCAAACTCTCCATTTATATTAGACAACACATCTACACCATTTTCAATTATCTGATCGATAAGGTACTCTGTATCGTTAGAAAACTCACATTTCGTCTCATATAATTCTCCATTGAATTGCAAGATGTATGGACCCTTGACAATAGGTTGAGATGTGAATGGTTGACGTAGGGATAAGATAGATGAAAACAACTGGAAGGTTGTGTCTTCATTACTCACACGTTTATACTCAATGTAATCAGGTCCTCGACTCGTTATGTACGGTATTAAGTATTCAAATTCCTCTATAGAGCTCTTGAACTCGGTTTGTGTCCTGTCTTCTTCACCAATTATATAATCAATCTGTTTCTTCACCTCTTTGATCTTTTCCAGCTGGTCTACTTTAATATTATTCCCGAGTTTGATCAATAAATCATTCAATTCCTTAAGGGTTTGTTGATTGTTCAATTTGTTTATATCTGATTGGCAAAGACGCAAATCTCTATGAGCAATGCGTCGTATTTTGCTGGAATCAGAAGTCTTCCATGAATCTTCATATGCAGTTTTGAAGTCAGGGTCTCTAACAAAGTTCTTAGTTATAAGTGAAAGTATTCCACACATGAGACATTAGTATGCGATGAGATGAGCGCGATAACTTGGACCAGAGTTGATGATAGCATCTTGATAAGAGCAGGGGAAATACTAGACCATAAATTAAACTATAAACCATAGTCTGGTAAAGCTTATTGGTCCATATCACAGGCATGAGGATTGAGAATACAATATTTAGGAGCCAAAGGGTCAACCTTGTGTCCCAAAGCCACAAGATACTCTCTATAGTTGTACATTCTTTGAATGAACAATTTCAATTTACTATCACCAGTGTACCCCTTTTCCTTATTACCACTCCAAGCAACTTCAGCAAAAGCAGCAGACCTAGGCCATATTCTCTGGATCAAGTTGGTACTATCGACTTGCTCGCCCCACAAGGCAACTTCAATCCCAGCAACATGAGGAATTTCATTAGGGTCTAATCCATCCATAAATTCGTAATTGAAAATTTCCTGCCAATCATTATAGTCACACCATGATCCTCCGTTCTGGTAGTCATTAGGCGTCCAATTACCAAATCCACAATCCAAATAGTAATGAGCTGAATAAGATACAATGACATCATAACCACGACTGATAAGCTTCTTGATGTTATTGTGGTCTAACCAAACTTGTAAAATACTTTTGTCCTTGTGGGGTAAACTGATATTTTCGGTAGAAACGATATCTTCCCACATAATCAATTTGGTAGAAGCATTGGCGAAGAAAATTGGCTGGGATTTGTTGACCCAATGTTGAACTAACCCGTGAAAGCTTTGATTATTGTCTTCATACCACTTCTGGACCGAGTCTGAGTGATTATAGCATTGATATCTTAACTCATCGTGACCAACATGAAAATAAGCGTCGGTAAATAAATCACGTAACTCGTTGAATACCTTTTCAACCACCTCGTAAGTTGCATCTTTGGAAATATCCAACTGACCCGATGGTGGCTCAACTGCACTGCCATCTCCCCACCATGCGTCACCACAGGCAACGATGGCTTCGTCACCAATGTTTCTCCAGCCAGCATTTGAATGACCCGGTAAATCGACTTCCGGAATGATTCTAACCCCTCTCCTACGTGCATACTGAATAATGTCAGTAATATCGTCATGACTATAAGTTTCTTTTGATGAATAAGCACCTTCAGCCATTTCAGGGTAAGCATCAACTTCAACAGGCCAACTTTGGGTATCGGCAAGATGCCAGTGCAAACTATTAAGTTTACTTAATGACATAATATCGATATTCTCTTTAATGGAATCGGGACTCAAGTAGTTTCTACCAGAATCGATCATAACACCTCTATGTTTTAATAAAGGGTAATCAACGATTTTAACACCCAGTTCGATCTTGAATTTGTCATTGTCATAGATGATAATTTGCTGTAAGGTTTTGAATGCATTTAAAGCTCCCCAGACGGTTAGGGCATCGATTTGAATGTTATTAGTAACTGTCAAATTATAAGACTCATCAACTCCTAACTGTAAATCAGAATCATAATCGTTAATTTTGACGTTAATTTCTTTCAATGTTAAAAATCCTCTCGTTCTAACTGTGGTAGGGGTATAAGTCGATGTTGAAGCTTCGGTAGCAGCCGGAGTCCATTTAAGATTAGTCACGGTGTTGAACATATCATTAAAAGCGCCAGAAACTAAATCATTAGGTCTAGAAGTACTCAATTGCATGTTGGGATCGAGTATCTTTTCACCGTCATTTAACCATTCAATGTTTATAGGTTTTGGAAGCGGATTAACAGTTACAGCTCTAACACTACTAACCAAGACAACTGTCTTCAAAACATCACTCAATCTCACTTTACTAGTTAAGTTAAAAATTTCTAGCTGTAACTGAATCCAATAGTCGCTTAGACTACTCAATTCAAATTGTAAGGGTGAAATGGTGGAAATTGGTGTCTTTATATACCTCCCCTTAGTAGGTCTTATTAACTACTGAAAAGTAAGCCAGCTCAGTTTAAAGTTGCTACTTGAAGTTGAGTCTCTAACTTTAAGCCGAATTATGCCACTGTTATAGTAGGATTATCGGAAATTATAATCAATATTGTTCAAAAAAGAAATAGACCTTGCTTTTAAGATGTTGCAAAACCACAAATGTAACCTCAATATGGGAGTTTCGCGGGGTCCTTATCGAAGGTACCTATTTGTAGACTTTAACAGTACTTTGTTCGTGCCAGTGACCCCGGTGTTGCATTGAATCTACTCAAAGATTGAACCCAGTGATTCTGATGGCTCAAAAGTTCACCAATTTCACTCCAATAAAATGTGTAAAAATGTGATCTACGTTCTACCTTACAGCGCAAAGAGTCTCAGTCTCACACTAGCACATCACTACAGCAGTTTTCACAAATCTCACTCTCACTTCTCATTCTCACGTTGCACTCAATGGAACTACTCGAAGAGAACTACAAACATTCAGCAGAACGTCTAGATAGACCATCACCATATCTCATCAAAAAAGCAATCCGTAGACAGAATTTTGAAAATCTAGAGAAATCATTACATTCTAGAACCATCTATGTTGGGAATTTAACAAATCTTACAACTGAAGAACAACTTTTCGAATTGTTTCAAAAATGTGGTAAAATCGAAAAAATCATCATGGGTCTTGATAGAAACAAATTAATACCATGTGGGTTCTGTTTCGTAATTTACCGTACTGAACAGGGGCTGTTGAATGCCGTTAAATATTTAAAAGATACAAAATTAGATGGGCAAGTATTGGCTATAGATTTAGATCCTGGATTCAGAGAAGGAAGACAATTTGGAAGAGGTGTATACGGAGGGCAAGCATCCCATGAAGGACCAATGGGAGGATTTAGAGGTAGAGGAAGAGGTAACTTCAGAGGAAGGGGTAACTTCAGAGGAAGAGGTAGGGGAAGGTTTTAATTTATGTATATCTATAATATAATAAATCTATAATATAAGAAACAAGTGACTTTTTCGAAAAACGAAGTACCTCTCAACTATTAATAAGTATGGGAGCATTGAATGACTAATCATCATCCTTCAAGCATCTTAAGTATTGTTCTGATAAGAAATTACCAGCCTCACAAATGTTTTGGTTATAACACTTGGCACTAAGTTCACCTTTCTTTCCACAGTCTGGCTGAACTGGAGTGTTTCTGTATTGTAAATCAGAGTACAATTGATTGAATTCAATATCGGAAGTGTTAAGAAGTTTTTGTAAGACGTAACTGTTCCAGAAAGTACCGTTTAAAGGAGCCTTTTCTGGCCAAGTGCCTTCGGGATCATAAACATCTCTTGGACTATACTCGAATTGCCAAACTGGTTCTTCACCACCATTGACCATAGTAGCATTTAATTCAGTATAGTAATTATAAGCATTGATGATATTGAAACTCTGGTCTTCAACTTCATAGTATTTGAATGAAGGGTTGAAGTTCGTTCTTGGAGAGATCGATTGAGCTATCCATGCCATGTTGACAACATCAGCTTCAACGTCAGTAGCATTAGTAGCATTTGAATTGAAGAATATTTTGAATTGATCTCTGTGGGTGTGACCGTAGAAGATATTAGCAATAGTGTAAGGACTGAATCTTTCAACAATCTTAGCAAAAATTTTGGATTGAATTGGTAAAGCATCTTCATCACTGGATGGGATATGGGCCATAATCCATACTCTTTGTCCGATAGCTTCACTCTCAACTAATTCATCAATAAGGAATTGCCATTGGCCAAACGAATCAGGGTCGGATTCTAAATTGATATAGCTCCATAAGTTCTTTTGGTAATAACAATTAGAGTTTAAAGAAATGACCTTTAAGCCTCTTCTGGTGACTGTAGAAAACCCGGAATAATGACTTTTGATGATCGGTTCTTCTTCTTCTGGTAACCAACCATCTTCCACCCAGATTTCTGCCATCAATTCATTATTGTATTGGTAAGTACTGTTTGGATCATATTTCATTTGGGCAACTTGTCCATAAGGGAAAGTATCATGGTTACCTAAACTTGAGAAAACTGGTATATCGCCTAAGAAATGTTTCATTGCTTTAAATCCTAAGACTTCAGCTTCTTTAGTGATTTCTGGGGTACAATGGATATTGTCATGATCAACCAAATCACCTGTGAAAAGAGCAAACTCGAAGTTCTTATCAGAAACCATTTCAGCAATAACTTTTAAGGAATGATTAACTAATACTAATGGAGAGTCACATTTATAGTTACCCCATGTAGACGCTGGTAACATGGCAGAATTCCAACCTCTACCAGCTGGTAAATCGTAGTATTCACCTTTGACAAATTCATCATCATCATTATAGTGAGCATCAGGGTAGAAGTTCAAGCGAATCAGTGATTCATTGGCACCATATTCAACATATTCACTAGTGAAATTATAGTCTTTTTCATCTGGTAGATCCTTGTTGAAGTTTTCAACCATACAACAAGTACCTTGGTCACAATCAGCTTCGGCTCCTACTGTGTACCTCATTTGATTATGGAAATCAGTTAAGTGTAAGACATTGAAAGTTTCTCTATCACTAACATTATAAGCAGGTTCGTGGAAATGCTGAGGTTGTTTTTCAGGCCACAAAGCTTCAAAATTCATTAATTTATCGACCTCTGGGGTTTCAGGTAAATCACAAACATCTCCTTTATAATAACAATAATATTGCATGTCCAATTCACTAGAGAAGTTGAATCTCTTCAACATTTGCATGAAGTCATTATCAAAGATTCCAACAGAGGTTTCACTGGTGAACCCGGAATTATAAGCTTCTTCTGGATACTCATTAACATTATTTTGAGTTTCTAAGAAGAAATCAGTGCTATCACATGCTTCAGGATCATTGTCGTTGATAGCCAAACAATATTTAAATAATGTTAAACTGATCAAATGTTGATTATCAGGGTCTTCATCAAGTAAGGCCTTAGCATATCTCATCTTATTCTTACAAGCATCACAATCAGATCCATTAAATGCAGTTAAGTTTTTTACATGGTTGTTGATAAAGTCGACGTCCTGATAAGGCAAGTTGTCATAAACCAAATCAACTAAATCAAGTTCAGTTCTTTTAGTCAATTGTTTGGAAATCGATGATTTTCCTGGAATTGTGTGTCCTAAACTGGGAGCCACAAAAGCCAATAAACTTAAAGTTGAGAATTTCATGCCCTTTTTGCAGAGATGACATGGGGATTTTGGGGTTTATATACAATCAAGGCATCTCGTATTGCCGTTGGTTATGTTTAATACCAAGAATTTTTCATCGTAAACACTTTGCATTGTTCCGTAGTCCTACACCACGTGTAAGTAGAACGATGTTTCGCATTGTTTCAGATGCAATGCATCTTAACCATTAGCCGCCGTATACGCAGAGAATATGATAAGCCGAAAGTTTATTTGAAAAAGTTTTCAGACGTATATTATACAACATAAATATTGATGGTGTCAAATCACAGCTAGGACTGTTTTCAATGGCTGCTAATGCTATTTCTATTACCTCAGTGCCACCATTGTTAGGGTTATCGCTGCTCGCCTAACCCCTCACGCCGTACGATAAGACAAGAAGCGTAAGTATGGTTACCCAACCATCTATTGGCATTGGACGTTCGAATGATTCCTTATTTAGGCCCATCTATTTCCTCATTCAGGCCATTTCTTATCCAGTACAGTTGCATTCGCTTCGCTCGGATAAACTAATATCTCCCCTGAAAGTAACTGATAGGAACATAAACATCTTCCTCTTTAAATCCTTTAAACTCCTCTAAGTTTCTAATTTGCCATCCAATTGTATCTAAATCATGCTTAATCAGATCGATTTCATGATACTTGGAATCAACTATATAAGGTTGTAAGAAAAACTTTGTTGCTAACGGTGGTAAGGCTAAACCACCTAATAATCCTAAGAATGTATTTGATCTAATGATTGACATTTTATTTGTGTTTTTGTGTACTTCCTTTTATGGATCTGTATTTATGTATTTCCTTTTATATAAACTAACTTAGACTATAATAAACGCTATTTGTGGATTTTACACTCAATTCTAAACCTTATCAAAAAAAGGGAGATCATTCCCCTTTTATAATTGTGGGGTTGCGAAAATCATCGCCCGGTGATTTCGCAACCGGGACAATAATCAGCAATTCACAACTTAAGGTTTAAGTTCCCCACTATCGTATAGTATCGTATATATGTGGGGGCTGAAATGGAGAGATCGGCATAAGAAGGTAGGGTGCATTATCTATGACAACGGTTCTAATATCATATATTCACGTCTCTTTAACACTATAGTCTCATCTGTATAAGGGTCTCAGCAATAGGAATGAGCCCTTAAAAATCTTTATATAGAGATCTTAAAAATATAAACAATTGCTTAAGCTCTCTTCTCTCGGTTAAGCTACCTGTTTACCACCATATAAAGCCCTCCATTCATCAATCTTCTTCTCATCAATTCTCTTGAACAAATATTGTGGTTTGCCAATACAATGTCCCTCCAACAACCACAAATCAAACTTATCAGGAATTCTCAAATCTGGAGTATTTAAGATTTCATTGATTTGTTGAGTGGTTTCGGGAATGAATGGAGTGATCAATGAACTGATCAAGTATACAAGGTTCAATCCTACACCAACGACTGCATCGGACTTTTCAGGGAAGTTATCATATAAACTGTTATCTAACTTATTTTCTTGTAAGAATTGGTTACCTCTGGCAGAAATAGTCATAGCTAATTCTAAACCACGTCTTAAACTTACAGCTTCCATGGTTTCAACATAAGTGGCCAAAAGGTCGTTAATTTCCTTTTCAAATTGACCATAATTTGGAATGTTTGATGGGTCGAATTTTGGAACAACTCCGTTGTATTTAGCAACTAAGAACTTGACAATTCTGTTGACGAAATTACCTAAATTGGCCAACAACTCTGAATTGTTCTTAGTGACGAAATCTTTCCAACTGAATTGTGAATCTCCAGATTCGGGTCTGATAGATGCCAAATAGAATCTCCATACTGATGCAGGAATTCCAGTATCTTTAGCATTGTTACCAAAAACCCCAACTCCTCTGGATTTAGAGAATTTTCCTCCTTCATATTGTAAATATTCAGTGGTACTGATATGGTGAAGTTTAGTCCATTCGTCTCTGGTTCCAATCACAGATGATGGGAAAACAACGGTATGGAATGGAACGTTATCTTTACCCATGAATTGATACAATTGAACGTTTTGGGAATTCCTCCACCATTTCTTCCATTCGTCTAAATTACCTAAATCTTTAAAATAATTAGCGGTAATGGAAACATATCCAATAGTAGCATCAAACCAAACGTACAACACTTTATCCTTATACTTCTCTAAAGGTATAGGAGTTCCCCATACCAAATCTCTAGTAATACATCTTGATTCTAAACCTTGTTTGATCCAATTGTTAGTGATAGCAATAGCATTCTTGGACCATGCCCCTTTTGTAGATGATTCCTTGAACCATTGTTCGAGTTCGGGTTGTAAATCACCTAACTTAAGGTAAATATGAGTAGAATCTCTTGGGACAGGTGTAGCATTATCTACTTTACAATGAGGATTGATCAATTCAAAAGGATCTAAAAGAGCTCCACATTTATCACATTGGTCTCCTCTAGCATCATCGTATTGACATTTAGGACAAGTTCCTTCAACAAACCTATCAGCTAAGAAAGATTTGTGAGTTTCACAGTAAAGTTGAGTGGTAGTCTTTTCTTCTAAGAAATCATTATTGTATAATTTCATGAAGATATCCTGAGCTATTTCAGTTTGTAACTCGGTGGTGGTTCTACCGAAATAATCAAATCCAATATCGAACCATTTATAAATCTCACTATGGAGAGCATTATACTTATCACATAATTGTTTTGGGGTGACTTTTTCTTCCAATGCTTTAGTTTCGGTAGCAGTTCCGTATTCGTCAGTACCACAAATGAAAAGGGAATTATAATTACGGGCTTTGGTATACCTGGAGTAAATATCAGCACTTAATACCGACCCAATGATATTACCTAAATGAGGGACATTATTAACATAAGGCAAGGCTGATGTGATCATAATGTTTCTTTCACCAGGCTTGACAGTAACACTTTCATGGTTTGGCTTGACAGCTTGGCCAGGTTTAACATTTCTTACTCCTGTGTTTTTGGCCTTTGGTCTTTCAATTTTGGTGACGCTTTGTCCTAATTTGATTCCTTCTTGGACCTTATCCAATTTAGCAAATTCTTCAGCCCATTTTCCAATACTAGTACCTTCAATTTCCTTCAAAAATGGATAAACTGAACTGAAGAAGATAATTTGGGATGAAGTAGGTTCAGGTTTAGCAAAAGGACTTGGTTCATTCTTTAAGAATTCCACAACAGTATCCTTATTTCCGTCCCTTAATCCTTCATAGATCAACCCTTCTTCTTTACTTAGGATTTTGTTATCGGTGAAGTCTCCGGAAACATACTTTACTATAGCATTAGCTTCAATAAGTTCGAACCCAGATTTGTCTACTAATTTCAATGAGTCATCATCAGTTTTGATGTCTAACTTGTCGTTGAAAAGTTTGGTGACAAGAGCGATTTTCAAATTATTGGAAAACGCTAATAACGTATTGTTTTTGTCGTTATTTAAAGTCAAAGACATGCTTTTGTGGATTGGACTGTCAGTGAAAATTTTCAGTCCTTAGCGGTGGTGATGCGAATAATGACACTGCGAATTACTGAGGGAAGGTGATGGTGCGAACCACAATGTGGAAGACGTTACAGAGATATCAAATACGACAGTTACATGATGCATGGAATAGTGTAGTGACTCCTATACTGTCTTCCCTGAATGATCTTACATACACTGCCAAAGATAACATCCTAACTAAGGGCTTGACCACCAGTGGATCGAGAATCCTTTCAAACTTCAACAGCCCGTTCAATGCTACAGTAATCGACTTATTAAATGAAAATGCCTCACTAGTGGGGAAAGTCAACTTGGACGAATTTGGGATGGGATCTTCAACCACGAACTCGATGTTTGGGCCTACTTTGAACCCACTCTACCCCCACAACCAGTACATAGTGGGTGGATCATCTGGAGGTAGTGCTGCGAGTGTGGCTGCAAAAATCTGTGATTTTTCAATTGGCACAGATACCGGTGGATCAATTCGATTGCCTGCCAGTAATTGCGGGTTATACGGGTTTAAGCCTTCATATGGTAGGATTTCACGATGGGGCGTCATAGCTTATGCTCAGACTTTAGACACCGTAGGGATCATTTCCGCTGAGTCTGAAATTATACGAAAAGTCTTTAAATTATTGGATCAATACGATGAAAAGGATCCGACTTCGCTTCCTGAAGATATAAGGTCGGAATTTGTCCGTTCGGTTACACAAAGAGACGAAGTAAGGAAAGGAACGTTCGTTTTTGGTGTACCACAGGAACTTTTAGTTGAAGAGCTAACCCCAGAAATTACTCAAAACCTCACTAAACTTATAGATTATTTGCTCGATAATGGACATACTGTGGTACGTGTGTCCGTGCCATCTATCAAGAAATCATTACTGGCTTATTATACCATTGCTACTGCTGAAGCTACGTCCAATCTCTCAAGATACGACGGAATACGGTACGGAAACGAACCTGATGGTGATACGTTTACTGTCAGAACGGAAGACTTCGGGTCCGAAGTTCAAAAGCGTATCGTTTTAGGTAATTACACCATTTCCTCTGATTCGGGGGACCACTATGCCAGAGCCAATGAGTTACGTAAGAATTTGGTCAACGAGTTTGATGATGTTTTTTACTTACCTAATCATTTACTTGACTCTGGGTCCGCTCTCAATGAGTCGAAGTGTGATTTCCTTATATCTTCTACCACCATCAGTAAGCCTGTGCCAATCGAAGAGTTTTCAATTAAAGAAAAACAGAATCCTTTGGAAGCTTATACGAATGATATTCTTACAGTACCCATGTCATTGGCAGGACTTCCCACAATCACCGTTCCATTTGGTGAAACTCAGGGTTTACAAATCTTTGGTCAATTTGGTGATGATTATGGTGTTCTAGATGTAGCTGATGGAATTGTATCGGGCTTAAATTAGGCCGGCTAGAACGTCATGTATGGGGGTCAGCTCTTTCTACGGGAGAGTTATACTAGCATATATCTAAACTAAATATGTATGAAGTTGAATCATAACGTCGTAAACATAATGAAAAAATTGTTGAAAATTTTCTGGATCCTTGGATTCCTTTGGTCTAACCGTAGCTTAGACCAGTGTATTTGCTTGTATTGCCTTCTGATAATCTCTGGGAATGAGATCATCTTCTACCAAGTAGAGTCAAGAACTCCTCCCTGGTCTTTTGTTGTTCTCTGAAACATCCTAACATGCAACTAGTAGTAGTTGAAGATCCAGTCTTTTGAACTCCCCTACTTACCATACACATATGAGTAGCTTCAATAACTACAGCAACTCCTCTTGGTCTTAACATTTCACTTAATGCCATAGCAATTTGTTTAGTTAATCTTTCTTGAACTTGGAATCTTCTGGAATACATTTCTGCCAATCTTGCCAACTTGGATAATCCTAAAACTCTCTTATTTGGAATGTACCCAATATGAGCTTTACCAAAGAATGGCACAAGGTGATGTTCACATAATGAGTAAATTTCAATATCTCTTACTATAACCATTTCATCATGATTTTCTTCAAAAACTGCTCTTTTAATGACATCTCTAATGTTATCTTCGTACCCTTTAGTAAAGTATAACATAGCTCTGGCGTACCGTTCAGGAGTTTCAAGTAATCCTTCACGGTTAGGATCTTCACCTAATTCAGTTAAAATGGTTTTAACTGCATCAGCAATTCTTAATTCTCGTTGCTTGGCTTCGTCTTCACTTTGTTCGATTCTTTTTCTGGCTCCAAGTGATGGCCATGATAATCCATCACTATCAATTGGAGGGTTTAATGTACATGGTGATGCTACTCTTGTTTGTAAAGGGGTATAATCTCTGGGGATGGTTGAACCGTTGTTGAGTTTACTTTTCTTGGCTACTATATTGTTTATAAGGTTTGTTTCGGCGGCAGTATTGCCACTAGTGTTGGTATTAATGTCTTTAGACATGTAAAATTTTTCACGTTATCTCCGCGCATTTAGTAAGCCGCTAAGAACCTACGGTAGCGAGAAGGTGAGCCACGTTGTTTTATCATTGGCCTTGTACTTAACTTCTGTTATTGTATTTTATGTGAGTCGTCCTTGTGTCTTTGAGTTTGGTGTTTTATTCAAATCATCTTTGTGTCATTGGGTTTGTCTCTGTGAAATGTTTTTGAGGTAGAGTTTCTGCGCAGAGTAGAGCAGGACCGCTTCGCTCAGTCCTTCAGTAAGGGTATCGTTTATTAAGCAAATGGATTCAAGACTCTCACCGTTAAACACGGTAACGCCATTCCAATTTCGGCCCGAAGTAGAACAGGCACTTGAGTTAACTCCCTGATCTCTTGTATGTTATAATCTCCTTCTTTTCTCGTAGTTAATCCTTGTAAATAAGGACTTAAATTATCTCCATCTAATGTCTTTAATGATGGGGCTTTAATTTGTGGTGGTTGCAAATTTAATTTACTCAATTTATCAATGATATTTTCAGTGTCAGTTTTACTATTTTGTATCTTGGCTGATTCATTAGCTGAAGTTCTATACTTATTCTTGATAGATGATCTATAAGATAATGTTGTCTTTTCATCATGCGGAATAAATGTAGCAGTATCAATACCTTCTTCCCAATATAATTCTAAAATTCTATTAGTCTTATCAAACTCAGCTTTGACTAATGGTAATTGATCTCCATGAACTCTTTTTTCAACTCCAAATTCTGGTAAAAATACATCAAATGACGATTCGTAAACCTGGATAACCGTTCCCATGCACAATATCTGTCCTGCGTCTCCACTTATGTCATTAATGGTTTGGGACAATAGCAAGTGAATAGCTTGTTCTTGAGCACTGGCAGCACAATCTTTCTTGAAATTACAATAATCAGAAACGGCTTTTAAGGATTCAATATCGGCTGCTACATCTGGTTCATTTGTTATTAACGATTTTAATTGACGATGAACAACTATATCAGCATACCTTCTTAATGGTGATGTGAAATGAGTATACAATGGTAAATTGAAATAATAATGTCCGTAACTATCAGGATCTTGTTTTCCGGCTATATAATATTTCCCTCTATTCATACATTTGTATAACAAGATCTCAATACATTGACGTTTAATTGGATCTTCGATACAGAGTATTGATTTCTGTAAAGTTGACGAATCAGTAGTATCAATTTTGAAACCCAAGTTTTCAGACTTTCTAACAAAGGTCTCCATCTTTGATAACGTAGGTAATGGATGGCGACGTAATAATGCATTATCACCTAATCCTGAATGAATCTTAGCAGCAATGGCACTATTAACTTTATGACCAATTTCACTAATGATATTGAATGTCTTGCTGTCTTTGAAGATATTCAAATCCAAGCGAACTTTTTCATCATCGAGTTGATCCAAAAGTGTCAAGTTTGGAGTAATATCTAAACTATCATCATTTAATCTTTGACGACGGAATTCTTTAGCAATAAAGTTAAAAGTCTTGATATAATCAGAAGTAGCTGATGATACATTTTCAACGCTTCCTCCGCCCAAAATCTTATCAACTGAATCATAGTTCACAACCTTCTTTGGTACAATAACTGACTCATGGATGAATAAATCTTCAACTTCAAAATTAGTGGTATCAATTTCAAATACAACTGAGACTGCTAAATTCTTCTCATTCTCCTTGAATGAAACAAGATCATTAACTTGAGATGGTAATAAATGAGCAATTTTCTGGGGTAAGAATACGGATGATGATCTCTTTTTGGCTTTACGGTCCAAGTTAGATCCTGATTCTATAAAGTATGCAATATCAACCACATGAAATCCCAATTCAATCTTGGTATCAGAAACTCTCTTAACGTGTAAAGCATTATCAGCAAAAGTATCATTGGCACTGAATGCAATTATGTAATCATACAAGTATTCAGTTCTATTAGAATTAGTTAATTCATTTTCAATACTTGGTATTTCACCAGTATAATCATCATCGTCGTTATATTCATCACACAAGAAATTGTTATCTCTCAAGATAGCATCAATTTCAGTTTCAGAATCATCGATCTTTCCCAATCTATTAACCAAGGTACCAAAGGGATGTAATGAAGTAATAGGCCATCTTTTAATTGTGGCAATGAATAAATCATTAGCATATTTTTCATGATTCTCAACAAAGTCTTTTGGAGCTTGTTCAGTTGGAATAGCAATTAATGGAACTTTTTTATCAGTTGGTTTGAACCAAACAATTTTTGGAGCTCTTGGAGTTTGAACGGATGATTCTTTACCATCTTTTTTATCTCTAGCCGCTTGAGCCGCTTGAGCCGGTCTTAATAACCCTAAAGTTCCAGCAAATAATTGATTTCCAATTCTGTCAACAACTGCAACTACATGTCCAGCATATAAAGGTTTTACTTCATCATTGATTTCTTCTTCTTCAACTAAAAGTAATGATTGACCTTCGACTTCAACATCGTCATTTTTCTTCATAGTAGGTCTTTGTTTGAGAGATCCTCTTCTATTTAAATTCCCTGATTCGTCATCCTTATCATCATTACCAACTTCATTACCTGATGGTAAAGAAGTAGCATCATTATGAATATCATCATTAAGAACTGAAGTAGAAGTTTTGGAATAATTATTATCTTTTCTTCTCTTCTTTTCTTCCTTTTCCTTTTTACCTTCCCAAACCTCATCAACAACTAATAATTCAACTGCTACAAAATCACTTTCTAATGCACGATTACGATCTTTTGATCCACAAATGAAAATATCGGCATCTAATAATCCATCGGTTGATACATAAGCATCTGATCTATTTTTTTTATTAACTCTTAAGGTACCGGTGACTAATCTACCATCGTTAATTAATTCTGGTAATGATGATTGGGGTAAATAGGGAGCAAACAATGATTTACGACCATTTTGTTGTTGTTGGTTAGGTAAAAATTGTGACATTGATGACACAGATGAACCTCCGCCGTATGAAGAATTACGTGGTCTATGACCTGGAACAAATGGCTGAGGTGGTTCCAAATTAGATTGTTGACGTTGGTGATTATTTGGTAATTGTAAAGAACCTTGGAATTGATTTTGATTTTGTTGAGATCTCCAATTATTATTCATATTGACAGTACCATTAGGATCGAAATTACGAGAATTGGTTCTGTAATGGGAACCACGTCTTTGATGGTTGCCACCACGTTCAGGACTATGACTTATAGTAAAATTAGGAGTTGGGGGTAATAAAGTATTCTTTTCTGGAGGGAATTTAAAACTTTGTTGACCATAGGCTAAAGATCTCGATCTGTTATGACCTGAAGGAGATGAACTTAATTTTGGTGATGAACTATCACTATCAGCATCAGAAGAATTGGCAGGGAACTTAAATGATCCAATATCTTCACTAGCAGGTTGCGATGGTGGTTGACTATGACTTGGAGATCCATGCATACTTGAAGATGGACTCAAAGAATTTTTGTTGGATTGACGTTGATTAGCAGCAGCCTTGATAGCTTCATTCAATCCTAATGAATGTCTTCTGTTATGCCCTAAATTATTTGAACCACCAGATCCGGTTCTTCTATGGCCATTATTAGAATTAGTTGAATTAATTGAACCTGATCTAGAATGAGACCTAAATGAATTTGAAGGTGGTGGCATTAAATCATTAGGATTTCTATAATTTTGATGAATATTTTGCATTTGTTGTTGCTGCTGCATCAATTGTTTTTGCTGAGCTTGGACTGCTTCCAATTGACGTTGTAAATTATATTGCTCGACCATAAGATTGGTTAATTCACTTGGTGACCGTCTATGAGCTATATGAAGGTTTTTGGGTTTTTTGCCTTGACCTTGATTTTGTCCTTGGCCTTGGTTTTGTCCTTGACTTTGGTTCTGACCTTGGCCTTGGCCCTGGTTTTGACCTTGATTAGTGTTTATTCCTGGAGGTTGGAAACTCATGCTATTCTATAATTGAATGACTGTGCTATGAATTGTGTTTGTGTACTTGGACACGTTGAAATTGGTTTGTGGGATAAATTTGTAACTTATGAAATCGGTGGTTTGTGACCTGTACTTGCTGTCGTTAGCGCCAACACTTATAATCAATCAACCACTAATAAAACTAACTACTACTAACGATTACTACTTGATTATAATGCCAGTATGTATGCAAACCTAATAGCGGCTAATCAATTTCCAATTGATGAATAAAGGATTGAATTGATTAAAAGAATGAATTCAAATTGGTGGTTATCCTTAAAAATTCAACGGGAAAAAATTCTCACAAAATGACTGACAAATCTATTGAAGCACGACCGTTCTATTTTTAACTGGTGAGTTTTGGTTTTAGTATTATTGAAATTAATCAAATTGAAATTACGGTAATTAGTTAGTTAAGATTATTATAGGACAAGAAGAGTTATAAGTTATGAATAGAAATAGCAATGAATTCGACAACTCTACTCGTAAAGCTGCACAGGAATGTACGATTATTATTGGAACTAAGGTTAGAATTTCCTTGTGTCGAAACGGTAGTGGATAGACTGGAGAATAAGGGGACACAGCAATGAATAGAGGTTTGGCTTAGGATGGGCATACATTAGCGCATTGCTTGATGCTTGGCTCGAGGCAAGTTTCCTTATTGTACTGTATGGTACTAAAATTAATGAATTTGATAAATAGCAACTCTCTTCAGTATGGTTCTGTTATGGCAACTATTTCAGAGTACTCTTTCGATACTCACCCAATTTTTGTGTTCTAGGCTATAGGCACCACCATGCATTGATCTATAACCCCTCCCCCGTTGACCCCTTATGTCTCGGATTTTGGACTACCATGCAACGCGTATAACCAAGGGTTCATTTTAGTTATTCAATACTATATAAGGCTATAGTTACGTCTAATGCTCTACAGGGTACATAATGCAGGCTTTACATGTTATTACATGCATTTGCTTACATTTTGTCCTAGATTCATCTTGTACCTCATCTTAGATCAACGACATCATTTAAGTTTAACCTTAATCGTAAGCTTAATTGTCGTGGATTTACGAGAAGTTCTCTCTGAGTTGGTGGGGGGTTAGTACTATGACAGGGCGTAGTACTACAGAGTTTGATTTCTTGGTTGCAAGTTCGGACCACAATTTAAGGCTTTACCTTTTGACTTTAGATACTCAAGTTTATAAGCCGCATCGGAACCTATAATACCGTGCCGTCCTAAATTGTTTGCCGTGGCGTACCAGAGATTATCGAGAGATTACCGAGATAAATAAAATTAACTATACATAACCCCCAGTGGGATGGGGGTCGGGGCTTTTCCCCAGGAAGGGCCGTACTAGGCCAAAATGACCTATTACATGGACCTAATCGGGTCTGAGTGCTGTGAACTAGTGCTCAACTTTCGCCTACGTTCAAGTTAAGATAAGCGTACAACCTCTAAATCCTCACCTAATAACACCACCTCACCTGTTTCACAAAATTTGGGGACACTAATCAACTGTACTGAGACGTCGCCCAAACTTACAGCCCTGGACTGAAATTTGTCCTGGTTACCAACGAAATAAACTTTAGGTGTTTCATCATCTAATGTGAATGGATCGTAGTTGTTGAACGGATAACAGTATAATGTGTCAGGAGCAGTTGGGGCGATGTTCTGCCAATTAAGGGTAGCTTCCATTATGTCCAATACCGTTGAATCAGTGATAGAATCTCGTGGTAAGTACTTGATGATATCATCGATATTTTGGCCTGAAGTCCCAAGCATTCTTGTACCATCGATCTCCAACCATGCTGGATTAGTTAATGCTTTGATGTTGCTGCCGACGTAATTCTTACTGGATACGAAGAACGATTTATGTAATGCTTGTTGGGGTAAACAGATATCTGTAGGATCCGATTGGCCAGGCATGATAGAAATATCACAAGTTGTAACTATGTCATTGATAAACTGATCGAAAAGTTTAAACGACTCACTACTGAATTTGGAGGTATTTTTGGTTCCATAATTGTTCAGGGAATAGTAGTCTTCATTAGCCTTTTGAGGGATTTCTTTAATGGAATTTCCAGCGATAATTAAGTGAGATATTTCTTGACTTTTATCAGTGAGTGATCCTTGTATGAACTGTTTGAGAAGCTCAATTTTGATACTATACTCTTTTGGGTCAGATATCTCTATTCCTGACACTATAGCCACCTTTCCACTACCACTAGGAGTCAAGGGCCTTTGTGGTGCTACACTGGGGTACAGAATCTCTAAAATTTCAAAGATCCCAGCTTGTAATTCTATCCCCAAAATAGCCACTATTGTCCCTGTAACTAAAATGTTTTGAGCCAATTCGTCACCGTGTAAAATGGCCCTACCACTTTCGTCCTCTAACATTACTGTTACGTCATTTTCTCCTTCACTACTAACATAACTCTTTGGAATCACCGGTAAAACATTATCAGTACCATTCTCAACATCTTTAAGAATATTCAACTTATTCTTCATATCCACAAAAACAGTCCCGCTCACCCAGCAGATCTGGTTACTGGAGATATTAAGTATCTTATCTACATGTTGGATCTTCTGACCATCTCTGGTTTTGGTGCCATTTCCCCATTTCTTGGTAGCAACTTCATCGACTCTGGTTTTGAGATGATTGAGTCTGTACTGGTACATCGAGAAGAACTGGTTATCATAACGACGACCAGTGGATGCTAAACTGAAGGAGTCTTGTTTGTCAAAGGTCTGGGGGATAGATGCTTTTGGTCGGGTTGGAGTAGTCGATTCGGGTGTGGTATTAATGTAATCTTTATACATAGGTGATGAATAACGCGCTCGATTTACGCGTTAATTATACCGGGTGGTGGTAGCGTAGTAGGGCTATACGGCGGTGGTAATGTATCTAGAACAGTACTGTTAGGTTAGGGGTGTTGTGCACGATACTACTAGTGTCACTTAATGTCATTATATCATTTATTTCTATAAACTCCATTAATCAACCTACATAAACTGCAACTTTTTTGCGGCTTCGTTGGTGTTTTTTACGCTTAGTTTGCCCTCTTTTGTTTCTTATGCTTCTTCTCTACGCTCTTCCCACTAGCCCCAATTGTAATATTAACCTTTGGTGGTACATCAAACCCAAACGATTTTGCAACCTTGACTAAATCCAATTTATCAATTTGATAAACCGTCTTTAAATGATGTGATGCATATGCTTGTAAATATGCTCTATACCCGTCTTTAGCCGACTGGTGTAACCAATAGTTACTCTTAATCAATTTTGTCAATTGAGATTGAACATTGGCAATCTTATTAGTTGGGAACTCGTATTCATTCAATGGAACATTGGCGGCTTTTAAGTACCTTAAGAATCCTAATTCACTTGGAGTTAAAAACATTAATGATTTTCCTTTACCATTAGATCCTCTAGCAGTTCTACCCACTCTGTGGATATAATCTCTTGGGTCATCAGGAGGATCGAATTGAATAATCCAGTCAACAGCTGGAATATCTAACCCTCTAGCTGCAACATCGGTACACACTAAAATTCCTTGTTTGGCATTACAGAATTCAAAAAAAGTGTTCGTACGTTTTTGTTGCTTTTGTTTCCCATGCAAGTCTAATACTGGTAAATCGATATAGTTCAATAACTCTCCATAATACTTTACACAAGAACATGATGATAAAAAGACAATGATTTTCTTTTTAACGTTTCTTTTCAAGAATGAAAATAATAACAAAAACCGTTTATCACTTTCACAAACAACATAACCTTGTTCTAATCCATCGGCAGTAGATGCAGCGGTCTCTGGCACAACATTAATATATAAAGGACCAGGTCTTAAGGAGATTCTAGCTAAATCTTCAACTTTAGTAGTCTGAGTAGCGGAAAATAACATGGTTTGTCTTTCTTCTTTTGGTAACATTTTAATGATTTGTTTCATTTCTTCTTCGAACCCAATCTCTAAGATTCTATCGGCTTCATCAATGACTAATGCTTTTAAATTTCTGAATATAAATCCTTGAGTGTTTTGTAAATGATCCAATAAACGTCCTGGTGTGGCAATTAAAAGGTTAACCCCTTTAGCTAATTTTTCAGCTTCTTGTCTTCTGTTGGCACCTCCAATAACAATTCCGAATGTTTGACTATGATGGGCCATTAATTCTCTAGCAACCCCAAAGATTTGTAATGCCAATTCTCTGGTTGGAGAAATTACTATAACCCCAGTTCCGTTTCTTGGTTTGAATTTTAACGAGTATAACATTTCAATAGCAGGAATTAAGAATGCAAGTGTTTTTCCTGACCCGGTCTTAGCAGCTCCCAAAACATCTCTTCCAGCTAACAATGGAGGTATGGTTTTAGCTTGGACTTTAGTCATAGTAGTGAATCCCATATCTTGGATAGCTTTTAAAGTTGGTTCAGATAACCCATTTTCTTCGAATTTATCGTTGACATCGGTATCAACTTCTTCGACTTTTGGTTTAGGTGCTGACTCTTCAACTTGTTTTGGTTTCTTTGGTGCTCTTTCTTCAGGATCTTTGATATCTTCACCTAACAATTCAGCTACTTCATCAAACTCCTCGTCTACCTCATTAAGTAATTGTTCGTTATCTTCACTTTCTGACTCGGAGTCGTATTTCCTTTTGTGATCACTTTTCTTGTCTTTGTGGCTCTTGGCCTTGTGGTCACCTTTCTTTCCTTTATGAATACTTGGTCCCATAGTTAAAAAATTATCTCATCTCATCTCGCGCTCTCACTTTTCATATCGCCAATGTCTCGCGACAACTGCGACAACATCTTTGAGACTTAGGGCCATAAGAGTCATATACTGCATCAGTGAAATGGCCAACTATGATCCAAATTCAACCAAGTCCTACATGCAAGCCATGGCAGGATTGACAATGATAATTGATACGTTGGAAGTGCCGGAATCAAAACTACCGAGGATCAATAATGATAATGAAAAATTGACTTCCTTAAGTACCCTACTTCCTAAATTCACTAATATATCTACTGATTTGGTGTATAGTGTCAAGGACGACCATCAACAGCAACAGACCATCTTAGAGGAAATCCAATCCGAGTGTCTTCGTGTATCCCAGGCCCATGAAACTGAAGATTTGTTTGTAAACGTCAAAAATATCTTAGCAACTAATCCCAGTGATGAACAATTACAATCACTCCTTTTTGATATTTTGGGATTTGAAGAGTTTGAATTGATATCCAAGATTATTCAGAATAAGGAATTGGTATTAAGCGACACTAACATAGACCCTGACTCAGACACAGCTAAATTTATGACCCTGGAACAAAGGGTTCAATTCCTCATAGATAATCAGAATAAAGCTAAAAATGAAAGCCTTACTCCCAGAGCTGCTGGTAACCAGTACCAACACGTATACAAAAAAGAAGACGTTAGTCAATTCCTTGCAGCCATAGGGAAAAGTTTCTCGCTTCCGGCTGGGTCTATCAGAACCTCCAATCCTACCTACGAAGAGTTGGTTATACCGTATCCTGAACCTGAGGCTAATAAATGGATCAAAGATCATCAGCTCATACGGATCAATGATCTCGACTATATTTGTCAAGGGACGTTCAAGTATGCTACCCTTAATAAAATGCAAAGTCTAGTTTATCCTGTAGCCTATAATACTAATGAGAATATGTTGGTATGTGCCCCTACTGGTGCTGGTAAGACCGACGTGGCGCTTTTAACAATTCTTCATACTATTGGACAGTATACCACCGAAACAGTGGATGGGGAAGGAGAATTATCGTTAGAAATTGACTATGAAGCGTTTAAAATCATTTACGTTGCACCCTTAAAGTCTTTAGCAGCAGAGATTGTGGAGAAGTATAGCGAGAAATTGCAATGGTTAGGTATAAAAGTACGTGAATTGACAGGGGATATGCAAATGACCAAACAAGAGATCATCAATACCCAAATTATAGTGACAACGCCGGAAAAATGGGATATTGTAACTAGGAAACTGAATGGTGATAGTGAACTTGTTTCCAAGGTAAGACTATTGATCATTGATGAAGTTCATTTGTTGCATGAAGATAGAGGTTCAGTTATTGAAACGTTGGTAGCAAGGACTCTAAGACAGGTTGAAACCACTCAACTGATGATTAGAGTTGTAGGGCTCTCGGCTACTTTACCAAACTATATCGATGTAGCTGACTTTCTAGGTGTTAATCGACAAATAGGGATGTTCTATTTCGACCAAAGTTTCAGACCAGTCCCGTTGAAACAAGATTTGATCGGAGTAAGGGGGAAGTCCGGATCCAAGACCGCCCGAGAGAATATCGATAATGTTTCTTACGATAAGCTCGTAGAGTATGTGAACCAAGGCCTTCAAGTGATGGTTTTTGTTCATCAGAGAAAAGAAACATTCAACACTGCCAGAGGGTTTATATCTAAAGCGGGAGAGTATGGGGAAACCTCAGTATTTGATTGTAGTGATAATGAAAGTTACGACAAATATAAGCGAGAAGTTGGGGCAAAGAACAGAAACAAAGACATGAAGGAATTATTTCCGTATGGTTTCGGGATCCACCATGCAGGGATGCTCAGAAGTGATAGGAATTTAGTCGAAAAGATGTTCATAAGTGGAGCTATAAAGGTGTTATGTTGTACTGCAACCTTGGCGTGGGGAGTGAATTTACCTGCTGCCGTAGTAATCATCAAAGGGACCGATGTTTATGATGCCAAGAAAGGAGGAATCACTGACCTTGGGATCTCTGATATTATCCAAATCTTTGGTAGAGCCGGTAGACCCCAGTACGAGAAGTTTGGGACAGGGATCCTTTGTACTACCAGTGACAAGCTAGACCATTATATCTCACTTATAACCCAACAACACCCGATAGAATCGAAATTAAGTGAAAAGTTGGTGGATAATTTGAATGCAGAAATTTCCCTTGGAAGTGTTACCAATGTGGACGAAGGAATCCAATGGCTAGGGTACACTTATATGATGGTCCGTATGCGAAAGAATCCATTTGCGTATGGAATTGACTGGAAAGAGTTACAGGATGATCCACTTTTGCATAACAGACGTCATGACATGATTGTAGCAGCAGCTAGACGATTACATGGGCTACAAATGATTATCTATGGTGAAAGTTCTGGAAGTTTCATACCTAAAGATTTGGGAAGAATTGCATCCGATTTCTACCTTCTTAACAATTCCATTGAAATATTTAACCAAATGCTTAATCCACGAGCCACCGAGGCCGATGTGTTGTCAATTCTTAGTATGAGTACGGAATTCGATAGTATTAAATTCCGTGAAGACGAAAAAGGAGAATTGGCCCGATTGCTTGAAGAATCTGCACAGTGCCAGATTCCTGGAGAAGTTGAAACGGCACAATCCAAAACGAATATTCTTCTCCAAGCTTTCATCTCACAAGCCAATATTAAAGAACTGGCATTGATTGCTGATTCAAACTATGTGGCTCAAAACTCTGCTAGAATTTGTAGAGCGTTGTTCCTTATTGGTATCAACCGGAGATGGAGTATTTTCTCCAAAGTTCTTCTTTCTTTGTGTAAATCTATAGACAGAAGAGTATGGGAGTTTGATCATCCTATGGCGCAGTTTGATTTACTGGAGTCAGTCTTAAGAAACTTAAGGACCAAGAATCCTTCGATTCAAGAACTTAGAGATATGGATCCTGGTGAACTAGGCGATTTGGTCCATAATAACTCAACAGGGAAGACTCTTTATGGATTGGTTGGAAAGTTTCCATATATGGAAATCGATAGTGAAATCTTCCCTATCTCGTCAAATGTCATGAGAGTTCATATCTTTTTAGATGCAGACTTTAAATGGGATGACAATTTCCATGGGAAGAGTCAGTTTTTCTGGGTATTTGTAGAAGAATCAGAATCGGCTAATCTTCTTCACGTCGAGAAACTTATTATCAATAAGAGACAGTTACACAACCACGAAATGGACTTCATGATTCCATTAAGTGATCCATTACCTCCACAAGTGGTAGTGAGGGTTATCTCCGATACGTGGTTAGGATCAGAGACCGTTCATACGATTTCGTTCCAGCATTTGATCCGACCCACTAATGAAACTGTTAGAACTAATTTATTACGTTTACATCCGTTGCCTGTTACAGCGTTGCACAATCCACAAATAGAAGCCATTTACGCTTCAAAGTTCAAGTACTTCAACCCAATGCAAACAATGACATTCTTCAACCTTTATAATACGAATTCCAACGTTTTTGTAGGATCACCTACTGGATCAGGGAAGACTGTGGTAGCAGAGTTAGCAATCTGGAATGCATTCAAGCAATTCCCCGGCTCGAAAGTCGTGTACATAGCACCAATGAAAGCGTTAGTAAGGGAAAGAGTTGACGATTGGAGAGCTAGAATCAGTAAGAATACCCCACATAAAGTGGTAGAACTAACAGGGGACTCACTCCCTGAAGCCAAGGAGATCAAAGAGTCGGATATCATCATTACTACCCCCGAAAAGTTTGATGGTATCTCCCGTAATTGGCAAACCAGAACATTTGTCCAACAAGTGCTGCTTATCATCATGGACGAAATTCATTTGTTGGCAAGTGACAGAGGTCCCATTTTAGAAATGATTGTAAGTCGTATGAACTATGTAGCGTCTCATACTAAGAAACCAGTCCGTTTATTAGGAATGTCTACTGCTGTATCGAATGCTATCGATATGGCTGGGTGGTTAGGAGTTAAACAAGGATTATTCAATTTCCCATCGTCTGTTCGTCCAGTTCCTTTGGAAATGTACATTGATGGGTTCCCTGATAATTTGGCATTTTCACCTTTAATGAAGACTATGAATAAACCAGCATTTATGGCGATCAAACAACATTCTCCTACCAAACCGGTTTTGATCTTCGTAGCATCCCGTCGTCAAACTCGTCTTACCGCTTTAGACTTGATTCATTTGTGTGGTATGGAAGATAATCCTCGTAGATTCTTGAAGATTGATGATGCAGAACTCCAGACCATTCTAGCATCTGTTAAGGACGATACACTTAAATTATCTTTACAATTTGGTATGGGATTGCATCACGCTGGGCTAGTGGAGTCCGACCGTCAAATCTCCCATAAACTTTTTGAAGCCGGAAAAATTCAAATTTTGATTGCCACCTCGACTTTAGCATGGGGTGTGAATTTACCAGCCCATTTAGTGATCATCAAGGGAACCCAGTTCTTTGACTCAAAGATAGAAGGGTATAAAGATATGGACTTAACAGATATTCTTCAAATGATGGGAAGAGCTGGACGTCCTGCGTTCGATACTAGCGGTATTGCTATAGTATATACTAAAGAGTCCAAAAAAATGTTCTATAAACACTTTTTAAACATTGGATTTCCAGTAGAATCTTCTCTTCACAAAGTATTGGATAACCATATTGGTGCTGAGATTTCGTCAGGAACAATTACCACCCGACAAGATGCTATGAATTTCCTCACGTGGACGTTTTTATACAGAAGAGCCCATAATAATCCAACTTATTATGGTATAGAAGAAACCTCGTCTGCGGGGATAAGTTCTTACTTGGGTAACTTAATCGACACTACCATCAACAACTTAATTGAATCGAAATGTGTAGTTTCAAAAGGAAAAGATCAATTAGTTGCAACCCCATTTTTAGACATTTCCTCATACTATTATTTATCTCACAAAACCATCAGGAGAATCGTTCACTCCATAACCAATGATTTTGATTTTAGAAATTGTTTGATCATGTTATGTGGCGCAATAGAGTATGACGAGCTCGCTACAAGACACGGCGAAGAGTTGATGAATATGGAGATGTCTCAGGCTATGAGGTACCCAGCTGAAGATATGGAATGTGAGTTTATATGGGACCCTCATGTTAAGGCTTACTTATTGATCCAAGCATTTATAAGTCGGGTGGAGCTACCTATAGCGGATTATTCTCAAGACACCATAGCAGTTTTAGATCAATCTTTACGTATTCTTCAAGCCTACATCGATGTAGCCTCCGAGTTTGGGTACTTTAGTACGGTACTTAGGTTCATAGAGCTTATGCATTGTATAAAGCAGAGGTATTGGTATGATGATGATAGAGTTAGTTGTTTACCAGGATTAGACCCTTCCCTGGCTTCCTTAGGCTATACTTTTGATCAGTTAGGTGGTATGGGAAGGAATCAATTGACTTCCATTGGACAAAAACTTGGAATTGAAAACAACCCCTTGGACATGCGTAAGTATGGACCTTCGGCCAATGCCTTGGACCAGTTTGTCTTTGTGTCATCTCACCTCCCAGTTTGTGACGTTTCCATTTCCCAAGTTTGCACCTCAGAGCTCCAAATTTCCCTTACCCACAAAAACTTCCCGATAGATAACAATTTCATAGCTTATACACCCCACTTCCCTAAAACCCAAAGAGAATCATGGTTTATCATTGTATGTGATGAAACCAAGTCAGAATTGTTATTGATCAAGAGAGCTTCACCAAAATTGGTGGGTAAGAAGGGCAAGATCGTTTGTGTATTGGACATACCTGAAGACTTGGGTGGTAGAACTGTTACGGTTGTTTGTGTGAATGACAGTATTGATTTGAGGTATGAGAGTGTAGTTAGTTTAGAAAGTACGTAGTATTAATTACAAGCACTTTTGAAAGGAAGCTATGGTTGTAGCAAGGATATTGGCAAGCTACTGGACTTCTTACGCTGACTAGATCCTTGCTTCACTTGATTTAAGACTTAAACTCTCTCTTACGGTCACAAACCTTCTCAATATTGGTACAATCGTACCTCGTAGTATTTGCAAAATGAACTACCACGGATAACCCCCCAATGAAAGCCTTGCTGTCAGGATTCAACGATAAATAATTATCTGTATAAGTGATATCACTATCACCCCCCAACATCCCGTACCTTCCACTTAAATCTCCTATCTCTTTCTGTAACGGATCAGGATTACTTTGATTACCACCATAAGGATTCAAATGGCCCAAAGTAGCCGTACAATTGCCATCTGGTGGTACTGATTTCTCGTGAACATGGTACATGAAGGGACCACCAGAATCCGGAAAGTTCCACAAATCAACATGGATCACATTCGATCCGTCTTTTTGGCCGGTAAAAGTTACACATCCTTTGATTTTCTTATCGAAGCAAGCAGCGTACTCTGCACCGTAAGGAGAATCATCTGCCAATGGTTGAATAACTCCCAATACTGCCTTGAAATTGACTAAACTGGCTAATATGGGTAATAAGTGAACAAGTTGCATGCTGGAAGAAGTCGATTTTGCAGTCATTTATACTCCAAGTACAGGGTTCATATTCGATCATATTCAGGCTGGAGTACTCATATGCTTCATTATGCACTTTTTGATGCATTCTCCCATTATCAGGGCTCGGACTTAAACATTTCTGTGGAGAGATATCTATGCATATATTATTAATTGGCCACGGCTGGTTTCCTATTTATTCCTATAAAACCTGAGGTATACTCCTGGGAGCAAAGGCAGCATTCTGTGGCTAAGGTACTTGAAAAAACTTTTAAAGGTTGGTTTGTTTGTATCATTAACGTATTAGGGTATTCTAACAGGAAACTTTTGCTTCGCTTAGAGACCTATAATTCTTCCTCAAAGAAATCATCCTCCTCTTCTTCCCTGTCATCCTCTGGTGCATCAGGAGCGTCAGGGGCTTCTGATGCGTCACCATGTTGTTGATCATACGCTATACTCTTTCCTTTCACCACGTCATCCAAACTAAATGGTAACTTATCATCCTTTATCAATTCCTCTACATGTTTCTTAAACTCTTTTCTTTTCTCTTCAGTAATCTTCAATCCCTCTTTAGCCTTCTCCGTATCAGCCTTAACCTCCGATGTTGGATACAAAGAAACGTACTTCTCATGTTTTGGATACAATATAGTATATGCAAGTTCAACTTCTTTATGCTTCAAAACCGTTCTCGCTTTCTTTATAACTTTCCTATCATCAGACTTAACAGCTTCATCATATGCTTTTCTTGCTTGTTTCAATTGTCTTAAAGCTTTCTTCCTTTCAAAGAATCTTACCATATGATACTTCTTAGCCACTTTCTTAGCCTTAAAAGAAGATGCATTATTCTTCAACTGAATCTTTAATGCTTTAAGAGTTCTTTCATTGTCAACTCGTATATTTGCGGGCAAATTATCTTTTTTCAAGAACCTTTCAATGTCTCTTATTTTCTTTTTGATTTTTCCATTTCCAGATTCGAAAATCTTGGATAACTTTTCCTGGGGGTTTGGTTTCTTAGGATTTATTGATGGTTGTGCCATGAGATGAGGTCGCGATGATTTAGTACTGTCCTCAACTTTATAACGTTCTCACTGATAGTTAACTTACAATGGGGGTAATTGAAAAAATTGCACAGATCCAAGATGAGATGGCCAGAACTCAAAAGAATAAAGCCACAGAGTATCATCTTGGATTGTTGAAAGGAAAATTAGCCAAACTTCGTCGAGAATTATTAGAACCTGGTCCTGGTCAAGGTAGTGGTGGTGGTGGACAAGGGTTTGAAATTGCTAAAGCTGGTGATGCCAGAGTATCATTAATTGGATTCCCATCGGTTGGTAAGTCGTCGTTTTTATCAAAAGTCACAAACACAAAATCTGAAGCTGCTAATTATGAGTTTACAACGTTAACATCAGTTGGTGGGATTCTTGAGTATAATGGAGCAGAAGTTCAAATTGTGGATTTACCAGGGATTATAAAAGCTGCTTCTCAAGGTAAAGGTAGAGGTAAACAAGTTATAGCAGTTGCTAGAACCTCGGATTTGATTATGATGGTTTTAGATGCAACTAAAGGTGACGATCAACGTGAAATCTTAGAAATTGAATTAGAAACTATGGGGATAAGATTGAACAAAGAAAAACCAAATATTTCGTTAAAACTCAAGAAAACAGGTGGAGTTAAGTTGAATTCTATCAATCCGCCCGTTCACCTCAATGAAAAAATCGTTACTGGGTTATTGAAGGAGTATAAGATTCACAATGCTGATGTTTTAATTAAAGATGAGAATGTCACTATTGATGATTTTATTGATATCATCAATGAGCAGCATGTCACTTACATAAAGTGTTTATACGTATACAACAAAGTTGATGTTGTGTCGTTAGAAGAGTGTGATAGGTTAGCTAGATTGCCTAATACCGTAGTTATGTCTTGTGAGATGGATTTGGGGATTGAAGACTTAAAGGAAGAAATTTGGAGACAGTTGGGGTTGATACGATTATACACAAAGAGAAGGGGTATTGAACCTGATTTCAATGATCCTATGGTTGTCAGGAATCATTCCAATATTCAAACCGTTTGTGATTCCATTCATAGAGATATGAAGAATCAATTTAAATTTGCATTAGTATGGGGATCATCAGCAAAGCATTCACCACAAAAATGTGGATTGAATCATTTGGTGCATGATGAGGATGTGGTACAGATAGTCACCAAGTAACTTAACACCGATAAGCGAGGTGGTTGGTTTCTTTGTACATCCTCTTTAATAGTATTATATATGATAACGATCTTACTCACGTGTGCGCATCTAGGGCTCTTTCTCGCCATTACAAAAATTCTCAAGCCCTGTGACGACCCTCTCTCCCTCGCTCAGTCCCTCACTCACAAAAGTATCTGAAAAATTTTTAACTCATTAACCTTTGGGACCATTAAATATTCCTATCGTCAATTAAATACAAGTCGAAATGGGTGGTACTCGTGAAAAAAAAGTCGAATATTTCGCTAAATTAAAAGAATTATTAGAAGAATACAAATCAATCTTCGTTGTTGGAGTTGATAATGTTTCTTCCCAACAAATGCATGAAATCAGAAAATCATTAAGAGGTGAAGCTACCGTTTTAATGGGTAAAAACACTATGGTTAGAAGAGCTATTAGAGGATTCTTAAGTGAATTACCTCAATTTGAAAAATTATTACCTTTCGTTAGAGGTAATGTTGGTTTCATCTTCACTAACGGTGACTTAAAATCCATCAGAGAAAAAGTTACTGCTAATGTTGTTGCTGCTCCAGCTAGAGCTGGTGCCGTTGCTCCAAAAGATGTTTGGGTCCCAGCCGGTAACACTGGTATGGAACCAGGTAAAACTTCTTTCTTCCAAGCTTTAGGTGTTCCAACCAAGATTGCTAGAGGTACCATTGAAATTGTTTCTGATGTTAAAGTTGTTGAAGCTAACACTAAAGTTGGTCCTTCTGAAGCTACTTTATTAAACATGTTAAACATTTCTCCATTTACTTATGGTATGACTGTTGTTCAAGTTTATGATAATGGTCAAATCTTCCCAGCTACTATCTTAGATATTACTGATGATGAATTAGTTGGACATTTCGTTAGTGCCATTAACACTATTGCTTCAATTTCTTTAGCTACTGGTTACCCAACTTTACCATCTGTTGGTCACTCCGTTGTTAACCATTATAAGAATGTTTTAGCTTTATCTATTGCTACTGATTATACTTTTGAAGGTTCAGAAGCTATTAAAGATAGATTAGCTAACCCAGAAGCTTATGCTGCTGCTGCTCCTGCTGCTGCCGCTGGTGGTGCTTCTGAAGCTGCTGCTGAAGAAGCTGCCCCAGCTGAAGAAGAAGATGAATCTGATGATGATATGGGATTCGGTTTATTCGATTAAACTGTATAGCTGTATTATATGTCTTTCTTTTAATGACGAGCGAAACAAGTCTTTGAGTCTTTATTTTCTACTCTTAACTACTCTTGAAGCCTAAGATATGATATCGGAAGGCTTACAGTGATTTTTGATGAATTCTAGTAGAATCTGTAGGCCCTTTAACTCTTATCCCTAGGTGTGTCCGGGTAACCCGTTGTAGATAGAGTTAAGAATATTGTATAGAGCAAGTTGTCCCCCGTAGTGGCATGGATTTCAAGTGTTCCCCAGAAGGATTCTTCATCACAGTTAGAATATAGAAATTTACAACTAAGAGATAGGAGAGGGACAAAAGAGGCACAACAAATAGTGAAGGAAGAGAGCAGAGAAGTCTGCGACCACAAAAGGCTGCAAAAAAATGTCTGTTGCAGATATAAGTTCGGAAGATTCCAATATAATCACCTATTTCCCCACTATAAATGTCAACACCATAATAGATCCCAATAAGGAGTTATCCCAAACCTTTGGGAAATTTGAGTCGATCAAAAATGATATAAATTTACATAATCCACAAACAGTTTATAAACTAAATGACATATATAATGTGATATTGAACCTGATAATGATAGTTGAAACGTATAAGCAAATGGAGGAGGATTTTGGTGATTACTGGTCTAAGAAAGTCCCAAATTTTCTAGTCAAAGTGTATAGTAATGAAGACTTTAATGATTTAACGAATGTTAACATTGATATTATATGGCAGCTTCACAGGATCATAAAAGTTATTTTTGAGTTCAGGCCATGGGAATTAACTTTATCTGATGACGTTGTCTTAGTTTTGATTGAAACTTATCAAGGTCCCTTGTTTAAGTATCTAAAACCTAAAAACCCAATAGATTCAAGTATTCCAAATCCTTGTGAATTCTTTAGAGGCAAGATGCCTAAAAATTTTGTTCTAGACCAAAAGGTTGAAGTATTAAACCACACCTTAAGTACAATATTAAATAATTGCAACATCACCATAAAGATTCTAGAACATTTCCAAAATATTTTAGTTACTTTTCCACCATACTTTTCCTATGAGATATTCACTAATCATTTTACAATACTTCAAGCGAGAATTAATCATTTACCCAAATCAAAAACTACTTTACCAATTAAAGAAATTTGTCACAAAATCGATTCAACTTTAAATGATTTAATCATTCAATCGATTTCAAAATTACCTCATGATAAGTATATTATAACTAATGATCAGGGAACATTGCAACTTCATCCTAAACCACCAAATTGGGTAAAATATTTTGAATTCGAACCCCCATCCCAACAAAATTCCGATCATTCTCCTTTCCCAGTTAATCGTTCCCCCAAAACATCTTCCAACACTTCGTCTCCAGGCCTAACTTCCGAACCAACTTCCCCCGACTCCACCTCCAATCTTTTGTTAATCCATAAAGGTTTTAGATATAGAGTTAAAAGAATCTTTAAATTCACTTAATATTTACATACTTATATACATACACCCATCATTCAATATCTTCCTCTATTGATCTCTCTTTCTATAATATTCTTTAGAAGCTTCTTGTATAACCTTTGGTTCATCAACTACTGGTTTTGGTATATGCTGAGATAATTTATTTGGATTTGGCCATTGTTCAGGTAATAACCCTGCCCTTTTAAATAAAAATCCAACTCTATCACTAACTGATGCTCCTACACCTAACCAATATTTAGCTCTATCAAAATCTAATTGAATATGTTTATAAGGTCTTTCACCATTAGCAATTTCTTCTGGAGTTAATGGAACAGCTATTGGGTTATAAGTTCCTAATACTTCTATTGGGACTTTATCACGTGCTTGTCTTCTATTAGCAACCACTATATTATATAAAGGTTGATGTTTTCTACCAAACCTTGCAAGTCTTATATTTATAGGACTTTTTAATGTCATGATAAATTTTCTCTCTGTTTCGCTCTTCGCTCGCTCTTCGCTCGCTCTCTACCTGTCTCTTCCTCTCTCTCTTTTGTTCCTATCTCCCTGCACTTTTTTGCTCGGTCTCGTCCTGCACTCGCCCTACGCTCTCTCTACACTCTCTCTACACTCTCTCTACACTCCCTCTACACTCTACGTTCTTCATTGTAAATTACACACTTATCAACCTTGACTCCCTAAACAGCTAACCTAATTGTTGCATATTCTTCTGGGAATAATCTTTGGACCCCTGGTCTCTTCGGATACTGCCCCTACATTTCGTGATCTTTTACACTCTTCAATCTTCACAGTAACTCCTCTTACTTACACTTAACAGCTGCTAAGAGATATTGGGTGCAAAAATTAGGCTATATCCCACATCACATGATCAAATATATTCAACTAAATTACACTATATCTATAAATAACTAAAGTTTTCTTTTAGCTTTGAATTTTTGTTTAGGTTTAGGCTTTCCGATTTTCTTACCCTTAAAGTTTTTATCCCTAGAGTTTTTGCTCTTTTGTGAGGTGGTCTCATCTTCATCATCTGACCAATCTTCTTCAACGTTCTTTTGTTTGAACTTCAATTTACCCTTTTGTCCTCTAATTGGTCCTTGGTTGACAGCATCTATATAAGCATCGATACCAGAACTTGTTGATTCTAATGGATTGGTTTCTTCACTAAATACAAATTTATCATTCTTCTTTTCTAATTTATCAGCTAAATCTTTCTTTGTATGTTTCTTTGGTTTAGAAGATGAAATCTTAGCAAATGCTTGACGGTCTAATAAATCCAATGGATTATCACCTGATTCCATGATAAATTGATTAGATCTCTTGGATGATTTATCAGTATCGTCTTGATCGTCTTCGTCATCAGAAACTTCAGAATCATATAATGCTTCTTCATAGGCAGAAACAAATTTCTTGGATTGTTTTTCAGTATCTTCACCTTCTTTCTCCTTTCTCTTAGCCCTGTTTCTTGATTTTTTGATATTGGCGACTAATTTCTTATCTTCTTCGGGTATGGCATTTTCAATCAGTTCGATACCAAACTTTCTGATCAACCTTTCAATAATGTGTTTGACTTTAGACTTGAAATGTCCTTTATGTTCATGAGACCATCTCATTAACTTTGATAACAATTCTGACAAGTTGGATTTGATCAAATCTTCAGGTAATGATAAAACTTCAACTTTAACAAATCCAATTGCAGATTTAGCAATTTCTCGGGAATTATGAGTCAAGAATAATTCGACGGTTGAACATAATTCAACCATTATATCAACTGGTAAAATGTCTTTGAATTCATAGATTAAACATGATACGGCAGTGATAGCAGCTGAGATCATATGAGGAGATTGTGCAGCTAAACCTCCACTTACCATAGTGAAATATTCAGTAATATTAGCTTGAGAATCTGGAGTAGACTCGTCAAACCCAGGAACTTTAGAGTTGATAATAACTCCTCCTTCGTTCATTTTGTGGCCCATTTTAATAAGAATCTGGTACGATAAACTACGAGTTCTTTCATTACCATCTTTAGTGCACATAATGATTTCTTGTAAAATGGCAGGGATGAAGTATAATTTATCCGATGGTAAAACATCAATGACATTATTGATAGAAGCAAGTCTTGCAGCTCTTGCTGATGGGTTAACTGAATCGATTGATGATATAAGAATATTAATGATTTCAGTACTGAATTGTTGGATAGATTTTTTTCCATCTTCAGTTTCTCCTAATTTACTTAAAACCCTATAACTTCTTTTTTGCATAAGTCCGTCCTTGATGGTGATCGTCGATGAGAAGATTGTGAATAAAGCATTATGAGATGAGGTTGGTACGTACTTAGTCATGGCTACAATCAAATCCATCATGGTGATACTCAAATTTGGACTATCTTTCTTTGATTTTTCTTCCTTCTCTTCATCCATAGCATTCTTGAGCAATCCACAAACTTTATTGAAAGTTGATTCTAATTCATCTTTAGGAATGATTTGTAAATAAACATCAATGGTCTCTAATACAAACCCTCTACTATCAGGAGATGTTGAACTAAATACATTGAACAACACTGACAACACATTAGCAGCTTTAGAACTTAAGTATTTCAAATTGGATTTAGCTTTCTTAATGGATAATTCTTGTTTCATCATCCTATCATCCAATACATCTTCGCTGTATACCATATAAGATTCAGCTAACAACCTTAACCCGTGGCAGATGGTATTTCTGGTTTCAACTTTGGTATACATTAAGTCAGTTAATTTACCAGCAAATTCATTATCGAAAGCAGTAGTAACGTCTTTTGGTAAATCACAGAAATGCGGTAATAATGACCATATTTGGTCAATAATAGTTTGAAAGATCTTAGCATGAACTGAGTCTTTACCTAATTTGGCAACCTTGTCTTCAAAGAATTCCACTAATGGTAAAATCTCAGTCTTGTAGTAATTTAAATTGGAAAATCTAACATTATCCCTTAAAATTGGTAGTAACCAAGCTCTACCAGGACTGGTAGTACTCGTTAAATTCAAAGGTAAAACACTTAAAACTACTTCAGGTCCTAATACAGAAATTGCCGAAGCCAAGATCTCTTCAGCTTCTTTATTGTGAGAGAAATCTTCGGACTCATTCGTACGCCATTGACCGATAACTTCAATAATGTTTAAGAAATCAGGGTTAACTCTTGACCTTAATTTAACGATTGACTCATTAACAAATTGTAAGATTTCTTTGAATGCATGTTGATATTTGATAGTTAATAATTGTTCAATTTTGGTTGCCAATGATGAGATTAACTCATCCATTTGTTCATAAATTTCTTCGGTTTCTGGGGATGAAGGGTTCAATAAATAATCATCGGGAATGGTTGATATAACTGCAATCAAACAATTGGCTGACGATGTATAAATGTCCTTTGAATCTGATGATAAGTAAGCAGAAATGATATCAACGATTTCTGGAACTTTCTTAATATAAATAATACCATTTAAATTACTAAAACTCTCACAAGCTTTGGCTACAACTGCTAACCAAGGAGCTGCTAAATGAGTATCGTTGATCGAAGGTTTTAAATCGAATATTATATCAAGAACCTGAGTGAACTTATCGAGATTTATAACATTAGTCATTGATTGGAATAATCCTTCAAATGCTTGGAATGATGATGAAACTAAGAATTGATCATTGGTTTTAGATATTTCTAATAACGCATCACATAATGGTTCGATTTGGTTACTTGGCCATCCTCCTGATGAGGTAATAGATGTGATTAATTGTAAACAATGAATGATTTGAGAATTAGTTTCTTTATTGTTCTTTCTACTTGACTTCATGATTTCAACCAATTTTTCTAAAGATCTAGTACCACATAACCCTGATGCTGGATGATAAGGTTGGGGAGATGTTGGAGGGTTTAAGAGTATCTTGGAAATTGACTCTTGTGCTCTTTTTCTTACTTTAGGTCTTGGATCGAATGAAAATTGGATCAATCCTTCCATGGCTCTTTTAGGGGTAATTATCCCATTTGATGTCCACGTATTATAATCTTGAGCCAATAATAAATTCTCTAAACATCCAATAGTAGACCTAACTAATGGAGCATCAGCATCATCAGTATTTAATGGGATAGCTAGTTTGGTTAATATATCACTAAAATTAGAAATTAATAATGGTCTAGGTGTGTATGGTAAAAGTAAATCCAAAAAGTATACGGCAGCTGTTACTAACCCTATATCTTTGATTTCATCATTATCAACACTTTGATCTAACAATGATAAAAACGATATGAAGTATGCAACTGGGGTTTTATCATTATTTTGCTCTTGCAAATTTTCTTCAACTGCCGTTAATATAAGTGCCAAATGTTTTTGATTCTCCAACTTGGAATTGGTTTGGCTTTTAATCCTGGCTAATTTGTCTTCCATTTCAATGGTGTCTAAGTTAACACCTCCATCTGGGTTAGACATGTTTAAATTTTTCGCTAGTCCCGCGATGAGATGAGTTCCTAGGTACGCACTATGATCCAGAGACTGATATATTAACTGTGGATTCAACGATGGACTGGCTATGACATAATAAACAATTTTTTGTGAATTTACGCCTCTATTCCATTGTGTAATGCTCTAAGAGAATTTTTCAATATTTTTGAAATTTTTTTTTTTTTTGTGTTTTTCATGGTTGCAAAAATCACACTTTGAGTTTGTGTAAAGTATTTGCAACATGTCAAGATCTAAGTTGACGAATATTTTAAAAGAGTCAACATCTTTTAATACTCCTAAGAGGGAAATAAAAACTACAAATACAACCATAAACACAAAATCATCCACAAAACCAATCAATTCGATTAATTCTAATAACTTCCACCATACTTTAAATCAACAGTTCACTGCAAATCAAAAACTCGGCCAATTACCATTTGAAAGTTTGATCATTCCTACAAAAACCACAGGTTTGAAGGCATCAGAGTTGAAACTGAAACCAGAGAGATCCCCAGTTATATACAAGACTAATTCAAAAGTGCCACCTAAGGACCCTGATCAGTTTGATAAACAATTCCTAGACAATATCAGACAATCATTAATCAATATAAGACTTTACTATATTCAACAGAAAATCATTTCGAAGCTTCATTAGACGTTAAATTACATTTAATATACAATTATCTACTTATACATTATTTCCTCTCATACGAATTAACAAAGTACTTGAAGATTCTTTCTTTAAATTTAGATTGTTTTTTGTTTTTAGGTTTAGAAGTGCTTACTACACTTTCTTTATACTCTGGGATTTGAGTTTCTTTTGGTTCCGGTTTGGTGTTATTGGTGTTTAATGTGAAATGGGAATTTGTACCGTCACTTGATTGATTATTGTCTTTGTCAGTTTTGCCCTCAAGGTTAATAGGCTCTGCGTGCTTCTCCGTAATGTTTCCTTCATCGGAAAGAATATTATCTGTACCATTTTTATCTGCACTGCTGTCTGGAATCTCGTTTAGAATATCGTTTTTAGCTTCAGCTCTTGAAATATCAGCTAAAACATTTCCTGGTACTTCATCTTCTTCATCACTGTCGGTAATCCTCTTAATAGCAGCACTTAAATCAGCTGAGAATCTTGAACTTTCTTGGGTTTCAGGAGCTGTGTTAGTAGTGTCATCAGTGGTCTCAGGTTCTTTTCCAATGTTAATGAGGTCTGCTAAGTATTGGTGATTCCTGGGTTCAACTTCTGGGGCGGTTTCTGTAGCTTGATCTGTGGTTTTCTTTATGGTTGGTTCTTCCATTGGCTCTGTAGTTGGAAAGACTTTCTCCCTGGATGGCAAGATATCTTTTACTGTGGTGTCTGGTTTATCACCAACAGCCACATCAAATGCATCAACTTGCTCAAGTTTTGGTGTCTCCACCTCTAATATGGTAGCCTCGTCCTCATTGTCGTTCTTGACCTCTTCCAGAGGCTTCTTTGGCTCCTCAAACTTAGCGGAAAGTGGACTATTCAAGACATCAACAAATTCATCTTCAGAAAGACCACCAGAATCATCAACTGATTCAACATCGTTCAACACTGGTCTTGGAATATCGGTTTTAACCTCGGGTTCAAATGCACTTTCTGCAAATGTACTTTCTGTGGTAATGGCAGGGGTTGAAATGGTCGGTTGACTTATATCTGATTTACTACTTTGCTTGAGTATTACTGGTTGATTAAATTCGTTTTTATGTTCTTTATTTGTGGTTGCAGCTGTGGGTTCTGGGACTTTGACTGGTTCTGGTACTGGTTCTGGTACTGTTTCTTGTACTGGTTCTGGTACTGGGTCTCGGACAATTTCAGGCACTGACACCGCCTTTGCAGTTTGCGGAGCAGTATCAGGCACTATCTCTGGCACAGTTTCTGGCACGATCTCCGGTACTACTGGTACTACTGGTACAGCTGGTTCTTTAACTGGTTCCACACCCTCTTGGGCGATCTCTCTGACAGTTTCCGGAACAGTTGGAACAGCTTGTACAACATCCTGTACAGGAGCCTGCACGGGAATCTCATGCAGCTCATCCCTCTGAGAATTAAATGAGGTCAAATCACTATTTATAGTACTATTATCATACTCAGACCTTTTTCTTCTAAATAAACCCCTCTTGGGACTGGATTTCTTCAACTCTTTCTCAGCTTGTTTCTTTGCGAGTAATTCAGCCTTTTGTTGTTGTTTCAACTCCAATTTTTTCTGTTTCTCTTCTTCCTTCAATTGCTTTTCATACTCCTTCTGTTGTTTCTTCTCGGTCTTTGACCTTTCCTTGTGAGTTGTCTCTTTAGGTTTCTCATCTCTTAAAGAATGAGTCTTGAAATCACGATGATGGTTTTCGTAGATGTAATTATCATTCACTCCAGAATGACCTAATATCTGCAATTTCTTATCTTGTTTATCCTTTTTATCAATAACCTTTTGCGGTATTACTGATGGGATGTTATTTGAATATTGTGATTTAGGACTATCAGGAGCCTTTTGTTGCGACCCATAAACCTTTTCCATAGCCACCTGCATTGCTTTGTTATAAAGATCTTGATTAGATACTTTAGGACGATTGAAATCGGTATTGTATATCGGTATGGTTTCAACATTATCGTCAAACTTAATGGAACTACCGGAATTAACTGATCTAGTAGAATCTTTAGTAGGTGACAAGTGTCCGTTTGGATTGGTTTCAGTTTTAGGTAAGGAAGGAATTTTGAATTTGGGCGGTTCAGTTAATGGTGTACCCAAAGTCTTATAAGGATGATTTGGAGATTCTAATTCAATGGGTGATTGTAGAACTTTTTGATCTTCTACTTCGAACTTTTCTTGCGATACCTTTGGACTGTTTTTAAGTATAGACCTCAAAGGTTTGATTTCCGGTTTATTTTCAGGACTATCAACGTTCAATTTTAATAGTTCGGCGTTTTCATGGAAATCATCTTTCTTATCATTACTTAAAGTTCTCTTATGGTCACTTAAGTTCCGTTTATGATTGGTATTAGGATTATTATTAGCATTTAAATGTTGATTATCAAGTTCATAATTGTATTCAAATCCTTGTAAGTCTTCATCAATTTTCTGCAAGTTATAGTTTTCATGTTTATGACTTAGTAATGAATTATTTCTCAAACTATTATTTCTGGAATTACTTCTTGAAATATTTTTAGTGGTAGTTTCGATGATATTTGAGCCGTCCGGTAAGGTCTTAATGGTTTTCGTAGTTATTGATTGAACTCTTCCTTGACTATCTACAACTTTAGTAGTTTGAGTAGTTATGACCATATCACCATCATCATTCTCATCAAAACTTTCATCGAATGACTCCGGCTGATATGTTGCTGGTGGTTGATAAGTTTGACGTCTTAAAGAATTAGATGAATTCAATGAATTGACCCTATTAACTGCTGGTTTGGAGGGAGGTTTGGTTTGTGATGTTAATGAACTGTACCTTCTAGCATTAGGTATGGTGGCTTGACCTGGTGTATATGACCCCTTAGGATGATACGTATAGGTCTTTAAAGAATTGTTTCTATTAGTTAACGATTTGGTTCTACCGATATTTCCAGGTTGTGGTTGTTCATTAGGTTGTACATTTTGATGTAATCTCAAAGCAGCCAACGCAGCAGATCCGGCACTATTACTTAAGGATGACGTTCTGTCGATTCCATTATTGGGTAACCCGGCTATGTTATTCTCATAATTCTGGATTTCATTAGTGTATTTACTGAACCCTTGATAAGTGCTTTGTCTCTATAATTGTTAGTATGCAACATCATAGCAATTTCCGGGGATAATTTGAGGTTGACACCTCATGTCCCTAAATACTAAAACATACTTTTCTTGAACCAAATAACCCCATAATGAATGTTTACTATTGGAATATCGTCAATTGATAATATGGGTTGAGATTATTAGGTGAGGTTGAGGTTAATAAAATAGCAAGTATTAAAGAACTTAACCTTAATTTGATTTGTGTATAGTAAATTTCAGTGTGAAATTCTCACAGTTTTTATTGTTATGCTGGAACATAATTTTGCAGCTATTCTAGCCTCAATTTTAGATTTACTTTTACCCTGTGTTTTTCTATATTGCTTTCAAGGTTTAGGATCGGATTCAGAGATATGTGTTTATTTGGAGAAAAAGTGATAGGTTTAGGGGTTTATAGTTCCTTGTCATTAGATGGTTACATTCCCCGATATATGATATGGTGATTCTTGAGACTCCATGGGGGATTTTACTAACTTTCACTACTTAATAGTGTTGAATTAGGGCCTAAAAGTTATATAAAGTGCTTAAAAGTCTCCAGAATAGGCAAATTTCGGACATTGATCTAAATTTTTTATTACTCAACCTTTCTTTATGACTTAAATATCCTCCGCAAAAATTTAGCAGGTGCTCTAGTGGCGCAGAGGTTAGCGCTTCGTGCTTATAGCCGTTTGACTGACGAACAGGTTATACCTAAAGTCACGGTCGTGTGAGGAACGCGACGGTCGTGGGTTCAAACCCCTCCTAGAGCATTTGTCCTTTTTTTTTAATTAATCCTTTTTTTCTCTTTATCCCATATTTCCGATGAAATGACCCATAAGCCCATAAAGAAAACTATTAGGTGTTCATTATCACTTGTGAAACCTTTGAGAGTAGCGAGTAGTGCACTAATCCAAAAATCAGATTCACAGAGTACGTAGAGAACCACAAAGAACACGTATGACGACATTATCCTTGATGGAATACATTAATGCAATACATTAGTTCTAAACAATATATAATATGCTAAGCCCCATCATCTATTAATCAACCTTCTCCTTAGTTGTGCCCTTTTTTATGAATTTTAAAAACCTATCACCATACTCATTAGCAGGTAATGCTGAAATTGTTGTTCTATTATGACTTAAAGATCTCCAGAAAGTTTCTAATTTCTTCTTTAAACTATAATTAGTTAAGAAATCAATTATACCTAAGTAGTAAATTTCTGTTGATGGCTCATTATGCTCATTAGTTGATCTGATACCACCATCATGTCCATAAAAGATGAATTTAGATCTACCAGGATAAACACTGGTAGGTAAGTCATTTTCATTAATGTCACGAGGATTAGTGGTTATCAAATCAAATTTATCATTGGATTTTGGATCAAAAATTGATAAATTCTTGTAACCTGAATTTGGTTTTTGTAATTTATTCTTAACATCATGAATTCCTAATAATAATGAATAATCCATTACATTTATTGTTTTAAGGAACTTCACATCTTTATCTAATTGATCGAAGAATAATTTTCGTTTATCAGATCCGAATTTAATTTTTTGATTCATTTCCAACCAATTCAAATCCTTTAATGGTTTATCACTTTCGGGGTTTTGAGTATACCTTCCCCAAGTAGAACCTTTGAGATCAAATTTTAAATGAATATCTCTGTGAGGGGGGAATAAATTATTCATAACAATAAAATGGACTTTACGTTTAACTCCATTAGTAAAAGGCATTTTGACTCTGTGCAATCCGTAAATCTGGCTAACTAAAGTATTAGGATTAGCTTTAACGTGATTATAATATTGTTTCAAAATCTTTCGAAGTTGCTTATGCTCAGAATGACGTATGGTTTTGATAATAAACCTGAAATCTCGTGAATAATAAAAGAATGAACCACTTTTCCCCGGTGATCCCAATTCTGATAGAATATACTTTCCAGTAATACTTATTAAATAATCAGCAGGATCTAATCCGAATTTTTGTCTTAAATCTCGAAATACTTCGGGACAATAATCTTTAAATTTGAAATCATATTTTGATGATGGGGTCAATTCACTTCCATCCATGCTAAATGTAAGTTTCTTATAACATTTGAAATCTTCATCATTTAATTGTTTCATTAATCCACTACATCTTGAAACTGCTACTCTTATTCCAGTTAACATATTATATGCCATAACGAAATTTTCGTGGCCTTCACTTATCTTGTTACCAATTAATACTCTATCATCATCATAGAAATCTTTACGTTTTTTTCTTATGTTTTTAAGTATAATGGAATTCCTCATTCTTTGCATTTCGCTATTAGCCGAATCATTGGAATTAATCTTACGTGGGAAATCGAGACTTGCACGTTTGGAATAGTTCCTGAATGAATTCATGGAATTATTAGCATAGAATGAATTTAAACTATTTTGATCAGCAGAATTTTTCTTGAGTTTATAAGTTTGGATATCATTAGTAGTATGTCTTCTATCGGGCCTTAAGTTTGGCCTTGATTTGTACTCTTTCTGAGGAGTTGTATTAAATGTATCATTATCATTTGGGGTGGTAGGGGTGGTGGTATCAGGAATATGTAAAGGATCTATTTCATATAAATGTCCATTATTATTATTATTACTATTATTAACGTCGTCATGTTGACCTTGTTCATGCTGTTCTTTATGCTCATCTTTATCGTCTTTATGCTCATCTTTGTCATCTTTATGCTTTTCATGGGTTATAGTGGAATTAGTATTCAACTTCGACATGTTAATATTCAAATTGTAATTAGTTGATGAAGGTGAAGTTTCATTACTTAAATCCAAATTGCCATTTTTGAGCGAGCTTGGAGTTGACGGTAATAAGTTGTTATCACTCAATGACGATGCACTCTTTTTCTTTATTAATATTGGAGGATTAGATGATTTATTCATCTCTATTGGACTCATTTCAGTTTGTATCATACCACTTTTAGATGGATATATTTTACCCTTTTAACCCTTCTGAACGATCTTTAATTGCTTAACTTTTTTGATATTAATTGGTTGGTTGTTATTAAAATTACAACTATAATTATGGGGTTATATTTCAAGGGCTATAGGACCCTAACTGGTCTTATCTTAGTGTTTGAGGTTTTGTGGAAGGTCCCCTTTGAGGCTCGCGAAAAAATAAAATGTCGATGAGCCGAAGTAAGATGTCGGAATCACCCAGCAACTTAGTGGGAGTCTGAGACAAGCTGCTCAATAATATAGCACTGAGGCTGAAATACGACATCCACAATAGTAACCGAGATTTAGATTTTTGACAGGTAAGGATAACTAATGAATTTATTTTATATTGATGTACGCGTCTACCAATTACCTCTACCACTTCCATACCACCGTATGATGATCATCCTAATCATTATAATCTCCGGAAAAACAATCTGACATCATGCGGACGTTGAAGGAGCCGCTCCTTCTACTCCCGTTGCCGCTCATCTCGATCCGATTGTTTTTCAGATATTTATAAATGTGGATTTCCCTAACTTTAAATCTTGCATAATCATAGCCGCCATCTATCATTCAATATGGGATTATTCAATAAAGTATTAGGAAAAAGCTCCAACTATGAACAAGAATTAAAAAGCAAAGGGTTTGAACCCAGTACTTGTTCATTCGAATGTGATACATGTCATAGTAAATTCCCATCATCACTCAAGATTGAAACTGGCGATAACTTATGGAATTCTACAAGTGAATTCGGGTTACATATCGTGGTGCCAACTAATAAAGCAGATTGGGCTCATGATGCTGTGAACGAATCTAATACTTTTAGTCATAAACTTAACAAATTTATAGGTAAATCACATTTCACCAATTTACCAAATAATAATATTAAAGTTAATGTTAGTTCACAAAGCACTCCAGGGTTTGATGATTATGATCCGGATTATGTAAATGGAGCAAAAGGGGATATTTTAATCTTGCCACAATTTATGTGGATTAGAAATATTCACGAAAATGATTTAAATTCGGACTTACAGAGAGTTATTCAACTGGTTATCGATGATGTTCCTGTATCTACAATTCAAAAACAAACAAAAGGATCCATCAAACTCGAAGAAGACTTGAATCAAAGTTATCTTTTCTTGTGTTCTCATAGAACTAGAGATAAAAGATGTGGAATAACTGCCCCAATTATGAAGAAAGAAATTGATATTTATACTAGAGATTTAGGATTTTATAGAGACCATGGTGATAATAGACCGGATGGTATCCGAGTAGCATTTATAAACCATGTTGGTGGCCATAAATATAGTGCCAATGTGATTATTTATTTAAAGAAACTGAGAAAGAATATTTGGTTAGCAAGGTGTTCCCCAACTAATGTCAAGAGTATTATAGACGAATGTGTATTGAAGGGGAAAGTTTTTCCTGAAAACACCAGGTTAATTCAAAATTTTGGTTCTTGGTAATATGTGATATTTATATGTAGATAGTGATAAACGATTGTGAACACTTATGAGACCCTGGACCCTTCGAGAATTTTACTTTCCCTTGAAATGATTCAAAATATTTAACCTAATATCAATCCAATCAATAGCATCAGGTCTTAAATGATCGATGTTATTGTCAACCAAATCAGTCAACCTTTCAATTTCTTTATCTATGAATTCTCTACCTTTTTCTATAACTCTTTTATAATAATTTTTAGCTTTTTCATCACCTTTTCTATTATCAATTTCTTCTATTAATTTAATGACCACATCATTAACATCAGTATCAAATACTTTAGTAACGTCAATATCTAACCTTCCATTATCAGAAGTTAATCTTCCATCTTCTTTTCTTCCAAATCCTTTTTCATTTACAAACTTCAATAATTCAGCAACAGTTCTTCTACCTTCATATAATTCGGGAGCTTTTAAACCATTGTCATTGACTTTAGTCGGATCAAACCATAATACTGATGGGATATTATCAATACCAAATTGAGTTCTTAATTTATTCGTGGTACCACCTTCAGGATCTAACATGACTATAGCTACTTGGATATCATCATCATTAGCATAAATCTCATGAATGTTTTCAATTTTAGGTATTAATTGTTTACAATGACGACACCAATGACCTCCAACCATCATTAAGGTCTTTTTGTTTGTATTTAAAACTAATGGTTCGATATTACTGTCACTGATATTTAAAATTTTCTTTTCAGTTATGCCATGAACTGGAACAATCTCAGGATTAGCTATTTCATTATTACCAGTGGCTAACTTTAAGAAATTATTAATGGATTCAAAATCTCTTGATCCTTCATATGGAATAGGTTGATCGTCACCATGGAACAACATTAACATTGGAAACCCATCAATTTCATACTTTTTAACCATTTTCCTACCACTTCTTTCCCCTCCATTATGTTTAACAACGTTTATACCTGGGATTGATTTATACAGTTCTGATAGTTTTTCAATAGTTGGCATTAATTGCTGACAGTGACGGCACCAGTCAGCATAGAAATCAACTAGCACGTAGTCACCTGATTTCTTGACTATCTTGTCAAAAGTATAGTCGTTGACTCTTTCTAGACAAAGTATGAATGGGATAAGTAAGAAGTAGAATAAGTTCATTACTAAGACTTTCTAGAAAACCGCGATCTCAGACGGTGTTTTATAATACCGGTGCCACCGGTGCTTCACCCAACCGACCCATCGAGCCATCGAGCCATCGACCGACCCGACGCTTATCGACCTGAGACATCTCAATACCCTAACTAGTAACAGAACACCAGAGAATTAGACAAACAGATTATCAGAGAGTTAGAGGATACAAACCACAAACACAACTACAAGACCACGACCATATCCACACCTACACACACAACCACACAAAAACACAAAAGAAAACGTTGAATACACACACAAAAACCACATATAATGACTCTATAAAACTAATGAGGTAAATGTATAACCTTAGGAATCATGTAAGAATTCTTTCTAGTTGCTGCACCCACATATGCATTATACCAACCTATGAATGAACATATAACACCTACAATTCCACCGGCTTTAATACAATGGGCATTATTACATAAATTACCAACTGCCAATAATAAGAACGTCAATGCCAATGAGAAGAATAAACTAAAGAATGCAACTGTTGACTTCATCGTACATAATACCAACATGAATGTGAACAAAGCCCACCCTAATAGAAAGAATCCAACTGCATTATTGAATTGATCGGGATAATCAGCATAAGCAGCTTCTATACCAAAATTGGGGACTAATATAGCAGCGTAAGATAACCAAAAAGCTCCGTATGAACATAAAGCAGTAGCTCCAAAAGTATTACCTAACATTAGATCCCAAATCCCTGCTAAGAATTGAATTGCTCCACCATAGAAAACTGCTCCTGCCACTGCTATATTAGGAGTAGTTACACCCTGAGCATTAGCATTTACCATCGATAATACAAATGTCGAAAATGAAAATCCACATAATCCCATAGGAACAGGATTCCCAAAATCATAGGATGGTAATGGTGATAACCCTGGGTTTAAATTACCACCAAAGGCTTGCATTAATTCATTTTTGAAGTATCTTCTTCTACCAATTTGAATGAACTCTTTATCATCGCCAATTACTTGGATCGTTCCTAAAGGTAAATCATCGAATTTAACACTATCACTGCTACGAATTGACAGTTCAGCTGTGGCCATATTTGTATCTAAGGTTTGAATTTCTAATTTTTATGATATGCACGGTTTTTATAAAAGTCCGAGATTTTCCTGAAATTAATCCGGGTACGGTTTTTTTTTGTCAATAATTTAAACCAGTAATGAGTTTATAAAAATTGCCTTGCAATGTGTTTTTAAGTGTACGAAAAGCTAAAGAGTTATTATGGAGATTTGATGGTTTAAATGGGATCTTATAGGTTTTCCACGGAGTTTTATACCGGCATAACCGTATACCCCATATTAGGACATCGAGACGATTAGTTGGGGTATATTAGTTCAAAGATTTAAAGTTTATAACCGATAAACCGTTGATGAGTCTTAACTCCAGAGTAACATATTTTCTGTCAGTCTTGGTATTTTTTCTTGTTGTTCGGCACATTTCGACCGAATATTGACACGGAGTTTCTCCGCGACCGGTATTAAGCGAGTTTCCAAGCCTTGAGTTTCCAAGCATTTAAGCTTGAAAAGTCACTTCAGGTTCAGGACTTAAGAGTCCGAGAGTTACAACCCATCCTAGAGATGGCAAGATCAAATCATACAACCTAGCAAATAATTCATTCAGAATTCATAGAGAAAAACGTATATATCTAGACCGAGGAACCGACTAATGTCCATACTAAAGACAGACAAAGAATAATAAACTTCCCAAGAATAAACTTGGAGTTATTAAAGAACCACCACTGGATTTACCACTGCTGCTTCCACTACCACTCGAACCAGAGCTACTGTCAGAACTAGAACCAGTAGCTTTAGCATCAACAACTTGAGTTGCAGAACCGGCTTCAGAACCACCAGTAAATGCTGATGAAATAGCAGTGGATACAACTTGAGCATTTGGTATTGAGGAACTAATGACTTCGATATCTTCATCATCAGTATGTTTGACTTGAGCTAATGAAATAGTATAATCATCTAAATCATAAACCACATAAGCATTTCTAAGGAAATTATCTCCTAATAAAATGTATTCAGGTTCACTGACTGAACTAGAACTACTTGAAGAAGTACCTTGGGACAAAATTCCTAAATAACATTCTCTGCTTGATTGTAAGATGAAATCAGATAATGGAACATTAATCTCTACACCACTAAAATCAAAAGTTAATGAAACATCACTACCAACATTGCAATCAGTTAAGAAGGCACCAACACTCAGTGAATATGTTAAGCCTAACATTGACCCCATCTTTTCAAATAATGATTCTGGGAAATATGATAATGTTGAACCAGTATCTAAAAGAGCAGCATATCCATTTGAAGTTACCTCTGATGCAGAAGATGAATCATTTAAAATGATTTGATTGAGATTGATTTCTAATCTGATTGGGTTACGATAATATTGTGATAACCCATTAACTATAGGTAAAGTCTTCAAGGTACCTGAATATTTAGCATGATCAACAGCTCCAAATAATATCGTACCAGTCTTAGAATCAGTATCACCTAAATATAATGAATAAGCAGCTTTATTAATGGTACCTTGTCTAGCTAATCTTTGGGGTAAATTTTCATATTGGTAAGGATCTGAAGATTGAGCTGATGAATAGGTGACTTCTAATCCTGGCAATCCTACACCTAATACTCCAATATCAGAAGATGTTTCATTAACAACAGCTAATGATAAACCTTTTACGGTAGTATTACCGATTATGACATCATCAGTACCCCAAACCCCAACAGCTCCAGTATTATCAGCGTATTGAATATCAAATTCTGGGGCACTATTGTTTCTACTAAAAGAGTCGGAGTTAGCAGTAGCAAATGATCCGTAGGAGGTACAGGTATTGGTAGAACCAGAGTCACTACCAGAACCAGAACCTGAACCAGAACCACTTCCACCACCAGAACTACCGCCTCCGGATCCTGGAATTGGTACATCACTTCCAAACCCTAAAGCACTCAAAATACTTTCAACGCTTTCCTTTTCTTGTCCATCAGTCTTAGTAGCTTCCTTCGAACCTAAACGGATATCTCCAACATGTATTCCCAGATTAGTATAATCTCTCTTACGCAATGATGTCAGAGCTTCATCACAGGCTACATCATGAGACATGACCCACAAATCTGAAGATCCTGTATCAACTAGTACCCCTACTTTATCTTTATTACTACCAATCTCTAAAGAAGCCAAATAGAAAGTATTTTCGTTAGTTACTTCCATACTAAACGCATCCCTCTTAACGATTTGAGCTTTTTCATTATTCATATCTTGGACATTACTGCCTCGTTTTATATCAAAGTCAAGTTTGAAAAACTCTTCACATTTAACTGCAGTTAATAAACTTATTAATGTTAAAGCCTGAAGTTTCATGGTAATGATTCAAATGTAAAAAGTGTTAAATGTCTATAAACCACTCTATAAATACTTGATGTGAAATTTTAGAAACTATGCTGTGTATGCGTGAGAAAATCATGCTTGTTGCAAAAGAGGCATAGCTTTGTGCGTGTTCTATATATAGCCCGTTTTGAGGAAATAATAGAGATTTAAGCAAATTTTATACGATATTAAAGTATGTGATAGCCTACATAGAATGTTCTCTAACAGATTATGTTCTCTTGCAGATTAGAAGTAACTATTACAATATGTAAATAAACATATTGTTGATTAAACTAGAGCATCAGGATCAAGATCAGAACCAGGATCAGTAATCTAGTGATCTCATCAACTATTACTAATCCTGAGTTTTCTTATCAGCTATTACTAATCTTGAGTGGAGAACTATAACGTTGAATAGACTTTAATTACTCTTTAGGTGACCTGGTTCAAGGCTTAGTTGGCCAAGCAATGTGAGAATATACACGAGCTAAAACCCGATCGTTCGGTCCCGTTGGTCACTTTTGATTGGAGACAATCCTCCTTCAAACCCTTGCCCGATCATATCTGCTAATTTATGAATTAAGATGCTTTCTGTCATTTTCATCTAAAAAAAATGAAGTAGTTTCTTTTTCACAAACGCTTTTTGCAGCTTCCGCGTATGACTTATGTATGACTAAGTTATATAATTTAGGGGGTACGAAATGGAGGGTTTTCAATAGCAGAAAATTTTCATAGATCTTGACAGAATTACTCTTGATGGTATTGAAAAGAAAATGGGTCGTTATTGTGTCACTGATAGACAGGATCATCAAAATAGTATGGTTCAAAGGTCTTTCAGAGGAACCCAAGAGGCTGAGGGATTCACAATTAGCATGAAATCGAAACTAAACTTATTGTAGGTATTAAGAACTTTTCTTATTTGGTTAGAGATGAAAAAAACCAGAAAACTGCCAAAATTTTATAATCTTATGGACGTTCAAGAAAAGTAGAAGCTAGCTAGCTTTCAGAAATGGTTCCGTGGTCTAGTTGGTTATGGCATATGCTTAACACGCATAACGTCCCCAGTTCGATCCTGGGCGGAATCATTCTTTTTTAATTTTTTTTGGTCTTCCACCTTATCTTTTACTTCCGAATTCTGTTTCCATTACCTTGTACTGAACTTGACTTAGTTCCAACTGTGTCGAGTACAGTAGTGTACTTTCATTCTTTAGACACCATGACTTCCCATATTTTCAACCAAACCATCATCGTACCACCAATTCGCATTCTACAATGTTAGGTAGAATAACAAAATCATCACTTCAAAGCGTAAGACCCACATCTTACTTCCAATTTAATGCTATAAGGTACAACCTGAAAGTAACATTCTTCACCAAACAAGGATGTATGTTATGTACAAATGCTCACAAGATTCTAGATACTAGTCTTGAACAAACCACAGAAAAAGTTGATTTGGAAATCATTGATATTATGAAACCTGAAAATGTCGAATGGTACGATAAGTATTGCTATGATGTTCCTGTATTGCATGTTGAAAAAGATGGAGAGTTGACGAAGTTTATGCATTATTTTTTCAAGGATAAGATTTTAGAGAGTTTGTAATGGTATGTGTTGAGTGTAGCGTGGAATACTTATTAACACCATATGGTAATGTGAGTGGAAGCACCGATAAGTGTACTGATAGGTGTTCTGACGGAAAAAATGGATGAAAGAATCCAAAAAAGCTGGCCTCAAGGTCCGACTGTATATAGAAATAAACAATAGACGGACGTTATTCTTTTGCAAAAACTCTCCACGCAAATGGACCCCCACATACATCACAACCTATATCCCCAGACCTACATCACCAATGCACAGACTTGCATTATCTACTGTATCTCATTATCATATGCCCCACATTTGCAACCAAAATTTTCACATTCGCAGGCTTTGGTGCAACTTAAACTAAGGAGCTGAACTGAAAGAATTCGACCGAGTGAACTTAAACAAAGCACATTTCAATATAGAGAATAAAAAACATGTCAGTGGTTATTACAGGATGTTCATCAGGAATTGGACACGCAATTGCAATAGAATTTGCTCAAAAAGGGTATAAAGTTATCGCTGGAGCTCGTAGATTAGAACCTATGAAGGATTTAGAAAATTATGGGATCAAAATTGTTAAATTGGATGTTACATCTCCTGAGGATATTAACAATTTGAAGAAATTAATTGAAACTGAGTTTAATGGAGAAGTTAAATATTTATTCAATAATGCTGGTCAACCATGTACATTCCCAGCCATTGATGTTACCGATGAAGATGTTTTAAAATGCTATGATGTTAATGTATTTGGATGTATTAGAATGACCAGAGCATTGATTCCTTATATTATTAAAACTAAAGGTACAATTGGATTTACTGGAAGTGTTAGCGGACTTCATCCATTCCCATTCTCATCAATTTATTCAAGTACTAAAGCAGCAATTCATTCCTATGCTAATACTTTAGGATTTGAATTAGAACCTTTTGATGTTAAAGTTATTAACATTATTACTGGTGGTGTAAGAACTAACATTGCTGATGTTAGACCATTATATCCCGATTCATGGTATCAATCTGAAGGAATTGAACAAGTTTTAGATAAAAGAAGAGCTATGGCTAGAAATAGCAACCCAATTACTCCTGAAACTTATGCTAAAAGAGTTGTTTATGATTTCGAACATAGTAAGATTAGAAAGATTAATTATTATAGAGGTTCAAAGGCAACCCTTTTATATTGGCTTCAATTCTTACCAAGAGTTTTCATGGTTTTAGTTTTCAAGAGAAGATTTGGATTGGCGTACTTATTTGCGGTTATTAAAGCTAAGTATTCTAAGAAGAAGTTAGAATAGTTCAATTATAATATACGATATTTATGTAAGATGTTTATCTAGGATTTTATGTGGTTTGTGAGTTTATCCTTCTTTCCTTTTATGGTAAGGACACGGTAATAGACATTACATTTATTCCATATAAAGTATACAGTTTAAGCCTGAATCTACAGGACTTTTTTTATGACTTTTGTTTTATAATTTGTGACTTGTTTTTACTATTTTTATTTTAATTAATTCTGTTTTTTATGAATCGTTGATTTTATATTTTATGACGTTTGATAACCAAAAGGTTTCATTCAGTCGGTAATCTTATTCCAGAGTTACGCCTAGCTATCACATCGTTCTGCTCAGACGTATTCTACAGTTTCCGGCCATCCACTCTCTACCAGTTTTAAGACTCCCTCGATAACCAACAATGTGTTTAATGCATCCTTACCTGTACAATTCAGTTCCTTCTCAACCCCTCTGATTAAATTGATAAAATGATTTAATTGCAAATCAAATGGTTTTGGTTTAGTAAAATTCAACAAATCAGGAGGAGTATAATTTGGTGTTTTCAACCCAATTGACATTAAGTTCGAAAAAGAAGTAGCAGGAGTTGATAATTCAATCTCCATATCATCATCATAGTTCAAACTAAAATCATCAACTTCAATTTCATTAGTCCAAGACTTACCAACATTATTTTGATGATAGAATTTCAAATCTGGTACTGATAAAGTTCCGTTTGAGCCAAAAATTCGATAAAATCCATTAGTTTTGGAATAGAAAGGAATTGTAGGATTTTCACCAGTACCTGATTCAAAATTAAATGGTGATACAATATTATCACTGCAGATAAACGTACCTTTGCATCCATTTTTAAATGTTAATGACAATATAGCACCCTCATCAACATCATAAGGTCTTTGTTTTGGTAATAATTCAGCATATACTTTAGTTATGGGCCCTAATAAATAAAGCAAAAGATCTAAATCATGAACTAAGTTAATTAATAGAGTCCCACCACCTTTAGATTTATCAATTCTCCATGGTTTCTCTAAGAAATAATCATCATTTTTCTTAGTACACCACGTACCTTGAATAGCAATAGGTTTACCGATTTTCCCTAAATTCTTCTTGGTTTGAATGATATAAGGATTAAACCTTCTATGATGACCAATAAGAACTTTTATGTTGGCAGCTTCACTAACTTCAATAAACTTCTTACATTCATCAACAGTTGAACTAAGAGGTTTTTCAATTAATAAATTGATCCCGTAAGAACCTAATTTAATACCCATGTCTACATGGGTATGATTTGGAGTAGCAATAATAGCTCCATCAGGGTAATTTAAGTTATTTTCATGAATGTAATCAATCATATCATCAATAGTTTTGAATAAAAGGGTATTAAATTTGCTGGCAATCGAAGGCCCTTTAGCACTATGATCAATAATAGCAAAGAGCTTAGTATCAGATCTTTGATATATATGATCACAATGTCTTGGGCCTATTAACCCTGCCCCAATTACTATTAAGTTAATTACATCCATGAGTGTTTAGATGGGATGCGAAAGATAAGAAATGAAATTGTTATCGCAGGCGTAAACCGGAGATAAAACCTGACAATAAAGGAGGGTGAAAATTATTAAGGGATTTCAGATAGGTACACGGAAGGTCATAGAACAATATAGAAGAACATGGATCACATTACTACACAAACAAAAACACAGTATTACATAAACAAAGGATCACACACATGTACACGTCCAGGGATAGATAAGAATTCAACGTGTCTCAGGGAAGATCTCTACATGTCGCACCGTATATATGTCGTGTAGCCGGTTGAGAAATTGGGCAAATTATATACAGGTAAGGACTGAGTATACAGGATGGGTATTATTGTTATAAGGTACATCTATAGGAACAGGTACACAATTTAATGTATGAACAGATTGAGGTGATATTGTATATGAGTGTACGATCTCAAGATGATCTGATTAGTTATGATATACATCAAACTTAAAAGTTTCAACATAAATATGTTCCTCTTACAATAGTACCAACAATAAGGTTGGGCTCATCTCATCTACTATGTTCTAATATATCATCCCTACACCAATAAACACCCCGTTAAATCAAAATCAGTTAATCTTATAACCACAATTCACTAAGATCCATTTACCCATACTCATCTCGTCCCAACACACCAACATAAAAATGGAACCAAAAATCAGACCAACAGTTTTTTATATACAGGACCATTTCCAACAAAATTTATACCAACAAAAACCTAAAAAATATAAAGGTTAACTAAAGTCCAAGAATTGAAAAATTGAAAGACTAAGGGTAAAGAAATGTCAAGTACTAAACCATTTCAATTAAATCATGGATCATTAGAATTTACCATATTGATTCCATCGAATTATTATCAAAGTTTCCAACAATTAAATCAACAATTTATTAAATATTTACCAACTCCAACTGATGATTTTATTAATGATGATGAACCATCAAGTCCTATTGAATTGTTTTCAAAATTCTTAGGATTCATAAATGATAATGTTAAACAACAACCTGACGAATTCAAAGAAATTTTGCAATTTTTATTAACAGAATTTGAATTATTATTTGAAAATAATGATATTCATAATTTCGTTATGAATTTAGTCAATGATGAAACTTATCCTACCAGTTTACCAAAAATTAAGAACATTTTAGCTAATTATTATAATTGTATAACTTTATTACAAAGACCAACTAAACCATTAAAATCGAATTTATTTGATGACAAAACTAAAATTTTTGCTATATTTGGTGGTCAAGGTAATACTGATGATTATTTCGAAGAATTAAGAGATTTATACGAAGTTTATAAACCATTAATTAAATCATTCTTGGTTGAGATTAATTCTAACTTAAATGGATTATTGAAAAACTTAGAAGGTGGTGATAAAATCTATACTCAAGGTATTGATATTATTACATGGTTAGAAAATAAAGATCAAACCCCAAATCAAGATTATTTATTATCAGTACCAGTATCATGTCCATTAATTGGAATTTTACAATTATGTCATTATCAAATTAATTGTGAGATTTTAGGTATAAATCCGGGACAATTTAAATCTTACTTAAAAGGGTCAACTGGTCATAGTCAAGGTGTAGTTACTTCATTAGTTATATCTACTTCCAATGACTGGATAAGTTATACTAAGAATTCTATCAAAGCCATTAATTTATTATTCTTCTTAGGGTTCAGATGTTTAACTACCTATCCAAATACAACTTTACCACCTTCAATGTTACAAGATTCATTGGAAAATGGTGAAGGTAGACCAAGTCCAATGTTATCAATAAGAGATTTATCATTAGAGAAAACTGAATGGTTTATCAACCAAACTAATAATCACTTACCTTCAGATAAACACATTTCAATTTCTTTAGTTAATGGTCCAAATCAATTCGTTGTATCGGGACCTCCTGAATCTTTATATGGTTTAAATTTATCATTAAGAAATGAAAAGGCTTCTTCAGGGTTAGATCAATCAAGAGTTCCTTTCTCCAAGAGAAAATTAAAGTTTTCTAATAGATTTTTACCAATTTTTGCACCATTCCATTCTCATTTACTTAAAGATGCTTTCCCATTAATTTTGAATGATTTAAAGAATAATGATATAGAATTCTTAACTAAGGATATTCTGATTCCAGTTTTTGACACTTATAATGGTGAAAACTTACAAAATCTTTCTAGTTCAATAGTTGAAAGATTAGTTCAATTAATCATTGAATTACCAGTTAACTGGGAAAACGCTACTAACTTCGATTCTACACATATTTTGGATTTCGGTCCTGGAGGAGTTAGTGGGTTAGGAATCTTAACTCATAAAAATAAAGATGGTACTGGTTCAAGAATCATTTTAGCAGGTACTTTAGATTACCATGTAAATAATGATGATGATTATGGATTCAAACAAGAAATCTTCAACACTAATTCTAAAGTCAAATTCCAAGCTAATTGGTTAAACCAATATAAACCAACTTTAATTAAGAATAAGAATGGTGAAATATTCATTAATACCAAATTCTCCAAATTAATTTCAAGACCTCCATTAATGGTTCCTGGTATGGTTCCAACTACCGTTAATCCAAACTTCGTTATTTCCACCTTAAATTCAGGTTATTATATTGAATTAGGTGGTGGTGGTTATTTTGCTCCAAAAATGATGGAAGATGCTATAACCAAGATCAAGAACGAAATCAAACCAGGTTACGGAATTTCTATTAACTTGATTTACGTCAACCCAAGAGGTTTACAATGGGCTATACCATTGATCAAGGAATTAAGATTAAAAGGTTATCCAATTCAAGGTTTAACTATTGGAGCTGGTGTCCCATCATTAGAAGTTGCTAATGAATATATTAATGAATTAAACTTGACTCATTTAGGGTTGAAACCAGGTTCAATTGATGCTATTAACCAAGTTATCACTATCGCCAAGCACAATCCAAATTTCCCAATTATTTGTCAATGGACTGGTGGTAGAGGTGGAGGACATCATTCATTTGAAGATTTCCATCAACCAATCTTACAAATGTACTCCAGAATCAGAAAATGTTCAAATATTATTTTAATTGCTGGTTCAGGGTTCGGTAGTGATGAAGATACTTATCCATACTTAAACGGTAGCTGGTCACATGAATACAACTATCCACCAATGCCATTTGATGGTATCTTATTTGGATCCAGAGTTATGACTTCTAAAGAAGCTTTCACTTCCTTAGATGCTAAGAAAGCTATTGCTTCCACCACTGGAGTCAAAGATAAAGATTGGGAACAATCATTTAATAAACCAACCGGTGGTATTTTAACAGTTGTATCTGAAATGGGTGAACCAATTCATAAAATTGCTACTAGAGGTATCAAATTATGGAAAGAATTCGATGATACTTTATTCAATTTACCAAAGGCTAAATTATTGGAAGCTTTAAAGACTAAGAAAGATTATATTATCGAAAGAATAAATAAAGATTTCCAAAAAGTCTGGTTTGGTAAAAATGATCAAGGTGTTTGTGATTTAGAAGACATGACTTACCAACAAGTTGTTAATAGATTAATTGAATTGATGTATGTTAGCAAATCATCAAGATGGATTGATATAACCTTGAGAAATTTCTTTGGTGATTTCCTCAGAAGAGTTGAAGAAAGATTCACTGAACAAGGACAAGAATCTTTAATTCAAAACTATAACCAATTCACCACCAACCCACAAGACTTTGTTACTAAATTTTTTGAGAAATATCCATTAGGTAGACAACAACTCATTAATGAAGAAGATTGTGATTACTTCTTAAACTTGTGTCAAAGACCAGCTCAAAAACCATGTCCATTCGTACCAATCTTGGATGAAAACTTTGCTTATTATTTCAAGAAAGATAGTTTATGGCAAAGTGAAGACTTAGAAGCGGTTGTTGATGAAGATGTTCAAAGAACCTGTATTTTACATGGACCAGTTTCTGCTCAATTCACTACTAAAGTTAATGAACCAATTAAGGATATTTTAGATAACATCAACCAAGGATTAATTAAGAGATTAGTTGAAGATGAATATAATGGTGATGTTTCTAAGATTCCAGAAGTTGAATACTTATCAAGAGAACCACAAACTTTAGGAAGTGATGGAGTTGATGTTGAAATTAAAGGAACCACCAAGATCATCAGAACTACTGATAAACTTCCAGAACTTTCTGCTTGGTTAAATGTTATTTCTGGTACTAAACTTAACTGGTTGTATGCATTTATCCAATCCAAGAGAATTGTTCAAGGTAAGAACCATGTTGATAATACTGTTCACAGAGTTTTAGCTCCAAACAAGAACTTTGTTATTGAAATTGCCAATTTCGAATCATCAACCGATCAAGTATTAACTGGATATGAATTAGTCAATAATGAATTAAAACCAGTTGTTACTATTCAATTCAACAATGCCACCAATGTCATTGAATACAAATTGATTGAACATAGAACTGCTGATGGTAAACCAGTTGAATTACCATTCTTATTCAAATACCAAACCAGTGATGGATTCACTCCAATCTTAGAAATCATGGATGATAGAAATATCAGAATCAAACAATTCTATTGGAAATTATGGTACGGATCATCAGTTTCTTTTGATATTGATATTGACGTTTCTAAAATCATCAACGGTGAAACTTTCACTATCAATTCTAAAGATGTTAGTGAATTCACTCATGCTATTGGTAATAAGCAAGAAGCTTTCGTTAGCAGAAATGGTAAAGAAAGTTATGCCCCAATGGATTTTGCTATTGTCATTGGATGGAAAGCTATTATTTCCGCTATCTTCCCTAAAACCGTTGATGGAGATTTATTGAAATTAGTTCATTTATCTAATGGTTATAGAATGATTCCTGGTGCTAAATTATTAAAGAATGGTGATAAAGTTACTACTAAAGCTGAAATCAAATCAGTATTAAACCAAACTAGTGGTAAAATGGTTGAAGTTATTGGTACTATTTACAGAGATAATTTACCAGTATTAGAAGTTACTTCTCAATTCTTATACAGAGGAGATTATCAAGATTTTGAAAACACTTTCAGTAAGAAAGTTGAAACTCCGTATGAATTGAAGATCACTTCACCAAAAGAATTGGCCATCTTAAAATCTAAAGAATGGTTTGAATCATTAGATGATCGTGATTTATTAGGTAAAACTTTGACTTTCAGATGTGAATCCTTATACAACTACAAATCATTTGATGTCTATTCATCAATTAAAACTACCGGTAAAGTATTTATTGAATTAACTACTAAGGAAGTTGTTGAAATTGCTCAAGTTAATTATGAAGCTGGTAAATCATTTGGTAATCCAGTTATTGAATTCTTGAGTAGAAACGGTAATCCAATTGAACAAGCTATTATTTTTGAACAAAGTATTCCATTATCATCCAATGAAGAATTAACTTCTAAAGCTCCAACTACTAATGAACCATATGCCAAAGTTAGTGGTGATTTCAATCCAATCCATGTCTCAAGAGTATTTGCTAATTATGCTAATTTACCAGGTACTATTACTCATGGAATGTACTCATCTGGTTCAATTAGATCATTAGTTGAAGAATGGGCTGCTAATTCAGTTGCTGAAAGAGTTAGAGCTTTCAAATGTAATTTTGTAGGTATGGTTTTACCTAATGATATCTTACAAACTACTTTACAACATATTGGTATGATTAATGGTAGAAAGATTATTAAGATTCAAACCAAGAACATTGAAAATGATTCAGTTGTATTAGAAGGTGAAGCTGAAATTGAACAACCAATTACTACTTTTGTATTCACTGGTCAAGGTTCTCAAGAACAAGGTATGGGTATGGACTTATACAACAAATCTGCCGTTGCTAAAGAAGTTTGGGATAAAGCTGATCAACATTTCATTAATAATTATGGATTCTCAATCTTGGATATTGTTAAGAACAATCCAAACGAATTGACTATTCATTTCAATGGTAAAAAGGGTAGAAAGATTAGAGAAAATTATATTGGTATGATGTTTGAAACTATTGGTGCTAATGGAGAAGTCAAATCTGAAAAGATCTTTAAAGATATTGATCATACTACTACCAGTTACAAATTCGTATCACCAACTGGATTATTGTCAGCTACGCAATTCACTCAACCAGCTTTAACCTTAATGGAAAAAGCCAGTTATGAAGATATTAAATCTAAAGGATTAGTACCAAGTGATGCTATGTTTGCAGGTCATTCATTAGGTGAATATAGTGCCTTATCATCATTAGCCAACGTTATGCCAGTTGAATCATTAGTTGATGTTGTTTTCTATAGAGGTATGACTATGCAAGTTGCGGTTCCAAGAGATGAATTAGGTAGATCTAATTATGGAATGTGTGCTGTTAATCCAACTAGAGTTAACCCAACTTTCAATGATTCTGCTTTAAGATTCGTTGTTAATGAAGTTTCATCAAAAACTAATTGGTTATTAGAAATTGTTAATTATAATGTTGAAAACACTCAATATGTTACTGCTGGGGATTTAAGAGCTTTAGATACTTTAACTAATGTCTTAAACGTTTTGAAAATTAACAAAATTGATATTGTTAAATTACAACAACAATTAACCATTGAAGAAGTTAAACAACATTTACATGAAATCATTGAAGAAGTTAGTGCTAAATCTTTAGCCAAACCTCAACCAATTGATTTAGAAAGAGGTTTCGCTGTTATTCCATTAAAGGGTATTTCAGTACCTTTCCATTCATCTTATTTAATGTCTGGAGTTAAACCATTCCAAAGATTTTTGAATAAGAAAATTCCAAAATCTTCAGTTAAACCAAAGGATTTAATTGGTAAATATATTCCTAATTTAACTGCTAAACCATTTGAAATTTCAAAGGAATATTTCGAAGAGGTTTATAATTTAACCAAGTCTGACAAATTAAAATCAATTATTGATAATTGGGATTCTTATGATAGAGCTTAGTATATATATATTTATGTTTGAACTTGCGTATCTCTTTTAAAAGGACAAACTGTTCAGAATCAGAACCAGCACAGACAACCGCCGTATTTCCTATACGAAGACTTTCATTTAGGAGGTCTTTGACTTTGGTAATTTTACTTTATCTTTTCATAGCTAATGAGAATGGCAATAAACAAGATTGAGTATACTTTCGATAAACCCATTTAATGCCAAATCACGTGATTCTACATTTTTCATCTTAACAGTTCTTTTACTCTTCTCAACGCCTTGAATCATACATACTTTCATACGCATAATAGTTGATGTGCTCGTAAAAAATTTGCCTATGTAGGTGGCTTATTAATTTAGGTATGATTATGGTCAATTGTGACCGCTGTGGGGTGGTGATGCTATAATTACTATTTCGCAGTTTTTACAATACGCCGCTATTGTTGCAAGGTTTTGCAACCAGCTAACGAACACGAGCCTACATCTGATTCTTTCCTTATCATAAGCACAACTTATACATGCAAAACAAAAGATATATACACAATATGAACCTCAGCATGTCAAGAATTCAATGAACTTTCCATCTTCAAATTCTATGCTGAAATTAGGAAATTATAAGTATGCTACATAATCAAACGTAACAAGAATCTTCAGGTTCAGTGCCATGAGTAAAGACAGAGCTGCTTCTAGGATATCATCCGATTGTGTTTCAGAATACTTAAGTCCAACCCATTCATTAATTAATACAACCTTAGCAGATGCGTCAACGTCAATAACTAGAACTTCATCTCAAGATTTCGTACCAGACTCTACATTACCTCCAGTCTACCCTCCAGCACCAGCTTATAAAAAGCCATGGCCATCACGACAAGAGGGAAGTGTTCTCAAAAAGAATATGAAAGATGGAATTAAAGATTGGTTTTACAGTCAAGAACAAATTGAACAGGATATTGGCTTGGAGGTATTGACTGAAATTGCTCGTGCTGATTCGATTGCAACTAGCAATGAACTCGAAGCAGCAGCCACTACAGGTGTTAAAAGACCGCCGACTAGACGGGCTACTCAAATATCATCAAGAACTGAAAGCGAAGAAGAACTCGATGAATGTGGTTGCGGATGTGGTACTGATCTGAAAATCGACCCAGCAGCAGTCTGTGTAGTAACACTTTTTGCACTTGTTATTACTTTGATGGCTTTATGTACCATTATCTAAAAACATGGGCAGATTCCTGACTAAGCCAGGTCTTGTTAATAGATATTCAAACCTTGATGGGTCAACCTAGATTCTTTTTACAGTATCCAATATCTGTTCTTTCGAGATCCTTTTGGAACATGATTCATGTGTTACTTGTTCAGGTATGGTTTATAAGAATTAACCGTAATAAATTGGGTCATATAAGAACGACACGGTAGGATATTGATGATGTTATATGGCTGCAAAAAAAAGATTGAGAAACAAGTACTAATAATATAAATAATTTCTATACAAAAAGCATCATAAATAAAGGTTGTGGGTGTTTAGAAATGTAAATAAATGCCTCTATATATCAAGCCCTGACTACGTTCAGACTCATAAACCACTGGAGAGTGGACTCAGAATATTTACCGGAGTAAACTTCTTAGGTAAGGAAACCCTCGTAAACCTGCTCTTTAACCTTTGAACTACCAAATCCATATCCAAATGTCTTGTTAAATTGATCCTTGGAATACATCCTATATAATGATTATTGTCTAATTGAACATCTAATGGATCTTGTGTATGACATCCTGGACTCAAAGACAATCTAACTGAATGATTCTTACCAGAAGGAGTATTTGGATCATCACATTCGAAAACTTCAATTGTGATTTGACTCAAATAATCTAACTCCGGCAATGCATTTCTAGCAATTTGCATTGGAACTTGAGATTCATATAAAACATTCAATAACGTATAAATATGCGATTCCTTAGTAAAGTACATGGATACTGAAGGAGCTTCACTATTTCTTACTTGTTCAATATCTTTTAGAACTTGTTTAGCCAAAGGCAAAGAAGTTAATAATCCAATATCCAATTTTTCTTCGTCTTTGATACCATACTCCTGAGGACATATGAAGTCAAATAAAACTTTGGACAATCTATATAATTCTCTTAATCTGACATAAGTAGGTTGATCAAATGGATTTTGGTTTTCTACACTTGATTTTGCAGATGAAGGGTTTGGATTGATGTTCGTATTTGTGTTGTTGTTCAAATTACTTTCATCAGAAGTAGCACCTTTAAGAACCCAACCAAGAGATCCAGCAGATGCATGGACGTTTGAAACATTTGACAAATTATACCCTGAGTTTCTTTTACTTGTAGGATTAGAAGAAGAAGCAGATGCAGGGTTGCTTCCGTTATTTGGACTTTCAGTAGGAATTCTAAAATTGTTCATGGCTAAGATATTGATAGGATACTCGCTAACTAAACCACTAGAATTGATAGTGTCGCCACAAGTTTCCGTCAAGTGTTTAATCAAATCATCATCTTTTGGATCAAAGGCAAATACTTTTGATAAGAAAGGACGATTATGTAAAGCGTCGTATTTCATAGTATCATACAATTCACTAATCTTTGAAGGATGGGTCTTTTCAACTGTAGTGAACTCTTGGAATAGTTTGTCCCATCTTTCTTTGAACAACATAGGATCTTCACCACAGCACCAATTCAATTGGAACTCTTCAACTTTCTTCTTGCTAAAGTTATAGGCCATTAATTGTTTGTGGAAGTTCATTAATTGACAAACTCTTTTAATAACCACAAACGGTTGCGGCATCTTTGGAGGCCATGTAAATTGTGGTGGTGCTTCAGCTCCTTGTCTCAACAAAGGTTTTAATTTCTTCTTAACTTTATCCATTAAATCCTTAGCAGCATTGGAATCATCTAATAAATCTTTTCTAATAGTTAAGAAATCATCTGGTAATTCGTCAGTATCTTTATCATACCCTAACAATGCCAAAGTAGACAAATGAGCCGAGACTATAACTCTTCTTTCAGATGATGTGAACACCTTCACATCCTTTAATGCTTCACGATTAAGTAATTTGATGTTTTGACGTAATTGTTCTCCTACATCACTAGCTTGATGTTTGGCTGAATGTGTTGGTTCACCACCCCATTTCAAGATCAATTGCACTTTCTCAACACTATCGTCATCTTTACTAAATGATGGTTTGATTTGGATTTTAGTTCCTGGAAAGTTCATTTTCTTTTCCAAAGCTGTTCTTAATTGTTTAAGTTTATGAAGATCTTCTAGTTGTTTCTCTTCTGCTACTTTAACTGTATGTAAAACCACTTGCAAGTCATGGACTTCTCTAATAATGACTTCTTCCTTGTGGCCCTTCAATAACGATATGAATAATGGTGATCTGAAAGAATACTTGAACTTCTGTTTAGGAGTTCTATCGGCATGTCTGATAACAGAGACCATTCCTTTGAAAACCCACTTTTGTTGCTTCTGTTCGAAGAATTGTTTGTTCAATAACTTAGTGGATTGAGGTATCTTGGTCTTTATAAAGTCTCTTGATTTCTTAGCTTCTATGAACAATTCCCTCAATATAGAAGCACATGAATCATAATATTCGTTGTTGTCTTTAACAAACGAGAACCCATTGACATCAATAACATATGATTTACCTTCTACTCTTAATAAATCAAACCCACAAATCGTTTGACTGAAAATTCTACTGACATTTCTAGCCATTTCCTTTTCACGTTCACTCAATTCAGTAATGTACCTAATTTCTTTACCATGAGTATTACGTCTAACTATTCCATCAACTACAGGGGATTTTCTGGTTTCGGCATGACAGAATTTTTGACCTACAGTATAAGCTTTAACATCCTCGAAATTATCAGTATCCATAAACTGTTCATAAATAAAAGAACCATCGGTTCTAGGATAAGTCAAATCCGGATCAAATTCAGAGGATTTGTTTCCAATTTTACGGAATAACCTTCTGCCACCACCACCAGTAGAACTAGGATAATATATATAGACATTATGGTCTTCACCATCAACTGGTTTTTCCACAAATGGTTTCTTTAAGAGCTTATCATTGACCCTTAAAGTGTCTTCATCAACCATTTCCCAATCTGGTTCTTTCTGGTTAGTCAAATCTTCAATAAACTCTTTAGGAATTCCATTTCCTATTAATTTCTCTTCTAATTGTTCATCAATATGAGGACCACCGTCTCTAGAAATTTCAACTCTTTCAGGAGTTGATACCTTTGCAAAGTCCAAGATTGATAACACCAACCTTCTATCCCATAAAGCTTTTTGGAACACTAAATCATTAATCAAATATGGCTTTCTATAATTCACATACTTAATAGCTTTATCTAAAGGGAATCCAGTGGAGAAAAAACTGATCAAGAAATCACATGTTGGCCAATTTTCAATAGCCTCATCCAATATAACTTTATCACCGAAAATAATGGTTTCGAATTCCCCATTTTCAATCAATCTATTCAATATTCTTCTACATGGTTTAGACATAACTTTCGCATCCATAGCACACACTCCAATTTTACCAATTTTAGGCAACTTTGGGCCATGGAACTCTTTGTGAATTGAATACTTTCTTGAACTGCTTGGATTGGAAATAGTTTTATTCAACATTGGAAACTCTGTGGACGAAGAAGTGGAATTTGATCTTGATTTTTGGTTTCTTTGTATATTAACAGGTTGGGATTTAATATCAGGAACTGAATTCCCAGAGTTGGTCTTGGATGAGTATGGAGTATTTGGAATAGTAAGGTTTTCTTCACTAATGGCAGATTCCGGCAGGTAACTGTGATCAGGTTTGATCCCATCTTCACTACTAGTTTTGGGTTTGAAAGCTTCTAACATTGGAGCAATAGAAGCCATTGCTTTTTCAGTTTGGTCATCATCATGAATGGAATTATGAGTTGGGGAAAGGTTAAGGGGTGACATTGGTTGCTTCATTTTATCTTTTATATCAATGTCGATTGGTTTGGACATGATGTAATCGGTGAACGTAGTGGTGAAATGAGGTGAATGCGATAGTGAATGTTCTGAGACATTGCGATTATTGTTCAAGACATTTTTACGACCCACAACTTATCCAACAGTGAGACCAGTAGACATGTGGGCGTGGGGTTACAATTTTCAAGGTAAGGATCTGATGTTACATTTCTCTTTTCATCTTGTTTGCAGCTTTCATTAAGATCTATCTCTAAGCTTCCATATAATGTATATGACGAGAAAAGAATGGCTCAATATGCTGTGCTTAGTAGAGCATAGGTTTAGAGACTAGGTGCTGATAGCTTATAGACACTAACTTCACTGGTGAAGCTATAGAGAATTTCACCTAGCCAAGTTCAGTGAATATATGATAACACTTCATTATAATAAACTAGTTATAATAACCTTGATATATCAATTTCTATTCCAACGCTCCGTTAATACAAATCCCATTAATCGAGATAGTACTGCAACCCAAGTGGTTGCATCGTTGGTTTTTAAAGGTAGGTATGGTGAAAAAGGTATGGTGAAAAAGGTATGTTAATAAGGTAATCATCAACATTTATTCTATAATCATAATAATGGACTAGTCCACGTATAAATAAGATCAGGACCACTGAGCAATTTACGAGCTAATGTGAGATATGACATCACTGGTTCCAATAGCTACTTATGGTTGCATAGTAACTCCCTAATTACTGGTCTCCCTAATAACTAGTTGGTTATTCTATAGCAGCCAAAGAATCAAATAACACCGATATACTCTCTCCAAAATGATCTCTTCTTATACATTCTGCAAAAATAGGTGATACATCAATCACACACAACTTTTCATTCTTGATAATTCTTTCCTTGGAAATTGGATAAGTATTAGTAACTACAATCTTATCAATACAATCACAACCATTTAAGGTTTCTAAACAATCATCGGTAAATATTCCATGAGTTCCTAAAACATATACTGAATTAGCACCACAATTTCTCTTTAAATGTTCGGCAGCTGCAATAAATGAATTTGGCTTATCAATCATATCATCTAAAATAATAGCTGGACGATTATTAACATCACCAACTAAAGTGATTAATTTTTCATGAACTGAAGAATTCAAATCATCTTCATCATCGGAATTAGTAGCATCATATGATCCACCTAAAGCATCAGAATCTAAGATAGATGGTTGAACTAAATGTGATCTATCAGGAGTAGTTGGAGTAGGATGTTCTTGATTATGAACTATTCCATTCTTGTAATCATCATCTACAACATGACCTTGAACTACTCTAGCGGTTTGCATTTCACCAACAAAATTATCTTCTTCTTCTTCAAATCCATCGGCTTTGGTATTATCAGTTTTAACACTACTCAAGATTTTCTTCTTCTTATTTCCAGTAAAATTATCATGATCTCTTCTACGATCAGTATGAATCATAGCAAAATTGATCTTTAAAGAATCAGCTAAAGCTGTAACTCTTTTAGTACCACCGGGGTTCTTAGAAACAACTACAGATTTTTCCCAATCTGGGATATTATGACGAATCCATCTTGATAACGTGGGGGCTCCATATAAATTGTCAACTGGTTTAGTGAAAAAACCTTGCATTTGAGATGCATGTAAATCCATTGATACTACATGATCAGCCCCTGCCATAACTAATAAGTTAGCCAAGATTCTAGCAGTTATAGCCCCTCTATGTTTTTTCATTTTAGATTGTTTAGAATAAGGAAATTGGGGGATAACTGCAGTGATTTTATTAGCTGATCCACCTCTACAAGCTGAAATTAAGATCAAAAGTTCCATAATATGATCATTGATTGTTGGACTACCACTTTGAATAATATATACATCTTCATCTCTAACTGATACCCCAATTTGTACTGAAGTTTCTCCATTGGAGAATTTTTTTAAAGTACAAGGAGCTGGTTCAACTCCTAATCTTTCACATACCAATTGTCCTAATTCAGGATGGGAGGTACCAACAAAGATCTTACACTTTCTCATGCCACTGTTTTGTTTGAATTCCGACACTTTGGATATTTAATTATACTAATGAAAATTTTTGAGCGTGCGATGGAGTGAATCTACACTGAGCGAAGAGGTTAGTTTGAGGGTAGTGCTTCCGTCGGGGTTAAGTTGGTCCTTTGGAACAATTTGTGTTTAGAGAGATATAGAAAAAGGAGATTCCTAGATTAGGTTGGTATAGCCAAAAGTTGCATACTTATGGTTATAACTCTAGAGCTGTGAATTACACTACCATGCTTAAATTGTCCACTAAATGAGCTTATTCTCTTTACGCCCGATATCGCCAGGATAAGTACATATTAAGCGACATGAATTTATTCGGGCGATGGTAAGCCTACTTTCCTACAATTGGAGCAAGTTTTGGTGATTAGTCTCAACTGTTGGAAGAGTAATTGGTAATAACATGAATATTACTGGACAAAAGGCATCTCTAACTAAGTAGCCATAAACAGCTTGTTTAAGCACAAGTGGTTGAAGTAGTTTTATTTCACATTGTCTCTGATTGTTTCTTTGAATGACCAATGAGTGGTGTAGAATTGTGGCAGGATTTGACTGGCTTTAGCCATCGCTATCGATTGACTCTAGCCATCGCTATCGCCGCTCTGTAAAAGATCTATCGCATCGCATGGTACCCCAGTTAAAATACACCCAGACCATCCAATCATCAAACCTATACAAACAAACAATCAACCTTCTACCATCCACCTTAACGCAAATACGATGTCTCGCATTAGGATCACTCCAATCAACAATCCCCATGTATCAACTCAGTTACATTTACTCCATCCTGAACCATTTCAACATACCAATCAGTTTATATGATCCAATATTCACATCAGAAGATGAAGAACTACTCAAAGGCCTTGGAATGACGATAGAACAAGAATTCACACCTAAAGGGGAAGTTCTCTACTTCCTTCCTCATGCACCATTGGATGTAACTGAATCACTTATAAGTGATAATAAACCAAACTATTTACTATGTAATCATTTAATGCGTCATACTGAAAGACTAACTAAGAATAAATTACATACTCAGTATCCGACATTGTCCCATCTAGTTAATCTACTTGATGATAGTGAAGATCTAGAATTTATAACTGTTAGAAGGAGAAAGGTGAAATTGCCAGTTATTGAGTATAAGTATGATGATTATTATTTTGGGAATGTTGAGGTGGAGGGTTTGGATGTGGAAGGAGAATGGGGGACGGCCTTTTCGGATCTAGCGTATCATCACATTCACCCGAACCTAAGTCTTAGCGACGGTGACGGAGCTCTGGACAAGACAACTCCATCGGATCAAGAATCTCAACAGTCTCACAGTAAGGAACACCATACAGAGCCCGAGTCTCAGACTACAAAAGGCAAAAGAGCTGAAAATGAAAAAAAGACGGACGAAAAGCAGAAGGAGATATAAAGAATAGAAGAAATTATAATACATATTAACTACGACTAGTGTCTGATATTGATTGTTTTGGTTACTTGAGTTTCAATAGACCACAAAAGTTTCTTGGTAACTCTCGGTAACTGTTGTAGACTCACAGTCTTATCTCACTTTACTTAATAAGATGCAGCTACTCTATTCTCTGCTTCTTCAACATCAGCTCATCACTGATCATCAACCCATCATTCGGCGAATTACTAACTCCCTCATTCCCTAATAAATGTTTCGATAATATCGAATACAAATCATCTTTTGTAAATGGCTTGGCTAAAATATCTGACATCCCATTTTGTAAATAAGTTACCAAGTCATTCTCCTCAATGTTTCCTGTCATGGCAATGATTGGAGTCTTTGTATCAAAAGACCTAATTACACTTGTTGCAGTTGCCCCATCTAGATTAGGCATAACTATATCCATCAAAACTAAATCATATTTATTATTTTCCACTGTAGATATAGCATTTAATCCATCAGTAACTACTGTAACCTGACACCCATACTTTACTAAAAACTTTCGACACAATTGAATACAGACATTATCATCTTCCACTAACAAAACATGGAACTTTGGATTTGGGATATTCGTAGTAATAACTGAACCGTTTACTGTTAAATCACTTGCTCCAACATTGGGTGGTGATTGTAAAGGAGATTTATTACTATTAGGAGTTCCATTGAATTGTCCAGTGAAACTGTAAGGGGGAGATTGTAAGTTTGAAAATTGTCGTTTATGAGATGGGGAATTAATTGGTGGAGGATTCTGACTTGGAATTTGGGGTTGCACTTGGTTCTGAGGCACAACAGGGGCAACTGGTGGTGCAACTGCTTGAGGCAACGATTGAACTGGTGGAGGTTGGGATGGTAATCCTAACTGTAAATCACCATCTTCAGGATTTGGGAAATCCAAAGGTGGTAATTTTATTCCTTGTTGATTTAAACTATTGACCAAGATATTAATTGATCTATAATACCTCTCATCATGTGATTTCATCATTACTAATTTTTCAATTACACTTTTATATTTTTGATTTAAAACGTTCAACTCTTGAACCAAATTTTTATTTTCCAGTTTCAAAAGTTCAAAATTATCACGTAAATTGTTGAAATTATTAACCAATTGAGTTTGAGGATTATCCAGTTGTCCATTAGTATTATCAATTGATTTCTTGCTGGTAGGACCTTTACGTTTGATATTATCCAAAGCATCACGATCATTAACTCTGAATTCAGGATGATGAAATTCCCAAGCATCATCACCATATTCATAATTACGTTTAGCTTCATTACTAATTTTAACCTTATGGAAATCATATTTGTTTAATTGTCTTACAAAACTGGCAAAATTACTATGTTTAAAATGTTTAGGTAGTATATCTTTAGTAAACTCATTAGTATCAATCACTACGAACGAATCACCATTTCTTGTCCATCTTACTATCGATTTATATTTATCTTCTTGTAACATCTGATACAACTTCTTAACGAAATCATTTGATCCGCTTTGATTAGAACTAGCATTAGTTAATAAATGGTCACCTTCTTCTTTTTTCAACATTTCTATTTTTAGATTCTTCTTTGAACTTATTTGAATTAATGTACTACTACGTCAATTTTTTTTTCAACCTATATTTAGTTATTATGATTGTGACTGTCTATTATTATGGTATATGTGTATGGTTATGGTGGTGATTTAATATACGAATACGAATTATCAATGTTGGCTGGTGAGAGTTTTTGCGAATAAAGTTTAACGGCTCACCTGCGAGATGACTGCCTTATGCGATTAAACCTGCACTAATTTTGACATGAAATTCAGTAGAGTTGATTTTAGAGGCTCTGGCGATTAGGATGATAAGTCCACTACCCAGTATTAAGTGCTTATAGTCAAACTTGGCCGATGTCGTCTTGGCGACACACGACAATTTTGCACCTCAGGGTGCACCCTTTAAAATCTCCGACCTCTCACCATAATAATAATACACACATTACTCAGGGTACAGGGTAATACTGAATGCACAGTGTACCCACGTTTTATGGGGTTTACTTATTAAAATCAACCCAAAAAAACTCTTACTATATTGGGTCAACTCCTAATCCACAAAGACGATTACGACAACATAATGGTGAATTAACTTCTGGTGCTTGGCATACTAAGAAATCAGGATACCGGCCATGGAAAATGCTTTTGATCATAAGTGGATTCCCGTCCAATGTTGCTGCTTTGCAATTTGAGCATGCCTTTCAGCATAGTAATATAACCAGGCATATAAAAGTTAAAATTCCCGGTAAAAGGTCATTAATCCAAAAATTAGCTAATTTAAAAGGTTTGTTAACTAGTGAGTATTTCAGTAGACTTCATTTAGTTGTAAATATTTTCGATGATGAAGTAGCTAAAGCTTGGGAAGTTGATAAGTATGGGATAGGGCAGTTGGATTATCAACGGTATGAGTTTCAAGAGTTTATAGAAGGGATAAAGGAGGAAGACATTGAAGATATTAAGATGGAACTAATGAGGGTCCAAAAGTGTCAGTATTGTGAGGGAGATGTTGATGTTGAGGGCAAGAGATTAGTGACAAAGTATAAGGGAAGTTTTTATCATTTGATATGCTTGAGTAAGTTACAAGGAGATTTGGTGCCGAAGAGAATTGGCGAAGATTATTGGATTGACCTAGTAAGGTTGGCGACAAGGTTAAGAGAATACTTTCACGAGGCTAACCAGAGCCAAACGATTGCTGAACCTAGTCTACAGGACCGAAATCCAGTCAACAACACACCATAGCTTGTAGAGAACACTACTGTAAATATGTATTATAATTATAACTCATCATGAATCAAATCTGTAGTGATTTCCACTTCCCAACCAACTTTCTTATTCACCTTAATCTCTACCACATCTCCCTTAAACTCAGTATTTTTTCCATCGACCTTAACTTCCTTGACATCTTTGACTCCTAATACGATAAGTTTATCGATTTTTGTGGAAACATTTACATTTCCATTGTGTACAACTTCACTCTTAATAACTACATTTCCATCTTTGGTCTCTGCTGTAAAGTTAACATCAACATAATCTCCCTTCAAATACCCAAAAGACTCTCCATCATCAATGTATAATCTTCCGTTAGCCTTACCATTAGAATCTAAAGCTACAATTACAGTATAAGGATCATTAACCATTAGTTTTGTTGAACGACGGTACCTCTGTTTGGTTGATAATATATGACCTCCTTGAAGAAGCATTGGAATTGTTGATAAATCAGTGGCAATTTCAACAGACTTACCAACCACAACTTTATTAGAAGGTATACCATTAATAAATTCGTAATAAATCTCATTATCTGGGATAAGAATGGTTTGGGACAATTGATCAGGATGAGTTACTGGTTTGACCAAAATCCCTGAATCACCTAAATAAAATTGATCTTCGATTTCATATAACTGTGGATAATCATAAAATACCGGTTTAAGCACAGGTGTACCGGCTTCATTAGCGACTTTGAAACTAGTATAAAATTCGGGTAATAATTTATACCTAAGAAGTATAGCATCTTTTATAATTGAAGTATAAGGTTCACCAGGAACCCAAGGTTCACGTCTTCTTGCATCTAAATGAGCATGAGCTCTAAAAAATGGATAAAATATTCCAACTTGGTACCATCTTGTTAATAAATCTGGGTTAGGATTGCCAAAAAATCCTCCAACATCGGCTCCTGCAAATGGCATACCTGCTAAACCATTATTAAGAACCATGGGTATAGAGAGGATTAAATATTCCCATTTACTAATGTTATCACCTGTCCACATAGCAGCAGACTTCTGTGATCCCGAAAAGTATGATCTTGTAAGGATGAATGGTCTTTGACGATTAGTTGGTTCAAGTCTTTTAATAAGTGAATTGTATGTAAGGTTATGAAACATCAACCCATTGAGGTTATGAACTGATCTATCTTCAATCAATCCATAGTGTAAGTTATCTTTCGGACTTGAAGTTTCAGGTCCATCAAATACTGATATTTCATTCATATCATTCCAAAGATGAATGTTAGTATAATTTGTAAGGAACCCCTTATACTTAAGAACATGCAAATCATCCCAATACGACTGACAATTAGGATTAAAACTATCAACCCAAACACTTTCTCCTGGCCAACAATGTCCTTTGAACGGCTGGTTTTTACTATTCATTATAGTGAGTTTTTCATTAATCAAATGATTGCTGACTTCATACCCCGTCTTTATATGAGGATCTATAATAACTACTAAGTTTCTACCAGTATGATCAAGATGTGGTAAAAGAGATTGGGGGTTGAAATTATCATTCCAGGTAAAATACTTCTTAGATTCAGTGTACTCGATATCTAGCCAAATGGTATCCACAGGAATTTGATGTTCATCGAACTTGTCAATAATTTGGATAAGATCTTTATCATCATTATAATTCCAACGACACTGATGGTACCCTAAACTGAATAATTGTGGAAGGGCCGTAGTACCAGTAATTTGACTATATTTCTGATTAACTTGTTGGGGAGTACTGGCTATAAGAATCACAAATTCAAGTTTTCCATTTTCACTTATCCAATGAGTTCTTTTACCATTTTCCTTGGTGGTTATATCAATATAAGTATCTGCGGAATTTACCCAAAAAAGTCCAATAGTATTCTCTGGATTTATACCTAATAAGAACGGTATAGACCCATACATTGGTAAATTTGATTCTACTTCATATTCAAATATATCTACATTGAACAATCTATAAATTTGATCTTTCAATCTTAAACTGTCACTATGTTCTGGAATCCCATATAAATTAGAATGACGGTGAAATGTAAAATCCATACCCACTGATTCCGGTCCAAGTGGCAATGAATCATCTATCGAGTCTTTAAATGTATCCTCAAACATAAGGTAATCAGATTCTCCTTGGTTCAATTGATTTTCGGCATCCTTTGTTCTATAATGTTCGAAATTTAAAAGGTGATCTTCGTTTATAGTTAAACTCAAAGTGTTATTTATAAAGATATCGATTTTGAACTCTTTGTGAATAACTACACCTATTTCCTTAAATGATATTTTTTGACCCTTAATCTGGGGTAATGGTCCACGGGGTAAATTGAATAGATAACCTGGTGAATATCTTGTACTATTAACAATATTATCTGGTCTATTCTCATCTAAAACAAAGTGGATACCCCCGTTTTCAAGTATCCCCAATTCAAATGGTAATATCACCTCACTTTCAGGTAAAGACTTCACAATATTGCCTATAATTGAAGACTTATCATGATTTATATTGAAATCATTTATATGATAATTATTCTTGGTAGGTTTAAAATTAATATTTCTCGAACAAAACCCCAGCTCAGAACATGTTTTAAACAATTCATGTTTGGCACAGTATACCAATTGAATTACTAGGAACCAAATTAAAAACATAGTGGCTGTTCACACAAAACACCTCACTAACTTCAAGGCCTCACTATACTACTACGTAAAGAAAACGCGAAAAATTTTCAACACCATGGATAAGAAAAGAAAATATGATGAATTAAGTGATGAAGGCCCACTTAACCAACTGGATGTTAAGTACTTCCAAAAGGAAGCCATTTGGAGACAAATGAATTATTATAAAAAACGGTACCAAGTTTTAGAGAATGTTATTGATAATTATAAACGGAAATTAGAAGGACAAGGAGATATCAAAGAGGAAAGTGTTCAAATAACAATAGATGGTCTTAATAAGGAGATTGAAGAGTTGAATAAACTCTTGAAGTCAAAGGATCGTGAACAAAGTGAGACTTTACAAAGAGTTAAGAATAATATCATCAAACAAGAACAAGAGACCGAAACTGATAATCAAGAAGTCAGTAAACTTAAAACCGTTATTGAAGAGTATGAGAAGGTTATAGAAAGTATGAAGACTCAAGGTGAAGTTAAGAAGGTTGATGTTGTTAAATTAGAAATTATCAAAGATTTCAATGTCCCAAACAACCAAGATGTAATTAAAACGTATCAGGATAAATATGAAGAATTACAAACCAAAATAACCGATTTACATAATCAAGAAATCCAAGAATTAAAGGATCTCTTGTCTAAAAATGAAAAAGATTTAGTTAGAATTAGAAACATTAGAGATGATTTATTGAATAAAATCAATTTACTTGAACAAAACAAATCCAATGATCAACTTTTAAAGCTCAATCAAGAATTAGTTAATAAGCTTGAATTCAATAGTAATGATAAAACCAATGAAGAGATTATAAAAGAATTGGAAGAGAGTTACAAGACACTTTTAAGTGATTTCAATATAAAGATCAAATCCCAAATTGAACAAGATAATTTGATAAAGAAGTACCAAATTGAAAAATCTAAAGCTGATCAGAAATATTTCCAAATTATGAAACTAAAGGATAACCTTACCAATGAGAATAAATTACTTAAATTGAATTTAAATAAATTAACTGAAATCAATACCCATCAAAAGTCAATAGAAGCAGAATTGGGGGTAAAAATTTCAAGATTACAAGACACAAATCAAGAGTTCCAGAAAATCATCAATAATTTGAACATTAACAATAATCAATTAGTTGAAAAATCAAATAACAAGTCCAAGGAAATCAATAAATTAATTGAAAAAATCGATTCATTAACCTCAGAATTGAATAATGAAAGGGCTTTACAACAAGACTATCAAAAGAAGATCAATTTGAAGGAATTGGAAATGATCAAAATGAAAAATGGATTAGTCACTGTTAATGGAGGTGAAGAATTGAATGGATTCCGTTCAATGGTGAAATGTTCTGTTTGTAGTAAGAACTGGAAAAACACAGTATTGACGGTTTGTGGCCATGTTTTTTGTAATGAATGTGTTAAACAAAGGTTGGATGCAAGGTTGAGGAGATGTCCAAGTTGTAATAAGGGATTTAGTCAAAATGATACTTTATCTATTCATTTATAGTCAGTGAAGCAGACTACTTTTTGACCCATTCACTTGGTGATATTTATCTCATGTAATATAAGTGTATAATATGTATATAAACGATTTTCATGTTCTCAAATGCTGGCTTATCGCACTCCACTCTAATTATAGCATTTTAACTCATAAGGAGATAAACCACAACGTCAACACAAAACTGACTTGAAATACAAACATTAACACAAATGAAACACAAAGGCATAGATCACAAATACAAATACAACCATCACCTAACTCCAGCTCCAACTCCTTAAACCTTGACCTCATCCCTTCTTAAAAGTCCAGGTTTACGTAGTCTCTCATGGCTCCTAACCATTACTCAAAAATACCACGCTCCGCGACATTCGACTCGTAGTGCCTGGACATTTAGAGCCTTAGATGCGACACAGTTTGCCACTGGATTAAATGACTCAGAATGAATGGTCATCAATAGAGATTATCTACATCTATAATCAATGTTCGGACGTATAAGTTCAATCAATGATCATCAATTGAACAGAAAATCCACCCATAGTTTAATTTCTGATTTACGAAAACTTCTTGTGATTTATCGTCTATCCCCTATTCTCACTATAATCTTATCAATTTGATTGCTATTTTTAGATAAACCAGAAAAATAATTCCATTAGGCGCTTAGTAACTATTCAATTTGCATTACCTGAACATTCCAAAACTTCAACTGTCTTCTATCTCTTGATAATGAACATTTAAACTATCAATCCCCCTGGATTGTCATCAAAAAAAAATTTGAACGACCAGCACTGAAAATTTTTTTTTCAACAAAATTTGAAATTATTTAAATACCGTTCGGTTTCCCTCTTTTGGATTTTCAAACTTTTTTTTTCAAATCGGTTTCTGGACGACCTTTATCATTATTTTTTTTTTTTTTTCTTTTTTCTATATAAATTAAAAGGGTAAAAAAGATGTCTGATAAAGTGCAACAGCAAGCAATAATCAATCATCCATTAAGTCCACCAATTCCATCCCCTTCTCCAACAAGTGAATCTGTTGAACATAAGAATAATGAATCAGTAGAGAATAATAATAATACTAATGATATAAAGCAAGAGTCTAATAATATAATAAAGCCAACAGCTGAAATGACACCAGCACCAGCTCCACCACCTGAACCTGATATGAATAATTTACCAGAAAATCCAATGCCAAAACATCAAACTAAATTTGCATTAAATATCATCAAAACTATAAAACGTCTTAAAGATGCATCACCATTTTTAAAACCAGTTGATGTAGTTAAATTAAATATCCCCCTTTACTACAATTTTATACCAAGACCTATGGATATAAGTACAATTGAAAAGAAATTACAGGTTAATGCTTACGAAGATAAACAACAATTTTTTGATGATTTCAATTTAATGGTTGCTAATTGTTTGAAATTCAATGGAGAAACTTCACCAATTTCTAAGATGGCTAAGAACATCCAGACTTATTTTGAAAAGCATACCATGAATTTCCCACCTGATGATGTTGAAGAGTATGAAAATTCTAAAAGATCAACCAAACAACAAGTTGAAAAAATTGAAGTAGTTGAAGATAATTCAATTGCTAGTAATAGACCTAAGAGGGTTAGTCATCCACCAAAGCCAAAAGAGTTACCTTACGATAATAGACCAAGAAACAAAAAATTTGCATCTGAACTAAGATATTGTGGACAAATTTTAAAAGAGCTTATGAGTAAGAAACACATAAACTATAATTTTCCTTTTTTACAACCGGTTGATCCAATTGCATTAAATATTCCAAATTATTATGAGGTTATTAAAAACCCAATGGATTTAAGTACAGTGCAACTGAAATTATCCAATAATCAATATGAAAATGGTGAAGAATTTGTTAATGATGTTAATTTAATTTTTGAAAATTGTTATAAATTTAACCCTGAAGGGACTGATGTTAATATGATGGGACATAAATTGCAAGACATATTTCATAAAAAATGGATTAATCGTCCACAACCAAAACCTGAAGAACCAAGTGATCTGGAATATGATTCAGATTTAGATAATTCAGACTTAGATGAACAAACCTTATCATCGATTCCAGCCATCAAATTCTTGGAGGATCAAATTATAAGGATGACTTCAGAGTTGAAAAAATTAAAACAAGATCATTTATTACAGTTGAAACAACAACGTGAATTAAAACGTAAGAATCGTCAAAAGAATAAACGTAAGAAGTCTACTTCAGGTAAAAGAGGTTCAAGGTCACACTCATTATCAAATGGTTCTAAGAAAAAGATTAAGTTAAATCCAACTCAAACTGTTACTTATGAAATGAAGAAACAAGTCAGTGAAGCTGTGACTAATTTATCAGAACTGAAATTATTACAATTGATTGAAATTATCAGAAATTCAATCGATATGCCAGAAGATGGTGATTTAGAATTAGATATGGATGCCTTAGATGATAAAACTGTTTTGAAAATTTATAATTTCTTATTCCCAGTTGAAGACGAATGGGATAGAGTTAGAAAGTTGAAAGATCAATTGAGTTTATTTAATAAGGTTGAAAGTAGTGATGATGACGTTAGTGAATCTTCTGAAGAAGAATAATCAGTTGATTCACTATCACTGAATATATGAATGCCTGAGTGGTGTAAATAAGTGTATATCTAATGTATTATAGAAGTATTAATCAAGGTTTAGTTTTTTCTGGTTTAAATTTTAATATCCATTTTTACTTTGGTATCCGTTTGCTTCTCTTTCTGTTGGTCCTTTTCATTACCAGGTTTATGTGTTTCCATCTCAGAGCGTAATAATTACTATAGTACATTTCACTATAAATACAAAGATGCTATACATATTCCTAGGCATACCTACGTAATAAACTCGGGCTAAACTAACCTTTGCTTCGCTCAAGCTTTGGCTTTCTCTGAGTTTAGTTGACCGTCAAAAAATCCTTATTCAACAAACTAATACTCTTGGTTCTATTATTAACCTTATAAATCCCAACCAATTGTTTAGCCAATTCAAACATATTATTTCTTAAACTAATAACAATAAATTGACCATTCTTGGTTCTCTCCTTAATGTAATTAGCCACAATACTAACATTTCTAAAATCTAATGCTGCATCGATTTCATCCATAACATATAATGGAGTTGGCTTATACTTATGTAAAGCAAATACTAAAGCTAAGGAACTAAGGGTCTTTTCACCTCCTGATAAATTAGAAATATTCTTCCATGACTTCTTGGGTGGCATAACACTAAATAAAATTCCTTCAGAAAATGGATCTAATGAATCAACAAGTTCTAACTCGGCATTACCTCCCATAGTAATCATTTGATACATTTCCTTCAATGATAGCGAAATGGTGTTAAATCCTTCCATGAATTCCTCTAATCTTTTACGTTTCAATTCCTCACAATAGTTTTTGATTTCATCCCTATTAGTTAAAGATTCATTCAATTCACTTTGGCGAAGTTGGAATTCTCCAATCTTTTCTCCATATTCCTTAAGGACTTCAATATCAACCTTCACATTCTTCATATAATTCTCGAGAGACTCTAATTTTTCAAGATCTTCTTCAATTTCTTCGTTAGGATTAATAAGGTACTTGGATTTTTCTTCTTCTGGTAGCCAACTGATATAATCGGTGTAATCTCTTGGAATTAAATTCTCAATACTTATTTCATCATCAGTTATTCTCTGTTGTAAACTCTTAATGGTATTGGTCAATTGTTCGAGTTTATTATGGTACTCGATTTCAAGTGATTTGAATTCATTAATAGCTTCTTGCTGGTTATTATGCTCTTGTTTGAGGTCGTTCAATTGTGTTTCAAGTTCAGACTTCTTATCTTCGACCTCTTCCAATTGTTTAGTGATGTTTTCTAAATCTTGCTGTAAGTTCTTAGAGGACACTGATTGGAGATCGGTATTTATAGCCAGAATCTCTTCATCTGATTCTTTAATTATCTTTTCATGTTTAGAAATTTCCATTTCTAACTTACGTTTGGTTACTTTATCATTACTTGACTTATCATTAAGAATTTCGATTTTTTGTTTGATTGAATCAATTTTAGAATTCTGTAACCTTAATTCCACTCCTCCTGCTTCCATGATCTTCTCTTCTAAATCATTAATCTTTTGTTCTAGATCTTTCATTGACTCTTTCAATTCTTGACGTTTGGTGAGTTGCTGTTGTTTGAGTTCGTTCTGTTGATTGATCTTAGCCACAACTTCAGAATTATCATCATCAGATTCTAAAAGTCGTTTGATAAGATTGGAAACTTCTTTCTTCTCACTACTAAGGGTTTCAATTTCAAGTTTAACTTGAGAGAACTTAGATTCTGAGCTATTCAAATTAGTTTTCATATCAGTTAATTGATCATTCTTCTGTTGATATTGTCGCAAGACATTGTCATACTCATTTTGTAATTTGTTCAATTTTTGTTGTTCAGATCTTAATTCTTCTTCATCGACTTGTTCCACAACTCTGGTTTGGGGTTGAGATCTTAACAACATACCTCCTTTAGTAAACTTATTTCCACCTCCTGACATTGCACCAGAAGTATCAACAATCTTCCCGTCTAAAGTTACAACTCTAAATCTTCTAGAACCGTAAGCTACTTGTCTAGCTTCTTGTAGATTATCAGTAACTAAAGTATCAAATAATTTGCTGTAAAATGCTGGTAAAAATTTTTCATCTTTTGGTTGAATCAAATCAAATAATCTTTTAGAATTTCCTGGGGTATTTATAGGGTTTAAATTAAACTTTCTTAATTTATTCAAACAAATGAAATTAGCTCTACCGATGTTTTTAGCCCTTAAAAATTGTATACATGTTTGAGCAGTTTCTACGGTTTCTACCACCATTGACTCTAATCCAGGACATGCAGTAGATATAGCAATGTCATACTTATCATCAATTATTCCCAAGTCACCTAACCTTCCATAAAACCCTTGAATTCTACCACTCTTGGATAACTTGGTTAATCCACTTAGAACATCAGCCTTATTAGAATTCTGATTAGCCATAAGCTCCATCTCATGAACCTTCCTACGTTCGTTATCAACTTTTGTTTTGAAACTATCAAGAGTTTTCTTTTCTTGTACTAAAGAATTTTCACCTACTTGAATTTCTTGAGTTAAATGTTCAATAGTACTTTGCAATTCCATATATACAGCTTCTTTCTCCTTACCTTCAGTTTTGACTGATAACAATTTGGCTCTAGCTTGTTCCAAGTTCTTTTGATTTTTTTGATTTTCTGATTCCAACATTTCAATTGAACTTTCAATTAATTTAATTTCATTATCAACACCTTTTAACTTATCATTCCATGGTTCCAATTGTGCCGACAATTTTTCAATTTCTTCAGTATACACTGATGTTTTAGATTTCAAACCTAACCTTATTTCATCAAGTTTAGCTTTTTCAGCCACTAAATTCTCAGTCAATTCTGTTAATTCTTTAGTATACTCTTGACTTATTTCTATTTCGTTAGCCAATTTAGATTTGGACATTGATAATGTATGTTGAGAAGTTTCCTTTGCTTTGGTTACTTTCTTTAATTTATTATTCAAATTCTTTATTCTTTCGTCTAACGATACGATTTGCTTATTAATGGATTTTTGTTGATCAGTCAAATTTCCAATCTCTTTGTTATAATGATTGATTTGTTTTTGAAACCCTTTTTGAGAAGTTTCGTTATCCTTGAGAACCTTTACCAATTCTTCATTCTTATCTACTTCTTGTTGATGACTTTCATTCAACTCAGCCAATTCAGTTTCAGTTCGGGTTAATTTTTCTCCATTCTTTTTTAAATTTTGTTTATACTGTACAGATTTTAATTCGATTAATTTCTTCTCGGATGCTAAAAACGCCAAGGCTTCATCTTTCTTTTCTTCTAATGCAACTTTGTCTTTTTCCACCAACTCGAATCTTGTGGATTTTTCAACACATATTTCATTCAATTGTTCCATTTTAGCTAAATTCTCATCAATCTTTTCTTTGAAATGTGCCGTTCCAATTATATCTTCCAAATATTCCAATAATCCATCATCGTTATCCTTTTCGGATTTTGGTTTCATTTGTGCAATCGATTCAACTTCCCCTTGTAAGATTAAGAACCTTTTATGATCTAAATCAATACCTTTTTCCTTTAATAATTTGGTTACTTCTGTATAATTACTGGTCTTTCCATTAATATAATATTGTGATGAATTATTCTTATAAGCTTTTCTACTTACAACCAATTCCCCCGGTAATACGGTAGTTGAATCCTCTTCATCGATTACATGATTGAAATGAATATCAACTTGACAGAATTCCATTCTTTCACCTTCAGAATTATGAATTAATTCACTTAATTTCCCTTGTCTCATTTTAGAAGCTCTGAATCCAAATACAAATAACATTGAATCAATAACATTGGATTTCCCACTACCATTAGGTCCAACTACTGCAGAAAATGATGAATTAAATGGTCCAATTACTTGACGTCCAGCGTAGGATTTGAAATTGGTTAACACTAATTGTTGGATAACTAAACGAGGTTCATTCTTAGGGATTTCTCCAGTTTCTTTATTAATTCCTTTATGTTCTATAGTTTGTTTATCCTGAGAATCTTCCGCTATAGTTTCTTTAATATCTTCTTTGATCTCGAGTTTGGAATCAATGCCATCTCTGGTGATTTCATCACTAGTATCCAGAGTTACATTATGCTTTGACACGTCAGGAGTATCTTTATCGACGGATAAATCAGTATTAGTAGCTTCTTCAGCATCTTCAAATGCCTCATCTTCTTGTTTATCTCCTTGTTTATCTTCTTGTTTCAATTCTGAGGTTTCATGTAGGTCGTCATCCACTGGTGCTAGGTCACTGTTGTTTATGAATGTTCCATTCGGTTCATCTTCACTATCTGATATCCTTCTTTTACTTCTTGCCATGTTGATACACAAGTAAACAAATGCGATATTTCTCACACGCGCTCACTAACACCAACTGTACACATTTAGAGAGCAGTTTCTACAGGTGTACGGGAGAAGTGAACTACGTTATGAAGAGAAACAAGTGTATTTACCTTCTAAGGGTAGCCTGGAAGACAAGATCATTTAGAGGGTAGAATACTACCATGTAAATATTACCGTATATTGTACAGTTATTATGCATTTGTGATTTCATCACGTGATCAACTCTTCTCGATTTTCCATTAATTCTCTTGACCCCCAACCTATCAATCCTTTGATTTCTTATGCTTTTTCTCTTTCTTTTCCTTCTTTTCCTTCTTTTCTTTCTTATCCTTCTTTTTCTTATCTTTCTTTTCCTTTACATCATCTTCTCTCATACTTATATCAACAGTTATGTCTTCATTCAAATTATCTACAACATTAACTGGTGCTGGTGTATCATCAGACTCTTCACTAAACTTAATCTTTTTATTTGGTTTATCAGTTTCATCATCTTCATCATCGAATTTTATCTTTTTAGGATTTTCTTCTTGATTGGTAGTCGGAGTATTGGTGGAATTTGATGAAAATACTTCTAAGCTTGGTGGCAATCCTCTTAAATCTCTTTGTAATCTTTTTAATTGACTTAATATGGCGGAGTTCCCACTGCTATTACTTAATCCTGTGGTTACATCTTTATTATCAAGACTTTCACTATTATCAATGAAATTGGTTAATAAAACCTCAGCATTATCTTGATCTATAGGTTTATGACTTAATACATGAATTGCAGTTGGGGTATTTATAACCGATGGTATAGCCCTTCTTGTTTTTATCATTGTTACTAGTTATACACTTTGTGGTAATGAGAAGATCTGAGAAGACCTGAGATGCGATGGAAAATTTTTAACACTCGCACTAACATTTCATAGTGTTGGAGCAGCGTCGCAAATACCTCGCACAAACCGTTTCCAACAATCAAATTTTTCATGTTTAGATTAATACCAAATACACCTATAAGGTTTGCCCGTCAATTTTCGGTTCTATCAGGCCCAAAAGTTATACATAATGTTAGGCCAATAACCCCTTTAGGCTTTAGTCCTTTAGGTTTACCAAATATGATAAGTTATCAAACTATAAATCCAATGGGTTGGATATTCAAAAGATTCAAAACCAGAGGTAATACGTATCAACCATCAACTTTGAAGAGAAAGAGAACATTTGGATTTTTAGCCAGATTAAGATCAAAGAATGGAAGAAAAGTTTTATCAAGAAGAAAGGCAAAAGGTAGATGGTATTTGACTCACTAAAACTCAATAGCCTAGACAATTTTAGTCTAACCATTCCATATCAGAATCATAACACTTCCTCACAGCATAAAGGTATGTAAATAATGTAAATAGAATATACAGTGTGTATACACGAAAATTCCAGGATCATTTTTCTTATTCTATTCTTGGAAACTGTACGGCTAACCACATTGATGTTACACCTACAAGGTGTGGTGGGAAATCAGACAGCTTGGTTTTTTAATATTTACCTCATACAAAAGTACCTTCTTACTCTGCAATCGACTCTATTATCTACAATGCATTACGACGTATATAAATAATTATAAAGTATACATACAAGATCACGATTTAGGTCGCTATGCTCTCCCTAGTAATCTCGAATATTCACTCTCTATCTCATGAATAATTTTTTGTAAATTAACAATAGCTAATTCATGAGTAACGTTTGGAAATTTATTCCTATGCAATCCAAACCATTCCAATGGTGGTGTGGCATTACCTAGTTCCTTTAATTGTGGAGCTTCAATTATTGGTGGAGCTAAAGGTAAATAATTATATTTCGATTCTTTAGATACTTTCTCTAACTTATCGTTTATAGCATTATCAATTTCTTTGTTTTCAATCGGATCATTGAAAATGGTTGGCTCAACCTTTACATGACGATTTGAATCAAACATGGTTTGATTGAACTCGATATCTTCACGCAAAATTGTCTTTTTAACTTCAGTTCTTGATTGTAAAGATTTTAAATGGATCGAGTACATTTCTCTGATAAAATTTACTGACCCTAAATTCCATCTTATATCTACGGTTCCTCCAAACGTTGATTTATATAAATACTCCACCAAACTACTTTTGTATTTTTGAAATGTTTTCATGGAGATTTGGAATGATGGGAATAAAAAGATATTACCACCTCTTGCCTTATGGGCATACTTGATAAACTCATCAACCGTACTGTCGATGACAAAGTTTTCACCTATGGTGGTATTAAATGATAATGATACTACAAGGTCATTGAATTGAACTTCTAGTTGATTAGATATACCTTCATTGTATTCATTTTGACAAAACAATGCACTTGATTCATCAATTTTAACCACCAAGACTTTCGAATCATCAAATGATGATGGGTAGATATAAACACTCAACAGTCCCATAACCACTTCAAATTCAGTTTCTAGTTTCTTGACGGTTTCTAGTATAGCATTATTATGAATCTTATCGGACAAGACTGAATCTTTCTTATTAATCTTAGAATCATGCAAGGTTTGCTTGTAGGAGATTCTATTTTCTTGAGTCATTCTTAAGATAGTGATATAAATATCATATATGTTGGAGATGGTGAATGACGACATAAACACTTCAAAACTGGTGAACTTGGTAGTAACAAATAAATGATCTTTATTAATCATATTTTCGGATTTTTGATTAAATATATCCAAGGAGAATTGTTGTAAATCCACAACTAAGAAAAGATGATAATCAAATGTGTTTTTAACTTGGAACTTTTCGATCCCTGCTGACATTAAAATCAATGGCACATCTAAGGTTTCATTAGCTATTCTCCATGATATAGCTGATTGTAGATAAATATCATTACCTTGGATCTCTCCTCCTAATCTTCCTTTACTCGTAAGGGTGAACTGATCAATACCCAATTTCAATTCCTGAGTCCAATCACTGGTTTTCTTGGATATAGTCCAGAATTTGTTAAGATTGAAAACCATTTCTCCTAAAGATGGACCAAAATTAACCTTAATTGAAACATTAAGAAGGAGGTATGTCAATATCCACGGTATAGCATTAGTAGTTGAAACCTGTTTGAATCTTAATGCAATATTTTTGTTATTAGCAAGAGTATTTTCTTTATCGGCTTTTTCTTCTAAGGCTCTTTCACTTTCTCTCTCTTTAGTCTTGTCATGATCTACGTCAACTCTTTGTCCATTAGGTATCCAAATATCTCTGAATAATTCTATATCTTGGTATTGTTTGATATCAATATATCCATCAACATCACTAATCAGACCACTGGACTTTACATTTACTTCTTTATCAAATTGGATTGTAACTGTTGATAAAATTGAATTGATTTGAAAGTATCCACTAACTTCACGTGAATAAATATGACGTAAAGATATGGAAATGGTATCTAGATTACCTAAAACATGAATTGAATCGGCCCCTGACATCACTTGAAAGCTTAAACCTTCAACTCCAACAACGGCTTCAACTTTGGCTGTTGGTTCACAACTTAATGAAAGAATTTGCTTATCGATTTTAATACCCAAATAGAAGTCAGTTTCCTTAAGAAGTGATTTGAAGTTGATTTTATCCTTTTCCTTCTTAGCACTTTCGGTATCATGATGATCTGATTGGCCTGAAGATTGACCTGACGTGTGGCTCAATGCTCTCTCAACACTTCCAATCAAATCCAAAATAACTGGCACACAACTCAGGTATAATTTATTATCACTTGAAGATGTAAATACTTGTGATCTCAAAATGTGTTTCTTCTCTCCAACTTTATCATGAATATAGCTTATATATGTTTTAACAGCTGGGAAATGCAAATATAAAGGAGATGTACTATTATCCAATCTGTGAATCAATACATTAGAACCAGCAAACCTAGCATTACATTCAATAGACTCAAATGTTGATCTTAAGGAATTTATATAATCAACTTGTTGTTGTTCATCGGTTTTTGTATCATCTTTCCATTTGTCCATTGGTCTAATTCTTTTATTAAACACCGCTTGGATGTTTGATACTGAATTCACCGATAATTCAAGTAATTTGAATGAATCTGATAGGAATTTCACATCTAATTCGTCTCCAGATATGTTGATCTTCATATCTTTCAATCCGTCAGCTTCGTTAATTATATACACGTATTGTACAAATGGTAAAAATGCTCGATTGGAATGATTTTTTTCAGATTCATGTTCAGAACCAAAGAATGATGTGGACTCAGATCCATGAGCTACTGATAAATATGCATCTATTAATGATAGTTTTCCTATTCCCTCATCAGTAACGGCATAGAACCTTTCTGCCCCAATAATTATACCAGGATAGTCTTTACTTACGTTTTCAAATATCCATCCCACACAGAAATTATACGATAAGAAATGGAATGTCGTGACATTGATCATGAACTGTTGTCTAGGTTCAACTTCTGCATTTTTCTTATCTAAGGTGCTTTTATCTATGGCGATCTCTCTTTGAATACGTTTGGAAATGATCGTTAATTCATCAGTCAAATAAATCAACCGTCGGACTATTCCAATACTTAAGCAAACTCTAAAGAAATCTGATTGGATTTCTAATAACTTTCCTTCTTTATCATCTTTTGTATCGTTCAAAAGTTTGATGGACATATTGAAATCTAGAAGGTTGGACAATCCGGTTGGAATAATTCTATCAGTAATGGAGATTCTTGATGTTGGTATAAGAATTGATCCGTTATAATCAATAAGATTAAAGCCTTCGGGTCTAGGTTCGAAGTTATAAATATCTATGGCCAATTCTTCTATTTCTAGAGAGAATTTCGACCTATCTGATAAGAACGATAATTGTGTATAATAATTGGAAAATTTGAATTCGATTGGAATGTCAGTGACTTTAATGGTGGGATTTTTAACTTTGGTTTTCTTAGGTGTCTCTTCGTTGACCCTAGTAGAAAGAACACTTACTAACTCATCAACCTCTCTTCTTATATCATTATACTCATCCAAAAACTCATTCAACCCTCTTATCAACCGTGGCGAAAATATCTTGGAGAACCCAAATTGGGAATCCACGAATACTCCAGGCAATCCATCATTCTTGACTACTTTTAAGTTATTAAACGATTGAGAATTCCTGATCTCCAAAAGCATTACATTCTTTGAACTTACGGTCATCACCAGTTTTTGGAACAAACAACCAGCATCGATTGTATCATTACATATAATGAATGACCCATTGCTATCAATGATATTTCCTTCGAACTTATAATGGTGTAGGATGTCAATAATCCATGAGAAATGGTTGACTTGTATACTCAAATCAGCATTCAAACTAAGAAATCTATTGATAACTTTTATAGGATCCTGAGGATGTCCTCCAACCTTTTTCTCCCTTGGTTCCTTACCAAAGTCTAAACAAGACAAGTCTTCTTGTATACCCTTTATAGTATTAGGCAAGTCTTTATCAATGATCTCTATAAAACATGACCCCATAAACAAATTCAAAAGATGAGAATTACTTGAATCACCATAAACAACTTTAAAATCCTCAAATCCTACACTTGATTGTTTATTCGAATTCAATCCCAACATGTTTATAGTGGTGGTGGAAGTAAATAATTTTTCATTTTCGATGGCTTGGAAGAGTCCCGTGGAATTGACTCCGACTGCTGATAATTCAATATTAGTATGAGGTAACTGAAGCTTCTGATTAAACTCGTTGATGTTGAATATAAAGAAGAATCCAAAGTTACTAGAAGGTCCGTCATTCATATTTTCGTCCATCTTGACCTTCACAGTCTTATTCTTTGGTGTTAAATCCTGTATAGTCCGCAAGACCTTGGGCAATACCGTGAAGATATCGCTAGAAATTTCTCCTCCGTATTTCCCTAAATTTATACTAAGCTCTAAGCTACCCAATTTTGCATCAAAATCTTTATCTTGTTCGGTTTTTGAAAAACTGGCATCAACTTTCCTATCATTAAACAGTAAGGAAATATTATCAAAGTTTACGAAATCTTTATCAAGTTTGAATTCCACTTTATTGAATAATATCTGGCTGATAGTCTTTTGCTCATTCAATGGTTTAATATTAAACAATTGCTGAAAGAATACTTCACGTTCTTGGTAATTAGCCTCCCAACTTCTCCAATTACAAAAGACATCAATCACTTCGTCGTAGGCATTGTCAGGGATTTCCCAATTAGAATTCTTCAAGTTAAAGTATTCGGCAGTTTGCCAATCTTTCGACATATTTTCAAAAATATGACGTAATCTAATCATTACAAGCCAAGTGTCGAAGAACCTTATATGTTGTTTCAAGGACCTTATCATATAAGCAGGTTTAGTAAGAACGCTTGGATCATGATCGATATTCTTGGATTCCATACTGAGTTTATATAAGAGTGCCATCTGCATTTTCTGGTCTAAATTATCAGATTTTTTGAACAATTCTACTATGGGTGTTAACTTATTAACCAAATCATCGAAATAATGAACAAGGTCAATAATATGTTTTGTCTTCAAATTCATGGTGATTTTATCAACATTTATTGAGAAAACATTTTGCTTATCATTAGTCAACCAAAACTCGAAATCAGTTATGAATATATCAGCTTTATGTAAAACGCAAATGAAAATATTCTTTATACTAAATGCAAATGTTTCTAAGGTCTTGACTTCATAATCCAATAAGCTATTGGAATTTACATCATTATCTTCATTAACATCAATACGTTCTACTTCTTTGGAAGTAGCAATTGAAGGTTCAATTATCTTTATTTGAATACAGTTTTTTAGGGTATTATAGTCCATTTCTTGTTGTTGGTAGACTTCTCCAAATGTAAGGTTTATATATGGTGAAACAATTCTATGGGTATCATTTCTACAGATTTTCAACATCAAAAGTTTTAACTTTTTCACGACAGACTTTTCAAAACCATCCATGACAATATCCAAATCTGGTTGTCCTAAGCTGTTATTAAACAAAGCATAAGTTTTTAGAGCTTCTGGTGTTATATACCCATCAACTTCGGATAATATATAAATCATATTATCGTACTTGAATGCTTCATTAGTCTGTGAATCAGGTTGATAATCATGATCGTCATAATAATAGCTAAAATCATTATCACTCTCCAAAGAACTGAACGAAGTGAGTGATGAGTTTAAGGAACTTCGATCCAATTGTGTATATCGATTTAGAGGATAATTTATGTCCACTAAACTTATAGGTACAATAAGACTTCCATACCCTTGTTTATAGTTAACGTTCCTGTTCTCTTCATACAATAGAAAAGGCACTCTATGGTATGGGGCATCATTAAATTTTATATGGTCTTGTTGAGATCTGCTATGATGAGAAAACTCGGCTTTTTTCGTAGGATTATCAATAAGTATTGATGTTTTAAAGTTGGCCAAGATATTATTGTTCTTATCCAAAACTTTATGAACAATTTCATCGATTTTTATGGATAATTTATTAGAGTACCTTTTATTCCCAATATCATTAAATGTCACTAGAAGTGATTTCAATTGCACTTGAAATCTATTATCTTCACAATGTAGGGTTATATCGACTACAGGACAATCAAATGAAAACACCAATGCATCATAAATTGTAGGTATTGTTGGATGTAATGCATTTTCTAAATCTTGAAACGATGTTAAGAAATTACTAACACATTTACCAATCGTATCTAAAAATGAAACAGGAGCATTAATCTTAATAGCATTACTAGCAGCTCTCCAATTACAGAAATATGTGATTTCTTCGGGTGGAATCCCAAACATTCTATGCCCATGAACAGTCAAGTCCTCTATAACTATATGAGGTTCTTGACTAGATAATTCCAAATAAGCTTGTCTATCGAGTAATAAATCCTCGTTATCTAATTTCAAATACCTTCCAGTCACAGGACTAAAATCGGCTTGCATGTCCATATAGAAGTTTGTGAACCTAATATCTGTATCAAAGTAATCAAACACTAATCCTACATGAGTTTTACACCCATAAATATCTTGAGGTAATAACAATAACCCATTCCGTACCTGGAAACTGAAAATTACGTCGACATTATTTTCGGTCTTTATTACTTTCCAATAATCAAAATCTTCATGTATACTACCAGCACTGGAATTATCATGGATCTCATTATTATACTCTTCGAATGTCTTGAAATGGAACTTATCACCTAAATAATTCTCTCTTAACACAAACACATACTTTACTAAGAACCCATAAAACTTTAAACAAACATCATCAGTTTTGCATTTGATTATGATGGTATTGAATCCAAATATTTCTACTTTACTTAAGAACGTATAACTTCCTTCAAATCTACAATTGTTAGCTCTACCTAATGTATAAGTTTGACCCAAGAATGAATTAGTAGTATGCCATGGTGGTACATCTAATACCAAGTCAAAGTATGGTGCAAATATATTATACTCTACGGCAGTGGAATTTGAAAATTCTCCTAATAATGGTATCAACAAATTAACCTTGAGTTCACTCCCTTGGAACGATAAGTACTTATTACTCGTAAAATCCAATGGATTATTGATAATATTAGAATCATTCACATTCAAGTATAATTTATAATCAGTTAAGTCCCAATTAAAGTAATATTTGAATGGTCTAAAGTACTCATACTTTGTTGAAGGCCCAGACCCGAAATCTTCAAAGATATCGGAAAATAAAAGAGTATGTTCCCTAAGCATAAAGATCTTCCCATTGGAACTGAAATTATCAAATATCCAATTACATTCTTCATTTAAACCTAATGGAAAACCTACATCTCCATTCATAGTATGTACATCAGCAGAATATAAAATATCATGGTTGACTGAAGATCTGACTTCCGGTTTGATAAACACCATATCGATTTTATTTTCAGTTCCCAGATGTTTCAGAGCCAAAAATGAACTGAATATACTTATAGATGAATTTCCTACCGCTTTCACTTCTAACCATCCAAATGGTCGTTTATTTTGAGGTTGGGTATGATGTTTTAGTGCTTCTTTATCCTTTGACGGTTCTCTTGTGGGAACCCTTATAATGATTTCATCATTAGTGACAATATTAATTTTGAACCCTCTATATTGACGTTTATTGATTGTACTAACCGGGGTATCTCTACCAAGGTTAGGAAAAAACATCGATTGTAAAGGAATTCTTTGCTTATCAGCCCATGCTCCATAATGTATGGTAGCCATGGATAATTCCATATCACATCCATAGTCTGGGAACGTATTATCGAGTTCATTACCAGGTATATCATAATAATAATTTATCTTGGTCGACACTGTATCAAGGATTAAACTATACTTTCCATACTCTTCGGTATTAGAAATATTATCAAGAACATCATCTCCAGTCTCTATATACCTTCGTAATCCACCCCATTGGATTTCTTCCAATACACTTCTATTTTTCCTGGAGAATAATTTTTTAATATGATTAAATCTTGTACCTGATTCAGGTTCATAAATGATATTGGGCTTTAAAAACACTTGAAACTCTTTCAAATCAAAGAATAAAAATTGTTTATAGACATCAATGGCATTATTCGATTTACTTATATCTAGAATCCCATTGGCCAGTTTACATGTACTTACTAATAAATTTGGGGTAGTATGATTACCTAAGATCATTACTCCTTTCTTAATAATCAAACTTAATGGTAAGAATCTCAACAATCTTGCAAGGGTTTTGAGTGACTTATTTGGTTGATTATCAAATTCTACACTTTCGGAACTTGTGGTATCCTTTTCCTTATCACTTTCAAGTCTGTCATCATCATTTTTATCTCTTCTTCTATTCCTTAGACTTCCTTCTTCAGTTTTTGCCTTCTTATCGTCATTCAAGTTTGCTTCCCTTTCTTTATTTAACATTTCCATTATGTAATCATAAGCAAAAGTTCTGTTATACCAATAAATTTCTAGCCCATCCAATGTTAGAAGAAACCTTGAAGGTAATTTCTCATTATCAGATTTACTTAATCCAGTACCTTCTTCATCATCATTACCTTGCTTAACTAGGTATTCACAAATTCTAGTTTGACCTCCTAACCAATACCTCCAAGTTAGATTGAATGTAAGTACCGATATGGTCCAATTTTCTGTCATTATTGTTAAATTTTTGATCATAAATCTCCCTCCTAATATTGAAATCCTAACACTTTCAACATTTAGTCGTACTTTTGATTTATTCCATATTATAGCAGTTAAAAATGAGATTAAAAACCCTATTAATCTGCCAAAATAAAATATGAAAAGCACTCCGAATACTAATACTAAAATCCAGTCTACTAAATATATCCAAGTTGAGGCCAGCTCAGTTGAACTACTTGATACCGTTATAAATTGGCTCTCAACTGCCATATTTATAGGAATTTAGTATGAGGCTTTGTGTCTCACTCACGCAAGTCTCACGTCTAAGTCTAACATCTAGAAATGTCACAGATTTCGCGCCTTGAGTAAACATCACAAACAAGCAACACAAACAGCACAAACAAACATCATTACTACTGCATACCCGTAAATCAAAGACAAAATCATAATCATGAGCATGAGTACAAAGTATCTTGATCAAGAAAATAAAGTCATAGAATCTGACAAGAAAAATATTAATAATAAGAAAAGAGTCAGAGTTCCATTAGGTGGTAAAGATGGTAATAAACTTGTACCTAATTTAAGTCGGTCTAAATCAACCATTGATCATCCTACAATGCCCAGACCTATATCTAGGTCCAGTTCGAGTTTGGGATTTATTCATAAGCAACAACCTCACCCTACATTAATACGTCAAAGATCAGTTTTGAATGATTTACTGATAAAACCAAAATCAATTCCTGTTAAAAAGGATAGACTTGAATATAATCAAAATACAATATTCGATAAACAATTAGCAGAAAGGTCACCTGAATTATATCAAGATGACTCAGATTCATTGAGGAAACTGATCATTCAAAATAAATCACCTATTGATCCATTAATTGTCAATGATAAAACTCAATTAAAACCAGGTATTAATAAACAACTCATAAATGTCGATCCCGTCAAAAGAATGAAACATTCAAACAAATTAGATAATTATATTCAGGAGAATAGTGATATTTTCAATGAATTAGTTAATGATGAAAATAGTATAGAATTTGCGCCCGAAACAATACCCTATAAACCAATTGAAGAAGAATTTAATATACTGTTCCAGCCTGATGATATAGGGTTGCAGGAATTCAAAATCGATGATAGTTTGGATTTAGATGATGTCGAAAGAGAAAGTGATAGTGATTTGGGATTAAATGAACATGATTTAAGAGATATGTTAAATTAAGTTGAAATTGTAAAGTATAAGAGATTTAGGTAAAGGTTGGGTAAATATATACATGAAATTCTTATGTCTCTTCTCTTATGACTCAACTATTGTTGTCTACATTCCGGTTCCTCGTATTCATATTGCCTTTCGTATTGCCTTTCATATTGTTTCTCTTCTTCATAACTTGGTAAATCCTTCTCTCTTACCACGCTAAAATCACTAACTAATTCAATATTCTCTTCAACTTCTTCTTTATCATTTCTTTCATTAGGTAAAATATTCTTTAATTTCACTAAATCATTCTTTTCCAAGAACCAATTATCTTTAGGGAATTCTACATCAATTTCAATATACAAGTCACCATTAGAATTCCCAAACCATTTTTTCAGACTTTTAGGCATACCTTCATTATTAATCTTTATATAATCACCAGGTCTAATGACTTTACCTAAGGGCGTTGAAACTTTAATATCACGACCATCTAAGTGTTTGACTACAATCTTGGAAAATCCACATAATGAATCAACTAATGAAATCTTAAATTTACAATATAAATCATCACCTTTTCTAGAAAATATTTTATGTTCTTTGCAAGTATATCTTAATATTACATCTCCAGTAATTAATCCAGGGTATTGATCTGATTCTTGACTTAAAACGATTGAATCTGCTGATTTGGAACCTTTTACTATTTCGAATTCTAAAATTTTAGTTTCTTCTATAACTCGTTCACCTTTACATTTTTTACACAAATCTTTCGTTCTGTAAGTTTTTCCAATTCCTTTACAATTTTTACAATCAACAAATGTTTGGCTAACATACCCAGGAGCAGGCCTTGAAATTTTTGGCACTTTACCTTTACCACTACATGTGTTACAATCTTTGGCAACAGCATTCTTTTTAGCTCCTGTACCTTTACAATGACCACAAATAATATTTCTCGTAGATGTTGATCTGATGGTTTTACCATTGTATAAATCTTCAAGACTAATATCAATATTTAATATAGCATCTTCCGTCTTTTTAGGATGACTATGATAATTATTATTATTCATTCCATTGAAAAAATTATGAAAATCATTACCACTAAACTCTTGTCCACCTCCGAAGAAATTATCAAAAGGATTATCTGAAAATCCATTACTTGTGAATCCTGGGATTTCTTCGTCAGTTCCATAAGTATCGTAATGATACCTTTTATCTTCATCTATTAATACTTCATAGGCATGACTTATTTCTTTGAATTTATGTTCGGCTTCAATTCTTTCTTTTTCACTTACCTTATCGGGATGATACCTTAATGCTAGTTTCCTATACGCTTTCTTAATTTCACTAGACGAAGCTGAAGAATCAACCTCTAGAATTTCATATAAATCTAGCATAAACTGAGTATCTGAGCGTAAGCGAGATGCTCAGTGAGACACTTCAAATTTTATGATTCACAATAAATTGAAGTTCTTTAAGTCTGAATTGGCAATAGAGAATGTAACAAAAGCGTTAGTTGTAGGTCTTAAAGCTCAAAACATAGCTGTAACAAAAAAAATAATCAATGACGATGTAGGCAGGATTCGAACCTGCGCGGGCAAAACCCAGAAGACCCTGATTCTTCCGCCTTAAAACCACTCGGCCACTACACCCACAATACTAGAAAAAATTGGATTTTTGATAGATGTCGTGGAGAGCTCTGCTAATTTTTGAAAAATTGCATTTAAATAAGTATATAGTTTTGGTGTAACAATATACGGTTATTAGTTTAAAAAAAAAAAAAATTAAATAACATTTAAACTGAATTTGAACCATTTAGGGATACTTATAAGGCTAGAGACCTATTTATTTACCTCAATTTCTTATCATTCTCTTTCAGAAAAGTCTTATAAGTCTAAGGAATTTCAAAGAAAGGCATAAAGCACATCCTTCCAAAGGTGACACACACATGTTGTTTAGCTGGTCCTAGTTCCGTATTTATACTTCTTTTAATCTAATGTATCTGCCAAAATTTCGATTATCTATTGATTTTAATTTCCCCTACTAAATTTCTGACCAATTTCTCGCCACGGGTTATATCCGTAAATCCAATTGAGTAACTTTAAAGTTACCTAGAGTTTGAAGACAATGATCTATCAAATCGTCGTTCTGTGGGAGATCGGAAATCATGATTACCTCTGCAATGAAGGTGCATACATAAGCTAAAAGAATATGACTTGAAGATTTACTGCCATTAGTGTTCAAACTTTAAATAAATTTGATTTACGTAGAAAGAGTTGACGGAAATTACGCTATTCCGTTAAAGGGCTTGGTATGATGTAATAATGACAATTTCTTGTATCTCTATATGATTGGACTCATTCAACTAGAAATAACTGTATGCATCGAATTACTTATAGAACTATTAATTCCTTGACATCAAAATCCCTATTAACCTTGATTCAATTGACTACAAATTCTATTGACAACTCTTGCGATTCATCGGAGTTATCATCAATCTCGTATGATTCTTTTTACTGAAATAAATCAAGCCTAGCACGAAATTTAGGTTGATCCATGACCTTATAGACAATTGACCGTATCATTCTTAACAGAAAAAATGTAAATCTCTAAAAATCTAACTCACTGGATGACTTAACAATACAACAAGTGACTCAAAAAGGCTTATAAAAAATTCGACTGGATTTACGAGAAATGTACGGCATATGGCTGGAGCGAAAAGGGGGGTTAACAAAAAAAGAATAAATAAGGTTGTAGATCTTATGGAACTTAATTCCAATTAATCTTATTCATAGAATTATTCTAAAGATCAATTGAGTGCAAATGTTTAAAAAAATATTCAATAAGAAAGAAGGTAAATCTAAGCCTGGTTCTAAATCTCAAGTATCAGATTCTCAACCAAGCCGGGAGTTACCACAATCAAACCAACAATTAACACCACTGGCTCCTTTGGCTCCTCTGGCTCCTTTGGAACCACCAAAACGAGTCCAAGATTTCTACCTTGATTTTGAAGATGGGAAATCAGTTAGAATCCCAAAGCATTTATATAATGATTTTCAACAAGGTAAAGTACTTATTTTAGATGACGGGAGTGAAATTCAGTTAGAGAGTTTGGGAAACCATACTGCAGCTGATATTAATGGTAATAAGTTATCTATGGAGAAACAAGCTAAAATAATTTACAAGCCACCACCACCAATTCCCAGATCAACCATTCCCAAAATTGAAGAACCAAAAAGTCCAACTAAAATTGTAATTAATCAAGAAGCTCATCCAACAAGGAGATTTGTAGCCCCAGGCCTGGAACCTCAACATTCACAACCACAATCTTCAAATTCATCCGTACACGCACCAACTAATTCTTATCCACCTCGTAATTCGCAGCTATTATCAGAATCCATATTAGAACTACCCCAGAATGTAATTGAAAGAATTATTGATTTCATGGATGAACCAACTAAATATGTTTTGATTGATAGTGATACCATTTTTGGTGAAATTTGTTTAAGCTTAATTTGTGAAACCATTTATATAGGTAATGTGGCTTTCCCATGGTTTAATGCAGTAACTGCTGATATTTTAAAAGTTTATCCAGTAATCTTAGGTAAAAAGTGGTACAAAGTATTTTTAAATCTTTTGAAATTCAATAGATTTTATAAATCACATTCCTTATACAAACCTCATAAGATTTATTTTGGTTCTAAACAATTATTTGATGAATTTTTAATCCAAAACAGACCGCTTTTACAGAAATTTAAATCAATTGAAGTTAATGGATTGTTTGAAGCCGATGTTGGACAGTATAAAGATTTGAACATTAAAAGATTGAAAATTCCTGATCTTGATATAATAAGGTTGCCGCCAATTTATGTTCCTTTAACTGTAACTGATATTTTAACATCAAGTGCTAATAAAAATTTACTGGCATATTCATTCCCAGATCCTGAATTATATGAAGTTTCAAGTTTAATCTTGCCTACCAATTATACTAAAATGGTTAATTTAAAACATCTAGAATTGACCACTTATAATAATCAGGACTTGAATTGTTTAGCAAATTTGAAAACATTAAAAATCATTCTGTCACAATTAACCCCAATGTTGGAGAAATTCCCACCAAGTTTGGAACTGTTAACTCTTGATTGTAAATTTTTTGATATTACTTACATTGAGAGATTTTCGAAATTAGATACTTTGATTGTAATTTGTGATGCTTTAGCAGGTGAACATGCTAAATTACCTCCACTGTTAACCTCAATTGAATTATTAACACCAACTCAGGTGGGTGACGTAGTTATAAACTATACAACTGATATTTGCATTGATACATGGACATTTCCTGCAAAGCTAAAGAAATTATTAACTCATTTTAAAATCACCGATGTTTATAAGAAGATTCCTGAATTATCAGAATTAGTGGTTAATAGATATCTGGATGATTATCAATTCTTTGAAAATTTATCAAGCTTAACGATATCAGCATCATCGTCTGAAGATTATATTAATGAACTAAAGCTAAGTAAATCAATTAAACACTTAGTACTTGATTCTAAGGATATTGGAACTTTAGATCTAACAGGGTTTGAATTATCAAAATTAGTACTAAATTCTTGTGCTGTTGATCATTTCAACCCTCCTAAAGTTGTACATGGTGCAATAATTACTGGTAAGGTCAACGTAATAGGAACTTTTGACTTTACAAATACCAGATCATTAATGATTGACCCATCCTTATTGAATCCTAGTCGTTTGATTACTGATGAATTCAAAAATTTAAATCATTTAACATTATCAGGACTTGATATAATATCACCAGTTGTTTTGCCCCCTAATCTTCAAGACCTATATATTGAGAAACTGTATTTGGATGTCCCTCTTGTTTATCCTCCATGTTTGAAAACTTTGTTTGTGGCAGGAGTTTATACTAACTACAATAGAGGCCAATTTCCAAAGTCTCTTATCCTGTTAGAACTTTTAATTATTGATGAACACTATAGTTCTCATAATGGTACAAATCTTATTACCATTGAAGAAGATTTCTCAGATTATACGAATTTAGAATATTTATCAGTTTCCGGGGAAATTGATATCAAAACTATTCGAATTCCTCCTTCACTTCAAAAATTACTGATGAAAAGTATTACTGGTGTAGCTGATATCCTTGGTAATAATGAAAGATTTTCGTATACCATAGAATATTTTCAAAGACCAGGGGCTTGAAGCTAGAACTTTATCCAGCCTTGATAGCAGTTTATATGAATGAAAGTTTAACGTTAATTAATGTATGACTCTTCTACTTCATCCTAAACTGAGACCTATCATCAATTGCCATTTGCTTGTTGCATGCCCTTCAAGTCCAATATTGACATAAGCATGCTTGTACAAAAGGGATAAATACATATGTATTTAACTTTTATAAATATAGAAAATCCCGCCAACATGTTGAAAATAAACTTTATAACTTTGTTGGACAACAACAAAAGTAACTTATTCAGTAAACTATGGCAATTTATGCTTTACTTTAAATCTATAAACATCTATAAAATTCGAATATCATAACCAGAGGGCGCTTAAATCCGTCACGAAGACATTTATATGTCTTTATACAAGTTCAAAACTAAGTAAAGATTACGATTTGGCCATGGATTGTGTCCACAATTGGTCCAGTCCAAACTCGTAAACTCATTCCATAAATAATTTTTTACCAATATAGAAAATAACATAGAAAATATCGATAGCCGTATAATATTTGAAGTCTAACTTGAAGATCTACACTTCTCTTCACATGAAGAATTAAGAGACGATCACAGACTACAAACCATAAACATGGAAAAAGCTATATCACGAGCACTAGAATTCAATAGTAGCGTCTTGGTCGCATTGTTTTTCGAAGAGCCCCTTTCTGCTAAACAATTTTGGCTAATGTTTTCAATTTGTTAATTGTATGACCACATTACGTAGTTGTTAACATCAACCTCATATATAAATAAGTAGACTTCTCGCGTTTATAAATACGTCAAGTAAAAGATCAGCGTAATTATAATTCGTTGTAGAAGATATGACATTGTATTTATATAATAAATCAGAAATTATGCTGACGATCTGTTTACTCGTGTTTACAAATTATTTGGGATACCGCCGTTGTCGCCTCATGTAAAATGGCTTAACTGTCAAAATATTATTTTATACAGCTTGAGATTTCCTAATTAGTTTCTCACGACTCTTGATTGCTATAACCTGGTTACAAATCCGAGTCATGTATGTCTGAATGTCTTGTACTATTCCTATTGTATATCGGCAAATGTTCCTTGTCATTTTTGTATTATGTATGCAAGGACCCAAACGCCAAACCATGTCGCATTGTTTATTCACCATCGAGACTCGTATGTCTTAGTATCGGGATTATTTTTTATGCAATATTTTCTAAAAAAATGGGAACGTAAACAAAGACCCCGAAAATACCTATCACTTTTATTAAAATAATGGGCGGTTAAATTGATCATATATAATCATGGTTACCCCCTCTTAAATCCTGAATTTCTTTACTCCTTACTTTCGTTATTTTAATCATAAACGGCTATGATATCGTTATCTAAACTTTATTTATGCTTATCATTATTATCAGTGGTATTAGCTAATGAATGTTTCGAAAATTCTTTACAAGAAATTTTTGGTGATGTATCACTGCAAACTCAAACCGCAGTTCAATCTGGTATTCCTGTTGTCATTGTTTATAAACAAAAAGTAGTTCAAGTTATTGAAGATTGTGGTTGTGAAGAAGAATCTGGTTCCACTTCAGGCTCCAACTCTGGTTCAGGTCCTGGCTCCAAGATCCCTAGTTATTCAGGATCAGGTACTACTTTTAGCACTAAAGCTGCCACTGCTACTTCAGTTCCTACAGCTGATGTTGCTGATATTTGTCATGTTTGTAAAACCCTCGAAATTGTTAAGAAACAAAAGTTAGTTGAAACTATTATTTATGAATGTCCAACTTCATCAAGTGCTCCTCCATTATCCTACCCAAGTCAATCATCATTTAGTGAACAAAATCCTGTTACTAATGAACCAAGTTTTTCGTCATCAGTACCAACAATCGCTTTAAGTGATTTAAGTGGTTATGATCCTGATACTTCCTCAAGTCATTTAATAACTTCAACTGCCAGTTCAGGGACAAGTACTGGTTCCTCTTCAACCATTGTTATAACTTCTTCAACTTTAAGTAGTGTTACCACTGGTTCAAGTTCGGATCCAAGTTCAAGTTCAAGTTCAAGTAGTATTTCATCATTCAGCGGTTATTTCAATGTTAGCTCTGCTGCTTCAAGTGAGATTGCTTCTACTTCTTCTAGTACTATTTCGAGTTCAGAATTAAGTAGTTCAGTAATTAGTTCTTCAGCCTCATCTAGTAGCGTTGAAAGTAGTTCTGAAAGTAGTTCTGAAAGTTCAGCCTCATCTAGTAGTGTTGAAAGTAGTAGTACTACTCCTGAAATTACATACACCGCCAGGTATTTTGCAGCAACTCCAAACGGTTATGTTGGGGATTTATTTGTTCCAGTTGCAACTGATGAACCAACCCTTGAACAAAGTGAAATTAGTTTCAATCCAGTTAATTTAGAATCTGAAAAACCTTACGAAACTAATAAATTTTATACCAATTTCTTTGTTGGTGATCAAAGCAATAATATTTGGACCTATCCTTATGGATTATCATTTGATGAATCCACTTATTATGGTCTTACAATTCAACATACTAATCCTGATGACAGAGTCTTCGTTAGTGATGATACCAATAATCCACAATATGCTAGATATTATTATAATCCAGTTTTAACTAAGGAAATTGTATTATCAGCACAAGAATTTCAAGGTTCAGTTTCAATGAGTCTTACTGAAATGGGGCCAATGTCAGCTACTGCAGTTCTTACTGGATCTACTGGTACTGGTAAAAGAGCAACTGCTCCTCAATTAACAGTACCATTAGTTCAAGGTATGGGATTTGTTAGTGGTATTTATAGTAACGATGCAACTCCTGTTATCTCATCAAAAGTTGGTTTTAAGACTATTGCCCAATCACACAATGATGATTACTTCAAGTTAAATATTACTTTGAACAGTGGTACAGTATACTATGTATTCATTACTGGACTTACTTCATCACAATTATCTAATATTGAATTTACTGCTGGTACTAATGAACTTGTAAGTAGTCAATCACTTGATGGAGCTGTATTCCAAGTTAGTGTTAAACCAAGTAGTGATAATGACGATGATGATTCATATATTGAAGCTGCAGTTGGTTGTTATCCTACTTCTACTACGTTATTTGGTACAACTGCTGGTGGAACTACTGCTAATTATGGTTGGACCTATAATGTTGAAGGTACTTCATCTGACTGTACTCCATTAATTTATTTATTACCACATCATTTTAATTCTATTAGTACCGAAACTGCTAATTTAGCAACTACTTTAACTTTGAGTTCAACCACAAAAGGTACGATGATTGGATTTTTAACTAATAAAGTTTCCCTCAATGAAGACTTAGAATATAACCTTCAATTCTTACCAACTGATTTTACTTATTCTGAAGATGAAATGGAAGCAATTATTGATGCAGTTAATACTGAATCTCAAGCTGATATTAAATCAATTGTTACATCAGTTAATTCCCTTTATTATTCTGGTAAATCACTTGATAAATATGCATACCTTTTGTTAGTTGTTAATGATGTTATTCAAGATGATGACTTAGCACAAACTTTATTAGCTTCATTAAAAGAAGCTTTCCAAGTATTCATTGACAATGAACAAACTTATTATCCATTAATGTATGATACTAAGATGGGAGGTATTACAAGTACAGCACCTGAAACTGGTACTGCTGCTAATGATTTTGGAGCTGCTTGGTATAATGATCATCATTTCCATTATGGATACTTTATTCATGCTGCTGCTATTGTTGCCAAAGTTGATCAACAGTTTGGTGGTACATGGGCTACTGATACTGCAGGGGATTGGATTGATGGATTAATTAGAGATGTTTCAAATCCTTCAAGTGAAGATAGTTATTTCCCAGTATTTAGATCCTTTGATTGGTTCCATGGACATTCATGGGCTTCAGGATTATTTGCAAGTGCTGATGGTCAAAATGAAGAAAGTAGTAGTGAAGATTATAATTATGCTTATGGTATTAAATTATGGGGTAGAATAACTAACAAAAAACCATTGGAATCAATGGGTGACTTAATGTTACAAGTTATGAAACATTCAATGAATGACTATTTCTTATTTTCTGATGACAATTCAGTTGAACCATCAACATTCATTGGTAATAAAGTTGATGGAATTATTTTTGATAATAAACAAGATTACAATACTTACTTTGGTAATGCTGAAGATCATCCAGAATATGTTCATGGTATTCATATGTTACCAATTACTCCAGCAAGTGCTATTATCAGAGGTGAAACTTTTGTTAATCAAGAATGGAGTGAACAAGTTGAATCATTTATTGGTGATGTGAGTGATGGTTGGTTAGGAATTTTAAGATTGAATGAAGCATTATTTGATGCTTCAAGTAGTTATGATTTCTTTAGTGGTGACAACTTCAGTTACGATAATTTAGATAGTGGTCAAAGTAGATCATGGGCATTAGCTTATTCTGCCGGAGTTGTTAACAAAGGATCTAACCTTTAAGTTTACATCTAATTGCTAATTAATTGCTAGTCAACTAGAATGTATAATGTATAATAGTGAAATATACTTATATTTATACCCTATCGTCTAATTGTTGCACGATACTTCGTAGTCACCAATCACTACAGTTCTCTCAACCAGGTCTCACTGTTACTTCAATCGTGTCACCCGCGCTTTAGGGGTCAAATTGTCGAACAACTTTTAAACAAATACAAAATGGTATGTAAGTTCAATTAAAGTTTTAATAATCAATTACTAACAATTTTAGTCAAGATCTGGGTATGTAAATAACAATTAATCAATTCTATTACATAATCAATTACTAACAGTTTTTAGAGTTTCAGTTGCTGATGAATCAATCGCTGCCTTTAATGATTTAAAATTGGGTAAAAAATTTAAATTTGTTATTTATCGTTTAAATGATAACAACAGTGAAATTATCGTTGATGAAACCTCAAATGATAGTGACTATGATACATTTTTAAGTAAATTACCTGAAAATGATTGTAGATATGCTGTTTATGATTTTGAATATGAAATTGGTGGAGGTGAAGGTAAAAGAGCCAAAATCTTATTCTATACTTGGTCACCAGATACTGCAACTATTAAAAAGAAAATGATCTATGCATCATCAAAAGATTCATTAAGAAGATCATTAAATGGGGTTGCTCATGAAATTCAAGGTACTGATTCAACTGAAGTTGAATATGATACAGTTTTAGAAAAAGTTAGTAGAGGTGCTGGTTCTCATTAAATTTCTTAGATACTATGTACATAATTTCACTATATATTAACTAATGGTTGATATACTAGGTACATAATATAATTTATGTACAAGAAAGTATTGGGAATTTAACAGTCAATATACGAAACTTTTTATATTAATTCTATTGAAATATTTCTTGTAACCCTATAGTATTAAATCTTAATATACCTGTACACTTATACATAACCTTTAAGGTTTCTTCTTTTGAATATTTTGGAAAGAAACTGATTTACCATTCAGATTCCCCAGTTGCTTTTTGGAAAACGTAATCTTTACCATTAATATTGGCAATACCTTCTTTCAAATTACATTTCCATTTATTTTTAATTCTTTGGACTTTATCATACAAACATAACATTATATGACCATCTTGTTCGTTATCTTCATCATCAGATTTGCCAATTTCTGAATCATCATCTAATTCGGAATTGATATCATCAGAATCATTAAATAAATCATTACCATCTTCTTCTTCATCATCAGATATTCCATCAACTCCTTTCAATTTTCTTAATTTTTTCATCAATTGTTTACCGTCTTCTCCATAAAGAGTGAATTCTATTTGTTGAGAACTTCCATCGGTTTGAGTTACGGTTGGTAACATTAAACCATCATTATCATCATATTCTTCTTTGAAATTACCCAAGTTTGGTATTTGTATTCCTAAATCATCATCATCATTATTATCATTATTATCACCAATCAAATTATTATTATGAATGATATTGGGATCATGGTTTGAGTTATAACTTAACAATCCTCCTTGGCTAACATTATGATTGTTTAATTCATCTTGATAATTTATTTGATTATTTTGATAATTTAATTGATCATCCCATGAAAATTTAGCAACCTGACTTTGACTTAATTTTTCACACCATATCCTCTTTAAATCTTGTAAAGTTGATTCCTCAATCCCACTATTTTCGAAATCTTGTCTTGAGTCATTGATTACTTCTTCAATAACAGTTTCAAATAATTTAGAGGCTTCAACATTCGACATTACTAAGTTCCTTGAATTTTCAAAATTGCGCGAATTTTTATAAGTTTGACCCCCATTATAGGTTTGGCTTGAATTTATGGATGTGAAGGGAAATGCTATGACATGGTTTGAGGTGGTGGAAGAAGTGCCTTGTTTATTGAAGAAAAGTGCTTACTGTTGGAAAATTATTAGTCACTCGAAAAGTATGAATTACCTGATATCTACACTCTTTTAAAACATTTTGTGTTGAACATCTTATTCAAACAATTCCTCTCAAAATACTCTCTTACATAACTCGCAGTACCATTAGTTTTATCAAGCAATACCTCCTCAGTTAGTTAAGACATCCTTAATGTCTCCGGTTTGTTCTATTATGTTCTTTTAGATTTTTTTCTTTTTTTGTATCTTTATTTTTTTGAAAGTTGCAAAATTCATCAATACGTAGAACTCACAAATTCAATTAATTACCTAAAAACATTCTATCATTTCTCAGTTTGAACATGTACTTCATTAACTTACATTAATATACACTATAAAGCTACAATTACAATACCTACACCATTAATATCAATTGATATCTCTTTTCTCAACAAGCCTATTCATTGTTTGTGCTACGTTATTCTCTTGAATACTTTGTATTGATTCATTATTATCAAACCTGCTAACTTCCATTAATGAACTATATAAGCTAGTTAGTTCCGATAACTCCACTACGGAATCAGATCTTAAATCATAGATCAATTGTTGAAATGAATGTGATTTTAAAACATTTATTGACAATTTATTCTCAGTCAAAAATTTCATTAAATGTCTGTGGAATTTCATACTACTATAAGGGCTATTATCGAAATCAGTTGATAAGTATCTTCTGGTATTAGTTAAACTGTACGCTATAGGATTTGATTCTCTTTTATCTTGATTAGATTGAGCTTGAGATTGGGGCTGAGGTTGTGGTTGATTGTCTTGGTTAGATTGAGGGATTGAGTGTAATGGTTGAGGGGAGATTTGGTTCAGATTCAGCACTGATGATTGCTGAGATATTGGTGATTGTTGGAGTGATTGTCTAGGTTGTTGTTGAGATGTTGGACCATGTAAATGCTGAGATTGATGAGACTCTTGATGTGGTTGAGATTGGGGAAAATTCATCGGAGTACCATTTGGACTATAAGTAACACCATTACCATCAATTGGTATAGATCTTGAATGATTTATCGAATCTGGAGTTAATTTATGAGTTTTTAAATGTTCACTCAATTTTTTTGGACTACCTTTATCACTAGGTAATCTAGTAATAACTTTACCACAAAAATCACAAGCAGCTATATTTGAGTCATTAGTATCTTGAACAAACCAAGACCAAACCCATGATTTCTTTTTAGCTCCGAATTTTTGCCCTGGACGATTTTTACGTTCTTTACGTTTTAAACTATTATCAATGTTAGAATCATTATTTGATGAATTGGTAGTGGGGTTAACAGATGATGATAAATTATTAGTACTCAAATCATTTGATAACATATTATTTATAGATTGAACAGAATTTACCAATCCATTACCACTTAAGCTACGAGAATGATGATGATTCTGATTTGAATTATGATTTTGATGATGTTGACTTTCTTGTGGTAATGGTAATCTGTGTTTTAAATTTGATAAATTCTGATTATTTTTATCCAATGAAATCCGTTGTAGTTGGCTCGATGTATAGGACGGGAATGTTAATGGATTTGAGTTATTCCCGGGATTACCAGGTGCTTGATTACCATTGAAAAAGCTACTCATATTCACTTTATTATTATATAGATCTTAATCACTATGTAAAGAAAATTTCGAGGTAATTCGGTCAGCTCGGATTGGCAGGACACGACCCCTATTTCCAAGGGTATTGATGATAAATTATAAAGTTGGGGTGAAAATTTTAATTTTAGATTTACTTTAGTAGGTTTGGTTATACTCTACTGTATTATACACAATGGAATTTTTATTGTGGAATTGCTATATGTGATGTTTTTATGTGTTTTGATTGATGTTCTATGTTTTTAAGTATAACCGGAACACCTCTTCTTAGTGAAATATCCCAATTTTATTTGATAGCAGAACTTGATCTGGCTTAAATTCACTGAAAGCAGAAAAGGTCCTTCAATTTCTCAAAGTTAATGTCAAAGTCAAAGAATTCATATGTTTTTAAATACAGCGGTTCAGGAGTTTATGAGAGATTTGAGGATATTATGGAAATTAAACACGGCTATTACATCCGATCGGGTCAAAATTACTAAAATTTTTACATGTCATTTTTTACATAAAACTCATAAAATCAAACATAAACGAAGTTCGAAAACCGCCATGACCTTAACAGTCATTCATAGTTAGTACTTTGTGTTCTATAAGTAAATTAATACATTTGTAATGAAACGGACATTGAAAGAACTAGGCCGAACATTTACTATTTAAAGAAATTGCTCGTAAATTCCGGAATTACTAAACTCTCACCAAAGTGAAAATTGAATTTCTAATGATATAGTCTTATTTATACAGGGTTGGAATATCTTAAGGACTACATCCGGTTGTAGGTCTAGGTCGAAATTTGCGAAATCTCAAAACCATGGTTAGTGCGGCGACTTTCATTTTGCAACCAGCCATCTACTCGATTGCGAATTTACTGGTATAACCTCAATTAAGTAAAAATTATGCAGGGCTGGACAAGTTATGATATTTTTTAGTAACATTGGAACATTGTTGTCTAATTACTGGAACTTAACAACATTTTCGGCTAATTTTTTAAGTGCTTGCTAAGAAATTCTGGGTAAGTCAATGCAATGGCTGGATTATTCCGAATTTATACGTCATCCCAGTAATTAGATGGTAAAAATAATCTACATAACGTCTGAGAATTAGTTCCTTTGTTGAATGATTGGTTAATCACTTACCTCATACTGAATCGGGAATTTGATGCCAGCTTAATCACTCGTTGACAAATATTTTAACTTTCTTATAAATATGACCTTGCGTATTGAATCTTGCCCATAACTTTTTTTTTGTTAACACAAGCCAAGTCAAAATTTTAAATCCTTTCCCTAGGTATCCATTCATTTAATAAATCGTAGGTTATTCCAACTACTGTCACTCTTTAACAAACTTTAGTCATTCTTTTAAGTTAATTTTTGTTTTCCAATTAAATCAATCCAGTCAAATCGTTAAGTCAATTTTAGAAATGCAATTATCAAATTTAGTTTTATCAAGTATTTTATTATCATTAGCAGGTAAAGTTTTAAGTGCTCCAACTGATAATCATAAAAGAGATGATGACGATGATCCAGTTGTAGTTACTTTACAAACAACTGTTCATAACGTTGTCACAAATACTCATGTTGTGGAAGGTCTGCTTTCAACTTACACCAATACTGTTGTTAATACTGAAACCACAACTACAACTTTATATACTGCTACTGTTACTTCCACAGTTTTCGGTTCTCCAGTTACTTATACTACAGTTGCTCCAACTCCAATTGATACTTCAGATATTTCAATCCCATCTGATGTTTTAACTTCAACTAAATCAACTAAATCATCAGCTAATGCTAAAGCTGCTGCTACTACTTCGATTGCAACTGCCAAAACCACAGTTGAAACTGTAGTAACTGATACTAATACTGATAATGCACCAACTATTACAAGTATAGATGCTAGCTCAACCGCTACTGACTCATGGATAATTGAAAACATCACTACATCAGTATCTTCAGGAGTATGTATAGTAGATTATGATTATTACGTTTCAGGTGAACCTGATGAAACCGTAACTTCAACTTCTACTGTTACTACTACTGTTACTAGATCTTGATCCTAGGGACTCTCTAATATGTTTATGTTTATGTAGAATTATGTATATTTTCGTTAAGAGATTTTGTAGTTATATTCTTTGCATGTTTTAAGATAACTGTAACGCCTTATAGTCAGATAACCAGCAATATCAAGGACACGCGAAAATTGCAAATAATAGGGCTCATGCCCCATGACCATCACTGATCGTGTACTATGACAAAATTTGAAAAATTCTCACAAAGTCTTAGTGAGACTGAAAAAAATTTACTCAAAGTAACGTTAATTCATAATGGGTATGTCATAAGATTAATAAAGAGTTTATAAGAATTATTAAAGTAGAAATGTGTTATTGTGTAATAGTGGATGTCAACCTGTAATAAGAGAAAGATGTGAATTTCTTTGAATGTACAAAAAGTGGTTCGGTTCGATAAGTGTAGAACGGAGATCCATGAAGCAACATAAAATATCATCATCAATCAATAGAATGGTTCCCAACGTTTCAGTTATCAAGAACACAAGGATCAAACATTCATCTACTGAATAGTATAAACGATTTTCCAAAGTGAACAAATTACTAACAATTTTAGTTAATATTCCAAAAACTAGAAAAACCTACTGTAAAGGTAAGGAATGTAGAAAACACACTCAACATAAAGTTACTCAATATAAAGCTGGTAAAGCTTCCTTATTCGCTCAAGGTAAGAGAAGATATGACCGTAAACAAAGTGGTTACGGTGGTCAAACCAAACCAGTTTTTAAAAAGAAAGCTAAAACTACCAAGAAAGTTGTTTTAAGATTAGAATGTGTTAACTGTAAAACCAAATTACAATTATCATTAAAGAGATGTAAACATTTCGAATTAGGTGGAAACAAGAAACAAAAAGGTCAAGCTTTACAATTTTAGTTTATATATTACATACTTGAATATAATCATTACTACTATTTAATTCATCAATCTCTATGGTATTTGTGAACTCTATAAGTATGTAACGACGCCAAGTAAAGAGTCTAATCTAGTGCAACCACTGTTAGAATTGTAAAATAAGACGTGTACTACGTGAATTGGTATATAAAGTCTTCGGACGCTCAGAAAATTTTCATTATGAGATGTTAGAATTAAAGCCTATGATCAATGAATAGGTTAAATTTGAAGTTTCTATAATGATATGCCTTTTTCGCTAACCACGATCATTTATTCGTAGATCGTTGTTTGATAGTAGTTGGGCAGATATTAGATGTGCTCTGAAAGTGCAGTTATGATGATAATAAGAAGAAGTTATGACCATACTTGAGCAAAAGAGGTGAGTGGTTGATCTTGTTGATTGTATTATCATGTGATCATTACATGGTCTTATATGATCTAGTATAATCTCGTATGAACATCAGTTGTTTACAATCTTGAACGGATTCTCTATATATCTGAAAACTTCTATTGTCGGTAGATACCTTGTGCTAGTGTCAGCGCATATTGCCAGCACCATTATATCAGCATACGTTCGCACAACATGACGTCTATTAAAACGATTGAAAGTATAATAGATCAGTATACTATCGACTTAAATCAGTATCAAGATACTTACATAAAACAAATACAGCTCAATAAAATCAAGCATGATATAATTGAATTGAAATCATCGTTAATTCATCTTAAATCAAATAAGAATTATCACAATGTTAATAGTAAATTAAATAATCTTCAATATAAAGTGGATAAAACGCTATTTGAAGTTAGTAAGACCACTTCAAATGATCAACAAGATTCGAATGAACCTGAACCTTCCACAAGAATAGAGAAAACTTCATCTCCTGACTCAGAATCAGATATAAGTCAATTAAGAAAACGATTATTAACTAATTCTAATCTACTTGATAATTCTAATAGTTACCACGAAACCATCCAGGAAGATTTAATTCATGATTTGAGTAACTTGGCGTCGGACTTGAAGAATGGTGCTATAAACATGTCATATAAATTAGTAGCAGATGAAAAATTGATTAATAAAACTCAGAATAACTTACAAGCAAATGAAAGCTTTATGAGTATAGTTGGAGACAATTTGAATAATTATGTATTGAATAAATCCGGGAATACTATATCGTTTTGGTTCTTGCTAAGAACCGGTGCTGGTATCACTTTATTGTTTATAATTATGTTAATACTTATAAATATTTTACCAAAGATGTAATGATAATATATAACGAGAGTCGAGAGTAAGCGACAAGAAATTATTACAAACAACCTTGAATTAGTTCAGTTTATTCTTACATAAAACTCTATAATTTCATCCTATATCTATGTTGACCTCTCAGATGGAGGATTTACATTGGAAATTACTGAATTAGAATCTGAAAGTTGTGATAATGCCGATATTGGACGTTGATATAATCCTTGATTATTCGAATAATTGGAATAACTTTGTTGATAATATTGCTGATTTTGATTTTGATTTTGATTTTGTTGTTGAAATTGTCTTGGTAAATTCCCACATCTATCTTTACCAAAATTTATCTTCAAGTTTTTATAATCATTAAATGATTTGATACCATCAATTGCTTTGATAGCATTTGAAATATTAATAAAATTTATAAATGCACAATTTTTCTCCTGTAAGTAATTGATTTGTTCGATATCACCGAAATTTGAAAAGTCTTGACGTAATTTTTCCTGATTAAAATAATTGAAATCAGTTATATTACCGACGTAAATATTTCTTGATGCCCCATTGGATACCGCTAAACTCAAAGCATTTGATAAAGGACCTGAATGTTTACCCCATCCAACTTTGATTCTTCTATTATGAATAGTTAAACCATGTAATTGACACATTGCAAAGAATTGGGCAGCTGCAATTGGATCGATGAATGTTATAAAACAAACATGACGTTCTTTTAAATATCTAATACTCTGCAATAATCCACCCCTGACCACATTACATATCTCTTCAACTGATGAATCTTGATGTAAATTACCAAGATAAACTGTTCTATTACCTAGATTATTGGCACCACCAGCATGAGTTGCAATTTGAGCTGCAGCTGCACTTTGTTGAACCAATGCACTTGAAATAAATTCACGATCAGCTGCAGTTACTATATGTTCCATCCCTGGAGCTAATCCTAAATATTGAGCAGCATTATGTTGTTGAGTTTTAGTTATAAAGGCACACCTATCTTTACCATAGAAACATTTTTTATCTAAATATTTATCTTTTAATGGCAAGTTGGCAACACATCTAATAGCTGATAAAATTGATAAGAAATGAATAAACGCAATTCCTTTTTCAGGAATTATTTTGATACAATCAATTATACCATAACTTGATAAATCATCTCTTAATTCTTGTTCAGTAATCAATTTACCAGTAACTGGATTATTTAAATTACCTAAATAAACATTACGAGTTGCCCCATCTCTTTGGATACTTTCTAAAACTGTTGGTAAAATTGGTGAATCTCTTCCCCACCCAATTTTTATATCATTACCTTTAATATTCAATTTTTTTAATATACAATCAGAATGAAACAAAAGTGCCAGCTGATGATCGACAAATGAAATAAAGGCACAATTCTTATTGGGTAAAATTTTGACATCTTCTAAAATCCCCAGTCTCACATAATCTAATAATTCATTTGGTTCAATATCATTTGGTATATTACCAAGATAAACTGTTCTTGAAGGTGCAACTGCCGAATTTGGATTTGAAGTTGTTGGTAAGGAATTTGAACTTGGAGTAAACGAAGAATTTGGACTATATTGATGAGGATGAGGTGGAGGTCTAATAAATTGTAAAGACCCTGATGAATGATCACTAACTGGTAATGAAGCAGAATTTGGTGGGGGTGGTAAAAATTCTTCATCATTATTACCATAAATCAAATTATTATTCGACGTTGTACTTACTCCATTACTACTAAGATATGACCCATCATCACCATAAAATTCATTACCTGGAGATAAAGATTCTTGACCACTTGGACCAGAATTTGGATAACTTGGATCTTGATAAGTTTCATAACTTGGTGAGCTCAAATTATTATTGGATTCATAATAATAACCTTGATTTATATATTGTTGAGGTGGCAAACCTTGTGGTATACCTTGGTGAGGAATTCCTTGATAGGGACTAAAATATGACATTAGGTGATAAATAATATAAAACTTTTTAATGAAATGCCAAAAATAACTAACTTAAATATATGAAGAAAATAACCCTTTTTATTAACCTTAACAACTATTAACAAATATAAAAATATGAAATGAATATAAAATCTATAAAGATAAAATATGTATATACAGAAAAACCACTAAAACTTCACTCAAAATTTATGACAATCCAATCTGCTTCTCCGTTTTTCACCAAACCCTTTTCTTTAGAAGTTATGAGTTAAATTAAATGAAATTAGAACTTTGACAAAGTTACCAAGGATATTATATTTGAACTGAAACGATGAGTTTGCTGTTATAATAATGAAATTTTTCTCAGACTTTTTCGCGGTGCCTTACGTGTTTATTGAAGTGACCCGTAATAAAGTTGTTACTATAAATAGTTGAGAAATGATGTATAACTTAATAATCTTATTTTAATTAATTATTAAGCTACTTAACTTTATTAAAGTTTTTAGTGAGTTTTATGAGGTTGCTAAGATTTAAAGAGATGAGATGTAATTTCTTTTTGATCTAGGCTCGCGCGACATCGTCATTACTTACCGTGCCAAAGGAACTTACAAGGGACCACTTAACAATGATTCAATCTTGCGACATTACTTGTCACCAAGTCCGAGGATTAGTTCTTGTCTCAGACACTGTTTTAAATTTATTACTATTTATATTACACATTCATTATTCATTATCTGATTCACTGTAAATTGTAGAATTTTCTGAATCTTCAATTTCATTAGTTTCTTCTTGTTTGATATCTTGAATTGGGTTTTTATTGATGTTTGAAGTTTTGTCATTATTGTCGTCATTTTCATTTTTATCTTCACCTTTGCCACTATCTTCGTCTTCATCATCTTGATCCCCTTCATCATTATCTCCCTCATCATCGTCCACGTCATCGTCATCCTCTTCCAAATCTTCAACTTCCCGATCCTCACCATCTTCAACATCATCCTCCTCACTGCCTTCCAGATAATCAGTACCTTCTTCCTCTTCTTCATCCTTCTTCCCTAAAACATGATCAACAAACTCCCCGTCAGTAACCTTATAATCCTCGTCAGATACTTCAGTTTCAATATCTGTATCTTCAGGTTCTTCATTCTTAGTCTGCTTTCTAGTTCTTGGTTTTTTCTTAAGTGGTGATCCATTCCCCTTGGATTTCCTCTTCTTCGGTGAAGTATAAACGTCATCTAGATTATCAGGTAATTTATCTTTATTGATCCTTATCTTATTCAAATTATTCTTATCATTCTCTTCAAAAACTTCATTTAAATGATCAACTTTTTCTGATTTAGGCAATAATTCGATGATCTTACGTTTCTTGCTATACAAAATCTTAGTAAACTTATCTTGTAGATCTTCAATTATCAATTTATGATTAGCCAAGTTATCATCTAATCCTTTCTTATAACTATCACGTTGTTGGATAATATCATCATAATCTTGCTTCATTTGATCATGAGTTTTTAAAATGTCAAACTTGTCATCTATAAGCTGTTTAATCCATTCAAAGAGGTTTGTGGATACTTCAATTTCGGTAAGTTTAAACTCTCCCAATACTTTTGATAATTTTCCTGGGGTTCTGACTTCTATAGTAATGAAGTTGTTGATTGTATCATACTCATCAATTAATTCTCCTTCTTCATAATACTGTGCATCATTGATGAACTTAGCACTCAAAATCAACTCTTCGTAAAGTGAAGAATTACCTAATGGTAGTAATTGCTCTAATTTATTATTCCATTGTTTATCAGTATCATTACTGTTAGTTTTGATGGATTTGAAATCGGCCAATTCCACAGAATATGTCCCTTCGGGTAGAATCCCAGTAATCCTACGTCCAACTTTATAAGATTGTAAGCCTAATGAAAGGAAAGTTTCCTTAATTGGAGTTTTGTCGGGTGTTTCTATAACTAATGGAATGGAGATGATATTATCGTACATGCGCACAACTATCAAGAGGTTCTCAGTATTGTTCTAATGCTTTATATACAGTATAGTACATATACGAGATTTATTGTGTAAAAGGTTAGAAAAAAGGACTCCACCCACAATAAATCAATGCTAAATTTTCAGGATTCATGGCATTGGTGATCAATTCTCTAACTACAGTTTCTTCATTTAATCCATTACTTAATAATTTGTCTTGCACAGTCTGAACTGCTTGACCACCTTCACTAATATCCTGTTCGACCTCTTTTATGATTAAGTCTCCTTCATTTTGTAATTTGGCCTTACGCAAGGGCGACAAACTCCATGAGTATAATGGATCATATCTTAGAATTTCTAATATACTCATTATATGATCTTGATGTTGTCTTAATACTTTGAAAGTATATTGACAATTTAATCTGAAAACCCCTTCAATCCCATTAATTCCTAATCCATCGACCAAGTCTCGGGTTAGTCTAAACGGAACCGTTTCAGGAATTGGTAATCGTTTACCTTGATCAAATGCAACTCCTAAATCAATATGAATTGGTTCTCCAGTGAGCTTATCAATCAAGATATTATTACAATGTCTATCACCTAATCCTAAAATATGTCCCACTATTGATGACGAGGCTAATCCTCTTGAGTACATTAACTTACTCGAAAACCATTCATTGGGTTTAAGGAACGTATCAAAGAAGAATGATCTGAACACTGGCTTAATTTGATTGGTTATCTTGGTATAAGCTTTCAATCTTTCGTCTTTCGTACCATTTTGATGTTGTTTCATCAACTCTTTAGCTTTGTCATATTTCATAGCATCTTTACTATGATAAGGCTTGATTATATCAATTAATGCCGTAGAATTAGGTACAAATTCGATTATGCCACTTTTAGGACCAATTGATATAATTTTATAAGTTCTAACTCTTAAGTTACGAATTCTGGTTTGTTTATCTTTGATAAAAAATTCATTCACTTTTTGAAAAACTTGTTCCATTACAGCATCTTGACGTAAATCGTCGGTACCATATTTAAATAAGACTTTTTGCTGCAAACCGTTAGATAACTTGAAGGTAACTATTTTAGGTAAACTTAATCCACTAGTAGCAATAGTTATTATTGGATCTACAGCTACTAATTTTGGTGGTTCTATAACCTCAGAACGACGTTCTGAAGTAATAAAGCTATCAGCACCTGAGGGGAGTTGAGTTAATGGGAAATTCAGTATAGGTGAAAATATTGGAGGTAAATTATTCCAATAATCTAGTTCTTTAACTTTGGCGAGGTTAATATACTTTCCTCTCTGTTTATACTTAGCTAGGTTTAATGATTCCTGACAGAATTTTTTTATAGGGTTGAATGTGTTGTCTAAATAACTGACATTTGGTTCCATCGATAATGACGATATAATATTATTAGCAGCTTTAACCTTGGATGTCATTAACAAATTCGATTCTTCCATATAGAGAGAATTGAACTGTAGCGAAAACAACGGATATAATGAATGATGAGGATAATCCAAACAAATTCTCTTTATGACCTTACTCAAAACAGTCTGGAATGAATTGGTTTCATCCGATAATCTTGATATCAATTGTGATATCCATGTTGCTAATTTATATGACCGTACGCTAGGTAATATACTATCAATGACTTCATTTAATTCGTCTTTGGTAGGATCCTCTAACCATAATGAAAAGAATTTATCCACACTATCGACAGTCTCTTCAATTACCTCACCATACCGTTCATCAAAAGTTCCATCATCAGTACTCCTCAAATAATACTCCACTGCTTTATTTATAAAGTTGGTTCTTGTATTCTTCAAGTTCTCATAGTCAATTAACTCATTCTGGTACTGTCCTTTCAATTTATTATAATACTTTTGAACTTGTTTCTTTTCATCATTCTGTACTGAGATCTTAGAATAATGGTGCTTGATATCATCTAATTCTTTCCGTTTAGCTTTGAATTGAGTTTCTAGTTTATTGATCTGATTAACAAGATCGGAAGATTTACCTTGTTTCTCGCAGAATTGTCCTAATCTATGATAAATTCTTGTACTTAACTCATTAGGTTCATTCTTTTGTGAGTCATCTAGTGGTAATACATACTTTTCCATGATCTTATTAGGTAATTCTTGTTTGGAATCAGATAACCAACCGACTAGTATTGAATCTATAAGGATCTGAGGTTTGATCATAAATGTATCGTTCAAATCAGTACTTCCTTTAACGTCACGCATCATATTGATTGCCATACCATGATGTTGTTGATGCCAAAGCATTTTAGCTGTTTGGAATTTAGAAAGTTCGGGTAGTGGTCCTGAAGGATTCGAGATCTTTGCAAGCTTATCCATGAGAATAATTGAGTTTATCATTTTCTGTTGTTGATTCTCTCTAATGGCCAAGTCACTGTAAGTCATCAACTGGTGAATGGATTGACCTAATTTTTCATCTTTTTGGGAAACTTCTGATAGGATCTTGAATGCTATGCTATTAGCCAAAAGACTATCCTCAAGTTTGTTAAATTGAATAGTTGGGGTTTGACTCGAAGTTGTATTCAATATGGTAGCTGAGCCAGAACTTTGGTCACGTCCAATTTCATTCAACTCACTTAGCACATAAACACTTTGGTAGAAATTTTCAGCTAATTGGTGGTACTGTTTAGGGTTATCACATACTAATAGTTGATTCTTCATTGACATCAAATCATCAAGACTCCATTCAAAATTTCTGTGATCATTGAATGATTTTAAGGAATTGTAAATGAAATGATGACTTTTAGCGGGTTTGGTGATTGGTAAATCCCAATTACTCAATTTCCAACTCCATTCATACACATCATCATTATGATCTGAACCAATCACTGATGACAATCCATTCAATCCTTCTTGTAGCATGACCGATACAAGTGAAGACTTATCATAGTTATTATTGAACATGAGATTCGAATTCAAATCTCCGAACTGGTACTGAGTCTTTTCAATTGAATTGTTCCTTGAAATTGACTTCATAGCAAAGTCAAGAGTGGTCTCTTGAGGTAGAGCTCCTAATAAGTCTTCGTCGTCAATGGACTCATAAATGCTCTTAATAAGATCCCCATGAAACCAATTATCGGGATCTGACTCCTCTAAGATCATTAGAGAGGTCTCAAAATAATTAAACTTGGCTGCTACTCGATGAATCAAATCCTTATCAAGTTTAGCGTAAAACTGTTTGAATTGGCTTTTAGGCGATGTTCTTATAAGTAAGACTGCTCTAAGAATGATTTCAATCAATTTCTTAGACCATGACTTTAATCCTTCTTCGATAAGTTCCGGATCAAGTTCGAACAGTTCCAAGTAATGATAAATCATATAAGGAAGAACTTCTAAACCAAATTTAGGTACACTTTTAGCAAATAATTCACTTCTCGAAAGTATCACACTACCTGAATGAAATAAATCTTCACCTAATATAGTAAACAAAGCTTTGTTGATATACACTTTATCACCGGGGCTCAAGTAAATACCAGAGTCTTTTGATTCAAACCCAGAAGGACGGAAATATTTATCGATGTGACCAATATCCTTTCCAATCTCAGAATGATCGGCTCTACCAATCTCCTTATAAATATCCCCTATGACTAGATCTGCTAAACTGGATACCTCTGGATTATTGTCATTTCTAAACTCTTCGAAAATATATATAATCTCATCAATGGCATTATCAATCGGGTGGATATCATTAAACTCCAAGAACTTGAAATTTTCATTAACTTCCATATTATTAGATGAATAATAATCAGCTATGATTTTGGAACACTTTTCTTTGAATTCAGTACCATACGAATCTACTGGGGTATTGATCAATGCTTCTACAAAACCTTTCTTATCAACGATATTAATCTTCTCAGGCATAAATGATATAATCTGGAAGATGGTATCATAAGAATTATCAATCTTGAAGTCAGAAATGTTTTCAATTGAAGCAGATACTATCAGGTGCACTTTTCGTAGTTTTTCACTAATCCCAGAAAATAATGTATGATTTTCTGAATCATAATCATCTAGTTGTTTAATGACTTGCTGATACGTGGGAACAATATTGTCAGAACTATCAATAAAGCTAACCAATAATTGAAGCAACACCCTGTCATTTTCCAAAGATCTATCCCATCTGCTTAAATCATACATGCTTAAGAATACTTCTTTTTCAGGAACTCTATACTTTAAAAGCTTGTTGAGAACTTTGAAAATAGAAGTATGACAGACACCCTTACCCAAGTATAAGATAACTATAATTCTTCTTAAAACCATTCTTGTTTGCAGGACAGTGAAACATTTATCTAAATCAATGATTAACCTCTTGAGTAGAAAGTAAACATGTGGAGTATCCCAATGATTAACAGACTGACACTCTTCAACCAAAGAATTTATCAATTTCATACCATCTTCAAACGCTAAGGTAATTGGGAACGGATTGTCGACAATATCAAGAGAATTCCCAACACCAATATTTTGTGATAAACCAGTTAAATCACTGACATCCAAGAGCCTGAAGCATTCAAGAATTATATTATTTAAATCATATTGTTTACGTTGTTGTAAATCACCACCTCGATTAAGAATCTGATAAACCTCATCTTTTATCCCTTTTTCTGTATATGCCAAAGGTATAGACAACAGCAAATCAGATACTTGGCACAGAGAATGATACTGGTCGAGGTATGACTTGGAATCTTTATAACTTGAACTAGAACAAACAACTGCAATTAATTCGTTACCATAATATTCCATGAAACTTTCCTTAGTTTCAAACCCTAGGAACATATATGGGAAATTATTAAAATTTTTATGATGAAACCACCAAGTTGAGAATACATCAATTTTTATAATACTAAAGAAATGAGAAATCGTTATACCCCATTGCTTCATTGAGTTATCAAAGCTTTTCTTAACAAGGTCATGACGACCATAAGCTCCTAATTCAAATAAATTAAATACGACGGAACTCAGAATTTGTAAACTCGTATTGGTTAATGATCCTAACATCATACAATATTCGGCTATTTCTTCGATTGAGTCAAGTTTATAAGTACTTATAAGTTTACTATAAAACTTGGATTCCAATGAGCTAGTGAGCTTTGGTAAAGATTCATTAATATAAGAAATTATTGATAATCTTACATCGGAGGTTACAAATTCAAAAAATGTAAAGAATAAATCAAGGATGTTTTTACCTTGATAATTCTCACCTTTACATTTTATCATTAACTCTAGTAACATTTCTAAATAACTAATACTTGAATTAGTAGTCAAGATCAATCTCTTCTTTCCTGCTAATAATATCCAATTGATCATGTCTCGACAATCTTCTACCTGAAGTCTTTTGATGATGTGACAAATACTAATAAACATCAACTCATTTCTTTCGTATAACTCATTAGTTAATGGTCCATTTCCTAGCATGTACATACACTCTTTAGTATCAATAGCATCGGTCTCTAAACATTTATATAACAAACAAAAAACCGTATTCTCCCGGCCCTCTTCAGGATCTTTTAGAAATTCTAATAGCCGTGGTTTAAATTTCTCTTTATCAAGACTAGAAACTTTCATACACCGCTGTATAACTTTCGATTCTACTTCTAACTCGTCTCTATCTGTTTCATTCAACTCACTGATAGTTGGGATAGTTTGATTGGCTCCAGCTTTAACGAATTCTAGTCCGAAAGATGTGTAGGTATCTTCAGTATCATCAAAAAATTCTGGCCTTAAATCACGGTAGTCAATATAGGTGATATCATCTAAAAAATCAACGGCTTTTCCAATTTCTTTGGTTGGTAAAACTCCTGGAATCTTTCTTATTTCAAACCCAATTTCCCTCATCATAATAGAAAACCGTACACACATCAGACCAGACATGGTATAAGATTCAGATAATTTAACAAATTTGGTATAAAACTTATCGAATTTGAATGATGTTTTAAATCTGAAGCTGAGCTGTGGTACTTTCAGTTCATGTTGAATCTTTTCATTACCTAAAAAGTATAAAACGTAATTAAACTTCTTCATCAAATAATAACTTTCACTGTAAGCTTCTATCTCTTTAATTGCCACTTTCACATCGACTTCCTTTTCAATCCATTCGTCCCCCATTAACCAGTTCAAAAAGGTTGGTAAGCATTCAGTATCTTGCAAGAAATCTCTTTGATAAGATCCCCTGATTGTATCAGAATACCTAAGTTCGTTCTCATTTTGATGGAGATGAAAGGGTTGTTCCCATTTAGTTTTCATCCATTTGACAATTTTAGATCTTAGATCCACACTTTTACCTAAAAGGTTCAATAAATTGACTATCCCCACCCATGCTTTCATACCAGAGTTATTAAACTCCTTGGGACCTGAAGTATGGGGTAAGTCGATTATGGTTCGAAGTTGACTGAATAATGAATCATCATTTATTGTCTTAGTCCTAGGATCTTGAAATATTCTTACTAGACTGTACAAGATATTCCCACATACATTACCGTCATCAAGAGATTTGAGTGATGATAAAATAAATTTTAGTATGTGTGTATAATTATCAATAGATATTTGATCCACAGCATCATATCTTATGAGATTACTTACAAACGCATTGATGGCTATTAGTCTCCAATGGTTAATGTCAGCATTATCACTAAAAGCCAATAATGATGTCAAGTATGACTGGGCTGATTCTGCAACTGAAAATAATTCAAAAGAAAACATTAAAAGTTTCAAACTTGCAATATGATACATAGACCTTTCATTTTGTAAATTCCTAATTAAATCTAGAAATGTATCACATCTTGAAAGAAAACTATCAGTCTTGCTTCTCTTATAAGACTCATTCAATACTGAATATTCATGAGGGAAATCTTTTTTCAATGTGAAATATGAATGAAGTAATCTGGTTATACCTTGTTCAAGTAACCAACCACGAGGTTCTAGTCTTCTTGAACAAATAGTGTGGAGTTTAAACCAATTAATTTGAGGGTTCTTGGTTTGTATGATATCAAGATCCTTCAAAGTTAATGAGCATTCTGGTATCATGTTAATTATTTTATTTAAAATCTTCGCTATATTAAAAAGTGGTGTACTCATGCTTAATTGAAGGGTTCTTGAATTAGCATTACTCTTACTACCAAGCTTAGTTTTATCACTACAATCGTCATCGAAGTCTTTGATACAATAGCCTTCCCTAATCCCATACTCTAAACCCTCATGAACCATATCCAAGTTCAAAAAAGTACACAACTCTTTAAATATCACAGTATGCGCTTCCTTCGCCAATAATTCGAAATTCAAACATATCAATTCAAAAACTGCTTTCAAGTCCCTACACGCCAAAATAATGATTAGTCGATTAGTGATTCTGAAGACTTTCTCTAGGTTATATTGGCTTAAGGAAGACTTGAACAATAGTTTGAATTTATTGATTAACAGCCAATAGTCACCATGATAAAGCTGCAAATAATTTATGGAATTATAACAAATTAAATATATTAAACAACTCAAGAATGTTGAAAACTCGTGACCATCGTCCATTAATTCTAAGGTTAAATTATTGACTATTATTCTAAAAAAATCATTCCAGTTGTCTACAGTTAAATGATCTCGTATATACTGGTGACTTAAAATGCTATCTACAGCTTTGATACTGATGACTTCGTTATCACCTGATTTCAATAATTTAAGACCATGATTTATGTATGCCGATGCTTTGGGGTAATGTAGGACACCTTGTTTAATAACTTTGGTTAAAACTACGATAATACGATTTCGTCTTGTCTTATTCTTTTCTTGTAAAATCAATTGCATCACTGATTTGATCAATTCTTCACATTCTTTTGATGTTAGAGTGTCAGTAGGTAAGTCATAAAGTTTTTTGAATCCTTTATTCCTGTCAGTGGCTTCTGGACTATGTAATTGAGTGATCATTTCACTAATTGAATTCAGCCCATACCGTACCATCGCGTCTTGGTTTTGAGATTCGGTAGTAAGATGGGTAGATAATGGGATGATGGGAGAGATAAGGTTGACCCACATTTATTTGGGGTTATTTGAGTGGCCCAATATACTTATGCTATTTCTAGGAGTATGCTGGTAACTTCGATGTTATGGAGGATCAATTAATAGAAAAGATTGATCCTTTTTTAGCCAAAAGATCATGGAATACCACAAGAAAAAACCTATATAACCAAAAATAAGAGCCTTCCAATACTCACAAGCGAATAACAAGCACTTATTCTTTAGCAATCATACACCTAAGATAAGGGAATAAAACCCCCTTTGCAACCTGTAAGTTGATTGTAACTTCCAAATGCGGTAATTTTTAGCAACCTGAAACAAGTGCAATTACTTAAATACAAAGACAAACCCATATTCCCCATAGTTCACTGACCATGGATTCCAATCAATTTGATACTTATCGATTAGCTAAGTGTCGTTGTAATTCATGTTATTATGTCAATGAGTACTTTAGAATTTTCATTATCACTATTATTATATCATTGATTTTTCCAATACTATGGATCTTACCTTCGGTTTATGTTTTATATGGCCACTACTTGTTCTACTCTACTCAGAATAGTAACAATTTGAAACAACATAATGGTAATCATCAAAGAGTGAAAGATTATTCAGGTTATTTGATTATTGGCATAATGATATATTTTATATTATTATCATTTGTAATTTTACCATTTATTTTGCCAATGAATGAAACTTTGCCTGATTTCTGAGAGATTAACTTCGTCTATATTGGTTTATAGGGTTCATAGTTAAAAAGGGTAAATAATATAAAGATAAAGTGACTCGGTTGCGACTCTTTTCTAGACTCTTATCTGAAGTTTACTCGGTCTCGCATAAATAGCTGCCAAAACCCTACAATTGCAACTATCAATATGTTAAGATCAATTAGATTTAATTCAACAAGTTCATTATTGAAAACTCCACTTTATGAAAGTCATGTAAAATACAATGCAAAATTTGTTCCTTATGCTGGATTTGAAATGCCAATTTTGTATAAAGGATTATCCCATATCGATTCACATAAATGGGTTAGATCAAAATGTGGATTATTTGATGTAAGTCATATGTTACAACATACTTTCAAAGGCAAAGGTAGTGTTGGATTCTTGCAAAAAATCACTCCAATCGATTTGTCTAAATTAGTTAATAATTCCTCAAGTTTAACCGTTATGTTGAATGAAGAAGGTGGTATAATTGATGATTGTATTATAACAAAAATCAGTGAAGATGAATACTATATGGTAACTAATGCTGGATGTAGAGAGAAGGATCTCTTATTTATTGAAAAGTATTTACCAGGATTTGATGATTTAAATCATACCAATTTTGAAGGTACTTTATTAGCAATTCAAGGTCCAAAATCTTCAGAAGTTTTTAGTAAATTTATCAATGAAGATTTAAATAAATTAAAGTTTGGTAATATTTTAAGAACTAAAATCAATTCGATCATTTCGAAAGAAATTCAAATTTCAAGAACTGGGTATACTGGGGAAGATGGATTTGAATTAAGTATTCCATCATCAAATGCTGAAGAAACCAAACAAAGTAATGAATTCTTTCAAACTTTAATTGATGAACAACCTGATGTAGTCCAACCAATTGGATTGGCTGCAAGAGATTCTTTAAGATTAGAAGCTGGAATGTGTCTCTATGGAAATGAATTAAGTGAAGTTATCACCCCAATTGAAGCATCATTAACTTGGTTGATTCCGAAATCAAGAAGATCTATTGAAGATAAAGATTTACAATTTAATGGTTATGACAAAATCATTGGTCAAATTAACGATAAAGCTTCTTTCAACACCAGAAGAATTGGTATCACTTCAAATGGACCTGCACCAAGAACTGGGTCTAAAATCTTAAACCCCGAAGATGGTCAAGTTATTGGGTATGTTACATCGGGTTTATTATCACCAATTTTAGGTCATAACGTTGGTCAAGCCTACATTGATAAAAAATTCAAGATTGGATCAAAAGTTCAAATCGAAGTTAGAGGTAAAACAAGAGAAGGTGTTGTTACTAAATTACCATTTGTTGAAAATAATTTCTTTAAGTAACTGGGTAGGGTATAAATATTTATCTCAAGTCTATCTTTAATTAACCGTAGTGTTTCAACATAATTCCAAGTGTTATTCTTGAATCTCTGGGCATCTCGTAAATAAATTAAGCCCCCAATTGGATTAAAAAGTCGGTTGAGTAGATCATCTTTCTCCACTTAACGATGAATTCACTTACTTAAGGTTACGAGCGAGTAGTATGAGGTGATACTTGATTGGTTTGTAACCAACAATCTGACCTAGATGTTGAGTTACGAACTAACCATGTGCCTAAAATAACAGGTTAACAATGTTTACGAATCACTGTCTACTATGGCTTAATATTCTCTCTACGTTTGAATATCCATAACCATTAGGTTACAAAGCTTATTGTTAGATTAACTGATCGGAACACCGGCTTTAAGATAGAAATGAGTTTCTTTTATAACTAGAAGAGTAGTTGGGATTCGATCTTCATCCCATAGTTTCTTTTTGTTCAAAATTCTATGGAGCACCGGATAAGACTGAACCACTAAGCGGTGTTGTTAAATTCTCTTTCAGCCGTATTGGTCCGGATATGGGATCTTCAGAACGCACACGGTAAACGCCCACCTAAATGTGGTCACAAACATAACTAAACATAAGCAATCAGTCACAAGAAGGTATTGACCAATTAAGAATTAATAATAGCCAAGGTTAATTCAAATGCCCTACTATTCTTTCTTATGTATATATACTAATTTCCGGGGCTTAAAATTATCAAATCAAAAGCCTGTCATTATATTTCTTGGCTGGTCGGTTATAAATGCAATATAGACAAGGGGTAATATATGTGAAGAATCGGTTAATATTGGGTTAAGTTACTTTATCCTTAGTACGTAATCGTCTATTGTTAGACAATTTAATTAATAATAGGGTTATATTAATAAATTGAATGTAACCTACAATAAGCAAACGAAATATCAATTAACCACCACCAAATTGAATCTCAAATAACCTGAAAATATCATCACGTAATTCACATTCATAGACAAACCCTTGCAACTAATTTGATCGCCTTGAAGTTTTACGATTGACGATTTAAACTTTTGAATTTCACCCAATCAAATGGATGTCCGAGCTAAATCATACGGCAGACTTTGTCCTGTATATAGATCGACTGCATACAAATGTCAAATTTTCTTTTGACAAACTCAAATTTCCTCATGTATAGGATATTTCCGTAGTTTTGAACAGTAGAGTAAACCTGTGGTTACCATCAATAAAACACAGATATCCGTAATACATATGCCATAAAAAATCTCTTATCAAATCCTAAAATCCTATATCACCTTATCTTTCTCAGTCTCCTTGCATAGATTAATCTGATAATTCAAATTTCGTAAAAAAATTTTATTTTCCACGCCAATTCCCCATTATGGCATCATTATTCACCGTTGTGCATAAGGTTACAAAAAAAATTTTTAATTGGGTTCGGCACATTGTAAATTCATATAAATTCAAGTAGTGAGCTATTTTTTTTACTTTCTTTAGTCGATTAGGGGATTAAGGCTAAAGCTAAGATTTTTATAAAAAAAATGAATTTAGTTAATTTTTTAATTAGTTTACTATTAGTAAATTTAGTTAGAGCTGAAACTCATGTTTGGAATTATACCGTAACTTATTTAAATGCAAACCCTGATGGGGTTTTTGAAAGACAAGTTGTTGGATTTGATGGTGAATGGCCATTACCAACTTTAAGAGTTAAAAAAGGTGATAGAGTTAACTTATACTTAACTAATGGTTTAGATAATGCTAATACTACTTTACATTTCCATGGTATGTTCGTACATGGTCAAAATCAAATGGATGGTCCAGAAATGGTTACTCAATGTCCAATCCCACCTGGTGAAACTTTCTTATATAATTTTACTGTTGAAGATCAAGCTGGTACTTATTGGTATCATTCTCATACTGCTGGTCAATACGGTGATGGTATGAGAGGGGTCTTCATTATTGAAGATGATGATTTTCCTTACGAATATGACGAAGAAGTTGTTTTGACTTTAAGTGAATGGTATCATGATCAATCTCAAGATTTAATTAAATCATTCTTGAATAGGTATAATCCAACTGGTGCTGAACCAATTCCTCAGAATTTCTTACTTAATGATACAAGAAATAATACTTGGAATGTTCAACCAAATACAACTTATTTACTTAGAATTGTCAATATTGGTGGATTTGTGTCTCAATACCTTTACTTAGAAGATCATGAATTCGAAATCGTTGAAGTTGATGGTGTTTACGTTGAGAAAAATACTACTGATTTATTGTATATTACCGTTGCTCAACGTTATTCAGTATTAGTTAAAACCAAACCAACTGCTGATAAGAACTATGCTCTTATGCATAAAGCTGATGATACTATGTTAGATACTATTCCATCAGATTTAGAATTAAATGGTACTACTTATATGATTTATGATTCGGATGCTGATAAACCCGAACAATATATGATTGATGATCTTGATGCAAGGTTTGATGATTTTTACTTAAGACCATTATCAAATGAAACCATACTTGACGATGCTGATTATACCATCACCGTTGATGTTAAGATGGATAATTTAGGTAACGGGGTTAATTATGCTTTCTTCAATGATGTTACTTATAAGTATCCAAAAGTTCCTACTTTATTATCAGTCTTATCTGCCGGTGATGATGCTTCAAATGCTACAGTTTATGGTTCAAATACCAACACTTTTATCTTACAAAAAGATGATATTATTGATATTGTTTTGAATAATCAAGATACTGGTACTCATCCTTTCCATTTACATGGTCATGTTTTCCAAGTTATTGCAAGGGGTGCATCCGTTGATGATGATGATGATCCAGTTCCTTTTGATCCAGAAAACCCACCAGATTTCCCAGAATATCCAATGATTAGAGATACATTATATGTTAACCCTCAATCATACTTTGTAATTAGATTCAAAGCTGATAATCCAGGGGTTTGGTTCTTCCATTGTCATATCGAATGGCATTTAGAACAAGGGTTAGCTCTTCAATTAATTGAACAACCTGAAGCTATTGTTGCTGATCCTGAACAACAAATCACCGATTATCATAAAGATATTTGTCAAAAAGTTGGTGTTAACTGGGAAGGTAACGCTGCTGGTAACTCTGATGATTTCTTTGATTTAACTGGTGAAAATGTTCAATTCAAACCATTACCTGCTGGATTTACTGCAAGAGGTATTGTTGCTTTAGTATTCTCTTGTATTGCTGCAGTTTTAGGTTTAATTGCCATCGCTATCTATGGTATGGCTGATATCAAGAATATCGAAACTCATGTTGTTAGAGATTTAGATGTTGACATCGATGATGAAGATGTCGACGAAATCTCTACCGGACAAGAAGCTTCATCTTCCTTGTTAGAAAATCATAAATAAGTTGTGTTATACTAAATTTGTTTTATAGTGACGTTTGATAATTTTAATAATTTAATTTTAGTTAAATGATTTACCAATTTTTAAGTACTTTCGGTTAAGATTGTGTGTGTATTAGAAATATTGTACTTAAAAAAGGTTATGATGGTTTATCATTATCCCCTAATTATGGCTCGACTCAATATATAATCCCCCCTTTGATATTCCGTTTTGTTGTTTTCCGTTTCTCTAGTATATCTCGTAAAGTGAGTACTATGCGAGATAAAACGTTGTCAAAATCGCTCTCCCTATTACCGCAAAATGTCTGATGATAAAGATTACTTGAATGAAGAGTCCATAGAATCCTTTGGACAAGAACTATTGGATCAAGAGTCCAACATAGATGATCTTACAGAACATCCAATAAATAAAAGAATCGGTGCTAAAATGGATCATTATGTACTCCCTCTTGCGTTCGTGGAATTGTCATTCCACAGTTATTATCAAGATAGTATGTATAAGATTGTTTAAATATCTAGTCTATACTAACAATAGTGTTCTTGCGCAATTACAAGTTGGAGTTTAAAGATGAATTAGGTTTCAATCATCCATCTATAACTACTTTGGTAATCTATATAACAGTAGGAATTAGTTATCTAGCTCATATAGTTATGTTTGGAAAGTTCAAAAACAATATTTATATGTTTGGTAATCTTCTATTATTAAGTATCGTAAGTTTTATGTCTACTGGAATTGAATCAACATTTCAATTATACTTGTATCTTTTGCTTTCGTATGCGTTTGGTGTAAGTATCTTTGGTTGGTTTTTGGGTGCTTCTCAATTTTACTACAAAGGTTTAAGCATGGTAAGAAGGGTACCCTGGCTTCTTTTATCTCAAGATATTGGTCCTTTTATTGGTTCTTTTGTGCAACCTAGGCTATATCAAATGGCAGAACCAGAATCATTTCCCGCATGGAAATGGAATTTCATGATAAATAGTGTAGTGAGTTTGTTGTTAGGAGTAATGTCAATATTTTTTATTCCTAACCCTGAACGAGGTTCATATTTTTTCAAATTAGACTATCAAGAGATTGAACTCACAAAAATTTCTAATAAGGTTGATCCAAAAGAATCATTGTCAACGGGATGTTCGAGGGTTTGGAAACAAATCAAAAGCTCTTGGAAAACCTGGTTGGTCATGATGGTTTTAGGGTTAATTTTAAAGGCTTATACAACTCCAGCTGGTGTTTACTAAGATTTCAATGTATAGTATGATATAGTGTTAATGAATACCAGGATCGAGAATCACGCAAAAATACCTGTCAAACTCGCACTCCTCATTATCCTAATATGACAGCATCTGATGATAAAGGTGTTTTAAATGAAGAATCCATGGATTCTTTTGAACCAGAACTATTGAATTTGAAATCCAACATAGAAGAGCTTACAGACCATCCAATAAATAATAGAATTGGTGCTAAAGTAGACCATTATGTTCTTCCTTTTGTCTTTGTAGGATTGACATTCCACACTTATTATCAAGATAGTATGTATACAGTTATTTGAATATCTAATCTATACTAACAATAGTGTTTTTGCGTGATTATAAGTTAGGAATGAAAAATGAATTAGATTTACACACTTCTGTTGCAACAATCTTATTAATTCTGGTAACAACAGTAATTAGTTATATAATTCATTTTATCATGTTAGCCAAGTTCAGAAACAATCTTTATATGTTCAGCATTTGTGTATTATGGAGTATTGTAAGCTATATGTCTACTAGAATCAAAACAACATTTCAATTACACTTATTCATAATGTTTTCTAATGCTTTTGGTGCAAGTTTCGGTGCTTGGTTCATTGGGATTTGCTCGTATTATTATAAGGGTGAAAGTTTCGTAAGAAGATTTCCTTGGTTTGTCTTGGCGCTCAATTTTGGTCCATTTCTTTCGTGGTTAGTACAACCTAGGTTATACAAGTGGGTAGATACAGAAACATTTCCTGGCTGGAAGGGGATTTCTATAATAAATGGTATGATTATTTTAGTATTAGGACTCATGTCAATTTTGTTTATTCCTAACCGTGAACAAGGGTCATACTTTTTCAAGCCCGATTATCAAGAGATTGAATTTTTGAAGATTCCTGTTAAGGTGGATCCTTCAACATTCACATTATCACCAGTACTTTCAAGAATGTGGAAGCAGGTCAAGTTGTCATGGAAACTTTGGTTAGGTCTGTCTGTAGTAGGCATCACTTTAGCTGGTTTAAAAACTCCAGCTTGATTGTTTGGACACTGATCTTCAGGTCCGTGTGATTATCAGAAATTGTGTAGATTATATATGTATGAATATTATGTGAGAACCTTGCGAATTCTACGTCAAAGTTCACAGATGTTTGAAGCTGTGTATATATCTGATACTAATAAAAACCTAATATATGAATACCTTATAAACCTTCAGTCACCTAGTTTCAACACCCTTATAACTATAATCAACAACAAACCAGGGTATTTAATTGAAATCAATCAAGATTACTCAGTATATTTATTTGAAATCTCAAACATAATCATCTATACATTAACATCATCCAACATTAATCCGATTTTACCGTTTAGTTTCATTAATAGACTAATCGAGGTCATACAAGATTACTTTGGTGAACCTATAGTCATACCAAAAATCGAATCCAACAATGATACGTTAACATTGTTGATAAATCAAATGTTAGATAATGGAATCCCCAATATAACCGATTTCAATAAATTGAAAGATTTAGTACCATTTAAGAGCTTTTTGTCGACGATATTAAGCAAAACCAATGAATTCACCAATAAATCCAATTCAAAATTACCAGTTGATTCAGTCCCTTGGAGAGCCTCAAATGTGAGGTATACTAATAATGAAATGTATGTTGATATCTATGAGACAATTAATATAATATTAAAATCAAGTTCAAAACAAATTTCCCAAAAGAAATTTGATTCAGCATTTTATTCGAATATTTCCTCATCTTCTAAAACGTTAACTCCAATTACGGGGTCGATCCAGGGTAAAATTATGTTTACTAGTCACATAAGTGGGGTTCCAACATTACAATTGAACTTCAATAATCCAATTGATAACCCTAGGTTTCACAAATGTATAGAGTTGAATAATTATCATCAAAATAAATCTTTGACGTTCATTCCGCCGGATGGGAAGTTTGAATTATTGAACTATTCAATTGATTTAAATGATTTTAATAAGCACCAACAATTATCAATGATTGGACAAGTGAATATCGAATATAATTTTGGATTGGGAATCAACAAAAACGAGTTTGAAATTAAATTGTATATACCTATTAAAAATGGAGTTTCCAAGATTGATAATTTAAGTGTTGAAATTAATTGCAATATCCCCAACGTTTCTAATATAAAATCCAACAGGCTAACTCATGGTGATTTCCAATTCAAAGGATCCCTGGATAACAATCATAAAGCTGAATGGAATTTAAGGACATTGTCAACGGGTATTAATCCAATTTTATATGGGTGTATACTTACTAATGATATTGAAGAAGATTCAAGTTCTGATAAATCAGTTGAACCTATCAACACAAGAGTTTTGAAACCTAATTTCATAAAATTGAGTTATAGTAATAAAGGATGTGTACCAAGTGGGTTAAAGGTTGACAGTTTAAAGATTATCAGTAGTAAGGGATTAAGTGAGAATGTCAAGCCATATAAGGGGGTTAAGTATTTGACCGAGACTGGTGATTTTGTTGTTAGATCCTAACGGTAAACTTGAGCTAAGCCAAGGTAAATAGTTACGTTGATCGGTATTTAATAAATGCATTATTTTATTTTTCCTTCTCTATCTTATAAGCTCAAATTCATGAAAACCTAAATTCTGCAAATATCAAGAAAAAAATACAAAAGTTCAATAAATTCTGTTACACTTCAAAAGTTCTTGTTTAAGACTTGCTTTATAAATAAGAGTGGTATGGCTATAGTGGCAAGGTGATTTATAAAGCCAATTCACAGAATAAAAGAGTTTCAGAGGCTATACTAATAGAAACACTGGCAATAGAATCACAAATAAAAACACACAATTCAGGTAATGTATATTAAATCATTCATTATCAATTGATTCCATTAAAGGAATTGCTTGGGAATTCCCGTCTCTTGAATCAATCTCTCGTGTTTGTTGTCCTAAAAGTTAATAATTGAACAATAAAACGGTTTAATCTTTCTTACTTTTTAATTTCTTTTTATTAGCTTCTTTTATCAACACATTAGCTATAAAAGAAATAACTCCAATTCCACCAATCAATAATAATACTAATGGAATAGTTATAGCATATTGTCTTGGTAAGAAGAAACTATTAATAAAACTTGAATCATCAACAAATGGTAAAACAAATACCCAAGTAGTATAATAAGCAAAGACAACTGTTGCTACACCAAGCATAGATAATCCAACTAATTGATCAAACTTTTGTTAGTATATTTATCAATTGTATTCATGAGTTTACATACCATTACGTGTCAGAGAAATTCAGTGCGATTCAAAAACTTGTTGCGGCAGTGGGATCTGGTGGAGGCTGCGACTTTCGCTTAAATCAATTTTAACTACTAGATGTTTAAAAAAATTAAGAATCCTATATCACTTAATTCGGTATCAAATGCCATTAAGAATCGAGATGATTTGTCACCTCAAATCTCTTCGAAGCAATTGAATGTTGAAATGATAATGCAATACGGTATAGCACAAAATTCAGTAACAGCTATAGCTTTTGATCCAGTTCAATCATTACTTGCAATATCCACTAAAAATCATGAAGTTAGAGTTTTGGGTCAAAGCACTGTTGAGGTTGTCTTTGAATTCAATTCTACAACTCCAATTGTTCATTTAAATTTCGTTAAAGGTATTTACCTTGTAGCTATACTGGCTAATTCTAATATAACGATATTATCCTTACATAGTAAGAAAATTCTTGGTACATTATCACCACCAGGGTCAGTTAGTTGTGTTGAGCTGGATCCAAGTTTGTGTTGGATGATTATTGGATTAAACAATGGTGGACTAGTCTTTCTTGATGTTGATAGATTAAATATGGCTCCTTTAAGAATCGATAATTTACAGAAAAGAATCTTACCAAAAGAGAAATTATCACCAGTTTTGAATATAGAATGGCATCCCAGAGATATTGGTACGATATTAGTCACTTATAGTCATAGTGCTATATTGTATTCATTGGCTTCCGGGGAAATAAAAAATTCATTTGTTTATCAAATATCTAAGGGATGTAGAGGTTTTGATTGGAGTTTGAATGTTGCTAATAACGGGAAGAAAAAGATGTTTTCAAGTCCTAAAGAAGTTGTTAGTGAGATGAAAGAAGCTCATTTTCATCCTAATGGGTTACACGTTGTAACTGTACATAAGGATAATTCTATTGTCTTCTGGGATTGTAATTCTGCTACGTTATTAGAGTCAAGGGGAATCTTTGATTTGAACTTGCACAAACCAGGTCCAGAATTAATTCAGAATAATGACAATTATTTTCCTATACAGAGTGTTTCATGGCTTTGTGGACCAGATCCTGAGGTTACCAAGTTGGTAGTTGTGGGAGGGTTTACCGATAAATTGAATATGTTATTCGTTTTAGATTTCGGTATAACTCTAAAATATTCATTAACATCACATGAGAAACAAGGTGATTTCTATTCTCACCCTACTAATGGCCAAAAGAATATAGTTATACCATTTTATGAAAATAGAACCAAAGAACCGGAATTTTTTCAACAGATCTTTCCCTTTGCTCAAGATGGTCAACCATACTTTAATGGAGGTCATAATCCAAGTTATTTGATATTGAAGTCGAATATCGGTAACATTTATATAACCCCATTAGATGATATTTTAAGTGATTTAGGTAAGGTATTATTACCACCATCTATAGCATTTATTCACCCACCTGTGACATATTCCACTGTAGAGTCAATTAAAAGAATTGATTGGTATAGCGTTCAATCCAGTAGAATTTCATCAGGAGTTCAAGCTAAAACTGAATTATTATTGAAAGGTGGAGCTGCTGTTAATGAGAGTTATATTAAACCTATTGGTCATAATGATTCGTACCGTAAAATCCTTGTGACAGGTCATGAAACTGGAATCATAAGATTATTAGATATTACAAGAGGTGAAGTCGGCGAACAAGAAGGATTAATTCAAATAAGTTTGAAAGAAACTTTGGTTTGTAAACACCCTAAAGATTTGTATATCACTCAAGTATCATGTGGATTTGAAGATCGTGATTTGATTGTAGGATTAGGTAATGGGAACGTTGTCTTGTGTAAGTTCGGCAAAATGAATACCAGTAGGACTCCAAACCCTCCAGACTATTCAAGTTGTCCTGTTCAACATTCAAACAGTGATATCAAGATATTAGATATTAGACAAAGAATCAGAGGATCATTTGCATCAAGCTCAACTTTCTTACCTACCCATTTAATGGAGCTTTCGACTCCAAATGAAATCACAGCATTGAAAGTTTGTAACATTGGATTTGTAGCTACAGCTTATAAAACCGGAAAGTTAGTGGTATGTGATGTTGGTAGAGGACCTGCTATTATTTATAATATTGATTCAATAAGTTCTTTAGTACCAACTGCTTCTCCAAGTTGTTACATAACATCGTTAGAATTTGCCATATTAGAATATGGACAAGAAGGCTACTCTTCAATTATATTAATGGCAGGTACAAATGAAGGTGGAAATTTATTGTACTTTAAAATTTTACCTCAATCAAACGGAGGATTTGAAGTTGTATTTACTGATAAATCGATCAGATTAAATTATAAATCCAATGAAGATTCTTGTATTAAGCAAATCATTCCTATAAGTATAAAAGGACAATCAGCAGTCCCAACTCAAGAAGTATTCCATAAATTAAGTTCAGGAATTGTTATACCAGGGTATATACTTTTATGTTCTGATAAAGATATAAGAATACTCAAACCTCCTAAACAAAAATTATCTCATAAGGTAATTGATGAATATTGTTGTAATACAGGAGTCGTGAATGTTGGTAAACAAGGAGTTATATTAGCTACAGTACTTCGAACAGGGTTCATAAAGTTTAGTTCGTTACCTGCTCTTGGTGATATAACTGACTATAGATTATCTAAAGATTTAATCAAGAATTATAGGTTAGGGGACATTGCTAATGCTAAAATCCTTGAAACTGGAGAAATCTTTATCAAATTCGGTAACAGTGAATTCATTAACTTATCAATCTTGACTGAAAAGATCAAGAAACAAGATGACACTGTTGATTTATTATTTAATGAGAATTCAATTATCCCACCAAGACCAACAGTTGGAGCCTTACAATGGGCTAAAGGTACGGCTGCAATCACAGTCGAAGATTTGAATTTATTAATAGGTGGACCTAATAGAAAACCTGCAAAACACATAGAAAGTCAATTGGCTTATAACATTAGTCCCGAAGCTAATCCAACTCAAAATTATGGTTATAATTATAATGGTAATAGGTTAGGACAAGAAGATAAAGGGTATAAGGAACCAGTTAGAAAGGCTACTGGACCAAAGGGGACATTTGGAACTACAGGATTCATGAGATCAATTAGAGATGGAATTGATTCAGTTGAAGAGTCAGTGCATGGGTATGCCAATAATATGAGTGAAGCTATGAATGAAGGAGTGGAGTCTCATAAGAGGGATATGTACACATCTGCATTTAAAAGCAAGTTTGGTTTTTAACCACACTTCGTAGCAGAGCGAGGGTGTTTCACTCAATTCTTGTAAGTAGTCAATCTCATGGATCTTTATCTCAGTCCTAAATCTCGCAACGCGTAAACAAACATCATCATGGAGAAAGAAAACGTTCTTAAATCGGTTTCACCCAATAAAGGGAAGTTATCATTTCTACAAAGTGACAACATAGACGAAAACTTCAAACAAGTTTATAACCAATTATATAATATCGAAGTATCCACCAAGCAAAGTCAAATAGATTTATCACAATTAATTGATAGACTGAAAAACAATAACCAGAATTTGAATAAGTTATTAGAAAGTTTAGTCAATTCTAATATTAATGCAAGAGATATCATTGATCCTATAATTGATGAGTTAAAGGAATTACATTTGGATCCAAAATCACAACAATTACTAACCGATATTTTGGATAGTTTACACAATTTAAATGATACATCATTACCGAAATCCTTACCTAATGATAATACCGAAATCAAAGAATTGAAACCATTATTACAAGAAATCCTCGAAAATCAAAACACTATAATAAAAACCCATGAAATGGAAAGTAAATTAACAAGTCTTAATTCAAAGTATAATGAATTGTGCAAGATGTATGAATCAAAGTATGAGAATTTAGCAGAATTACAAAGACAATATGATGAGTTATTACAAAAGTCAAAAGTTGAAATCGACGATAGACTTTTGAATGCTCAACACTTGAATAATGTCCAACAATTGCATGATTTGAAATTAAAACTGATACCAAAGAGAGGAGAAAGGGATGATAAAAAAAGAGTAGTTAGTACTGCTTTATAGGGACTGTATACTTTATTACTATTTACAAATATAATGACAGATTTAGATGAATGACTTACCCATATAATCTCTCAAAACTTCAGGGATAACAATTCTGTCACTAGTTTCATCATAAAATTGTTCAATTATTGCAACAATTACTCTAGGTACTGCCATAGCAGTTCCATTTAAGGTATGAACATAATGTGACTTTTTGGTTTCATCTGTATACTTAATACCCAACCTTCTAGATTGATAATCAGTACAATTCGAAGTACTAGTCAATTCTCCCCAACTTTGTCTGCCAGGCATCCAAGCTTCAATATCGAATTTCTTATAGGCTGGTGCTCCTAAATCATTATATGGGATATTTATAACTTTAGCCCTTAACCCTAGCCCTTTAATGATTTGAATTTCTAATCTGAGTATGTCATTCAATTCATCTGCTGAATGTTCAGGTTTAGTGAAATGAAATAATTCAACCTTAGTAAACTCATGAACCCTATATAAACCTTTAGTATCTTTACCTCTAGCACCAGCTTCCGCTCTGAAAGCTCTGGATAATCCTACATACTTCTTAGGTAATTGCTGATAAGGTAAAGAGGAGTTTATATGAAGACCAGCTAAAGGAATTTCACTGGTACCAATTAATGATAATTCACTATTAGATATTTGATAAATCTGTTGTTCATTATTTTGATCGTTTGGCTTGAACCCACACCCGTCTATGACTTCATTTTTGACTATAGTGGGTGGTATGACCAAATTATACCCGTTGTCTCTAGCAATTTTAAGGGCATATTGAATCAAGGCTTGTTCTAACGTCGCACCATCATTTAAAAGGTAATACCATGAACTACCCGAAACTTTTGATCCTGATTCAAAATCCATGATCTGCTTCCTTTCTCCAATGACTTTATGATCATATTCTGTTTTTGGTAGTTTTTCCTCGGGGTTATGATTTATGTATTCCACGATCTCTTCCGACGACTTAACACTATCGTCTATCAAGTTGGGTAATGATTCGGCTTTAATGAAGATTTCATTGGATAATGCTGATGATTCGGTCTCCAATTGTTTGAGTTTGGTCTTGAGTTCACCAAGTTGGGTCAAAATCTGTTGTTTATTGTCTTTAGTGATGGTCTTAGATAAAGTATTTCTTTGGTGTTTTAAAGTGTTTAATTCATTGGCTAGACTTAATTCCTTAGATCTATTGGACTTGATGAACTGTAAATTCTCAAGCACTTTAGGCCCTAATTCTCTCTTGGTTATAGAATCATAGTACTGCTGGTGGTTTGTTATTATTGATTTTATATCTAGATTTGGTTTAATAGAGTAGAACCTTACTCTCTTCATAACGCGATGAGAATGCGACTTGGTATAGATGAAGCATATATATATGGTAATGCTATATAAAAGTTAAAGTTTGGCTATAATGTCCTTATGGAAAGGAATCAAATTCCAAAGATTGTCAAAATCCTTGGTTAGTTCATACTTTACAGGGTCAAAAAACTTTAAGATCAAATCAATTGGGAGAATGAACGATAATTTTGTCAATTTCTCCAGTTGTTCTTTATTGGTTTCAAGGTTCATATACTTTACTTGAGCATTTGAACAAATGATTCCAATGAGTTTATTATCTTTGAATAAACCACCACCAGAAGATCCATTCCAACATGAAGACGATGAGATTATTAATGAATTAACAGGTGGTGACCGGGACGTAATTGGTAAACTCTTTACAGCTTGTAATTTACCAAAAGTTACTATTGGATCTTTATCACAGAACAACCCGTAACTTATTGACTTCACATCATCTCCTACATCATATGATGTCGTATACTCTATCGGTTTATTTGAAGAATTCATTAACTTGATTTGATTCTCTATCGATAATTTTATAAATGACAAATCTGCATTGAATGGAGTTATGATTTCATCATCATCAGTCAAAGTTATTGTATTATTATTGAGTTTAATCAAAACCGTCGATTTAGTATCAAACACCGGCTTGATCACATGATTATTGGTTAAAAGGTAAGTTGAATTAAATATTATACAAGAACCCCAAGTTTGATTAGAATTATTTATGAAAATTGGAACAATTGAATTATTGATTGAATTGTCAGTTGCCAGAACTGATTGGGTTGAATATAATGCTGCTAGTTTATTTAATCTAACATTATTAGTGTGTTTGCTTATCAAAGACCATAAGAATTTCCATGATACAATGAATATGAGATCTCCGTCACCGTTGAATTTTCTTAGATTAGACATAACCAATCCTATACTTTCAGCAATATCACTTTGCTTACTGACATTTGCAATCCCACCAAGACAATTCTCTAAATACTTAATGTCTGAGAAATACCCCAGATTATTAAAATAATTGATATGTCCATTGATTTTGAATTTAGAAAACACTAATGGATTAGTGAATGAAAAGGGGTATGCTAATATTTCAATGGGTAAATAATCTTTGGGACTTACAAACGTTATAGGTGTATAACCCAGTAATCTTTTACTTAGCGTTAAGTTGACTAACCTAGTATTCTGATTATAAGGTTGATCTTGAGGCACGAACTTGAACCCAAACTTCCTAAAACTTTCTAAATCACTTAAGTCAAGGTCTAAGTTAAAGTCTACTCCAGCTTCATACCATATAAGCTCTTCTTTACTATGATCTACTAGATTATCATTTGTTATATAAATCTTACAATTAGTTAAAACCGATTTCGGTAAAGTAATAATAGTCAAATTATATTCCGAAAGAACTATGTTGTCATTAGTAAGAATCAAACTAACACCTGAATTAGCAAAAGATTCACCATTCAAGAATCTAATGGATATTGGTGTAAATTTCCACTGCATTATAACCCCAAACTCCAAATTAGATCGCGCCAATCTCAAATCCGATAAAGTGAAAAATTCTCGTCACTATGTTTAAATCATTAATATCCACAAAAGCTAATCAACAAATAAGGAATATAATACCTAATACCATGAATAACATGACTCACAACTCATCTGTAAATAATATGATACTTGTTCAAACCAGGAATAAAATGAAAACCCATAAGGCGGCAGCTAAAAGATTTATCAAAACTGGTAATGGATATAAAAGGAAACAAGCAGGCAGAAATCATGGTAATGGAGGTTTCAGTACAAATTCTATTAGTCATTTAGATTCCTTCGTACCTGTAACTGCTAAAGGAGGTCATTTAAAAAAATTAAAGCAATACTTACCAAAGTAAGTCATTCATTCATTCATTCATAACATCATGATAAGGTAGTGTGATGATGTATCACGGTAAATACTAATATAGAAATATGTAAATAGATAAATGCACAATTAAAATGTAACATAACAACAATTCTTAAAAATAACCACTAAATCTTAAAAAGAAAATTGATAGCAATAAATTAACCAAATCAACGACCTGTTTTTATTAAGGTGATTATTGTAGGATGCAAGAATTCTAATGGTTGTATGACAAAAGAATTGCTTCAACGGCGGAAAATCCGAATATGGCAATAATGCCATAACCATAGATTAGTCAATAATTGAACGGCTCCAAGAAAATGTTTAAATATAGACGAGATCAAATAACGTGTAAATTAAGGCATTTTTAAAGAGTGAGAAAATGGAAATAGCTGAGAATGTATGGAAATACGGCCCCGTAAGCAATGAATCCGTATGGAAATAGGTCTTTATAACAATGTATTCATCCAGCGAACCATTAAATATATAATACAATATTCAAAGGATTAAAAAAAGATGAACATATTTTCAATCTCCTTCTAGCCATTTGTGCTTGACTAAATCTTTTAACACTTAGTTTTGCTGGTAATCCAGAAGTTAAAATATGTAAAGATTTTTTTTTCGAATTGAGATGACTTAAGTAGCGAGCGAGATTGATGCGGGAAATCCTAACATTCACACGACTTTTGGTTAAAGTTGCAAACAATTGAGAAAATTCGATAAATACTTGAATTAAAATGCCTTGAATAAGTAAATCTTAGATAATTGTACGTCGAATTTAGGGATTATACATAATTATATAAAGGAATTGTGTATGTAACAATAAAGAGGGTTAATTATTATAACTATTATTGGGAATAAACATAAGAGATATACATAGTGGTTATATAAAGTATATGGAGTAAATGATAAGATTTACAGATATAGACAATTTTGATGAAGTCTGAATTTGACGGAAAATAATTCAAAATTTTTAAGGCATTAAGAATTCAAAACCAAATATAATTTACTAATTTAAGCAATTTACTTTGTATTATCTTTCAATTACGATAATTCCGCCCAATTAAGGTTTATGGCTGAGGGAAGCATGAAAAAAATAAGGCGATGGTTAAACAATAAAAAATTAACATACCGAGAAATATTGATTCACATGCCCATTATTATAATAGATTCAATAAAATAATTAGTACATAGTTATGAACTGTATATTAAGATTGAGTTTCTAATTATATACTTTAATGGTTCAATGATATGATTTACTATATAGTTAGATTCGACTATAACTTTAAACAATAATCTATTTATATAAGATTTGGAGCACTTGTGCATCTATGTATTATATCTAATATAACATCTAAATTTCAATATCACCTAACATCCTATCTACAATTAACAATAATTACAGTTTCTTTTTATTTATTATCAATTTAAGGTCCATAACCTAATTTTAAGCTTTTATACAGAAAACCTGTTATACATCAAAAACTAAAAAAAAAACTTTACATTCCGTATTCGTCTTCTCATAATTATTTTTAAACAATAACCCATTATCTACGTAACCCATTATTTAATTTAGTCAACCAATTTTCAAGTTTTTAAAGATTTGAAAATTGAAAAATTTTATTTTGATCTTATAATATAAGTTGATTTTTACCACCAATTCTTTGATTTTTCAATTATAAAAGTTCATTAGAAATTGGTTCAAATTTCAAAAAATTAATACGTAAGGTACAAATAAGTTATTCCTCGCCATACATAATTTTCGACGAATTTGGTATATTACAGCTAGCGGAAATAAAATTTTTTTTTCCTACACACATTAACCTTTTTACCACAAAAAGTTAACCAATTTTTATATAATTTAGGGGGTTGTTTTAAAAATTTTTTTTATCAATTTAATTACTAGTCATTCATTTATACATTTCCACATTCATTTTCTTTTTACAGGGTTCAATTAAGGTTATAATTGACAGATTCCAACTTTATAGTAGGATATTTTTTACATTTTATACGTGATTTTTTATAGACGTAAATTTTCAAATTTTTTTAAATGGAAACATATTCTCCAAGTAGTACAATTGAAACCATCGATGAAGATCAAAACTACCCATTGAACAATTTTATGCCACCACCACCAATTCTTGATACCGCCAATGGTTATACCCAAAATGTTCATCATACCCATTCTCCAGTAATTAATATTAATGGAGTTCATCAACCTCAATTCAATGGACAAGGATTTGGTATTTCCAATAGTCCAGTAATTAATTCCATCAATTCTAATCGACAAAATTCGATTCAATCAAATAATTCATTCCATTTAGATAACGACTCCAATAATAATCCATCAATTTTCTCACATTCTAATGCATCATATACTTCATTTCAAGATTACAATTCGTTTGATAATTGTAGTGACATTTATAATTTAACTGATTATGAAATTGGATCATTAGATTCAATTAATGATAGTTTTAATACTACAGCATCAAGCCATCAAATTTTACAAAATCAATATTTTGAATTCCATAATACTAATCATTTTTTAGATTATTCTTTAACTCCAGAATCTTATAAAGATCATAAGGATCATTCTAAAGATATCTATTCAAATCATTATCATAATTCCAATTATTCCAATAATAAAATCAAGAAAAATTTAATGTTAAAAACCAATTTATCAACTCAATCATTTTCGGATATTTCTCCGTTAAACAATAAATATAAGTTTGAAAATTCAACTCCAAAATCTTCCCATATTCCTCAATTGACTACATTTCATCATCATCCTTCATTACCGAATTTGAGGTTATCAAATGGTGATTATGATAGACATTCAACTTCATCAACCCCTATTGATTCTCCAATTAAAACTCCTGATTTTAATTATGCCAAACGCAAGAAAAGTTCTAAACTTGATGAAGAAAGAAATCTAAGTATTACTAGTAATAGTTCTTGCGGAAGTTCAACTAATATTCCCAATGGTCCACCCGTTAAAAAATATACTAGACGGAGATTATTACCAAGATCTAAAAATGGGTGTTGGATTTGTAGAATCAAACATTTAAAATGTGATGAAGTTAGACCTGTTTGTAGTAGTTGTGAAAAGTATGGTATTGCTTGTGACTATTCAATTGATAAACCAAGTTATGTAACTGATAAAATTTTAAGAAATGAAAAATTAGTTGAAATTAGTCAAATTAGGAAAAACAATCAAAAACTTAAACAAAAAAGATCTAAAAAAAGGTTAGGTCCAAAATTAAAAGTTGAAAATCAATTTACTGATAATGTTTCGTGATATTTTTATATAGTCATTTTAATTCTTCATGGTGGTATCACTCATGTTTTTAGGTAGGGTAATGTAAAGTCAAGTGATCTCTTGTGACTCTATTAGCACGAACATCAACTACAATACATCAAATAACTGATGTAATACCCCTGGATTTCTTGTACTTTAAATGTTATTATTTCTCGCTTATTTGTCTCGTCAATTTTGCAACCACTTATCGTCAATGTTGCGGCTCGCCAACATTTGTATGTAGTAAACTTTAATAACAATGGGGATTTAAGGGGGTTTGAACGATCACTTCGCTTGTTGTAAATTGGATCAGTCATTTGTCATTGTCCCGGATTTATGACGACCATCGATTTATGACGGAATTATGAATCGTAATGGCAACCGTAAATAAGGAATTATAGACGAATACCGAAGTAAATAGATGGTTGTAAAGTAATGAGAGAATTATATTATACATACATTAACATTATTAAACATACAACAGAGTATCGGGGCACTTGTTCTGGGAGTGGCCAATAACCTTTGAGAGTGTATTCACGATAATAGCTAAATACCCAATGATAGAAGCGATAAACCCATGCCTTCGCTCATGAGCCTACTCCCATTCAGAAACAACTAAATTCTTGTTCATCAACTCTAATTCATCATTCAACATCGTAACATTATCGCCCACGAATTCAGTCCATGGTCCATCTAATTCTGCTCCTAAGTGAGGGTAAGTGTAATTTAAAAACTGTTCACGTTCCTCATCAATAGTACTTATTCTTCTCTTTCTAACCATATTACCATAATCAATTGAAAAATCACCATTTACTAATAAAGAAGTTTCATTTGGTGTAGAATGATGAGCTGGTCTTTGATCTAATCCTAATAAAGAACTTTGATCAAGGATTGAAATTAAATCATTATTCATGTTATCAATAGTTTCATCATCATCGAATTCTTTATCGAATTCAAAAGGACTTTGAATTGCTCTTAATGCTATGAAGTTATTCAATGGCAAATAATATTTTTCGTAGTTCAAGGTCATTACTAAGGTTATAACCATAAGTGGAAGTATTAAAATCGCTAATAACAACGTACCCTCTAAAGCCAAAGTTCCAAACATGAACAACTGGAATAAAATTATCCCCAACATTAATCTTCTAAAGATAATAGGCCAAACTTTACCCGTAGAATGAGGTGGATGAACATAATTATATATCAATTGGTACTTGTACACCAAGTATCCGAGGGTAAAGTAAACTAATCCACTAGTGACAATTTTGGTTGAAACTACTGAATAGATTAGGATAATTATAAAGATCAAAATGTGTTGAGGTAATTGTATACCGAAATCAAATACTGGTGGTGTAAAGTAATAGAATCTATAATCTCTGGGGGTTTTCAAGATAAAGTCTTTCAATAAGAAAACTCTACCAATCAAGTTCAATAATACAACATCTCCGATTTGTAACAACCTTATAGGGAACATTCCCAATCCTTGTAATAAAATCAAATCAATATAGAACAACGATTTTTTCTTCAAAGATCTGGCTAATTCATAAGGAATCTTGGTAGTGTCTCGTATAAAAGATAAATAATCCCAAATAGTTCCAGTAATAATGAACACCAAGAAAAAATTGAAGAATATATAAAAGAAGTTCTTGGATAAGGTCGATAATTCAATATCACTATTGGATGAATAACCTTGTTGCTTACTTAAATACTGGTAAAAGTACGGAATTACCAAATTAAGTAACGAGTATAAGAATGGTGGTAAAATACCTGTAACTAATGTAGTTAACCAACTTGATTGTTTGATAAAGTCACCTAAGGCAGGCCAGAACTTGGAAATTGATTTAAGGTCCAAAAGTGTGGATAATGACGATACTAGGAAAAAGATTGGGAAATAACTAAGCACGATTACAAATGTTATCATATAAGATTTGATTAATTTCTGGTAATAAGTCAATTTCAAATTCGACCATTTAATATCTGTTGGAGCTGGCGCTAAATCAACCATGAGCTTATAAACTCTTGGATCTAAAACTGTCTGGGCTGCCATTTGTGCTGATGCAACACTATCCATAGTTATAAACGCACTAGGCAACTGTTTGAATATTGGATCATCATGAAGGATCAAATTGTTATTGAAATGATCACGATACTTGTTTTGGATTTCTTTGATTTCACAGTTCTTTTCATGCAAGTCCGCCATATACTTTCTTAATTTAATATCTTCGTTATTTATAGCGTTTCTTAATTTAACCAGTGGTAATTCTCCTTTATAAATGTCGATGTTCAATTTATAAGTTTTGGATATGTAATTTTCAATCTTAGTTATCAATTTTTTTCTATTAGTTACCAATTCATCTAATGCTGAACAGTCATAGATGACTTTAATCTCATCAACTTTTCCGATCCCCAAATCCTCAATGAAATCTTTCAATACATCCGTGGTTTTCTGTTTCAATAACCTCTTAGGGATCCCATCTAATCTTATTGTTCTATCAGTAATTGAATCCTGAGATGCCAAGTATTTTTGTCTGGCTTTGATGATGGTCTTGGTATAATCATGAATATGAATATAACTTATAAATGAAAATATATAAGCAAATACAGGATATACCCATAAGAATTGAGGGAAATCTTCAGTCAAATCCGGTAATGGCTTTTCTGTTAGATTGTTAAACGTGATATCATCTTTATCATAATGACCTGTATAATAATACCTTACAGGACTTAATATGATAACTGCCAAAACTGAAAATTGAAAGAAGATCTTGATTCCTAATTTGAAGAACATTATGAATACATAAGTGTCTAACCCACTATATTGAAGGACTTCTTCATCACTGATCTCTACTATGACTTTAACCCAACCAAAATAATTGTTTGGTAAGATCCTTAGAATGCCATTACTTTTTCTTAGGGTTCTTATAGCATAAACATGTGGCCATTTATATCGTAATAAACAAAATAATGTGAATGATGATATACCTATCCATAGGCATAGTACTAATTGAGTTGTGAACACTCGTTCTTGTCCTCTTATAGGATCATATTCTGGTTCATCAATCATACCGCAAACCGCGTAGACGAGTAATCTGTGATTCTGCTGCGTATGCCTTTGCTGACAACCACTTAGAGAGTTGTTATATTAACTTTTATTCGAAATGCACGTATATACATCGCTTAACTAATCTTAAGCTAAAATACCTCATAAAGTTCCTTGAATTCCTTTTTACCTTTACATTCAATCATAAATAAATCATTTTCTGATACATTAACTAATAACCCAGCTTTACCGATTCTTTGAATTCTATCAAATTTATCATCTTCACAAATTAACCAACCATAATCTTTTTCGTTAGTATCGGGAGCGTTATTCTTCAAGATGAAATTAAAGTAATTCTTTCCACTAAAGTAATCGGATATTATGTAGACGGATAATGAATACATTGACAAGATCTTCCATGATGAAGGACTAGTGACACTTTCGTTATTATCAACATTCTTTTGTAATCTGATGGTCATATCATTCAATAAAAGAAGCTTAGTATTCTCAGGATTACTCAAGATCGTAGCATTATTAATATCTTCTGAACTGATTGAAACCATTGAAAGATCTCTTGAAAGTTGGGATTGAGGTTCAGGTTGATTTTGTGTTTGAAGTTTAAGTGGTTGATGTGACTTTCCTAATGATGAAACACTAGTTGAAGTTGATGACTTACTAGTGTTTCCATATTGAACGTCCATTACTGATGAATTCATGGTTTGTCTTGAATTACCTAATGACGATTGTGATGATTTTTGTAATAATCTTTTAGGTAATATAGCACCTTTAACATTCTTGATATTGGATGCAACTGCTTGAGTTAATTCGTTTGAAAAACATCTGACCATTACTAACATTTTCTCCATTGTAATGGAATTCTTGGCTGATATTTGAATATCTAATGCTGATGATTGAGTTATATCAGTATCAGAAGTGATGTCGACAATCAAGATTGGTTTATCAATAACTTCACCAAACTCTTCATCATATTCTTCTTTGAATACTAATAACCATCCACAACGTAATTCGTAATTGACTACGAGTTTAAGGAAGATATTTTCATTAATCGTCAACATTTCCCACTTTCCGTATCTAGGCTTCCACTTACTGACTTTCATAGACTTCTTAGCAGTTGGTGATATATAGAAATCAACAGTATTATCATCATTTATAATATCTTTCAAAGATTGGGGAATATTCAAATCGGCTTCTTCATGAAGATCAGTCAACGAATTAGACTGTTGTTTAGTATATGGCTTGAAGAAGTAAGTTGAAGTAGATGATGGTAATGCAAATGCTGTACCTGAAGGGTTTTTATGTTGAGTTATGGATTGTTGAGTTGATGCTTGACTGATAGATTGAGGTAATGATTGAACGCTACTATTTTGAATGGTAGCATTTTGTGAAATAGTTGAATTGACTGATATGGCTGATAATGGGATAGTTTCAGTATCAGAATCCAAGGATATTTGAGTATTAATAGTTAATTCTTTTGGATTATTTTTGAATGGTTTAACTGGAGCTTCAAATCCTTCAGTACTTAAATCATCATTAGAGAACGTTGGTGACTTAATAGCTGATCTAAATGCATCCAGCCCAAGTTCACCTTTGAATTCTCTATCCTTTCTCTTCTTAAAGAAACTGAATAATTTGGATTTTGGTCTTTCTTTGGTCATTTCATTCAATCCATTGTGAACACTGAATGATGGGTTATAATTCTTACCAAAGTTGGAGATATTAATTTCTGAACCAGTTGATAATTTATAAACACTTTTGGCATTTTTTGTTGGTAAATTAGGAACAGAATTATTCTTGGCTTTGAACACTTCAGGTTGGACATTCTCTTTATCATCAATGGAACTGGTTTCAACTTTAGCGGTTGATGAAACTGGTCTATCTTGCTGTTGTTGAATGTTCAAACTAGTAGGGACATTTTGAACCTTCAAGTTTGAATTACTTAATGCTTTTCTAGTAGATTCACAAGATTCATAAGATTGAAGAGATGAAACTGGTGAAGGAGTTGAAGTGATTTTGGGAATTTTTGGTTGGTAAATTTCAAAAGAATCGGATGATCCACTCGATATAACTGTTTGTTTGATCGTTGGCGGTTCAAGCTTTTGTTCCTTTATCTTTGGTTGTTCAACCTTTTGTGGCTTAATCTTTTGTAAAGGCTCTTTTCCTGATAATGTAGGGGATTCTATCAATTCCTTAAATTCCTTTTTTACAACCTTCTCTTCAGGTTCAGAAGCGTCACTAGTTTCAGATAATTCAATACCTAATCCGTTCATTTTAAGATCATTATCGCTTTCACTTAATTTAATTAAAAAGCTCTGATTGACGGGAGATTTAGAATGTTCCAATGGAAAGATCAATTGCAATTTCTTAATCCAATCAGTTAAAAATTCTTCATTAGGACAATTGATAATAATCGTATCGTTAACATTAGACTTACTCAGACCGAAATGGATTGAGTTTAAAACCAATTGACATTTTGAGTTACTATAAGTCAAAGATAATTCATTAACTCTGAAAGGTGGGAACATTAAAAATCTTGAAGAATTATCATTTGGAATGGAAACAATCGCCAATGAATTAAATTGTTGAGATGCTACACCATTGAGGTTCAATAATAAAAGTTCAATAGATGGTTTGTGCTTTGAGTTTTCAATAGTTAACCTTGAAGCTCTTGATCTTTCAACAATTTGGGTGATTTTAAAATAACTACAAACATTATCACCAAAGTTCTTAATGTTGTTGGTTTCACCAAACAATTGAACTTTATCAAATGAAATATTATTCAATTTGGAATTGTCTATGTATGTGAGATAATTTTCAACTATTTCAATACATCCGTATTTAAACGTTTCCAATTGTTCTAAGATGTACGGGTTTCTGATTATTAAGGTTGTGGATTCGATAAACGTGATATAATTGGTAAGATGCATGATTGGCTTACTGAAATGAGTATCATCATAATCCTCAGTTTCTAAACACTTTTTATACTTATTGAATAATAGTAAAATGTCATCATTACTCCATAATATGAAATCATTAATAAAACTCTTGAATGCTTGTTTATCGTCATTATTATTAATGGAAGTTTCAAATTGCTTCTTATGTTGATGAAGGAGTTTTAACAAGCTTTTATTCTTAGTAAATAATCCTCTTATTATTGATGTGATTGAAGTTTGGGATGCTTTAGTTGGTTTGATAATTCCTAAGATTTGAAGTAAGTTATTATTTTCATCATTTTCAAAACTTAGTAAGTTATTAATTAAGTCTATTGGAGAATCAATCAATCCAGGATTAGTATTAGTCAATGTATCAACTAAATTTGTTGTGATTATTGGAGGAGGATTAACCATATTAAACCCACTGAAATACAGTACAATTAACTAAGTTTTAATAATCCTACAAATGTCTATATATATATATACGGAATAAAAGGGATTTACTAAAAAATAAATTAGTCAATAGGTGTAACTAAAAAATAAATTCAAGAATCTACTATATTTAAAAATCGAATTACAGGAGGTAACGGTAAACCAAAATAAACTTTGAAAAATGGTGTATAATTGCTGTCACCATAAACAAATTACAGCCTGAAATCGTTAAGTTAGTGCATGTTTGTTTTGGTTTTAACTGCACCCTCTATCTTGTTTCAGAATTTAACCTATTATAGAACAAGATTTTGGTGTTGCAGGAGTGACAATGAAAGTTTTCGCATCCATTTCATTATGTTTCGCGTCGTGATAACGTACAAAATACGCGTCCTCATCTCGGTAGGTTCACCAAATTCTCGGTCGTTAAGTCTAGAGTTCACCTGACTTACGATTTCTTAAATCAACCTCCTTCGTATATTTACACTACTCTTTTCTAAGTTTATGCATGTAGAAACCTTATTATCTAATACACCATTCTAATGCTTCAATTATTCCAACTTTCGTTTTACCACTAACTAATAATATTTGCCATTTATTATCAGGTAGTTCCTTATCAAGATTAAGTAATTCATTAACTGTACGTTTCAAGTTTTCATGATCATCGACTAAATCAATTTTGTTGATCAATACCAATAACCTTATCCCTACAAGTTTATCTTGGAGAATTACTTTTTCTCGTAATTCATGATACGATTCATTTAACCTTTCAAGTGCCAATGCATCTATCACCCAGACCACTATGTCTGTCTTGGCGAAATAATTCCCCCAAAATGTCCTCAAACTAGTTTGACCTCCTATATCCCATATATTAAGATTATATCCATTATAAAGTATATTATTAATTTGAAACCCTACAGTTGGGGATATTTTCATTATATCTTCATTGAGAATTGATTTAACTATAGTGGTTTTACCAGAATTGTCTAATCCTAGTACAAGGATTCGTAGTTCTTTATCCTTTAATTTTTGTTTCTTAATGATGGTTAGTAAGCCCATCTCACTGATAATGATGTCAACTGTTTCTGTAAAATGCGCATAGATAGCATCACGTAAATGATTAATGAAACAATCATCGATCTTTGAATACCAAGCCAGGAAGAAAATCCGACTAGGGGAAGTCATAGATCTTACGTCTGATTCGGAAGATACTCCTAGTAATACTAGGAATAACGTAAATACTGAGGGGGTGGGGTTAAGTGTAGATGGCGGCAAATTTAATAGTTTATTTGTTCCTGATGAGTTTGATTTCACTGAACCTTTAGCTTTACCGCCTTTAAAAGAGCCCTTGACAGAAGTTGTTGGTGAAGTCAAAATTAAGGAAGAGTCTACAAATGTAAAAGTTGAAGAAACCACAGAAACGAACAATATACAAGTCAAATACGAAGCAGCAATAAAGTTAGAAGATGCGCTAGCAGAAGCCGATTTGGTGGAACAGGCGATTTTGAATGAATCAATAAAGTTAGAGACCGTTGATCGGTTAAGTCCTTCATTGATGCCTTCAGTAACACCACTAACTGACTCAGGAATGAATTCTCCTTCAAGATCACCTGGCGATACCCCTGAACCCGATCGTACCCTTCTACGATTCTTTGATTCAGATTCAGATCTAGACTCAACTGACGAATCCGATTTGGATTACGATTATAGGTCTCTTAATGACATTGATTTGAATTACCAATCTCAAGATGAATCAGAATATTGTTTCAAAATTGTGGGCGATGCTCCAAAACGTGAAAAAGGTAATAACAAGATAAGTATAGACAAAACTGATATTGAACTAGTGGGAAACCATCAAACATGTTGTCCTATATGTAAAGTCTACCTTGGAGAATTGAGTGAACAGTTTATGAAAGCTCATATTGAGGGATGTCTGATGGCTGCAAATTTCACAGTATCACCTGTGAAGTTACAAAAAGAAAAGCCTCCGTCACTTGTGAAATTACCGCTGTATCGTAATCGAGACCCTTCATTACCTAGTCCAGTTAAGAAGATCGATCCTCCAAAGAATTTAACATTCAAGAGTAAACGTAGGCCTATTCCTGATTTGAAGATCATGGAGTTTCCTAAGAATCCTGTTTCTACATATAAAGTATCAATGGATGCATTCAATTATGCTCCTCATGAAGAAATCAATAAGTACTTTCTTAGTCATTTTCATGCAGATCATTATGGTGGTATAAGTAAGAAGTGGTGCTATGAGAGAGTATTCGAATGTATAGAGGATTTTGATGATTTGGAAAAGTACAAGCCAATTATTTATACTAGTGAAATTACTGCAAGACTATTGACTATAAAGATCGGTATTGATCCAAGGTTTATCTGTCCAATGAAATTAGAAACAAGGTACTTAATAAAGGATTACCAGGAAGAAGAAAATCCATTCTTAGAAGGAACGGAAGGTGAAGTGGTTGAATCTGAAAGTAGAAATCCTGGACTTTATGTCACTTTAATAACAGCAAATCATTGTCCCGGTTCAGCTATCTTTCTTTACGAGTCAATAGGATTTGATACCGATAATGTCACATACTTACATTGTGGAGACTTTAGAGTTAACAAACCAATGTTGGAACATCCACTTCTAAGTAAGTACCTGATCAAAACTGGTACTTCTAAAATTGATAAAGTTTATTTAGATACCACATATCTTACATTTCATTTTAACTTTCCTAAACAAGAAGATGTTTGTGAACAAGTTTCATTAATGTTTCAAGAATTATGTAATCCAAGTGATACCTCATTACTTTCTACATGGTTCGGTAGTAATAAACAATCGAGAATAACGGATTTTTTAAAAATCAATACTAAACCAAAGAAAAAATTTCTTATAGTAATTGGAACTTATGTCATAGGAAAAGAGAGATTAGCGATATCAATACTGAAAATGTTAAAAAAGTGTCCAATATTTATTCTGAGTATTAAAAGTAGAGATTATCAATACAATGTAGTTAAAACCTTCAATGACGAGTACTTGAATTCAGTGTTGACCGATAATGAATATGGTGATGATAATTGTGAATGCGTCATCCATTTAGTACCAATGGATATTATTTATACCCTTGATGAATTTAGAAACTATATCAAGTATAACAAATATTTTGATTATTTTGAAAAATGTGTTGCATTACGTCCAACTGGTTGGAGTCATCTGGAAGAGTATCTGAGAGATAAAGATGTAGAAGCCTTAGAATATTCAACGCCTAATAATGTCACTAGAAATCAGTTTTTGAATAAGATCTGTGATATATGCTTAAATGTTCCATCATTCACTTATATTGATGATATATTACCACAAAATAGAAGATTAAAAGGTGGTAATCATGAACGAGAGAATTTACGGATTTACTCCTTGCCTTATAGTGAACATTCATCATATAGGGAATTAACATATTTTTGTATTTTCTTAAGAATAGGAGAAATCATACCTACCGTTAATATGGAACAAGAGAGTTCAGTATTTAAAATGAACCAACATATCAATTACTGGAAAGAGTTGAAAGTCCTCAAGACCAAAAGGGATGATAATATTGACCCTATGATTTATGATAAATTGAAACAATTAAGTTTGGATAAATTCTAGATAATGTAAATAGCTATTACAAATATATTCGTATATTACATTCTATTCAATTTATTAAGCTTTTGGTTGCTTTTCAGGATGAAGAATTGAATTATAATAATTCAAACTAGTTTCACAATCTTCTCCCTTGCATCCAGTCCATGAAACTGTGAAATCACCCTTTTGATAATGGATGTGATCATCTGCTTCCACTTTACCTTTACTATGTTTAGCCCCGATAGTTCTAGCAGGAATAATTGCAGTTTTAGCCAAGATATAAGGATGCCATTGTAAAATATGAGTTAAAGCTGAATCTGGACCATAAGGGAAATTTGGGTAGTCAAAGAATAAATCATTTGCCCAGAATTCAAGAATTGATCTACCCACGTCATCATTCTTAACGATAAAGGAATCACTCTCAATTTTTTCATCTGATTGGGTCACTATTAATCTAACGTTTTGAGGTTTAGAAGTCTTATAAGTTTTAATGATCCCATTTTGAGGATTAATGGGTTGTTCTCTTAACATTATTGGTAATAAAACATCTTCACTTATAACGTATTGTCTTAAATTGATTGAAAGGTCCATAATCAATCCATCTTCATCTAAGTACCAAAACCACTTAGCTTCAGGGAATGCAAATAATGCAGCTCTTAAACAATAAATTCTAATCCATTTCCTTCTTTCGGCTTTATCAAAATTACTAAACGAATCAAGCCATGGTAAAAATTCTTGGTACCAACGAACATAAACTCCGTAATTTTGTTCATGGGCATAATCAATTCTATTTTGAACAATAGATGCTAAGCTTGCTAAACTATATTTTTCAAAATCAATCGCTGTTACTACCACAGTATCAGGATAATTCTTTGATAATTTTGGTCTATATACAATTTTATCATGATTTTTGAAAGCATTTTTAGCCTTGGATAAATCAGATGCTGCATTTTCATCTTTTTCTCTGGCTTGTTGTATGGTTGGATCAGGATCATCATAAATATTTAATGAAAAAATTTGACTAACATCAACTTCTGGATGATTGGCATCTCTTATACGAGACTCTTTGACTAATTTATTTCTACCTAATTCCTTTAAAAGTGGGGCGTGTTCAACTGGTGGAAAAATGTACTTGGAACTAGTGGTTATAATATGATCACTTGTATAGGGATGTGCTGGGGGATAAGGTGAATGATGTCTGCTGTCAAAAATATTAAAGGATAATCCTAACGGATTTAACCATAAGAATATTAACACCGAAAGTACAATCCATATACTGACATTTCTTTTAGGTAAGTTATTTATTTGGTTGAACGTAGCCGGAAGCGGCAAATAACCTTTATGTTTAGGTTTAAACGTCTTTTCACCTATCATGTTGTTGAATTCTCGCGATGAAATTAACGTGGATCGCACTACAATGAGATAAGTACAGATATGATCCAGGGGGATCGTGTTGATATCATTTATGAGATCCTCAATACTTGACAACTATATATTCGTTAGATATATACTTACATACAAAGATTGTAGTTAACCTTGGTGCCTCTAAAGAGTTTAGAGTCACGTGAAGAGTGTAAATTTATTTTATATTGATGATACTTGTCATTTAGTACTGTGGATCTCAAGTTCCTCTAATTCTATCTTCAATTACCTGAAGAGCCACTTGTCTCCTCCTTTCAGCAACACTATTAGCAACACTCTTTTGAGTTTGATTAATTTGCTCCAGTCTCTTTTGGGCTCTAAGGTTCCCCTGTTCAATTGATTCATCATTAAATGGTGTAACCACACCTAATAATACGAAGATTTCATATAATTTATCAAACGCAACTCCTAAATAAGGTTTCAAGATATTAGGGAAAAATTCAACTAATTTGAATCCATCAGATGCATCTCCTCTAACAATGGTACCTGAATCATCAACTGATAATGGTAAAATTGGATCAAGTGCAAATGATTGATAGAATCTTAAATACGTGAATGATATAATGAAACTCTCAATTGATGGTACGAATGGATATAATGATCTTGATATAATGATTGACCACAAAAGGACAACTATAAGGAAGATAAATGGTAAATGTTTTACTCTAAAATTTATTAAACCTTGGAATAAAACAATGTTATGTTCAGGTATCAATTGTTTAAGAACTACTAAAAACCCAAAATAATATGAAATTCCTCCTCCTAATGGTTTATCCATTCCCAAGCTATCTTTTCTGATGATATTCGATATAATAGTAATCAATACTGTACACAAATTGGTGATACTTCCAATTATAAGTACAAATTGAACCACTTCTCTGAATCCCCAAAACCTTTCTATATAGCCACTGGATACTACTAAGACACCAGCTGAAATAAGGAATGAAAAGATAGTGATTTCAGCAAATATAGCTGTAACAATGGCCCATGGATAAAAGATTGTATACCTTGGAATCAATTGTAAATAAGGCACTTGAATATCATGAAACTTTAAATTGGAATCAACTACAGCCCTGAAGTGACCAAGCTTGATTAAGAATATTAACGTGGTTATTAAGGTTAAACAACCTATAAGAATTCTTGTTGATATTGGAATATTATGAAGACGTAACACTGGCATTGTGCGTTGGTGAGAAAGTGAGAATTCCGTTGCACTTAACGTGTATAAAGTTCCAGACGTGTATGAGTGTAGTGTTAGTACTGAAGTCAAGGACATAAGACAGAACTGCTAGTAGAGTTAGGAAGTAAGCAAAAAGCAGTTACTAGCGCCAACATCTTCACTTGTTTCAGAGGTTGCTGAGATTTATAAAACAATATATTGTAAACATATTTACAAAACAAACAAATCCAAAACAATCTATAACCTAAGCTTTAGAGGTGTATCCTTGAGTTTTTGATGGTTTATAACTTGCAAAAGACCATGAACTTGCATAAGCTTTAGAAGGATTCTTAGTATCATTATTATCAACTTTTCTTGGTTGGAATAATCCATAAGTAATTGAACTACTATCACCAGCTAAAGTATCACCAATATCAGTTGGAACAAATTTAGATGCAACTGCTGGGGCAGCAATTAATGCAACAAATATAACTAAAATAATAAAGTATAAGGTGGCATATTTTCTAACCATTCTCTTTCTTAATTTAGCTTGTTTTAATGAATAAATTGGTGGTCTGATTAATCTTGAAGGTTTTAACCAAAACAACATAGTTGAATGCCATCTGTCAATCAAAGGAATTAAAGTAATTGGGAATTGACAGAATAAGATGAAATGAGCTAAAATGAAATCACCAGCAAATTCTGACATTTCGATAATTTTAGCACAATATTCTCTTGCAGGTTGAGTGAAAGCCATCCATCCCATACCAGTGTTGTACCATTTACCAGTCCAGAATGCAGTATTAGCTTTATCATTCTTGAATTCTCTGGTTAAGAAACAAATGGTTAAGAACTTGAATAATAATCTTTGAATGTAAATCATGGTAATAAGACCTAATAACATTCTAGCGAAATTGAATCCTTCCAATACCCACATAACGATGAAGAATACTAAATGAACAACAACGGCAACCCCATGAGCAAAACCAGCTAAAACGGCACCAGTCTTTTTACAACATAATCCTAACATTGGACCAGCACAACATGCTAAACCAAGACAAACACCTAAAGCACCAGCATCAATAACAACGGGAGCTAAAGCACAGATAACCACCCTCAAGGTAGCATTAACTTTTTGAGGATCATCAGTAACCCCGGTTTGAGCATTAATAAAGGTAAAGGCGATATATAACCCAGCAGTATAGAATAAAGTTGGAAGGAGATCAGCAAATAAGATATTTGATCTATGAGCTCTTGAAGCATCACCAGCAGCTTTTTCAGAAACATCACCAGTTAACTTACGTTTGAAACCAGTAATTCTTGATCTGGAAAGACGAATGTAACCAATCCAAGAGTTTCTGTGCCATTTGGTATTACCTCTTGATAACCATCTAATGAAATCACGATAGTCAATAAAGTAATCTTCCCAAGCGAATTGATGAGGATTGAAAATAAATGGGGAGAAAACCAATGCAGATAATGAAGCCCAGAACCATAATAAGGCAGGTTGCCAATGAGATACGGAACCGAATAAAATGATCAACATTGATCTGGCACCCATATAAATCGAGGAATCAGCAAAACGGGAATACAAAATTGAAAATGGAATACGTGATGTAGCAAAACCTCTACCAGTTGAAATATATCTAGCACCACCAGTAGTTAAATCAGTGAATAATGAAGTAGAGTAAATTTGAGCAACGAAAACTTCAAACATTGGTGATAATGAAATCAAATGTCTTGCAAATCTTTGAGCAGCTTTCCAAACCCCTCTTTCAATTAATTCTTGAATTGTTAAAGGAATAAATGAAATGAAGAAAACAATGAAAATGGATAAAGTATAACGTCTGATCCAATCAATAACTGGAGTGAAATTATAACAACCAATTGGATATAAGATATCAGTAATTGGAGAATTTCTGTTATAAGCACAAATAATAGCTTCATGAGCTAAAGAATTCAAATTAGCTAATACCAACATAAAACATTGTAAGGAAAATTGAATGAACAAGTTATTAATATGGAAACCAGGATGACCGAAATAGAATGATAAGAATCTGTCTAAAGGCAATTGAGTTGACAAGTAATAATATTCTCTTGATAACATTTGTTCACCCATACCAGCACCAATTTTAGTTGTGAAATTTAAAATTGATCCAAAACCCATATCTCTACCTTTACCACATTGATAGTATTCACAATGTTTGATTCTACCACCTCTTAACATAGCAGTCATACCAGCATAAATATCTTCATTTAAATGTAATCCTTTTTGAGCCTTAGAAACACCACCTCTAGTTAACATAAATGTAGCATTCAAGAAATCAGGATGTCCATAATGTAATTTACCACCAATTTGAGCTAAAGTTCTAGCGAAAAGGGTACCGAAAGTTTGTTCTTTACCAGCAGCAACATCTCCCAAGACTCCTGAATTTTCAGAGAAAATGTATTCTCTAGCACCTAAAATGGCAACAGGATATTCAACAACTTTTTCTTTATTCTTCAAAGTTGGAGCATAAGGATTAACGTGTTCGACGTTTAATTCTTCGAATTCAGCTAAAACAGATCTAATCTTCAAACATTCTTCTAAATAGTTATCTTGATTGGCATCAATTAATTGGATATATTCACCTCTGTGGAAAATAATAGCATGATTTTGATTATCAGATTTACCATCACCTAAAATTGGGTTACCAGACAATTGAACTCTAAACTTAGGACGTCTTCTACCATTTTCTAACATTTCACAATGACCATCAATCAATGCGGAATAGACTCTTGGTTCTTCATCTTCAGTTAATGGAGGTTCTTCATCTAAGTAAGCAATTTGTAAATCAGGGTAAGCTCTTAATAAGAATTCAGCATTTTCCATTTCATCTTCTTTGAATTTAGCTAATCTTTGCATCGATACAACGAATCTGAACTTTCTTCTAGCCATCTTTTCTAAAGCTAATTCTAATCCTTCAGGGTCACCACCGAAGTATTGAACTAATTCAGGGTTTTCAACTCTATATAACAATTTAATGGCTCTAGCATAATTCATAAATCCGGAAACAGTTCTGTATAAGGTTTGAGATCTTAAAGAAGCCCAAATTCTAGTTCTTAAAGTATACTCAGGAGCAGCAGATTTGAAACCAATACAGTAGAATGGTAAATCGTCAATCTTGGATTTTAATCCATCTTCACTTAATTTTTCTGGATCGTCACCATTTTCATAGGCAGCAGTTTCTTCAGCTAAAATTTTAGTATCTTTAACGAAACAATCCCATTCAACTGGATGTAATTGTTTCAAGTATTCTAACAAAGTAACTCTGGAGAATTGATCATCTTCTCTGATGATTTCTCTTAATGATAATAAAATCTTTTCGGAATAATGTGGGGTGAAAACAGTGAAAGTTGGCATGTTATCAACTGGTAATGGTTCTAAAATTGGAGTAGCTAAAGATTGAGCAAAGAAACTGATTCTTCTTTCAGCTTCAGAATTTCTTGGGAAGAATTCAGTTTCGAAATTGTTATCATCTTGACTAACGAAGAAAGTTGGAGCTCTTAAAGTTCTCTTACCTTCAATTTCTGATGGAACTTGATGATACAATAATTTTTGAACATGATCAATAGCTAATAAATGTTCTCTATACATGGAAATAACAATAGCATTCCAAATTTGGGAAATTAAAACTTTTGGTTTATATTTGATTTCCATTTCAGTGGTTGCTAAAATCTTAGAATAAATTCTCTTTGGTAATCTGGTGAAAATGTTTCTCCATGGAGTTAAAATGGAAATACCCAAGTAGAACGATCTACCAATGGAGAAAACACAGTTACAGATAATGTACCACATATAGGTATCTAAAAAGAATAACAACATATCAACTAAGAACATTAATCCTAAAACAATCTTTGGTTGATGTAAACATAAGACATTACCATACCAAACTTCACCAGTACATCTCATTTTAGTAGTAGATAAAATTCTAATTGGATCAATCATGGATCTAATCAAGAAGAAATAAGATTCAACATATTTGGCCAAGAAAACTAAAAACCATAAGAAATATGATAACCACATATCTAAACCTCTTAATTTAGCAAATGATGCAGTGAAGGTTTGTGATGAAACATATTTTCTTGATCTTCTGTTCATATAGCTTGTGAATAAACCACCTAATGGCATAATAGCAAAGAAAACCATGGTAGCTAAAGCAATGAAAAATCCAACAATTGAAACAATTAATGCTGCTTTAGATATGGCAGCTAAACCAGCCCAATAAAATGTGAAAACAACTGGAGCTAAATTAACCACAAAAATAATAATCAAAAACATTAATCTACGACTTAAATGTTGAGCCCCACTCCATTCTCTTGGAACGAACATCCATTCGAAGAGAGTAGCTAAAATTTGAATAAAAGCAGCAATGGGACCTGCGATAGCAGCAGAAGCCCATCTTGATGAAGCAACTGGTTGATTATTTATCGTTTGCACATAATGTAAAGTGTAAAAAGTTGGAGCATTATATGCAGAATACATCCAATAAACACAAATATGAAGAATCCAAATACGGTTATAGTTGGTGATAAAATGTAACCAAGTTCTGATTTCTTTATAGGTCTTGAAGAAAACATTTTTCCATTCAACTTCACCTAATCTTAAGTAACGTTCTTCTTGAGGAATATCAACTAATCTTGAACCATCTTCAAAAATGATTCTTGAAATACCTTCAGGATACCAGAATAATTGATTAACATCATCATAACCGACAACTTTATTATGGTCTTTTTCTCTTTTAACGAATTTACCATCATAAATTTCGTAAACTTGAGATCTAATATATCTATAAATTGGAGTAATAACACGGTTCAAGTAATCACCTTCAGCAACTGGCTCTTGTCTTTGTTGACATTGAGGTGATAATAAATAATCATAAGCAGTTTTATAAATGTAACATAAACATTCTGGAGTAAATCTGACTTGATTAGCTTCACCCCATAACAATAAATATAAAGCAACATCTCTAACTCTTTCTTCTGGAGTTAAATTATTCATTTTAGCTTTCCATCTAACTTCGGCAGCTTCTAATGAATAATCACCTTCTAATTCATTGGCTAAAGCTTCTAAGTCTTCACCATGTTCTTCAACGGCTTGTCTAGCTTTTTTAGACTTTTTAGAAGCTTTTCTAGCTTTTCTACCGATTTTACCCATGGACATATTAGCGAAACCAATTGAATCATCTAAATCTTGTTGACAAGCAAAATACCATTTTTTATAATTGGCATTATCACCTCCAATATAATCAGCATGTAAACTTAATAAAGCTTGAGCTGGTGACATTCTTGATGATCTGGAGTCTAACAAGGTCATGAAATAATCAAACATATTTCTCATACTATCTCTTTGAAAACCAAATTTATTGGTCAAATCAATGAAAATATCTTCAATATGTTCAATTTTAATTGGAGCTTGTGGATCAGCACTCCATGCTGGATATGGTAAGTTTGATGACATTTGGAATTGAGTTGGATCATAATTACCTCCGTAAATTGGAGTTGAAGCTCCACTGGATCTTTGACCACCATAACTCATTTGACTTGGAGTATATTGAGTACCATATTGATCATAACCTGGAGTACCTGGAGTTTGACCTCCATAACTAAAGTCACTGAAAGCTTCTGGATCTTGATTATATCCTCCATGCTGTTGTTGATAAGCTGCATCCTGATATCCATCCATATCATATGGTTGTTGTTGCATATTTGGATCATAATAATCTTGTTGATTTACCATATCATACGGTTGTTGTTGGTAATATCCATCATGACCCTGTTGTTGATTAGGATCATAATATTCGTGTTGATTATCGTTATACGACATCTTTATTCAGTTAGTATAAAACTTTTTATAAATTTGAGTTTTTGATAAGATCAACTAGATGAGTTTTTTTTGGATTTTTATGACTTAAACGAATGTAAATTTTTATATATCTTCAAGAATAAAATTAATTTTAATTTAATTTCCTAATCAAAGTTACTTAGTACTACAATACAAAATAACTGATTAAGGGTTAACTAAAATTTTTTAAAATCTTCCCTTGATATAAAAATTTTTTGGGAGCTGTGTGTGAAAAAATGGTATTTGATTATGTAACGAACCTAATTACTGTTACAAATCGGGAAAATTTTGTATGGGAGAATCAAAGGTTGCTACAAAAGTCGAAATTTGGGCCTAAAACGAAAATTTCATGTAGGAAATGTCGTGGTCTTCGGATGTAAAGGCTTCCGTTGGATTTCTTTTTTTTTAAAGTCGCGAACTATTCGCGTTGGCGTAGGCGTTGCATCCCGGTTCCGTATGGTGGTAACTTAGTACCGCCTGGTTCTAGCCTAGGTTCGGTCGCAATATAGCCAACATTACACGTTAATCCACAACACTGATAATGTTGAATGTTTTGTGATTCTCTGATCGATTTCTTGTAGTTCAATGACATGAACATACGACAGATAGTAGTAATAAACGATATAACCGAAAAAATCTCGTGATTCAAACATTTACTGAAATCAACACGGCCTTAATTAGTCCCTTGATCTTATGATATGATCCGAATTGATTCAATAAACCTTCAATCACAGTTCTTTGACCATTCATTATATCACTTAATTACTCCTTCACACCCTACTACACCCTTGACATTTCGTACTTTTAGTGTTCAATCAGGCCCTGAATGTTACATGCTAAGCATATACCCGTCCTTACTCGTGGATCCAACTATTGATGAAAACTCCCCTAAAATTAACGTGAAAGCTTCCAAATTTCACACATTATTAATCTTATCATTCATAAAAATTTATACATACACTTAATATAGATCAATCACTAGAATACTAGCAGTTTTGTACTTGATCAATAATCTTAGTAGCCTTAAGAAATAGGGAAAGAAAAAAGAAAATTTCTGAGACTGAAAAAAAAAACAAAATTGGTTTCGAGACTGAAATATGAGGTACCAAAAGAAAAAATAAAGAGTGTGTATATGAGGTTGTAAAATGACTTTTTACATTGTTTAAGTTGGTATACTGTAAGCTATGCATAGAACAGTTTAATGTAAATGTTTATTGAACAGTAACAGAGTAAATGTCAACAAGAATGATAATAAAACATCTTGATTATAATTCAATCAGATGGGTTGCGAAAATCAACCTAAACATTATGCTGGTACTGTTTGATATGTAAGTTTATGTGAACTCGATGAATCAATAGAAACTTTAAACTTCGTATACTATGCTTACTAAACTAATAATTAGGCGATTCCCTATCAAAAATTAAGTCCGGTGTTATATCCGTGCATTCCCATTCGTACACACCTATTATCGTTCCTAGACTCTACCTTGATACGAATCAAAGAAACACGATTTTAAAGAATCGCGCTTAGAACCATACAGGATTTAAAATTATAATTTTGACGTGTACTGATTTAAATAGACAATAATAGAGTTTTCGTGAAATTCCTTGTTATCTAGGGAATGTCGACAATCATAGTTTTTGTTTACTGTTTATTTGATTACAATATGGCAGATTATTAACCATTGAAAGATTTACATCAGTGGTTAATGTTTGTGAGATAGGCGCAGTTTTATTCTAAATTTAGTAAAGTAATTGCCTTTATTTATTTTGCGACATTTTGTCTGCGATGAATGTGCCTGGATCTGTCTACCACAATGCTAACCAAGGCAGATGTGACAAATTTCGGGTATTCTTACTCCAAGTTAATTTGAACCACAATGTAACCGTATTTTTGCATTTATTCGATAGATGCTTAGAAACTGTTTGTCGTGTTAATATATTTACGAAATACTTTCTATATATAAGACCCCTGAGACCCTTTACAGTTAATCGTAATTTAACATTAAAGTCATTTATTCTCTCCATCCTAAAGACTCTAATTCTTTTCTAATCTCATCTTCCTTATTTATTTTGGAAATTTGAGTCTCTTCTAATGGTTCTCCGTATGCTTGTTTCATTTTCAAGGTTTCTATTGATCTCAATTTTTTTAATAATGATCTAATTCTTTTATCTTCGATTGATGATACTCCTCCAACAACTGAACCTATTTCTAAATTATTTATTTTTTCAGTAACTGCATCATTTGATGTTGTATTAGATCCGTTAGAATTTGAAGTTTCAGGTACGTTTGAAGGGGCCGGAGCTGAAGCGGGTGGAGCTGGAGATCCATCTTCTTTAGCAGCTTTAGCAGCTTCTCTTTTCTTTCTATTCTTAGCAGCTGATTTGGATTCTTTAACAACTGGAGGTGGGGCACCTACAACTGATCTAACCCTTCCACTACCAAATCCGTTTCCAACTTTATTGGGACTTGCGGTATTATTACCTGGAGTGGTTTGTTGAGATGCTAATTCTCTTTGATACAAAGTGGTAGTAGCATTTGATGCACCACTATTTCTAGCATGAGGTGGTCTATAAGCACCACTTGGTTTTTTAACAGCATTACTAGAAGCTTGTTGTTTAGCTAATAAATAGTCTTTAGCAGTTTGATGACTTTCAGGAATTGGTTCATTGTTTTTGATAGCAGGGAATTCTTCAAGTTTTTGAGGTCTCCAATTTATTGAAAACAATTCTTTATAATCATGATAATAAATTAATTTCCCAGTGAAATGCCAAATTTTTAATCCATTATCAACTCTCAATCTTGGTGATGTAGTGGCTGTCAAAATGTATCTTCCATCAGGTGACCATTGGCAAACACTGGTATTAGCAGCTTCAAAGCTTACTACTTTTTTAAACTTATCTTGTCTATCATAAACATCAACAGTACCTTGTAAATTACCGAATCCAGCAACTAAAATATATTTACCATGAGGTGAATACAATACAGTATTTCTAGGTAAGGTTGGTAAGGAATAAATTAAATTACCTCTTGCATCGAAGAAACTAGTTTCACTGGGCATATAACCATATATTACTGAGAATTCTCTTGCAGTTGGTGACCAAGTAATATCATGAATCGGACCTGGCTTTTTTAAATCAATTCTGGAATTGTAAGCTCCAGCTATACCTAATAAATATAAATTAGTTTCTCCATAATATGATTGATTTGTAGTATCATGATCAGTTGATGCTAAAGCTAATAATGCTGTACCTAAAGAATTCCATTTCAATTGACATTTTTCAGCTTTGAAGAAATTCTTAGTACAAACTGGTTGATTAAAATTTGGTAAATTATAAATTGATACATTGGCAGGTTTACCTGAATTTTCTGGTAAGAAAATGGCAATTGAAGGATTTAATCCTGGACTTATCTTGAAAGTTTGATAAGGTTGATCAGTTTTAAATTTAAATTTTGGAGCACCAATTGCTTCTAAATGTGAACTGTCAGTTATATCATAAAATTCGATTTCTTTATTAGTAAATGTACCTTTAACAAAAAAATTTTCATTTGAAGTGAATTGTGGCTTCCAACCATTTTGGTGTTTATTTGACCATTCCATTATGATTTTGGTTGTAGCAATATTGAATATCTTAACATTTTTATTCCATACACCACTTTCTTTATTTATTAATATTGGTTTACACCATAAGCATAAATATGTCCCATTTGGAGAAAATTCAATATCGAAAACGTCATTCAATTCAATTTTTAACAATATCGAACCTGTGGAACAATTAATAATCACCACTTCATTTGGTTGAGTATATCCAAAATATTTACCATTTGGTGAATAAAGGGCTGATCTACATTCTAATTCAGGTTTGGGGAATGATTCTAAAGTTTGATAATTCTGTATTAACTCGACAGATTTCGGTAATCGACCTAATTAGTTAGTATACAAAACTCTTGACCTATGGATCATGGCGATGATCCATTTACTGATTAATTATACATACAATATAATTGTGTATCAAATGACATGGTTATCGATAATTGCAACTCTTAAAAATTTGATGAGAAGCGTCCAGTTTCGGGCTGGGTGAGAAAGACACGACTAGCAAAATAATATTTAGGTTCAGGGTTTATAGTTTAAGGCTTATGAATGTGGTAAGTATGTTGTATTAGAGTGTAATATGAGTGATATTGTATACTATTTCATTGTGTTATTATCAGAAGGTAAAATGGAGGACTTTAAAGAGTCTATAGTTCAATATTGCTGACGTGTAAGTGATCTCACTGTATGATGGCGTCTGACGTCTATTGTCTAATTAGCGTTCCTAGAAGTATGATTTCCATTTAACACGTAACCTGATGTCTTATCTACTTGACTTCCCCAAAGTTATAGTGTCCTGTACTGTTAGCATGCTCATTAGCTCCATTCTCACCCACAAATATCTTATAACATACCAAACATCTTACTCTAAAGGTAGTAAGATTCGTAGTAAAGTTGGTAGTTTGTAAAAAGCTGCAGAGTTTCTCGGCGGCTGCATTGATTAAAGACAACTGTTCTTTATGGAAGACACTTTTATCATGGACTTTATCTGATTCATCTATACTCAACTTGTTATTCAAACTCAAGATATCATAATGAACTCCTGAGTAAATGAGATTTATACTGTCTGAGGGTGCTGATTGTTCATTTGCAAATGTAATAAAGTTACCCAGTTCCACGTCGATACAGTTAATGGTAATATTCAATAAGTCACTTAATATTCCAAGTTCAATTGCTCCTCCCCATGAATCTTTCTGTATAATCCATTCGCTATAAGCTTTGTTGGTTCTACCTAAAATAGCTTCATTGTACTTTTCTGGATTACTCGTTATAGTAGCACTACAAAGATGTCTTAGTTCTGGCACTGAATGCTGTGGCAATGCATAAACTATAGCGTTAAACATACAAGAATTATCATCCTCGATGTTTCTTAATATGAGGTACTGATTCAATTCAGGAATATAAACTGACGGTATATCATCGTTAGATATACCGGCATCCTTGACTTGTGATTTATCCTCCTTCAAATCTTTTATCTCACTCTCCAATATCAATTGATCACCATTCTTAATCCTAGATTTAACTTGGTCATTTAAATCGAAATCCAAATTCTTTGGCGGGAACCCTGTCTTCATGTATTTCGGAGATTCTGTCACATCAAACAATTCTTGGTCTGAATCCAATTGCTCAAGAAATTCCCTGAACGTTATTTCATCATCTATAGTAAGAACTTTTGTGGTTTTGTGACTTTTAACTTTAATTCTCATGTTCAAGAGAATGCGAAATTCACATATCGTATCTACTGATACTGATCAAGATGTAATTTTCCTAGAGACCTTTTTAATAAAAATGCAATTGAGTTTGTGACCAAGCATCCGCAATCATTTCATCGAATCACAGAGGAACCTACACCATGCCTTATATTCATTATACATCAATCATATCAGTTTCATTATCATTAACCTTTTCTTCACCACCTTGAAGTATAGTATCTAAATCAGGATTCTTTTGATTAATCAATTCATTAAATTCTTGTTTGTTTTCTTGTTTGAATTGTTCTAATTGTTTATACTTATCAACTGATTCCATGAACTTAAGCATATTAACTCCAGATGCTGCTTCACTTTCCAAATTTGTATATGGTCTTTGATTTAATTGTTTAGCTCTACGTTTGTGTATTTTCAGTTTATGATGCTTATCTAAAACCACTTGGGTTTCGAAATATTTGGCACATTCAATACAATAATATTGTCCTAAACCAGGTTTAGTTTCGTCAATTGGTTGATTTTTTAATTTTTGGATTGATTCTTTTGATGAAAGATCATCATAAATAAGATCTAAATCTCTGGTTCTTCTTTTGGTCTTATACCTTTTCACACTATATCTTCCCATTTTGCTATGCTATTGTTTTTATCAATGGTATATAAGAGATGAGATGAGATGAAAATTTAGGCTAATTAACTGTGTGCGAGGGTACAAACCCTGGTTTCAGATGGCAATGCGTGCGTGTGACCGCTTCTCCTATAGTAAGAGAAGTCGTGTAGGTATCGCAATATTTTGTCCTCAAGACTCTTAGTGAGAAAAACTTTTTTTCCTAGATTAATAATCAAGTAATTAGTATGTAATAGATCTATAGTTAATAAGGGAATGATGTTAAAGGGTTATAAATGATAGCAGAAGAGTGATCCATTTATCACTGTTGGAAAGTTTCCAAATCCCAAGAGAATCCATCCAATTTTCATAAATCCACACCATTTTATAAAGTGATTAGTAATGAAATTTTTTTCATATAAAAACCGTAATTCCCATATCTTTTTTTACTATAAACTAAATACTAACAATATAGAAAATGGCTAGAAGACCAGCTAGATGTTACAGATATTGTAAAAACAAACCATACCCAAAATCCAGATTCAACAGAGCTGTCCCAGATGCTAAAATTAGAATCTATGATTTAGGTAGAAAGAAGGCTTCCGTCGATGAATTCCCATTATGTATTCATTTAGTTTCTAACGAATTAGAACAATTATCATCAGAAGCTTTAGAAGCTGCTCGTATTTGTGCTAACAAATATATTACCAAAATCTCCGGTAGAGATTCATTCCATTTAAGAGTTAGAGTCCATCCATTCCACGTTTTAAGAATCAACAAGATGTTGTCATGTGCCGGTGCTGATAGATTACAACAAGGTATGAGAGGTGCTTGGGGTAAACCACATGGTTTAGCTGCTAGAGTTGATATTGGTCAAGTCTTAATGTCAGTTAGAACCAGAGATAACAACAAAGATGTTGCTATTGAAGGTTTAAGAAGAGCCAGATATAAGTTCCCAGGTCAACAAAAGATCATTATCTCCAAGAAATGGGGTTTCACTCCATTAAACAGAGATGAATATGTTGCTAAGAAACAAAATGGTGAAGTTAAAGATGATGGTGCTTATGTTAAATTCTTAACCAAAAAAGGTAAATTAGAAGATAACTTAAGAGAATTCCCAGACTTCAAATATCAAGCTTAGGTAATATATGCTGACTTTTAGTTTTCACTCTATTTTAAATCTCTAGTTTCAGCTCTTGGTTTAGTGACGCAAGTGTGTACATGATTTCAGTTGACATCAGCCTCAGTGATGCGATGGACGATAGTAGGCCATAGTGATAGGTAGGTGTAAGATGGTCGATAGAGTAACTACAGAACGAAATCTGGTTGAGTCTGACCAAACCAGTAACATGCCACCAAATCCAATGACAACATAACTTATCGGTTATAAAATGACAATCTTTTAACACGTTTGAACCAGCTGTCCTGCATAGACGCGATGAAAAATTCGACGAATTCCAACTATAAATAGTGAGAAAAGTTCCATAAACGGCTTTGAGGTTAATTCCTATAATATCAAACTTAATACCCTTTAATTATAATGTCATTCTCACATAAAGAAGATCCAAAAACTTTAGTTTTATTCGATGTTGATGGTACTTTAACTCCAGCAAGATTAGAAGTTTCTGATGAAATGAGACAAACTTTAGCTCAATTACGTAAAAAAGTTGTTATTGGATTCGTTGGTGGTTCAGATTTAAGTAAACAAGTTGAACAATTAGGTGCAACTGTTTTAGATGATTTCGATTACTGTTTCTCTGAAAACGGTTTAACTGCTTATAAATTAGGTCAAGAATTAGCATCACAATCATTTATTGGTTGGATCGGTGAAGAAAAATATAACAAATTAGTTAAATTTATCTTAAGATACTTATCTGATATTGATATCCCAGTCAGAAGAGGTACTTTCATTGAATTCAGAAACGGTATGATTAACGTTTCCCCAGTAGGTAGAAATGCTTCAACTAAAGAAAGAACTGAATTCGAAATCTTTGATAAGAAAAACCATATCAGAGAAGATTTAGTTAATGCCTTAAAAGAAAACTTTGCTGATTACGGATTAACTTACTCCATCGGTGGTCAAATCTCTTTTGATGTTTTCCCAACTGGATGGGATAAAACCTATTGTTTACAACACGTTGAAAAGGAAGGATTTGAAAACATCCATTTCTTTGGTGATAAATCTTATAAAGGAGGTAATGATTATGAAATCTATAATGATCCAAGAACTATTGGTCATGCTGTAGAATCTCCAGCTGATACTATGAGAATCTTAAATGAATTATTCAAGTTAAATTAAGGTTGTTAGCTATCGCGAGAGCCATCGCGATGCTGTCATTTTCGTGGTAGCACGCGTGGCCTGAATTTATAGAATGGAGTTTATATGTTTGTTTATAAATACTATTTACATACTCTTATGTACAAGTGAGTCTCATAGGGGAGTTACTTTCTCTTATAATAAATAACTGAACTATCATCAGTTGCTTCAATTACTTGTTCAACTTCATACCCTTTAATTTTTAATCTGTCATTCAACTGTAATCTATTGTCAACATCATGAATTTTCTTGGTAATGTTCTTTATAGTTTTTTCCTTATTGGTTTTATAATCCTCGAAATCATTTGGTTCAAGAAGCTTTGGAATGGAACTTGGTTTACAATTTTTAACCAATTTACTATTACCAAATTGACCATTTTCATTATCTCCAAATATCAAAACATCCTTCATATGTCCTTGGTTATTTAACCTGACGAATGAATGATTCTTACCAGTACTGAAATCAGAAATTCCAATATTTTCAATTTGATTAGACGTTTCATTATATTCACTTAACATAATAGATTTGATAATCAGTGGTTTATGACTAACATGTAGAAATCTATTGATACCCAACTGACCTTTAACACCATTACCAAAACTCAACAAAATGTCATTAGTGGTGTGTTCGGATTTATAATTCAATTTAATGAATGAAGTTTCGTCATTGGCATAAACGTCTTCAACTGAAAAGTTCTCAGCCTTCACTTTAGGAATTTGTTTACGACATATAACAGCAAATTCTTCATTATCTAAGATCTTCGTAGGAACACTTTGAATATTAGTTTTGTAACTAACGTCTAAACCACATTGTCCATAAGAATTCATACCCCAAGTCCAAATATTACCTTGAGAATCACTAACTATGTTATGATACTTACCAGCAGCAATGCTAGTAAAGAATCTTGGTTTTAACGTTTTGGCCTCCTTGGTGACTTGAATTTCATTATTAAGAAGGGTTAATTCAAATGGTTGGTTAATGGGAATTTGTGGTCTGCTGATTGGCGAATATTGTGGTAAGCCATATTGTCCATAATTTTCACCTTCACTGGTTTTTAGAGTGAATATCCTACCATGGTTGCTAAGGATTAATAAATGATTGATCCCGGCTTTTATGTCCGACACTTTTTCGTTTCTGTTCAATATACTGGTATCGTTCTCGATGAACTTGATTGGCTGACTATTGTCGGTTCTTAATAACCCTAACCAGCTTCTTGACTTTGATGGCTCAAAATCAACCGAAGTATCTAACCTTGGTAAATAGTCTAATTGACCTTTGGAAGTTAATAAGTAAACAAATTCCGATGAGATTTCACATTTATCCACTTTAAATGGTAACTGTACTGATTCTGGTTGTTTGAGTTTATTGTGGTACTGATACACTTTTCCCTTATCATCAACAACCACTAATAAACCTTTATTGATCTTTACATCCTTTAGGATCATGTCATTAAAGAAAGGTATTCTGGTGGGTAATTTTCTACCATTTTGGTACCCGAAAACATATAATCCCAAATTCTCATCAGATTTCAATAACCCATTGATAAATTTGGTATTGATCATTTCGCCAAGCTTCTGACTGAGATATTCCAAGTTCTTTGAATTAACCTGTGGTTTGACTTTTTCTTCATCTATGTTATACCATGACTTAAAGGCCCAAGTCTTGTACCATTGCCAATTGAATAAAAGTTGATGAATTACAATAATAGTGGCGAAAATACCAAACCCTGCACCTATAGCTTTTAATCTATCATTTCTTTGTTCTTTTTTAGAATCAGTCTTTTGATTCTGTCTATACTCTTGACTTATTTTATACAATAAATCCTTATACTCAGGAGAGTTCTTATCAACATCTTGAAGTCTTGGATCGTTTTCCAAGAGTTGATTTATATCGACTTTCTCTTCTTCTTCTAACGCTTTCAATACTTTAGCATGAATATCATTTGTATTGAATTTGCTTGATCTTTCATCAAGATGATCGAATTGTTGATTAAAGTTATATTCTACTTTTTTCTTATTAAACTCTTCAATTGTTCTATACTTTTGATCGTCGGAATAGAACCTTACACAAGAATTGATAGAAGTTCTGGAAAGTTTTAAAGGATTCCTATGGTAAGGAATTTGATACCACCGATAATGTATGGGAGATTTAAAAGTTCTAATCATCAGGAAGTCTTCGCAGGTCTCACCTCACAAGTTGTCTCACTTAGTCAGTTAAATTACCAGAGTTTTACTTCGCACAATCCTTAGTCCTTAGGCATGATAGGCAAACACAGAATAATATCAATAGGTATTAAAACTCCTTTCATCAAGCCCAGAACTCTTGCAACATCAACAAGATTTGACACCAAAAAGTTTGTTGATTCACTTCAAACTAATGGCGGGTTTACCAAACAACAAGCTGAAACTGCTGTTAATATTGTAAACAAAGCCATTAATGATGGGATTTATTCAATAACCAGAAACTTGATTACTAAAGAAACTTTATCATCAACTGCATATGAGCAAAAAGTTGATTTTGCCAAGTTGAAAGGAGAATTGCAGACTATGGATAAATCTGAATTCAATAATTTGAAGAAAGAAACTGAGAATTTACGGACTGATTTAACCAATTTGAAGAATAGATTAAAAGAAGAAATGACCAAGAATCAAGCAGGTGTTAGATTGGATTTAAATTTAGAAAAGGGAAGAATTAGAGAAGAAAGTTCCATACATGAACTGAAAATTGAAGATACTTATACGAGAATTGATGAGGAGATATCAAATATTCAAATGCAAATAAAGTCAGTTAAGACCCAAGTTATGCAATGGTTAATTGGGGTTGGATCCGGTACTTTTGCTTTATTCTTGGCATTTGTTAGGTTTTTTGGGTAATATATAGCACGAGCGAGCGATGTGATGTCGACTATTGTCTCTTTATGGTAAAAGCTCTGAGTTTTCCCTAGTTAGTTTGAGTTCCTGGCGAGTTGCTACTAGGCCTAAACAGAAGTAAATCTAGACCAATGTTTGACACGACGATATTAAATAGCATGGCTCAATGAAACTTTGCTTCAATCAGGTGCAATGGGCTCGCTGTTTATTGCTCGCGTCCATGAACTCTCTATATAACCATGGAGTTAAACAAACTCAATTAATCACCAAAGATTTAACATCATTCGAAAAAAACATTTCAACATCACCCCTTTCACTTCAAGGGTCCATCAGTACATCATTAACGGCGTTCAAAAAAACCATAAAAGAATATAATGATCTTATTAAACAAAACTTGAAAGATCAAAACATCACCAAACATGAAACAAGGTTAGAGAAATTTAATCAAGATTATAGTGAATTCACTAGGAAGTTTGATGAATTAAAGTCACAAAGAGAAGTGTCAGTTCAAGAATCAAATAGACAGGAATTATTAGGACGTCGTCAACATCATCAAACCCCAGAGAATCCTTATGATCAAACTACTGGAGTGTCGTCGAACCATCAACATTATCAACAACAACCTTCAGATATGTCGTACCAGGAAGGATTGTATAATGAAAGTAATAGTTTACAAAGAGGTACTCAACAATTAGATCATATCCTTGAAATGGGACAACATGCATTAGAAGACATTGTTGAACAAAATGCAATTTTACAACAATTAGGAACCAAATTTGAAGAAGGATTGATTACTCTTGGGGTAAGCCAAGGAACTTTAAGAACCATTGAAAGGAGAGCCAAGCAAGATAAATGGTTATTTTGGGGTGGAGTAATATTCATGCTTGTGTGTTTCTGGTACATACTAAAGATATTTAGGTAGTAACATAGTAATTCCAAGATAAAATACATATGAAATCATAGAATTCTCCTCTAATTTCTTTTAATGGTTGATCTCTTGTTTTGGTATTTTATAACCGCAGTCCATACGCTATAAGCCTTGTTGGGGGATTGCTGGTGTGAATGTGCTAATGTGTGTTTGGGTTGTAATTAGCAGTCTTAGAGCTTTTTATGTAGTTGTAATGTAACCATTGAATGTATGCCTGTGTAACTAGTAACTATGGATCGTGTAACTATTGTACAACCAACGGTAAATATAAAGATTAACACTAACCGAAGCGAACATCTGTCAAACCATGAGCGTTGGATCGTAAACTACTGCTTAATCTTAACAATTACTTAAATAAGTAAAATCTACTATGAGCTTTGTTTTAATCCTAATTAGGTTATTGTGATGACTCCCCCACATAATAAGCCCTGGTATTTATTTCTTATTAAGGTGCTAAACGATTTATTGTTTACATAACCATCGGCAATTACTATTCCCAATTAGGAAATTTTTTGAGATTTGGTTTTTTATTTTCTTAGACGTTTCATATTTCGAAGTGGGACACTTTTTTTTTTGTTTTATAAAATGTAGTAAACTCCCAATTTATGAGTTTTCTATAGACCCTTCATAGAGTAAATTGATTAGGTTTAATTTTTATATTTCGTGAGTGACTTTCCTTTATAAAAATCGTTCATTATGAAAGTAGATAATATCTTAATGTTATCACTTTTAGTAAGTGGGATAAGTGCTGTTGATGTCAAGAAAGATAGAAGAGCCGTTGTTTATGCCACTGTGGTGACTACTGTTAATTTACCATATAGTGATTATACCAATGGATTAGCTGGTACTAATCCAACTACTACTGCTGCTAATGTTGTTGCTGCTGCTGATACTGCGGCTGCTTCTCCAGCTGCCACTACTGCTGCAAGCTCAAGTTCAGGTTCCTCTGGAGTTAAAGGATTTATAAGTAATCTTTTTGGGGGCTTATTTGGCGGTTCAAGCTCAAGTTCTGATTCTGATGATGCTGCTACTACCACTGCTGCCGCTGCTGCTACTACCACTCCTACTACTACTGCTGCCGCAGCAACCACTTCAAGTTCTTCAGGTTTGAAAGGATTCTTAAGTGGTCTTTTCGGTGGACTTTTTGGTGATGATTCATCATCATCATCTGCTGCTAGTTCAACTGCAACTGCTGCACCAGCTGCTAGTGCCAACCCAATTGTTAGTGCAGTTACGTCTGCATTATCTGCAGTAACTGCCACCCCTATTGTTGCATCATCATCAACTCCAGTTGTAAATACAGCCAGTGGATCTGGCTCTGATTCTGAGTTCACCGCTAGTGGTGAAGATAGTTCAACCATTGCTCAAGTTGTTAAATATTCTGAAATGGGTGGTGGTATTGCTTATTCTCCTTATACCAAGAGTGGACTGTGTAAGAGTGCCTCACAAGTTGCCCATGATATGGACATTTTATCAAGCTATGCTATCATCAGATTATATGGAGTTGATTGTAGTGGAGTTGACAATGTGTTGGCAGCCATCAGTTCATCTCAAAAAGTTTTTGTTGGAATTTATAACATTGATTCACAAGATATTTCTAATGATTTACTGACTTTGAAAACAGCAGTTGAAGGTTCAAGCAGAGGTTGGAGTGCTATTCATACCGTTTCAATCGGTAATGAATTAGTTAACTCTGGTACAGCCAGTGCTTCAGATATTGGAACTGCCATGTCAACTGCTAGAAGTTGGTTTAAATCAAATGCTGCAGATTATACTGGATCTTTAGTATCAGTTGACACATTGGTGGCTGTTAAAGGTAACCCATCATTATGTGAATATTCTGATTATTTAGCAGTCAATTGTCATCCATTCTGGGATGGAGGTGTTGATCCATCAGATTCTGGTCCTTGGTTACAAGAACAAATTTCCGCATTAAAAGCAGTTTGTGGTGATGATAAAGAAGTCTTAATCACTGAATCGGGTTGGCCCACTCAAGGGGATACTTATGGAAATTGTGTTCCCTCATTACAAAATCAATTGGCTGCAGTTCAAAGTATTGGGCAAACCTTAGGAGACCAAGTATTGATGTTTACAACTTATAATGATTACTGGAAAGATCCTGGATCTTATAATGTTGAACAACATTGGGGGATTTATGGTGACCCATCTGCATAAATAATCCATAGATAAGTCATTCGCTGTATAATACCTATTAATTTACAAAAGTACCATGCCTTCTCCTCTACTTCTCTACTCTCGTTTCCCTCTCTTCTCTACTCTCGTTTCCCTCTCTTCCCTACCTCTGGCTCTCCTGTATCACTTCCCTACCTCTGGCTCTCCTGTATCACTTCCCGCTCCCGGAACTACATATGTATATATTATTATATCTGTATCTACTTACTACTCACCTAGCTAGGAACCTCGTTAACTAACAATTGACCCAATATATAAACTAAAAACTTACATACAATTTCTAACACCACAAAGAAAATATAATTTGCCCATTCAAACAAAGTAAACTTCGAAAACGATAAATAAACAAAGTATACACTACTAGCAGTTACTAGTCCATTAGCTACAGCCATCATAATCAACGATTTCTTAGCTTGTCTAATCACAGCTATAATGATTTCAACTTCATGAAATACACATGCAAACAATATTATCACAGAGCCAGCTTGATAATATATAAACGTAGCTTCGATTTCAAGTATACCTATCAACGATAGAATCATTCCTGCAAACGTTATAAGAAACACTAAGAATATTGGTAGTTTTTGACTCATACTTATAAGTAATAACTGACATAATGCAAAACATGTACCCAAAACTTCAAAGAAAATGTTCAACATAAACCAAGTATCTCTGAATTGATTATTATACCAAACTAACCCTAAAGTTCCTGCTAAAATTTGCCAGAAACTGGGAGAAAGGGAAAATAATTGAATAGTCAAAACCCTATTCTGGGGTTTGTTAACTATGATTCTATAGATTGTTAGTAGAAGAGTTAGGGCAAAAATAACAACTTCTACCGCAAATAAAATTGTCCAGTTTACAAAAGGAATCATACGTTATAGAGCCTTCAAGAAATTATTGGGAATTTATATGAAATTCTATTACCATTATGTGGTGGTATGGAGAAGTTCTCGTCTATGATTGTCAGATCTGACACACCCAATTATATGCATACCGGAAAAATTGAACAATACCGTTCAAAACCCATTTGAAATGAGCCAGCATTTTATTTACATCCCTCGAGTTTTCACCAAGTTCTTATTGGTTACTTCCAAACACCAATACCCTACTTTACAACTTCCATAGCCTTTTGGTTTGTGATGTACTCTATGAATGGAAGGATCTCAACTTCGTTACTATTATCTTGCAATAATTATGGTAATGCCACACCGACTCGTTGAAAATTCTCGCGACTCTAAACATTAGTTAACCTCCATACAATGGAAAGAGAAAGAAAGAAGTTAGCTAATAGATTATTAGCAGCAGCTGATCTTGCTGATAATTTAGTAGATGAATCCGGTAGAAGTGTTTATGATACGTTTCGTAAATTGCCACCAAGAACTGGATCGGCCGACTATTATAAAGTAATTCTTTATCCTATGTCCTTCCATTCACTTAAAGCTAAAACTAAGAAGTTAACTTATAAGACTGCTCAAGAATTCGTTCAAGATTTAGTTCAGATTAGTTGGAATGCAAGATACTTTAATGAAAGAAGTAGTATATATCATAAACATGCAATAATTTTAGAGAATTTCATTAAAAATACAATTTTACCTAAATTGAAGTCTGATAAAGGTATACCTGATCATGCTACCCTTGAGTATCCTGATTTAGGTCCGTTACCAGAAGATGATAGTGTATTGCCTCCACCAGTTGGAGGTGGGAATATTGGAAGTGGAAGTATTGGATCCAATTTAAATTCAGAACTTTATGATAATGATGATGATTATGAAGAAGAATTTGATGAATCTTCATTAACTCCTCAACCTAAATATTATGATCATAAATCAAGAGCTGCTCAACAACAATATGAAACCGGTATTAAGCGTGGTAGACCTCCAACTGTTGATAAACCATTTGAAACTAGATTGAAGTTAATTTTAAAGAATTTCAAGAAACTAAGAGATCCTACTAATCCAGAAAGATCAATTTCGGCTCCATTTGATAAATTACCCGATAAATCAAATTCTAATTTCTATAATAGTATACGTGATCCAATGAGTTTGGCCGAAATTAGAACTAAGTTAAGACAAAAGAAGTATAAAGACGTTAATGAATGTTTGAATGACTTAGAGTATTTCTTTCAAACTTATAAGAATTTCTATCAACATGATCCATACTCTTTAATATATCAAGATTTATTACAATTTGAAGTTGAAGCAAGAAAGATTATCGAAATTGAATTAGCTAAGAGTGACAGTGAAGTTATTGCATCGTCTTCAGGACCTGGAGGTGACGGTGTTGTTAGATTCCCGTTAGATGAAATTAATGTCCATGGCCATAATATTAAAGTTGGTGATTGGGTATTGATTAATAATCCTACGAATGTCGATAAACCAACAGTTGGTCAAGTGTTCAGATTATGGTCAACCCAAGATGGTGTACAATATACTAATGTTTGTTGGTATTATAGGCCAGAACAAACTAGTCATAGAGTCGATAGATTATTCTATATAAATGAAGTTTGTAAAACTGGCCAATACCGTGATCATTTAGCTGCAGAGATTCTTGGGCCATGTTTTGTATTATTCTTGACCAGATATCAAAAAGGAGATTTACCAAATGGGTTTTTACCTGAAGGATGTCCATGGTTCATTTGTGAATTCAGGTACAATGAATCCAGTCATGTTTTCAATAGAATCAGAACTTGGAGAGCTTGTTTACCTGATGAAATTAGAGATCATCCTGAACCACCAGTTATACCATTGAATGAACCAAGAAAGTTAATTAAATATGAATCTCCCATTAAAAACTTGTTACCAAACGGAGCTCATGAAAATATGGAAATTCCTCCTGTTCGAGAAGATCCAAATAAAACTACACCACCAATTGTTGGATCAGTTTATGTAAGACCAGTTGATCCTGATGATGATTTAGGTCAATATTATACCAGTCCAAACATTACACCAAGTCCTGAGAATGATGATCATATTAATAATAGAAAAGCATATCTTTTCACCCCAGTATCACAATCGAAATCCTTGGGTTACCCACAAGCTTCACAACTCGCTAATTATGGTAATGCTACACCAACTTATAACCCAACACCAACCAATTATGCTCCACAACCAACTTATCAACAATATAATACCCCTGATATTTATAAAGTTTCAAGTCCCTTCAAACAGAAGGAAAAAAGACCAGCAACTCCAACTGCTATACCCCAACCAACCCCTCATGCTTCAACATCAAATTATTCAATGTTATTACAAGGAGGGGTTATCAGTTACCAAATCGAGGATAGTAATCAATTGGGATTAGTAAGTGATACTTTAAAGCGTCAAAAGATTGATAATAATATTGTTTGGTTTAGAGGTCCTCCATTAGTAGCACCATCTAGGTTTACTAATACTGAGGGTTATGAAATTGGTCACAGTAGTAAGTACTTAAGTTGGAAATTGAAGCACAAGAGCTAGTTAATGTATATTATGTAACAACGGCTAAAATAAGTCCAAGGAAGTGAACTTAGCATCTCTCAGTATCTCCTAGTGCCTTCTACCACTATGCCTTGTATGCTTCGTGGTGGTAGTAAGTAATCTCCAGACGAGCGATGCTCACCTCGCTTATCGCAATGAATAAACTGTTAAATGAACTACAAGAACATTTAAAAACGTCTAAACGAATAATTGCATTGGTAGGAGCAGGGTTGGGTGTAGCATCAGGGCTACCTACATTCAGGGGATCACAAGGACTCTGGAAAAATTTCAATATGATAGATTTAGCAACACCTGATGCATTTTATATAGACCCAGGATTAGTATGGCAATTTTATTCATGGAGGCGATATAACGCTTTAAAAAGTCAACCGAATAAAGGACATGAAACCTTGGCTAAATTATCAAAGTTAAAGAACCTTGAATTCATTACTATAACTCAAAATGTGGATGGTTTATCGATTCGTGCTGGTACACCAAAGGATAAACTTTATGAGATCCATGGGCTGTTGTTCGATCTAAAGTGTACAAATTTTACTTGTAATTATATCGATCATGACAATTTTCAACATCCTTTATGTGATAGTTTAAAAGATACAGAACTGGAATTTGAACCTAGGAAACGTAAAATTGATGAAAGTCCTCAAACAAGTCCTCAGTTTACTCCAGTTAAACAATTGAGTGAAGAAGAATTGCCCAACTGTCCAGTATGTAAAGAATTATTACGACCAGGTGTGGTATGGTTTGGTGAAAGTTTGTCTATACAATTATTAGATAAGATAGATAATTTCATTGAAAAAGGATGTGATTTGATTTTGGTAGTAGGAACGAGTGGCACTGTTTATCCTGCCAACAGTTATGTCGATAGAGTCAAGTATAAGGGAGGAAAGGTGGCGATATTCAATACTGATATTGAGGAAGAGATTCTTCAGGGTAAGCAAGATGGAGTATGGGGATTTAAAGGGGATGCCGCAGAATTATTACCATTGGCTTTAGGACCTTTACTAGAGGCGGATTAGACAGTTAAAGACGATTAAGTAGTAAAGTGTATATAGATAATAGCATATTTATTTAGGGATTTTGTTACTAGCCGAGAGTGATTCTATTGGTCAAGTACTCAATTCATGGGTACCTTTTATAGAGGCTAAAGGACTCTCCACATTAGTTCATCTTGTTTTAGTTAGTTGATGCCTTCAATCGTTCTAAGTCATGAGGTAGTCAATCTGGTGATGAGATCGTCCAAGCTAAAATGGTCGTAATGTCGACGCGAGACCCTGTACGCGTAGAAGGTATGATAGAAGGTGGGACCAAAGACCGACAGAGCTCAGAGATTTCAAATATTTTCATACGAAACGTAAATTTACAGTCTATAATCATTAGTCATTATTCATTCTCAGGTTCATCATCACTCTCACGATGATTTTCATTTGTAACATAATCATCATCTTTATAATGTAACAGTAATAAAGATTCAAATGATGAAACTGATTGGTTGAATGAGATTTTCCTTTTTTTAGTAGGAGAATCATTATTTATTATTGGTTTTGTTGGAGGTTTATAGAATGGATTACCCAAATTTTTATAATTGATTTGATTAGGTAATGTAGTTTTCAATTTTGGATCAGTTAATGATGGTTTCAATGGAGGTCTTTTAAATTCAATTTTACATGATCTTTCATTATCGTTGATTAATTTTAATTTACGATCATTGAAAATTGAAAATGATTCTTTTTCGATAGTTGCAGAAATATTTGGGAATTTTTCATTATTTTCAGACAACGGTGATGATAATGTTAATTTATTTGTTCTTGTTGTAATTGAGTTAGATCTTGATTTACATGGTGAACATTGATTACAACTTTCAATATACCTTAAATCAAATTCTTCTAATGAGTCAGCTAATTGAATATTCATGATCTTACCTATATCTTACCTTAATGTCCTTTAACGTCCGTGATATTTTATTTAACTATGTAAATTTTGAACCGTGAAAATGTTACCTAAAAATATCCTGTTATAACGAAGCGCTCTATAACTGTCAACCTTCAATCTCTATATATGAATAAATATTTTGTTCTTCAATGTTTTTGTATTTAACTGTGGGATGAAAAAAAAACAGCAAAATCCTTTATTTAAAAATAGTTGTACTCCAATATTCACCTAATCCGATCGTCTTTGTTGAAATGTCGTAAGTTGAATTTCAGCTTTTAAGGTTTTTACTACTTTTGTTACTAGTCCGTAGATTTGGTAGTATTTACAACTAATGATGAGTGACCTTGATAAGAATTTCACTGGTGACTTGGATTGGAGAATCTTGATCAATTTCTTTTTAATCAATTACCAAGGAATCTATTGACGTTTTATATGGTTGATTTTATTATATAACTACTCCTAATTAGGATCGATAATGGTGTGGAAAAAACGTCGCGCCGACATTTATATTACTTGACTCCTGAAGGAGTAAGCGTATTTTCCATTTTTTTTTGAAATTCAATGAAAGTTTAACCATGGGCGTCTATTGACAATTTTTAGTAATTAAACAATTGTGGTTAATAAATCGTTTTAAGTGGTCAGGGTAATTTTAGGTTAAATTATTTACGATAAGTCGATCCAAGGTTAATCAAAATGAAATTCCAAGATTTAGTTGGTAGAGTCGTAAGATCTAGTGTTACACAATTCTTGTCAATCACTTTGATTCATTGATATCTCGGTGGTAAATAACCTAGATAAACCGATTTTTTTTTAAGTGTCTTTACAGGTTGTCCAATTATAATATAATTTAACCCAATTTAGGAAAATTGTCGCACGTAATTAAAACGGCTGCAGTATGCGTGTGCGAGAGAAGTGTCCCATAATAGACACGCAAAAATCGTCCCACCGAACATACTAATCAAGAACCCTCTATAATTGTGTAATATTGGTAAAAATTGCCATAATTCAATTCTATTATTAATTATTATTTAGGAATGATATCAGCTTTTATTTTCTACGGAATTATTATCGTCCTCATTGGATCTCAAAAATATTTTTACCGTGTTTTTCATTAAGGCAGCTCATAATATTTTTTTCGGGTAGATCCACGTAATAACCTTGATAGATAGTTTATAGGGGTTGAAAAAATCTTGTCAATACCAGTACCCCATCTAAGATGAGTAATCCCAATATTTATGTAACATTATTACAAACCTTTTTTAGGAGGCTTTTACCTAACTAAGTTCAAAACCGTTCTATAATCCCATGTAAGACATTCCGTAAACTAATAATAGTGTTTCTAGACTTTTATGTGCATGCACTACGATAATTTTAACTGTCGCCATTTGATAAGCCTTTGTATTTATTACCGACATGACATATTTTCTCCTCTTGATGTGTTAAGAATTGCTAGTTTAATCTTAACTACATGAATTTTAGTTCGTATTTGTGATGCAATTGATAAATTGCCTTACAACGGAATTTTTTTTAACCAGGGTTGCTGATTGTTACTGTAGATCTGAAACTAGGTGAGACAATCTAAAGTTTCTGACTATGAGGTTAAGAGGGTTGTTGGGTTAGGTTACTTAAATGTGAGACACTTTGTTTATAACGTTTAGGTTTGCTATAAGTGTCTGAATTTCACCAAGGGATTTCCTTGATTAACCTAAAAGTGAATTATTATAACCTACGTAATAAAACCAAATAATTAGCCACAAACACATCTTGCAACATGATATCGAACCTATTTACTTAATTTAGAAATTTATCACAAATTTTACAAATTTGTGATAACTGTAAATTCAAGAAAAAGAAAGAACTACTTGATTAATCAATGGTCTGGTCCAAAGTTAATAAAAATTAGGTTTATGTAAGGTGTACATAGTTGCTTCCAAATTCCCCTTGATTTTATTCAACTATACATTTGGATTATATAAGTCTATTATCAACCTACGTCGATTACATAAAAACTTAGGTAAGGAAAAGCCCTCGCATCGCTTGATTAAACTTCCAGGGAACTCCATTCACCGCACGATTGTCGCCGGGGCCTCCATGACTATAAATCATGGGGATGATCATGGAGTCATCAATTATATAGTAAATATCACCTCATAGAAACAAATGAAAGTTCCAAACTGTAATTATTGGCTTATAATTACTTTAGTGACAATTGGTGACATATTATAGGTCATAACCCGGACAAAAAATCCCGGGAGTGGCCGTACCGAATTTCCCAAGTCTCAATAGGCTCGGACAATCATCAACCATAAATATTGAAAAATCTTCAATAAACAGTTAACAAACGAAAAATGTTAAGATCACAATTCAAATTTTCACCATTGAAGGTTGGACAATTTGTTAGATTTAATTCCACTTCTAAGAATTATGATGTTGTTGTAATTGGTGGAGGACCAGGTGGGTATGTAGCAGCAATTAAAGCTGCTCAATTAGGGTTTAATACTGCTTGTATTGAAAAAAGAGGTTCATTAGGTGGTACATGTCTTAATGTTGGATGTATCCCATCAAAAGCTTTGTTAAATAATAGTCATTTATATCATCAAATCACACATGAAGCTAAACAAAGAGGGATTGATATTTTAGGTGATGTTAAACCAAATATTGATAATTTATTAAAAGCCAAAGACAAAGCAGTTAAAGGATTAACCGGAGGTGTTGAAATGTTATTAAAAAAAAACAAAATCGACTATTTAAAAGGTGAAGGATCATTTATTGATGAATACAATTTAAATGTTAAACCAATTGATGGATCAGAAGAATTCAAAGTTGAAGCTAAAAACATTATAGTTGCAACCGGTTCTGAAGTTACTCCATTCCCAGGTATTGAAATTGATGAAGAAAGAATTGTTAGTTCAACTGGTATTTTAGAATTAAAAGAAATTCCAAAGAAATTATCAATTATAGGTGGTGGTATTATCGGTTTAGAAATGGCATCAGTTTGGTCAAGATTAGGTAGTGAAGTTACCGTTATTGAATTCCAAAATGCTATTGGTGCCGGTATGGATGGTGAAGTTGCAAAATCTATTCAAAAAACTTTGACTAAACAAGGATTTAAATTTAAATTAGGTACTAAAGTTACTTCAGCTGTTAGAGAAGGTGAAACCGTTAAAATCGAAGTTGAAAATGTTAAATCTGGTGAAAAAGAACAATTAGACAGTGATGTATTATTAGTTGCTATTGGTAGAAGACCATACACCAAAGGGTTAAACTTTGAAGCCATTGGTTTAGAAGCTGATAATAAAGGTAGATTAGTTATTGATTCACAATTTAAAACTAAACATCAACATATTCAAGTTATTGGTGATGTTACCTTCGGTCCAATGTTAGCTCATAAAGCTGAAGAGGAAGGTATTGCCGCTGCTGAAATTATTAAATCTGGTTCAGGTCATGTTAACTATGGTAACATTCCTTCAGTTATGTATACTCATCCAGAAGTTGCATGGGTTGGTCAATCTGAAGAACAATTAAAAGAACAAGGTATTAAATACAAAGTTGGTAAGTTCCCATTCATTGCTAATTCAAGAGCTAAAACTAATGACGATACTGATGGATTTGTTAAGATCTTAGCTGAAACTGAATCTCAAAGAATCTTAGGTATTCATATTATTGGTTCAAACGCTGGTGAAATGATTGGTGAAGGTGGTTTAGCTTTAGAGTATGGTGCTTCTCCTGAAGATGTTGCTAGAACTTGTCATGCTCATCCAACTCTTTCCGAAGCTTTCAAAGAAGCTTGTTTAGCTACTTTTGATAAACCAATTAACTTTTAGTTAGATGATTAACCTGACCGGAGCGAAGGTGAAGAGTATTGTAGAACTAGTTTAAATGCAAAGTACAGCATAACAGTATTTCTAAATGCAAAATTTTCTGTAAATATGTCTTGATGTAAAGTTTTCTATAAATATCTCTAAATGCAGGTTTCGGTAAATGTCTAGGAAACTAAGCTGATATAAACAAATTTACTTATTACTAAATTAAGATATAAGCCTCGTTAATTTTAATGACGGGATCATTGGAACAAAGTCGTTCCCGGATCAAATTTCATATTATTGCTGTGTAGTGAGGTTAAAACTTACACGATGTTAAAGACCATCATTCGCACACTACAAGTGGCTGTTACAAAAACGGCTAAGATTAAAGTTAACTCTGAAACTATAAATAATGACCTTGTATTTAGCCTCTAAGTTACGTCACTGCCCATTCTTGTAACATTATGATATGCAAATATAAGCAATTGGCAACTTGTAAGTTACATTGCCGTGCTATTTTCAGATCATTTCTCGATGTGACCCGTAACTTGTTTGCTGTACAAAGGAATTCGCAGCAAAAAATCGGTGGAAATAAATTAATATAAATATCCCTTAATTTCACATTTAAAAAAATCATTGATTTCAATTAATTAACAATGGCTTTTACTTGTTCTGATATTATTAAAATTATAGCTGCTTTCATTTTACCACCATTAGGGGTCTTCTTAGAACTCGGTTGTTCTAATGCTGTTCTAATTAACATTATTTTAACAATTTTAGGGTTCATTCCAGGTATCCTTCATGCGTTGTATATTATTCTTAAGTATTGATGATAGATATAACAAACAATAAATTTATCACTTAAAATGATTATTCAATTGATGTATTAGTATTAACAAGTTAAATCCAATTGAGTTGATTAGGGTTTATAGCTTAAGAATGAATGAATTTGTTTTGTATTACTCTGTGACTATTTCAGTGATGATTTGATTCTCTAACAATTGAATTGCTTAGGTTAATATTTAGAGTATCAGCAAACAATAATAAAGTTTTGATCGAGGTACAAATTTTGCAGCCTATCGCACAATGCACAAACAGGTGTCAATAATGGTTAAAGTTGTCTAAAAGGTGTACAGTTAATCCCAAAAACATTTCACAACTCCCTTAACAAGAGAGCATTGTGGCGACATTTATAAATCACATAGGAATATTTTGAATTCGTTTCTGTTTCTTTAAAGTTCTCACCGGTAATATTTAGAAATCGTTGGGGGTCAGAAGTGAATTCGTGTGATAAAATGTTAACATCCGTTCATATCATATGAGAACTTCATGCAGCCTGAGGTAAAAGTTGACACCAGCATGTTTGAAAATTCGTTCCCAACCCTAAATATAGAATTGCCAGGTTGTACTGAGCGAGTATAAGATTGCAAGGGTACAAAAACCTATTATCGAAGGTGCGGTTTCTTAGAGGGTTTAACTGTATAAGATCAACTATCCTATATGCTGAAGTTTTTGACACGTAAGACTAACCAATTTATGTCAACAATAGTAAGCATCGTATATATCAGGACAAGATTAACTCTGGTCATAGTTAAGCTCATCCCGCGACTTTGAAAAAAAAATTATCAACCCGATAGAAATCAATATAGTCCATAATGGCAGATTTACAATTACAAATTTTAAAGGCTGTGGACAAATATAATGGAGTCGACAATACTTTACATTGTCCGGAGTTAAAGGACATAGATGCCAATTCGCTTCATTCAAATTTAACCTCGTTATGGTCTAAAGAATTAATCAATTTCTCAAAGATTGAAACCGAACATTGGATCTTGACTGAAGAAGCTGAAGAGTTTTTAGTCAAAGGATCTCATGAAATAAGGTTGTTAGAAGAAGTCATAAAAGCTGTTGATGGATTGAAATTATCAGATGTAAATAAATTAGGAAGTGTTGGTAAATTAGGTCAAGGTAAAGCTTTTAAGAACGGATGGATTTCTAAAGCTGATGATAAATTAGTTTCCAAAGTATCTGATTTACCAAAAGACAGTGTTGTTGAAAACTTGAAACAGATTAAAGCTACTGGTAACCTAGATGATAAGAAAGAATTAACTGAATTAAAGAAAAGAAAATTAGTTACCTTAACTAAAATTGTTGGTTATAAGATCACCAAGACTGATAAGTTTTCAGTTGAAATCGTTAACTTGGAAACTGATATTACCAGTGATATGATTATAAATAATACTTGGGAAAACTTGAAATTTAAACCATATAATTTTAATTCTGAAGGGGTTTACCCACAAAGTGGGGCATTACACCCATTAAATAAAGTTAGAGAAGAATTTAGGCAAATTTTCTTCAGTATGGGATTTGAAGAAATGCCTTCGAATCAATATGTTGATACCGGATTCTGGAATTTCGATACCTTATTCGTTCCTCAACAACATCCAGCAAGAGATTTACAAGACACTTTCTATTTAAAAGATCCAGTTAAAGGTGATGAACCTGAAGACAAACAATACCTACAAAATGTTAAAGAAGTTCATCAAGACGGTAAATATGGTTCAATAGGTTACAGATATCCATGGAAATTGGACGAAAGTTTAAGAATGGTTTTAAGAACTCACACTACTGCTATTAGTGCAGCTATGTTGAAGAAATTAGCTGAAGATCCAAAACCGGTACGTTATTTCTCTATTGATAGAGTTTTCAGAAATGAAGCTGTTGATGCTACACACTTAGCCGAATTCCATCAAGTCGAAGGAGTTATGGCTGGTTATAATATTACATTAGGAGATTTAATTGGGTTCATGGAAGATTTCTTTGGACAAATGGGTGTTACTGGTTTAAGATTCAAAGCTGCTTATAATCCATATACTGAACCATCAATGGAAATCTTTGCTTATCATAAAACTCTTAAGAAATGGGTTGAGATTGGTAATTCTGGTATGTTTAGACCGGAAATGTTGGAAGCTATGGGATTACCAAAGAACTTAAGAGTCTTAGGTTGGGGATTATCATTGGAAAGACCAACTATGATTAAGTACAATGTTTCAAATATTAGAGAATTATTAGGTCATAAAGTTTCTTTGGACTTTATTGAAACCAATCCTGCTGCAAGATTAGATGAACTCTTGGTATAGCGAATGAAGCGAGGTACACCAATATATAGAAATGTTAATATAGCATATAAAAGTCCCGGCTCTTAACTCTTTCAAAGACGGTCTCTTTTCTGACTCTTCCAAACATGGTCATGATATTCTTATTACTTGATATCGATAAATACTTAACGTGTGTGTGCATATAAAATAAATATTCACTACATTGATGCTCACTACTCGCAGTCTCAAGTTCTCAGTCACCATGGAAGATAGTGTTGATTTAACGTGTAAATGGAACGAATGTACCCAACCTCAACTAGGTAACTTATCACAATTCGTCAGCCATGTCAATGATGAACATCTTAATTCCAGTCAACCATCGAAATACGCTTGTTATTGGCAAGGATGTCAACGATATGGAATCGAACAACCATCAAAGTTTGCATTAGTTTCACATTGTAGAACTCATACCGGAGAAAAACCATATTTTTGTCCAATACCTGAATGTGAAAAGCATTTCACGAGATCGGATGCTTTGGCCAAACATGTTAAAGGAGTCCATGATTTACATGTATTAAAAGATGCGGTTATATTGAATAAAGACCGTGTTAAAAAAGGAAGAATGGAAGCTAATTTTACTAATCAAGATACTATAAGTGAACTGGAGTTCTTTGATATGATTGAACAAGATTATGAGTTTCGAGTTCCATGGTGGTTTTCCAAGGATTTCTTGAATATTGTTAATGATGAGGATATCAATTCAATCTACCGTATACCATTGAATTGTGATCAATATAAAATTGCTATGAAACGGTATCAACAACCAGTTGATGATGAGATACTTGAAACAAAACCATTGGATCAGTTGAAGCAACAGTATGATAATTTGAACAGTAAATTGGCAAGTTGTAATAAGATAAATAAGATTGTTACTAAACAATTGAGTGGGTTAGTACAGGAAAAGAGAAAGTTATGGTTACAGAATCAGGTACTTTTAGATGCTAATATTCAGTTGAGCTTACCGGCAAAAGGCGATAAGCTTGATGAGGAAATCCTTAGGAATTAGCATGAGCCGATGTTCAATGTTTGCTGTTGATATAAGTATGTAATGTATAATGATAGACTCTATATTGTAGGCTTCATAGTGAAATTCCGGCAACCTCCCGAAGGGATGGGGGATCCGGGGGAATCTCCAAGAAGATAATGAACTTAGTCTAATACTATCAAAGGACCCACTTGTGTCTTGTTAAATGTTGTAGTGGTCTCAGACTTGTAGTGCTATCTCCATAGTTAAGGAGTCGCACCTCATCTCAAAAAATTATCATGAATCCTATTGAAGAAGTATCAGAAACCGAGATAATATCCACTACCGAGTCGATGCCGGAAGATTATAATCATATGGATTTAGAAGAATTGTTTGATGAACTCAAGCAAGATGTTCATGAACCAGAAACCAAACCTGAATTTGAAAAATTACAAGAAAGAGTAAAGAACTTACCAAAGATAGAAGCTAATCTACAATTAAATCAAAACACTAAAACCAAGGATGTTGTTAAGATAAATGATCCAATAATAGTCAAAGCTAAGGCTAAGAAAGAAGAAGATAGTGGAAAAGAATGGTTTAATATGAAACAACAAGAACTAACTGATGATATCAAGAGGGATATGTTAATAATAAAGAATAGAAGTGCATTAGATCCCAAAAGACATTATAAGAAAGAAAAATGGCAAATACCTAAGTTCTTTCAAATGGGGACTATCATAGAAGGTAATACTGAATTTTATACCAGGTTGAATAAGGGCCAAAGAGGTAAGAATTTAGTTGATGAAGTATTACATGATGATGATAGTCAGAAATACTTCAAGAGGAGGTATGCAGAGATTCAGAAACAGAAGGTTAGTGGAGGTAAGAATCACTATAAGAAGGTTAAGGGGATGAGGAAAAAGTTTTAGCATTGCATGTAGAATATATTATGACGATTTCTTTTAATTTGTAGTTAATCGAGTTATTGGAAAGATGGACAAGACATTGAAGAGAGAGAAAGTGGTAAGGTAAAGTTATCGGAAAGAGTAGACAAAAGTATAGGTAGAAGGAAAGCATAGAGGGTAGAGGAGAGGAGACGAAGCATAGGTTGACATTTATTCCTCTAAGCCAGCTCGTTTGAATACATCCAGTCTTACCTGATCCCATAAAATCTTCTTATCTTGTCTACTCAATTTCGCTTTCTTATCATTAATTCTCATCATCTGTTTCATTTCATCTGTTTTTATCTTATACTCATAAGCAGTAGTAGCAGCTGCAGCTAAATTTATTAAATAATTCCTTATAGCGATTTCTTTATATTTAAATTCCAATCCTGATTGTTGTGAAGTTATTGGATCACTCTTATTTAATGAATTGATTTGTAATAATCTTGATTGTTTAACTGAAACTTCCGCCACCGACTTCTTAAATGATGCATCAAGATTGTGTTCTTGGTAAATATTGGAATTACAAAATATATGTATAAGTTCTTTGTCAGTTATATGAGGCTGTATAATTATGATTCGACATTTTTGCGCTAAATCTCCGGTGAGTAATGGTAGATTATTCGAATATATAAAGTCAGGTATTGATGACACCATGGGCATTTGTGTCAAGATTAATTTACACCTGGTGACATTTAAGTTCCAGTCTAATAATGCTTCGTTATTTTGATAAGTTAATTCACTTCCCAATGAAATCTTATAAATATCAGTCTCAACGCCTTGATTTAACTTCGTGTACTGGTCTCTATAATAATTTTCATGAAGTTGAATATCGTTGACCAACTCTTCTACGGTTATAGTAACCATTTCTCCTTCTTCTGGTATGGTTGCAGTTGAGCTTGAATATATTGAAGGGGCTGATCTAGCGGTTCTTTTACTAAATATTGATGAATTCAGGGATTTATACAGTTGATATTGTTGATATGATGGTGCTGATCGTATACTTGACCCACTTGATATTGGTAATTGTTGGTAAATGGCATTTCTAGCACTATCTTTGAAATGGGATGGAGGACTTGACGTTGCCAGCCCATCAGTTCTTACAAATGATGATCCAAACATGAATATCTCCTATTTTTTTCTGGAAAATTTTTTCTCAAAAGTTATTCCGAAATTTGAGGTTTTGCATGATGTTTTTCCAGAATAATAGTCAAGACGGATTTTTTTCCCTGTAGCCGTTAGCTTTTAGAAAAAAGACCTCAGATGGAACCGAATCATAGAAATTGATCCGTACTACTTCCAAAGAAATCGGCCTCCATTTGACCAAGAAAATCCTAACTTCCTCCATACACACTCCAGCACCATATGAATACCACCACTCTAATCCCCTAAATCTCCTCTATCTAAATCACGCCTTACATCCATACGTCGTCCCCAACCCCATTTAGCCCTTTTGTGTATTTGCTCACCCATCCCAAAACTCGCACACCATGAATGAAATAACATCAGAGGATTTTGGATTCTCCATTGCTGATCCGGCAATAAAACTCTTTGATGAGTTTGGTGACTTTTTATCACTTCCTTATAATGTCAATTTATTAGCCATTGGAAACAAGACCGGAGTTTTTGCGGTTTCTAACATAAATTCCATAAAGTATGGATCGTTACTGGACCTAACTAATCATCAGAGTAAATCATTTGATATCTCAGGAGTAAGACAGGTCTATTTGAATGCATCTGAGACTAAGTTGCTAGTATTGACAACCGATTTGATCAGTTTTGACTTGAGTTCAGCAACTGCTACAACCATTCATCAAGATGTTAATAACTTCCAACCAAATCCAGTTTCGGACAATATAGCCTATATCCATAAGGGAGCATTATTTCTTGATGGAATACAACTTCAAGATGGTATTTCGGAACTAGCATGGTCACAGAACGGTGAACTTTTGTACTTAGGCAAAACTAGTGGAGAAATCAAAGTTATTAACAAAAAGAACGAGCCTTTAAAAGAGTTTGATGCGTACAATGATGCTCAAATCGTGTCCATAATTGAAGTAACACCACAGAAACTCCTTGTGGCTTACTTGAATGATGAAGAGTATGAAACGAGAGTGATTGATACCTCTACAAAAGAATCAGAAGATGTTAATGTAGCACCACCATTTGGGTCTGTGGAAAGACAGAACAACTATTATCATGCATATTTGAATAATTGGGCCGATAATGAAAACTTTGTGTTTGTAACCGGTGGTACTGCCACTGATTTAAATGTTATAGAAGTCATTGGTGAAGACGTAAATTTAGTAACGGTGGCGGACGATACATTAATGGCTACGTTCCCTATTAATGACGACGGTGACGACGCCTCGCCTTTTGGGTTGGCTATTGATTTATCCAACAAAGGCGTCAAGGTTGAAGGGCTTAGTGATCATTTAGAAGAGGCCACAGATTTACCAAAGATTTGGTGTTTAACTCATGAGGGGATTTTGATGTCGTGGTGGGTATTTGATGTTGCTAAGATTAAGGGTAATAAAGTCTCTTTGGATAAAGCCATTGACTCGTTGGCCACCACCGCTGCTGTTGGTACTTCAACCACGGAGAAACCTAATGAAGAGCCTAAGGAAGAAATTAAAGAACAAAAAGAAGAAACAAAGGCAGCTTTTGGATCTACAGGCTTCGGGAACACTTCCACTTTTGGTAATAAGCCATCAGGTGGCTTTGGATCTACTGGTTTCGGGTCAACAGGATTTGGCTCTGGTGGATTTGGTCAATCATCTTTCGGTTCCACTCAATCATTCGGCTCCACAGGGTTTGGAAGTTCTGGGACTGGTAATTCAACGTTTGGAAAACTGGCTAATCAAGGAAGTGGATTCGGAAATTATGCAAGTAATGGATTCTCAAAGTTATCCGATAAGAAAGAATCTGTCTTTGGTGATAAACCTTCTGGTTTTGGAAGTTTGAGTAATAAAGCATCACCTTTGGGGAGTCTAGGACTGAAACCATCTCCTTTTGGTGACCCTAAGCCATCGATTTTTGGAGATTCTAAAACTTCTGCCTTTGGAAGTTCCGATACCAAGGCTTCTCCTTTTGGTACCACCACCGAGAAATCATCTATCTTTAGCTCAAATGATACAAAGCCATCTCCATTTAGCTTGAGTGATACGAAACCATCACCATTAGGTGCTGTAACTGGAACCAAAGAAAAGGCGTCGTTATTTGGTACTGACACAAAAGAGAACACAACACTTTTCGGTACCGACACAAAGGAAAAAGGTACAGTCTTTGGTGAAACAAAAAAATCACCTTCATCATTTAGTGCTAAACCTTTTGGTGCTCAAGAGGCAACTAAGGATGGTATTAGTGGGTTTGGATCATTTAGTCTTGACGATACTCCCGCTGATAAGCCATTGTTTGGTAAGCCAGAAAAGTCTTTCTTTGATAAGCCGGAGCCAACCAGAGAACAAGAAGAAGAAGTAGCAGTCACAGAACCCAAGCAGGAAAAGTCAACATTTGGTTTGGGGCCATCTTTTGGAAGCTCTGGGAAAGAAGAGAAACCTTCGCTTTTTGGAAGTTCAAATAAAACTTCACCTTTTGGGGATAAAAAGGATTCCGTTTTCGGTAATAAGGAACCATCGCCATTTGGTAAGAAAGAATCATCACCTTTCGGAGCTAAGAAAGAGGAATTAAAGAAATCGGAACCATTTGGTTCAGGAGAAAAGTCATTTGGTTCAGAAGGGAAGTCCCGTGGCTTTGGTAAGCCCGAAGTCAAAGAGACTAAGGGTTTTGGTTTTGGAAACCTCGGATTTGGGACCATGAAAGAAGCATCTCCATTTGATATTTTTAAGAAAGATGAAGCTGAAGAAGAGAAGAAAGAGAAGGAAGAGCCAAAGAAAGAGATCAAAACATTCTCATTTGGAGGAATTGGATCAGGAATAGAAGAAAGCAGTGTGGTTGAAGAAGAAGATCGAGATGAGGATGAGGAAGATGAAGTTACTGAGTTTAGTGAGAGTGACATGCCTGAGCCAACAGTAGAGCCAGAACGAAGACCAGAAGAAGAAGCTGAAGAATATGAATCAGAACAAGAGATTGAACCATTAACAGAACTCACACTCAATTACTTCGATGGACTTAAGAATTCCCCCAAACCAACAGGTAATGAAATCAAAGATAAGATCAAACAAATCATTAATAATGTCTATGGAAATAGAGTCATATTATCCCAAAACGTCGAAATTTTCAAAAAACAAATCCAAGCTCATCACACCGTAGATGACAGTATATTTGAGGACCCAGAACTTGCACGCCTAGGATTCATATCTATATTGAGAGAAGATGTCGAAGAAAGAGATGTAAGCGAGGAATTGAATAAACTACGAGAATGGACAAACAAAGTCAATCAACTAGTTGAAAACGTCGAAAACGATCAAATCATAAAGTACCAGATCGATAAAGCATTAACCCAATTAGAAGTATCGGTTAATAACATCAATACTGAAACTGGTTTGGATTATAAGAATGAACAGTTGCAACTCAAGTTACGAAGTAAATTAAAGAATATTAATGAGTTGAAGGATAAATTGGTGAAACAAATGATTCCATTAAAGGCTCGGGTCAATCCAGAGTTCAGTTTGGATAATTTGAAACAAGTTTTGTACCAGATTAATGAGATTATATACGATAAGAGTGTAGAGATTGAGAAGTTGAAAGACAGGATTGAGACAGTTGATAGTGATGAGGAGGAGGGGGGCATTAATGGAATGATGAGGAAGTTGGAGTTGCTGGAGGGATTGAGGCCGGTAAGACGGTTTATAACCATTGACTAGACCACTGACTGAAGTCAAGTGGTCAATGACTTCATCCTTAGGTATAGTAATAGTAATACATGACCGTAATAATTAAAAACTCTAGTGACAAAACCTAGCAATAATTACCCTAGTAAGATATCAGCTTTGCTAACTTACCAGCTTAGCTAACCAAGATATGGTAAGTGCGACGCGTATGGTATATAGTCATACTATTAGTAACAATGGCAGTAACTACCACCAACGGCAGTAATTCCAAGGACAGCAAAGCGGTAGTAAATCACTGCCACCGCTTACATCATATATTTCCCCAATCCTCAACCTTAACTCAAACTCTAACTCTAAAAGCTTACATAATATTAGACGAGGATCGCATATTTTGATTTATTAACCGAGAACTAAATTTACCACATCGGCAACGTTTACCCAAACGGAATAGTAATTGACCCATTAACTATGGATGAATATATAGGCACTCAAGTTAATGTACCTGGGACCCGAGGCAAGGGGATATTACGATACCATGGGACAATTCAAGGTAAAAATGGAGTGTTTGCCGGGTTAGAGTTATTAGGACCAATTGCGTTAACCAGGGGTAAAAATAACGGAGATGTGGATGGAAGGCAGTATTTTCATGTTAAGCAACCTCAGAGTGGGTTGTTCATACCTTTTGAGAGATTAAGGGCAGTAAATCCTCAATTGGAATATACTTACGATATGATTAATGACGTTTTGGGGTCTCCTTTGGGAAGGCCATCAAATTCAATTGGTAGTTCCATGGATAAGAATTTGAATTCCATGGAAGGAAACCTAGGGGATAGAAACTTTGATTCAGACAGAGGTCACCGTAGAATTCTGGGATATTCGATGTCCCTGACAGAAGAAATTAAATCCCCTCAAATAATAAGAAAATCACCATTATTCATAAACAAACTACGAGATGATAGGTCGAGTGTATCGTCGATCAACTCCCGAAGTCCCATGATTAATAGGAGTATCAGCATAGAGTCAAGAAGTCCGTTACTAAGTAATAGAACTCTAAGCGGTGGTAGTCCTTTACTTAGAGATGAACCCATAACCTACCTCGAACAAGAATTGAATGACTTAAGAACCAAGTATGAGCGGAGTGAAAAGGAAATGACCAGCAAAATGTCAATACTTAATGAGCTAAGAGAAACCGTTCAAGAAATTCAACCAATATTAAAACAGTATGAGAGTGAATTGACAGAAAAGGATAAGAAGATTGCCAAGATAAAGAGCGAGTTCGAAAGTGCCCGAGAAGACTGGCGTCAAAATCTTGATCTTGTTGTCAGCACCTATGAAGGTAATGAGGCGTATTATGAGTCGAAAATTAAGGAATTACAGATGAAATTGGCAGAACAGAATGTTAATGATTATGAGGAAGTGAAACAAAGTTATCGGGAATTGGAGGAGAGTTATGTACAAGTGAAAGATGATTATGAGTTGGTCAAGCGGGAATTGGAGGACTTAAAGGTGCTTCCGGTGAAGGGAGATGTGGACAAGATTAAGTCTCAGCAGGAAGAGATTGAGCAGTTATCTAAGCAGTTGGTTGAGTTGACAAAATTCCCAGCCGAGAACCCTGAGGTTTCTAAAGATGTTGCCGAAGAAAAAGACCGTCTTAAACAGGAACTATTGAGTTTGAAAGAGCAAAGTGATAGTCTTAAGCACGAGCTTCTGAGTTCCAAAAAGGAAAATGATCGTCTTGAGCAACTTTTGCATTCAAAAGAAGAAAAGACTCTTCAAAAAGAGCTCCTTAGTCCTGAAGAAACTTTTATTCTCAAAGAAGAAATCGGTCAACTCAAAGAAGAAATAAAAACCCTCAAACAAGAAAACGAAACCCTTCAAAGAGAAATTGAAAGAAGACACTCACTTGAAAAACTCGAAGATAAGAACACAGAGATCAATAAACTTCATGATGAGATAAGGGACCTTAAAGAGAGTTTGGAAACTAAGAGTCAAGATATCAAGGCTCTTGAACAGAGTCTGGATTCAAAAATTAAGGGTGGAGATGAGGAGCTTTTAGAGGATTTGGAGTTTAAGAATCAAGAGATTAAGGCTTTAGAGCAGCAGTTGGATAAGAACAAGGGAATCGTTAGTTCGCAGAAGCAGACTATTAAGAATTTGGAGGAGCGGTTAAACGATCAAGGTAGTAGCAATAGTGTACAGGGCACCGATGTGGATTCAGAGCTCGTCAAAGATCACCAAAAACAACTAGAAGAAAAAGATGTCATAATAAAACAGCTTGAACGAAAACTTCAAGAATCACTCGCAAAGGAACTCGATAGTCTTAACCTTAATGATGCAGCAGCTATCAATGAAATGACCTTTCGAAAAGAAATCGACCAGCTCAAACGAGAACTTGAATCCAGACCAACGATCGACGAATTGACCGAACTTCAAGATAATCTTGACGAGATGGTTCGTTTACATAATAACGAAATCTTTTTCAAAGAGGAGAGTTTACAGAAATTGACCAATGAAAATGCTAAACTTCAGCAGCGTTTGGAGAGAGCTTTAGAGGGGTCGTTTAGACAGAGCATTGGTGACAGCATCGAGGAGTTGCCAGTATATAAGCCTGAAGTTCAACTTGATCCCAGTGAAGGTAAAGAGAATTGGTGTGGGCTATGTGAGAGACAAGGTCATAGTAGTTTGAATTGTCCATATGAGAATGATATTTTTTGATGGCTATATAGAATGTATAATAGTAGGAATCTATCACCTTTGTTTGTACTGACGCATACCACCTGGTACCAGTGTAGTCTGATGTACTGTGCGTCTTAGTTGTAGCAGTAATATGTCTTGCGGTGTTGTAGGTTATTATCCACTGCTTTACTCTTGGCACTATAGGGCACTATAGGCCAGGTCAGCTACTCAGCAAAGCGAGGTCTAAAAAACTTACTCGTCTACTCGCTTTGCTCGCAGGTAAGGAAGCCGGCAGGTGAGTAGTGTATCACTCGCCGTCGCGTTTTTCTTCACTGATCTTACACCAACATCACGACAACATGTCGGAATACACAGACCAAGGTCAATCTGATCCAAATCAATTTGGATCCAATTACACTCAGCCTGTTGGTAATGGACCGCAACATCAGTACCAAACCCAGTACGATGGTCAGTACCAAGGTCAATACCAGAATCAGTACCAACATTATAATGAATCACATCCAGAACAACCATCACCCCCACCAGCTACTCATGAACAACAGAGCAATGACCTAGACCTAAACCGCAAACCGTCGGAAATATTCGATCAACAGTATACTGGAGAATCTGGAGATGAACTCAGTGAAAACCGTGAAGATTTGCCAACGTTGATTGGTGAAAAATCAGCAAATCAAGTACGAACTGAATTAGGATTGGACTTTGATCCTCAACAGGAAGTCTTTACTCCTAATCAAGAAGATTTGCAGGAAGGACAGCATTCATTGCAGCAACCTACTGAACCGTTGCCTTGGGATATTCCGGTGGATGAGACAGTAGTACATGAGGAAGCTCAGCCTGTCCAAGCTGAAAACTCAGTCCAGCAACCACCAGTCCAAACTCAACAAGTGGATCAAGAGACCACAGAAGAAGCTGTAGAATCTCAACTCCCTTGGGAGTCAAATAATGAGGATGCTAGTGCACTTCCATGGGAAGGACCTCAAAAACTGACAGGAGTAGAACCACAAGCAGAGTCAGAAGTAGCACAAGTAGAACCAGAAGTAGCACCAATAGTACCAACTCAATCTCATATACAAGAGCCCCAAATAGACAACCAACCTGGGCAGACTGAGCAAGATTGGAACAGTTCAGAAGCTCAAGATGACTTCTTCTCACAATTAGGCAGCAAAGCCCTTGAAAATGCACCAGAACAAGAAATTGGTAATGGAAATATAACTGCCGAAACCGTGGACCATGAACCGTTTCCTTCGTCTCAGGAACAAATCCCACCAGAGCAAAAACAAGAGTCGACCAAAGACAAACTCGATGATTTATTTGCTGATGATGATCTTTTAGATGAAGAGCCTGATTTTGGTGAAATAGCTACGGAGAAGGCTACTGCTGGAGCCACTGATACTGTAACCGAGTCCATCAAAGCAAGTACTACTAACACTGAGGCTAAACCTGATTCATTCTCATTCTTAGAAGAGGATGACTTGTTAGACGATGATTTCTTACCTGAGGAACCTCGAGTAGTCCAGCCAGTCCAACCGGCCCACCAAGTATCGCCACAGCACAAGTCGTACACCCCTATTGCTGATTCCAAGTACCAAACTCATTTGAATAACATTTCACAAAAGCAAGAATTCACTAAGAAGCTAGAACAAGCTAAGAAAAAGAATGATGCTTATGATTTCCCGGTGGACCTTATGCCCAAGCTTCAGCCAAGAAACAGGTATGTTCCAGGTCCAGGTGTAGGTCCAGGTCCCTCTGGTACTAATACTCCTAGTGGCACTCCAGAATTGAGTAAAGTCAGTTCTGGTTCTTTAGGTAAAGGGCCAAGTCCAGGCCAAGGTTCAGCACCGCCACCAGGTGCTGGATCTACCGCCGGGAAAATTTCTACCAAATCCTCAAGTGTCCAGGGCCCACTAGCACCGAAAAAGTCGTTCTTTGAAGAGCTACCAATCGCCATGCCAGAAGTAACCAGGAAGCCTTCACGCCCCGCTAAAGTTAAATCACCCCTGGTAAACAGTGCTCAAATCAGTCCACAATTACAAGGAGGTGCTGTAGTACCACTAGGTGGAGCCACACCACCAGTTAATCCTTATGCTAGGTCGAATGTTCTGATACCACTGAACGCAACCCCGCCGCAGTTCAAACCAAATCCTTATCAACCAACAGGACAAGCTCCAAATCCGTATCAGCCAAACGCACAGTCCCATGGTTTACCACAAGGACAACCAGCTCAGTTACCTCAAGTTCCAGGCCTGGTTGCACCAGGTCAAGTAGCACCACAAGTAGCACCAAGTCAAGTAGCACCAGGTCAAGTAGCACCACAAGTAGCGCCACAGGTCTCACCACCGCAGGGACAACTACCATCAAATCCGTACCAGCCAGTGGTACCGGTAGTTCAACCAGGAGTTCCAGCAGGACAGCCAGGTCCGTTACCACCAGGAGCTCCTGTCCCTGGCCCTAACCCTCATGGTCCGGGGCTCACTAAAAAAATTTCCAATCCTTCACCAATCCCCGTTAATACCAACCTCAAGAACGTGCCATCCCAAACTTCGCCATATGTCCCCAACTCTGGTCCTTACGCCCCAAGTGCACAGAAGGGTCATTCCAGGGCTAATTCATTGATCGGTGGAAAAGGCAAAGAAGTCAATCCATACGCTCCAGCATTGCCTATAGTTAATCAGCAACCTACTGGGCCAATTGGACCTATTCCACCACCGGGGTTAGGGGCCTCACCGAAGGTTGCTAATAATGTAGTACCTCAAGTGCATCCGCAAGGACATCCGCAGGCACATACCCAGGTACATACTGGAGCTCCCGGGCATCCTGGTCCCACTGGGCCCCACGTAGCCACTGGTCCACCTCACGGTGCTCCAGGTGCCAGAGCCAGAGGCACTAGTAATCCAAAAGTTGGTCTCTACGGCCGTGCACATTCCCAATCAGTCGGCAAAGTCCAAAACCCGGCAGCCCTCCTCCAACGTCAATTCCCCATCTTCAACTGGTCCAATACAAATCAAATCTCCATGCTTATCCCCGCTCCAATCACCTCCAATTTCCAATCAGGTACTGGCTCTGTCCACGTTAGAGATGTCAGTGAAGTGTTGGCAGACAGGGAACTATTCACGTCGTTCCCAGGTCCATTAAACAAGTCCAAGAATAAAAAGAAAGAGGTTGAAAAATGGTTAGAACAGAACATTGAATTTCTTACGGTGTCTAATAACAATATCGTATCCAATGAACTTCTTATCAATAAGGTCCTATTGGCCCTTATCAAGTACGATGGTGATGTCAAGAACAAATCCTTACATCAGGAACTCTGCAGTGTTCTTAACCCTAATGTCAATTATACAAACTTTGTTTCGGATGCGCTACCACCAATGGGAGTTTCTCCGAATGCTTATAAGTTAGATACTGCTGGGATTAATCACGTGTTTTCGTTGATTCAAGTTGGGAAAATTGAAGATGCTATAACTTTCACGATCGGTAAAGGTGATTGGACATTTGGACTTCTTTTGTCAGCATCAGCAGGAGTAGAACGGTTCCACAAAGTTGCTAGTGATTTTGCTAGGGTCTCTTTCCCTTATCAAAAGTCCAATAATAAAGTCCAACATCTTATGCCCACCCTTCTTAAAGTGCTTAGTGGTAATGCTAAGAGTGCCGTACAAGACTTCGTGGACGTTCCAAGTGAAGGAGAATGGGTGCTGATGCATTGGCAGGAATTGGTGCTGATTGTTCTCATCAATACCCACCAATCGTTCGAATTCTTCTACCAGTTTGGCAAGTATTTGAAGAGTGTCGGTAACGTCATTGGGTCCGAAATTTGTTATATCATCTCAGGTACACAATTGTCAGTGTCAGCGTCACCAAATGAAGGATTCTCCTACGTTGGGTCTACCACCAGTAGTCCTATTTACTCTGAAATTTATGAGTATATTTTAGGCCTAAACGGCCCCAGCAATGGATTCCTTCATCTCCTTCCATTGAAACTCAAACATGCTCAATTATTGGCAGATTATGGAGCATTTGGTGCGGCACAAAAATACTGTGATTTCGTTGGTAATACCGTCAAATCCATCGGAAACAACCCGTTCTTTGATGTCAAGTGTCTTGCTGAACTTCAAAGATTAGCTATCCGTGTGAGTGATGGTGAAAGTGCTGAATCGGGGTGGTTTGGCTCAAGAATCAGTAAGGTTAATTTGGACAAAATGTGGGGTCAGTTGGATAAGTTTATTGGGGGAGATGAGGCTCTGGCTCCCAAACCAGCAGAGAACGGAGTCTTTAGTAAATTCAGCCCTTCTGTATCGAGAGTCGGGTCAGTGTTGGACTTCACTGCTAACCAGTCACCTCAGGCTAAGGAAAGGTATTCTCCTCTGGTAGGGCTTAAGGATTATGCTTCTCCTCATAGGATTTCCCCCGCTCCAGGAGTTCCTGGTACTTCGGGTTCAGGTGCTTCCTATGGTACTGGTCCTTATGGTACTACCTCCAATCCATCTGCTGGTCCTTATGGTGCTGCCACTGGTACTACTATCCCACCGATTGGTTCATCTATCAGTGCGCCACCAGGTCAATCTCCTTCCATCAATGCCCCTACTAATGGGCCACCATCCATCAATTCAAATCCTGCTCAATCATCACCACTCGTTCCAGGTGTGGCTTCAAATAGTGCTAGAAATGGGAAATACGGGCCTAGGAAGGTTTACCAGAACTCACAAGCTGCCAATTCCAATCTGTCATTCTCCTCCCAACCAATCATCACTGTGCCACCCCAACAGTCCAATTTCACCCCGAGTGAAAAGAGACCTTCGTTTGAAAAAAGACCATCAGTTTCCAGTATTCTCTCGGCTGAGAATTTCATTAACCAGGATCAAATCAGAGCTCATAATCATTCCCCTTCAATTCAGAGTGATATCAGTATGGACTACCCGGAGTTCAAGTATGGGGACAAAGAAGCACCTAGAGCATCAGTTCCAGGTGCCGGTGGTATAGATCTGTCTCCAGGTCAAGTTCAGCCTTCTGGTCCACCCTCTGGACCAAGTGGTCCACCAAACGAATCATCATCTGAGACTGCTAGACTAGGTCCTTCTGCCTCAGCACCACCGCCTTCTTCTGTCCCATCTAAACCACCACCTAAGAACCCATACGCTCCAGCTCAAACCTCCCAAAAACCATCCACCAACAAATACGGATCTTCCAAATACTCGAACCCATCCTACCACAATAACCTCACTTATGGCCAATTCAGTGGAGACCCACAGTCATCTTCTAGTCAAGATAATGCCGCGTCAGGTGTGAACCAACTCGCCAACCAAGCGACTAACCAATCTCACCTCCCACCTGAGCCCCTTGTCAACCAGACTCCCAACATCGACAACTCCTTTGATGAACCACAAACTCCAAGGAGACCATCATTTGGCATTGACAGTACTTTCAACGAATTCACCATTCCAGGATCACCAGAAACCACTAGAGCAAATTCCATCGTAGGAATTGGGGGCTTATTCTCCTCCAGATTGTCCCAATCCCACCAGTCTGCTATGTACCAACAGTACGAAGTCCAGGATGATACGGTTCACGATTACGTCCCTGTAGTCGAAGAAGAAGAGGAAGAGGGTGAAGAGCTGACGCCTCAACCAACGCCTCAACCTAGGACATTACGTCAAAAACCTTCTGTTTGGAGACTGTGGTTTGATAAGAAGGATGATGATAGACCTAAACCTATTAGGGCTAAGTTGGGTGAGGCTAATAAGTTGGTGTACAATGAAGAGCATAAGAGATGGATCAACCCCGCCATACCATTAGAGGAACAGTTGAAGGGATCGGGTCCACCACCGCCACCAAAGGTTAAGAGGAATGTTACTCCTGCTAAGGTGCCAGTTGGAGGCCCAGTACCAGATAGAGGCCCTTCTTTAGGACCCATGGGTCAACTTGAAGTTCCAGGAAAGCAATCGGTTCCGGCTCCTTCTGCTCCTGGTCCAGGTACAGGTCCAAGTCCAGGTCCTAGTCCAATGCCTCCTTCTGGGCCTCAAACGTCAACTCCTTCAGGTCCACCAGGTCATTCTTCAGGCCCATCCTCGGGACCAGGATCTGGTCCCCTTGCATCATCTTCCCCAACCCCACCCAAGCCAAAACCAAGTCTTGCCAATGCCGGTTTAGACGACTTACTCTCCATGGGAAGTTCTACATCGAGTGTGGGGAGAAAAGGTAGAAAGGGTGGACGTAGAAATTACGTCAACGTTTTAGAAAAGTAGTCATATACGTCACATTTACAGCGTATGGTTAATGGGCCATTTTATTCATTGCCAGATAGTGAATCATTACTCTATCATCTGTCTACGTAGTCTCTTCTACTTTTTATATCACATCGTTTGATAAACAATGTCGTTATTATATAGGGCACTCTACGTTAAAACTTGAAATGGCCTATGACTTATACTAGCCAGATATGTTTACCATGTATAGACAAAGCAGTTTACAAAGTGGGGATGAATTTAACATGGTCAAAAAAAAGTTGTATGGGACTCCTTTTGTATAATCGCAATTTGCAGTCATTCCTAAGAAACCGAAATAAGACCACAAATACAGGTTCAGTCACTACAAGTGGGATTTTAGTGACCACAATTACAAGCACCAGGGTAAAAACACAAAAGCAAACAAGTGATACACAGACAATCACAAATTGAAGTCTACAAGAAAGGTAAGTATGTGAGTTCGTATTCAAGGAAGAAAATCGCCTACTTCAAATCTCTGGTCATGATATAATAGTCCGGAGCAACAACCTTATTCCTTAAGACCCTATCCTGAGGAGAATGATCTGCTATAGTGTAGCCTAATCTCTTATACCATCCTAGAGCTGAATTGGCAGTAAATACCGTTAAACTCGTACCACTACAGGCTAGAAGTGGCTCCCTAGTATCCTGGAGTTTGGCCGCTAGTTTATGAAACCCATTCATTAGCTTTGTCCCGAATTTAAGGTGCTGGTATTGTGGATTAACGTGAATCTCATACAAGTACAATTTCTTATGACCTTCTTCTAGTACCAACATAAATGACAAAAACCCCACGATTTCAGTGGTTTCATATGTCACATACACTAATCCAATTTCTAGCATTTCAACCAACTTCTTTGTTTTCCAATTGGGTCCTTCAATACGCAGGTAAAGTGATCCTATAGTTAAGTCCATAATACTTAAGTAAGGTTCTAGATCGAGAAATCTCTTGTGATGAGCCACAAACACTTTCAATTGAAAATTAACATTTGCAAGTCTATACGAAGAAGGAAATGACGAAGGTACGAGTCGTGCCACGGAATCTGCCACCAGGGCCATCATTTTCTTATCACTTTCATCAAACTCTGTCATTCTCTCACAACGCGAAAAATACGTGTATAATGGGTACTAAAGGACTAGACACCATGAAAGGATTAGAGAGTGTCACTGAACAACAGCAGAGCAGAGTCAATAATTTATACCACCCTATACACGAGACTATTAAGGCCAATAGACTGCCGGATCCCAAACCCACACAGAGTATAAAGAACCATAAGATTGCCAGTCGAGGTAATACACGTAACAAGTTTGATAGGTTGAATGAAGTGAGGCAGAGACATAAACTGGAGATGCTTGATTTAAGGAGAAACCAAGCCAATGAGAAGGAATATATAAGGAAGGAGAAAGAAGTGTTAGAAATGGGGGGAGATTTGGGTGTCGATATTGATCAGTTGATTGAGGAGGAGAGAGAGATGAGGGAGCATGATTATGAGGCAGAATTAGAGGCCTATTTTGGAGGTATGTCCATCCTGAATTAACCTGATAATCCGAAAGCAAAGCTTATCGGGCAAGTCCATATTTAACAGATTGGGCTTTATTGGTTGGGAATCAACTCCATTGACTTCCCCGGCCACGAGGAAAATGTATGTTTGGACATAATACACACGTCTAGACATAATGCATAGGACATATGTCTAGACATTATTCCTGGACATAGTCCGACATGATACATAAGTCTAGACATATATTAAACCGTACGGAGTCCTCCAAATTGTTACCGTACTCAACCGAAAAACGTCTACATAAACGAGAATGCCTCCTAAATCTGATGATATCATGCCCTACCTGAAACGAAAAATCCTCACTCACGAATTACGATAATGATATACGAAATAGTTAATAAACTCTACTGGAAAACACCTTCTCAATCGCTTAAATCATCGGACCCTCTAGAACGAGGTCCACATGCGTTAAACCATTGCCGGAGATCGCATAAAGGCCATCGTTCGGGATATATCGTAACATCCGGCCGTATATACCTTAATAAGACCCGCCATATAGTTACTCAAATGACATTATTAATTAGCTTAATAAACTAGCCAATCACTAACGATCCCTTAATTATTTTTAACTCATGCCCAGCGGATAAAACCATTGATCCAATAATTTGGCAGAGATTAATCAGATAAAAATGGTTAACATGATATATACAGGAAGATCAGTGGATCTTTCAGAAATTCCATTTGACATGCCAAGACTGTCGGTTATTTATAGCAGGGAATTGATAGCTTTCTTGCCAAGATGACAGGTTATAACTACGAAGCATTAAGCTTCTATTGCAGAGAAATATGCCACATAGTTGTTGGTAATAGAATTGTTGGGTATATCGCCGTTCTACTTAAACCTTATCCGTTTTACGTCACCTAATGCCGTGCACAACCTGTACATCGGTGTAACAGGGAGATGAAACTGATAACGCCCGGGTAAACTTTGCTATTATTAGTAATATTTTGTATAAGCCATAGTCAACCTTTTGAGTAAAACCTTAACTTTAGATATAAACCTGTAACAAATACTTATGTACAACCAGAGTTAAACGTAAGGTATACTTAGCTAATACTAGTGTTGTACCCTGAGCTGCTTAAGCTAGCCAATTACACTAAACTTAAATCAAAGGTCTGGACAAAATTTTCATCTTGACATAATTGGCAAGAAAAATTTAGGTTCATAACCAGGCCATTGTCAAGTAAAAGGTTAAACTGTAATACCAGGAATATAAGAAATGTAACAATAGGAAAATTTAAGACGCCGGTTAGAAAGTACATAATTGAAAAAGTTTACTGGTGTCAGTATAAATAGCTTAATAATTACTGGATGAATTTTTCTTGATTTGAATCCTTGGGAAATACATAACCAACAATGTTAATTAAGACCCTTATTCTTGGATTCTTGTTAGGATTAGTGTATGCTGATCCTGAATATACTGATCAATTTATCATATATAAGAAAGCACCCTTAATTGTAGTATCAGCTGAGACTATTATTGGGAAGAGTGCTCTTTATTTCAAAGAAACTGATACGTTGGGGTATTGTAATGTTAAAAATCAACCTGCGTTAGGAACTATGGCACATGTATTGACACAAATGAATAGTACCAAGGCTATCGATAGGTTTGTTAAAGAGTGCAGTGAAAAAACTAATGGGACATTCACTAAAGACCACTTTACTAAAGCTTACGACAATGCCACTTCGTACTTGACAGTTCCCAAATCTGACCCTTCATTCAATCTTACCAAGATTTATAACAAACCGGCAAAGTTAAGTCAAACTACGGTTGACGCTGCTTTACACAGTACTGTTAATAGGTATCAGAACTTTAACTATGGTGCTATATTTGGAATAGTGTTGAATTGTTATTGGTTTTTATTGATCTTTTTGAGTGGGTTATGGAACTTATTGAAATTTGTAGCTCCAGGGTTTATTAAAAGATTTAGTGGTGGCTTGGTTAATAAGTTCAGACAATACATTACGTTACCAGCTTTGTTTGGTAAAACTCATAATGAGTATTATTATATTGGAAAGATCTGGCCAACTTTGCTTCCTACTAGAATTGAAAGTATTATGATTGCTGGTTACCTTGTATTAGTGTTAGCCTTCAATGTAACTAACTACGAACACAATGTTAATAATACAATTTGGGTTGCAGAACCAACAGAAATGGGTAGGAAAATCGCCGATAGAACTGCAATTGAACTCTTATTCACATTTCCGTTGTTGATTTTATTTGCCGGTAGAAATAACTTTTTACAATTAATAACCAACTGGCATTATTCAACCTTCATTTTAATCCATAAATGGGTGGCTAGAGTTGCCTGTTTGTTTGGATTACTCCATGCGGTTGGTATGACTTATAACGGTAAGGGAATTGGAAAGTATGAAGTTAGAAACACTCAACCTTATGTTAGATGGGGTTACGTAGCAGTTGTCGGAATGTTCTTAACCAGTTTCTTTGCCATGAATGCATTAAGAAAGTCAAGGTACGAAATCTTTGTATTTTCTCATATTGTTTTAGCAGCCATTATTATGGCCGCAGCTTGGTTGCATACCAAAGACGCTGATTTTGGTTACCAACAATTTATCATAACCTGCGTAGCTATTTGGGCATTCGATAGGTTCATTAGATTAGTTAGATTATTTGCATTTGGGGTTAGAAAAGCTAAAGTTGAACTACTTGCTGAGGAAACTTTAAAAGTAACAGTGAAGACCCCTAAGTATTGGAAACCATTTGCGGGAGCTCATGGGTTTGTACATTTCTTAAGACCAACGATGTTCTGGCAATCACATCCCTTCACAATAGTACAAGAAGTCACTGAAGCCAATACCATCACGTTCTTTATTAAAGTCAAGGGTGGTATGACTCATGGATTATATCAATATTTAAACAAATTACCTAATAGAACTGCAGAAATTCCAATTAGTGTTGAAGGTCCTTATGGTAAGCATTTACCTTTAAACAGGTACGATAATACTTTATTTATTAGTAGTGGTAATGGTATCCCAGGATTATACTCAGAAGCACAAGAGCTCTTAGCAAAGAACACGACTAAGAATACTTTGAAGTTCATTTGGATTATTAGACATTATAAATCAATTGAATGGTTCTACCAAGAATTACTCAATCTCAAGAATGAAGGCATAAACATCACCATCTACATAACCAACGGAACTCTTGGAGTTAAACCCTTCTGGAATGATAGTGATACTATGAATTCAGCTCCTCTTGAGCATACAAAAGAACACGATAAGGAAGTTGAAGATTATAGTGGAGAAGTTATCAATGAAGATAGTGAAAAGGTTGAAGAACTTATTCAACAATTAAAAGCCAACTTATCACATGTGACTTTTGAAGAAGGTAGACCAAATCTTGATAACATTATAAAAACCGAGATTAATGAAGCTGATGGAAGTTTGGCTATTAGTACGTGTTGTCATGCGTCTATTGATGATCAGGTGAGAAAGAGTATTACTGATGGGTTGGATGGTTCAAAGCATAGGGTTGATTTGTTTGATCAGATACAACTTTGGTAACAAACGTACCAATGACCATATACTAGCACATCTACTACCCAATTGCGTGATTTGTGAGTATGAACAAATCACTAGTAACTGTGTATCTTAATTTATAGACTCTCTTTAATATCTACTTCAAATCATAATAAATGTTTATTCATCAATGAGATGACCTCTAGTAGTCCCATTATAGAAGTATTCTAATTCTAACTTGAAAGTTTATTTCGTGTCATGGATCAATTGTAATTATCTATTTATAAATAATAAATAAGTAATTCCGCAGATCGGATCGTATTTAGGACTAAGAGCCGATACGATGGTTCTAGCGGGTGATAGGTGGTAGTAATAGAGTAAGTAATCGTAGTATATTGATACCGTTTCAGTCAACTTGAAATCAAATTTAAGTCAACTTCGATAATTAAATTCAACTGACTTCGCTTAATTGCCTGCGCTCTTCGTGAACCGGATAAATCCCACTACCCCTTTCACGTTGGACGCGTATCAAAACATCAACACTCGCCTCGAAAAATTTTCTCTATTCTAGTCATTCGTTTATATAGGATATCAAATTGTTATCCAGAGTGTTGAACATCATAGTGTTCATCATTTAATTCTATAGGTTGGTATCACAAATCAACCATCATTGATATTTATTAGGGATTGTCATAAATCCATTTGTTTACAAATTGTCAAGATTAACTAAGGCAAAACAACATGTTTAAAAGAGATAAATGTTCAGGGAAAGCTTCCCATTCGGCACAGTGTCAAAAGCCTTCATCAACTGGAGGTTTAAGTGTGGGATTGGCGGTAGGAATCCCAGTTTTCCTTGTAGTTGTAGGGTTGGGATACTTTTTATATAGAAATTATAGGAAAGGTAGAAAAGAAGATATGGAACATGATCCTGATTTTGATGAAAATGGTGAAGCTACTGCATTACCTGATTTTGAACCTTATAGGCAAAGCCAGTACCATGAAAAAGATCAACAACAAGAAATGGAAGATCCTTTTGATAATAGAACTAGGTATCCTTATAAAAATTATAGCGATAATAGGTCCAATATTTCCTTGACTCCCAGTAAGGGAGTTGACAATTTCATATTACCATATCATCATCAAATCGGTTCTAAAGTCTCATTAGATGAATACGCTCGACAATTAGGTGAATATGGTCCATCAAGAGGGTCATATGTTCCAAATGCACCAGGGTCAGCACCAGGGTCAGCATCAAGAACTAGAAATTCAAGTTTAAGTAATATTAATTATTTACCTCAAAATAGGGGTCCATCAATTTCACCCCAAAAGTCAAATTTAAAATACGAACATAAAAATTATGAAACTGTTCCTAATATGACTATTGATACTAATGAATCTGATTCCGATGATTCTATCAATGAAGGACTGAGTTCTCATTTTAATGTGAATTATGAAAATGAGTCTAATCAACAACTTCCAAAGATAAATTCTGAAGAATCTCACGAAAGTTTTAATACTACACTGGATCATGAAACTATGGAACCAGTCATTAAGACCGTAGGTAAAAATGCATCACCATTTGATGATAATGCCAATGCTAATATTAAAGGTGAAACAACGGTTATTGAAAACCCTGACCACTCACCTCAACGTTCGGAAGAACATGAACATATTGATGGTGATTTTGATTTCAGTAATGAGAGTGGATTAAGTGCTGCTCATACTGAGCATGAGACTGCTAATACTTCTACTAGTAATCTAGATGATCCTAAGGTGATTAGGGAGATTCCAGAAACTTTTGAAAATGAAACAGATAGTTATGACCAAACTAGAGACAGTTACGACCACACTAGGGACACTGAACCAGAACATGGCGAAACTTATGAAAACACTAGAGATAGTTATGAACACACTAGGGACACTTACGAACAATCTTATGACGATACTAAAGATGGCATTGAAACTAAACAAACCCTTGAACCACCAGTCGATGTTAGTGAAAAAGAAAACCTTGGTATTCCTCATTCTAATACCCATAGGAAATCACCAAGAATTTCAGCATTTAACCTTTTGAAGAACGATAGTGATGATGAAGATTATGACGAAAATCAAATATTGAGTCCGGATCAAGAAGAAGAATTAAAAAGAATGAAGTCTGTTTATAAATTGTACTTCGACAGAGAAAACACCATTAAAAGAAAAGATGCTGATCCCGAATTTACTCCTGATTTAAGTCAACCATTACCACAGATTGAACCTGAAACCATGGAGCCAGAATATTTAAGAGTTAATAAAGACATTAAGGCTGATACTGATTATAATAAAAGATTGACTACCACCTCATCGATATATACCGAAACTCCCGACGTTTCTAATGAACAATACGGTCAACAATATTATTATAATCCTCAACAGCAATATGAACAATACAATTATCTCCAACAAGATCAAAGCTTCCAGCAATTCTATCAACAACATCTTCAAAGTTTACCACCTTTACAACAATTACCACATCCTTCCGATATCAGAAAATCAACTATTCAAACTTATACTGACTATCAACCAAGATCTAAGAACGTTACATCTCCTCAAATGAGACAACCATTTGTTCCTATTGAAAACAATAATGTATGGACATCACCAGTGAATTCTCCAACGTTTTCAAATGATTCAACGTTCGAAGGAATGAAATCAACTCCTTCAGCTACTCAGTTGGCTAGATCATCAGTTGTGATGTTAAATCCAGTTACAGAAATCACCAAACAAAGAAAGTTCAAACCTGCAGGATCATTACCAAGTGTTCATCAAAATAACCATGCATATGCTAATTACATACCTAATCAGGAAATGTATCGTAAGGTGAGTCCACCTCAGATGTACCAGCAGAGAGTTGCTTCAAAGAGTGACTTAAGAAGAGCTATGAATGAGCATCCTCTTTAACTCTAGAGCTGTTTCATAAAGTTCCCAGAGTCTAGAGCTGTTCATCAAGTTCCACAATCTTAGAGCTACTTCCAAAACTTAAAGTCAAAACTTTCTTGTAGAGTCATTCCCAGTTTGTATATTAGATAGAATGCATTAACTTAAATCAAAATCATCGATCTTATTTTTATACTTCAATAAGTTCCTCTTGATCTTAGAACTATCAACCCATGTAAGATAATCTTCCATATTTCTTGTAACTAAAAATGCAGGATCAGTTATAACATTTGGTCCAACTCTAACATGACCTTGTTCAATAAACGTGATAGCATCTTTTAAAGTTTCCGCCATTTTCAACCTACACATAACAACTCCTATTCTTCTTCTACATAATGCACTTACTGTTACTTTATTTTCCAAATCGGAGATTTTAGATTTAGTAGCTAATATTCCTATATCATATAATTTTTCTAATAATAATTGTTCTTGCTTGATTCTGAATGGATCAGTTGGTGATAATAATGAAAGTTTGTTGGCTATTTTCCTTATATCTCCACATATCTTGTTGTATTTGTGATAATCTTCTCTATTCTGTATATGATAAGTTCTCATTACCTGAGTATCTCTATGTCCTTGATCTTGTTTCCAATCAAGAAAGTCGACTTTCTTTAGTAATTTCTTTTCGTGATATTTAAGTTGTCTAACCATTTTCTATTTGTTTGTATTTGGTGTATTTATGTTTATGTGTGTTTGTATAATCTATGTTTTCGTGTAACTGATTGCCTGTAGTTCTCTTGCAGAGATGAGAAGTCGCGGTAAAATTTTCATCAGTCAACATGTTAAAACTGTTGATACCAATAACCACAAAACCCATACATTCACGAGGTTTCCATTCCTCAATAATAACCCGTTCTAATATTGGTAGACAACCTATAAGAATAAATCAAGACATTCAATGTTATACTGAAAAAATTCCATTTGAATTCTGTAAATCATTTACTAAACGTAAAGATACAATTTTATTGGATCAACAAGTTGTTATAAAAGGTCCAAAAGGAACCTTGAAGTTACAATTACCAAGTTTTGTTAAAATCGCTAATGATAATCATCAAATCACTGTCAGTGTTGAAGACCCTATAAATAAAACTCAAAGAGCTATGTGGGGAACATCTAGAGGGTTAATCAATAATCATGTTATTGGTGCCACTGAAGGTCATTTAGCTATTGTAAGATTTGTAGGTACTGGTTATAGAGCTATTTTAGAAACTGATGAAAATGGTAATAAATTGGTTGGTCTTAAGGTCGGGTTCCCTTATACACCACAATTAAAAGTTCCGCCAGGTTTAACTGTAACTTCACCAAATCCTGCTAGATTATTGATTGAGGGTTTAGACAAACAACAAGTTAAATTATTTGCTGCTAGAATTAGAGAATTCAAGAAACCTGATAGATATAAAGGTAAGGGAATATTTGTTGATAATGAGACTGTCAAGTTAAAGGAGAAGAAAATTAAGTAGTGTAAATAGAATGTATATATTAGAGACAATCTAGGCACGGGGTGAGATCAAGTTAGTACCGTGAGCCCAATAGTAGTTATACGATATTAGGTTACTGAGAGCGTGTACAATGTTAGCTCACTGGCGATCGCTACCCTCTAATCAGTTAGAACTGACTAGTCTACGCACTGAAAATTTTTCACCATGTTTCCACGAGTAGGATTAAATAATCCTATCAAATCCCTACAAATCAGAAGGTATGCAGCTCAACTCACATCCATACATGCCATACCATCCACCAGAACTTCCCCCAAACAAATAAATCATTCTTTAGTCTCCACCAATGAAAGAAAATCATTATTATCGAGACCTGGACTCTTGGGTATTAAAAGAGGTATGATTACTTGGTTTACGGAAAAAGGTGAACAAATTGCAGCTACTGTTATTGAAATAGATAGTTGTGAAGTAGTTGCCACCAAAACCCAAAAGACTGATGGATACTGGTCAGTTTTATTAGGACAAATTGATAAATTAAAAAATGTTAAACCTCATGATTTGATCAAATTTGACCAAGCTGGAATATCACCAAAAAGACATATAGCTGAATTCAGAGTTAGAGATGAATCTGGTTTAATTCAACCTGGTACTGAATTAACCGCTGATTATTTTGCCGTAGGACAATTAGTTGACATTAAAGCCACTACTAAAGGTAAAGGATTTGCAGGTCCAATGAAAAGACATGGATTTGCTGGGTTACCAGCATCACATGGGGTTTCATTAGCTCATAGATCTCATGGGGCTATGGGAGGTAATCAAACTCCTGGTAGAATTTTACCTGGTAAGAAAATGGCTGGTAGAATGGGTGGTAAAAATTGTACAGTATTTAATAATGAAGTTTTATATGCTAATGGAGAAGAAGGGATTTTAATTGTAAAGGGTCAAATACCTGGCCCAAATAAATCATTTGTAAAGATAAGGGATGCTGTTAAGCTTTATGGGAAGTCTTTATTGAGGTTAAGACAAGAGTAAATTGTAAATAGATAAATTTGGTCTGAGCGTAGCGTAGGTTACTCCGCCAAATAATAAAACATTGAATGATGTATTTGCCAAGCGATAACCAAGATCTTTCTGTGTCTGTGATAATCGTTTTTATCATAGCACCCTCTAACTTTTACAAATACAAAACGAACAAAATACTAAGTGTCTCAAGTCAGATCCAATTTGACTATAATCGGCCACAATGGGACCGAAAATTATTGCCTGACAAAGTCAAAACAATAAACAAAAATTCCCAAAAAATTATATCAGCAATACGAGACAAATCCCGGATGTTTCTGGTAAAAGGCAAGAAACATTTACGAAGAATTTGATCTCATGCCTGAAGATTTTTTTTCAAGAAATTGCGATGATATTTATATTTCTTCTAAACGTCGTGTGATTACCGACAAAATATATACAAGTCTAGGTCTATTTAGTTCTAGTTATAATAGAATTTGTTAAAAATTCCAAAGCACTTCTAGCATCAGATTCTGGCAAGATTCTCAAATTAGCCAAAGCTTTATTACAATATTCAATAGCTAATTCTTTGGTCTGTTGTAATCCATTACATTGTTCAACATGACTTCTTGCTAATTCTATATCACCAGGATGATCAAATTTTCTAGCAATTAAATCACCAATTTCTGGTCTTTCTTTCCAAGCGAATAAAATTGGGGCAGTAGCTAACCCTAATTTCAAATCTGCTTGACTTGGTTTTCCAAATGCTGCTTCACTTGATGTATAATCAAGCATATCATCAACGATTTGAAAGCATAATCCAAGGTTTCTACCGAACTCATAACAATTTTCAATGATATCATCATGAGCTCCACTTAAAACTGCAGCTGCTCTTGACAGTTTAGACATCAAGGACGCAGTTTTCAAGTATGTCTTATGTAAATAATATTCAAATGCTGCGTTAACAGTAGTTATATGATCAATTTCAGTTGGCTTATTGATAGTATATTCATGTAATTTAGTTGGGACTTTACCACTAGGAGTCGGAATGATTTTATCTTCACCATCATTGTTAATAGAATCTGAAGAACTTTGATCAACGACAGTGTTTTTTAATTGCATGAATTCTCCTTCAACTAAATTAGCAATAGTAGTTGATAATAATTCAATAACTTCTGGGTTTCTTAATCTAGCAATGGCAACTGATGCTCTACCTAATAAGAAATCACCCGCTAAGATTGCCATCTTATTAGTGAATGCTATATTACCACTTGGTCTGCCTCTTCTAGAATCCGACAAATCAATTACATCATCATGTAATAACGTAGCAGTATGAATCATTTCAACAATTTCAGCTAATCTTCTTTGTTTTGGTAATATACCATTAACAGCATCGAACTCTGGTAATTTTTCCATAGGTTTAGATAATGGGTCTAAGATAACTTTAGGGTTTATACCATATAAAATTTTCAAAGGAGAAATGGAATCATCAACTGATTTCCCAGCAATTGAGGTTTGCGTTGGGGTTCCACTGAAGGGTCTTTGAGTTGACACATCTTCAAAATCGATTTTGATTCTATCTCTTTGTTCAATAGGAATTTTACTCAACGCCTTTGATAATAATAAAACGATTAATGGACGGACATTTTTACCTTCGGCTTCAAAATAATATGACGATACTCGATTCAAAGTAGGATGGCCACTACCAATTAAGTTAGCAATTGACTTAGCTAAACTTGACATTTCATGACTGACTATTGAAAATGGATCATTGAATAATTTAGAGTTTGCAGGTTGAACTAATTTTTCTGCAGTTTCAACGGCAGTTTTGAATGATGAATTTTGAGTGGAATTGTTTCTGAGGAATTTCAACCACGTATTTAATAGTACCGGGGATCTTGTACTACGTATCATTGTTTGTCTTGTGGTGATTGTGTGGTACTATGGTACAAGCAATGATGTAGCGAATGATGGTTTCGAAAATTCTTGCTCAATGATATCAGTGCGTGCGACGTCCTGTCAGGGGATAGTAAACCAATTGGTAGAGAAAGTACCGTTAACCCAGGCTGAATATTCGGTTCTATAGAGGATTAAAGTCACACACAAACAATCATATATTCTAATCTAAAAGTCGTCATCTCTATTGATAAAGAGCTCTTTGAGAAGGATGCATATTCTCTAAAAACTCTTTGGGCGGAGTTAAAGTTCCTAAATTCCTAGTAGCATGTAAATTCAAAAATGTCAACCCAAATAAATAACTGGCGTTAACCCAACCAAATCCTTCAGTTGGCACGAACTTGAAATCAGCTCCTTGATTACCATATTCAGCATCAACTCTATGAGGTACTTGACCTTCTACGACATTATACTTCTCAACTACAACTCCATTATAGTCAGCAAATGCCTTGGTCATTAAATATAACCATCTGTAAACTAATCTACGAGCTGCTCCATCAAACCCATAATTGGTTAATCCGATCCATGCTAACATTTGTTGAGGGGCCCATCCATTAGGATAATCCCATTGCCTTGAAGGTCTTGATAAATTCACTTGACCTCTTGATCTTTTTGTACCAGCAACAAGACCTCCGTATTCTTCTAATTTTGGTAAGGAGTTGACCACTAGTTTATTGGCTTGATCATCACTTGCAACCTTGGACCATAATGGCCAGAATGTTGTAGCTGATTCATACCCGGTTTGAGTTTTGGTCTTGATATTATAATCATAGAACATTGAATCCTTTTCATTCCATAAATATTTTGTGATATTAACTTTTCTTTCCTCAGCCAATTTCAACCAACTATCTTTGGTTTCAATAGTTCCATCTTTGAGTTCAAGTTTGTTATTGAAGAATGATTCAATAATAAAGGCTATATCAACTTCATACTTGTATAACAAAGAATTCAAATCGACCGTGGCTAAATAAGCACATTTACCTTCTAACCTGTAACTGGTGTCATGACCACTTTCTCTTACAGCTCTGTCATGCAAGAAATATTCATCTAAATCAGGTTCAGTGACTTGATCTGTATTATACAATTCAATAAACTTTTCATGACTAACATTATACTTGGCACAATAAGGTTTTAGAACTTCAATGAAATGGGAAGCTTCCGTCTCAGGTGGGATACCAACTCCTTCAGGATGATAACATGATAACCCTGTTGCTTCATCGTATCTTGGTTTAGCTGTCCATATGCTTTTATATTCTTTGATAGCAGCCTTTACAGCTCTTTCTAGAAAATCAAGAGCTTTATCTAAATCTTCAGGTTTGACTTCTACGTACTTATTGAAGATTCTTAATCCCATATCAGTTAAGAAAGGTGGTTGAGATCTACCAAGGTAATAAGATCTATTAGCATTTAAGATCTTACCATAATGATCTATTTCATAAATAAAGTTTTCTGCCATTCCCTTGGCTAAGAATAAATGTTCAGTACGTTCAGGGGTAACATCAACCAATAATCCAAGCGTTTCCATATATGAATCCCAACCGTATAATTCATTAAATCTACCACCTGGTACAACATAAGGCTCATTAATTAAGTTTCCAGGATTATTAGGATCAGGCCATGATTGCAATGCTAATAACCCTGGTTTCTTATTAATGGACCTAATATAATGAGCATCAATAACCTTGGGTAAATATTGGACATCTAAGTTAATCGATGGATCGGATACTTTAATTGATTTGAAATATTCATACTGATCTTTACGATTATATGGAATGTAAATTCTATGAGTGGTCTTATTAACTATATGGTTTCCATCTTCATCAATATAATTCTCAGTGATTTTGGTATCTTTAGACATTTCAATAATATTCTCTTTGGTGAGCTTACGAGTCAACATTGACCAGAATTGAGTTGAAATTAATCTTCTCATCCTGCTAGCAGGATTTTCACTCAATCTTTGTTCATCCAAAATCAATTGAGTCTTTCCAAACCTCTTAGCTATAGTCAATTCTTGTAAAAGATTAGATAACATATAAGTCCCTCTAACATCAAATTGCTTAAATCCATTAGAATTGGCGGTACCCAATTTCAACACTTTAGGTCCAGTATCTTCAATTGTGATTTGATAATTATGATCAGTGTCTTCATTCTTCAACAATTGAGTCAATGTGAAATCAATATCTGAGATATAGAACTTCTTAGGTTTGTGAAATGCTGAATCATCATATGAACTTCTTCTTAAATGTAAGTTTGGATTTTGGTTTGCTGCTTCTTCTTCTTTCATGTTAGTTAAATCTGTGGTTGAACTAATTTCCTCGTCATAAATTGGTACAATAGAAGGTCTCCTAGTATCAGTAGGACGATTACTTTCAATATCAACAGCTTTCTTAAGATCTTCACTAACCCCACCATTGGTTTCAACTATAGGAATTGGTATATTCTTCGAATTGGACTTGGACATAGGCATTGGTGTTGGGGATTTAGAATGTAAAGGTGTTGATTCATTAGATGATTCTTTAATAGTGTCATCATTAAACGAATATTTTGATTTTGAAGTGTTTTCAAAGACGGAAAAAGTTCTGACTCTTCCGAAATTAGATTTATTTAAATTCTGATAGTACTGTTCAGCTGCTGAGAACGGGTCTTCATCAGATGATGAACTATCAGATCTTGAATGTTTAAATGGATTATTCATAGCAATAAATCACGCATTCGCACTGATCATCACTATTTAATGCCATCTGACGAGAAGTTGCCACCACCTTCGCACCACCTCGCGCTAATCTACCATGATTAAGGTTAGAAAATGGGGACTACGGACTTTATGCCTGTCGTGTCGATTTCAACTATCTAATTTTCGGAGTTTATTGACCCATCATAAATCACCTAATTATACGTAATTGTACATAAATAAATATTTGTATAGCATTGATTAATTTTAGTTTTATTATTGACTATAATTTCATTAAAATAACCACTAAACATTCATGTGCTTTGACACCCCGGTAATCTTGTGAAACATCGGTGTTTTCAGGATCCAATTTCCTATTACCCGAAAATGCCCAGGTTCGGTAATCGCACGGTGCCAGAGTCTGGGGTAACGAATAAAATCGACCTCTGTCCCTTGCTCAACAAAAAAAGTATAAAAGGAGTTAAATTCCTCAATTTAATAATTAAAAATTTATTCTTAAAAAAATCAATTGAAAATGGTTAAAGTTACAGTTTGTGGAGCTGCTGGTGGTATTGGTCAACCTTTATCATTATTATTAAAATTAAATTCTAAAGTTAGTGAATTATCATTATTTGATGTTGTTAACGTTCCAGGTGTCGGTGCGGATTTAAGCCATATTTGTTCTGATTCAACTACTGAATCTTTCTTACCATCATCAAAAGAAGATAAAACTGCTTTAGCTAATGCTTTAAAAGGTTCTAATTTAGTTATTATCCCAGCTGGTGTCCCAAGAAAACCAGGTATGACTAGAGATGATTTATTCAATATTAATGCATCAATTGTTCAAGGTTTAGCTCAAGGTATTGCTGAAAATGCTCCTGATGCTTTTGTTTTAGTTATTTCTAACCCAGTTAATTCTTTGGTTCCAGTTGTTGCTGAAACTTTAAAGAAAAATGGTGCATTCAATCCAAAGAAATTATTTGGAGTAACTACTTTAGATATTGTAAGAGCTAATACTTTCATCTCTCAATTATATCCAAAAGATACTAAACCAACTGATTTCAACATTAATGTTGTTGGTGGTCATTCCGGTGAAACCATTGTTCCATTATATTCAGTCGGTAATTCAAAATCTTATTTTGATAAATTATCTGAAGATGATAAGAATAAATTAATTCATAGAGTTCAATTTGGTGGTGATGAAGTTGTTCAAGCTAAGAATGGGGCCGGATCCGCTACTTTATCCATGGCTTATGCTGGTTATAAATTAGCTGAAGCAATCTTGAGCGCTATTGATAAATCCGGGGTTGTTGAATGTACTTTCTTATACTTGGATGATTCAATTAAAGGTGCTAAAGAAGCTAAGAAATTAATCAATGGTTTAGAATTCTTCTCATTACCAGTTGAATTATCTAAAGACGGTATTAAAGAAGTCAAATACGAAATCTTAGAAAAAGTTTCTGATGACGAAAAGAAATTATTATCTGTTGCCATTGATCAATTGGGTAAAAACATCGAAAAAGGTGTTAAATTTGCTAATTAATATTTATTGAATAAATTATGAATTGTCCCTCCAGTTCTCTAATGTGAAAATCGCGGTTCGTAAACTTGTATATCAGCCTTTCTCGTACTTTGCTCACTAAAATAACAATGCCGTAGGCGGGGTATTTCATAAATTAGTGTTAACATAATTACAATTTATTTCAGTAGTCAATTGAACGGTTTAGTCAAACTTGAAATTTTTCGGACTTGGGTCTAAAAAATTCGTATCTGATGCTAGGTGAGAAATGTACCTGTACACGAGTAGCAATTGATGCGCAACAATAGATTTACTCTATACACCTCAGTTTAAAGTTTCAAAGAGGAACGATTGATCAATTGGATAAACCCTTACTTACATGTCTCCAAAATAAACTCTTACTTCAACCCTCTTGCCCCTACTCCTTCTACAACCCACCGTTCATGTCAACAAAACATGGTGATGAAATTCGCGAATAAAATTTTTCCCAATCCTTATCCACATAAACATGGAATCAATTCTAGACTTTTCTAAAGAATTAGATGTTAAATTATTTGATCAAGTAGTTAATACATTCTATAAAAGTTCAGGAATTGAACAACAAAAGGCTCAACAAATTTTAAATCAATTTCAAGAAAATCCTGATAGTTGGAAAACCGCTGACGCTATATTATCAAATTCAACTAACAGTCAAAGTAAATATATTGCTTTAAGTTGTTTAGATAAATTGATATTATATAGATGGAAACTAATCCCCGAAAATGAAAGAGTGGGCATTAGAAATTTCATTGTTAATATGATTATATCTCTTTGTGATGATGATAATGTATTTGAAACTGATAAAGCATTAATTAATAAAATCGACTTAACTTTGGTACAAATCTTAAAACAAGAATGGCCTCATAATTGGCCAGAATTCATACCTGAAATCATTTTAAGTAGTAGATCAAGTTTTAACGTTTGTGAAAATAATATGATTATCTTGAAGTTGTTGAATGAAGAGGTTTTCGATTATAGTGATGAACAATTAACTCAAGCCAAGATTAAAACTTTAAAATTAAGTATGAAAGCTGAATTCGAAGAAATCTTCAAATTATGTTACGAAATTTTAGACAAAGCTAATAAACCTTCATTAGTTATTAGTACTTTAAATTGTTTATTAAAATACATTCATTGGGTACCAAGAAATTATATTTTCGAAACTAATTTATTGGACCTTTTAAGTAATAAATTCTGGCCAATAAATACAAGATCAATTAGTTTGAAATGTTTGATTGAAATCAGTTCATTAAATTCAAGTGGATATGAACAAAAATGTTTAAAATTCTTCAAAGAATCAATGGATCAAATTTTTCAAATTATACCTCCTGATACAAATTTGAAAAAATCTTATAATCATGCTAATACTGATGATCAATCATTCTTACAAGATTTAGCAATGTTCTTGTGTACATTTTTATCAAATAATCTTTTATTATTAGAACAAAGTGAATTCACAGATTTATTAAATAATTCGCTTTATTACCTTATAGAATTAAGTAGAATCGAAGAGCGTGAATTATTCAAAACATGTCTTGATTATTGGTCACAATTTGTTAGAGAATTATATGAAGAGATTCAAAGATTACCTCAACAAGAATTAAGTCCATTAATGCAATTAAATTATTCCTCGAATTTAAGATCTGGGGTAATTAATGGAGGAGGAGCTCCGGACCCTTCAGTGTTAGCAAAATTTCCTTTGAGACAACATAAATATAAACCAATATTATCAAAATTAAGATTAGTCATAATTGAAAATATGGTAAGACCTGAAGAAGTCTTGATTGTTGAAAATGATGAAGGTGAAATTGTCAGAGAATTTGTTAAAGAAAGTGATACAATCCAATTATATAAGAGTATGAGAGAGGTATTAGTTTACTTGACTCATTTAGATGTTGTAGATACTGAACAGATTATGATTGATAAATTATCCAAACAAATAGATGAAAGTGAATGGTCATGGCAAAACATTAATACTTTATGTTGGGCTATGGGTTCAATATCAGGTACTATGAATGAAGATATGGAAAAAAGATTCTTAGTATCGATTATAAAAGATTTATTGTCATTAACGGAAATGAAACGTGGTAAGGATAATAAAGCGGTTGTAGCATCAAATATTATGTATATAGTTGGACAATATCCAAGATTCTTAAAAGCTCATTGGAAATTCTTGAAAACAGTTGTTAATAAGTTATTTGAATTTATGCATGAAACCCATGAAGGGGTTCAAGATATGGCATGTGATACATTTATCAAAATTACTTCAAAATGTAAAAAACATTTTGTAGTAATTCAACCTCAAGAACGTGAACCATTCATAAATGAAATCATTAGAAATGTTCAACAAATTACTGAAGATTTACAACCACAACAGGTTCATACATTTTATGAAGCTTGTGGTATAATTGTTAGTGCTCAAAATATAAAAGAATCAAGAGATAAATTATTAAGTGATTTGATGGCATTACCAAATATGGCATGGAATGCTATAGTTCAACAAAGTGGTAAAGACCCTCAATTATTAATTCATAATGAAACGGTTAAAATCATTGCTAATATCATTAAAACAAATGTTTCAGTCTGTAAAGCTTTAGGACCAGGATTCTACTCTCAATTAGGATTGATGTACGTTGATATGTTATCATTATATAAAGCTGTCAGTTCAATGATTTCAGATTCCGTTGCTAAAGATGGAGTAATTGCTACTAAGACTCCAAAAATCAGAGGATTAAGAACTATTAAAAAGGAAATTTTGAAAATGATTGAAACCTATATAAACAAGGCTGATAATTTACAAGAAATTGTTAGAGATTTAACTCAACCATTATTTGCAGCTGTTTTAGAAGATTATCAAAATAACGTCCCAGATGCAAGAGATGCTGAAGTATTGAATTGTTTAACAACTTTAGTATCAAAAGTGGGTCACATGATACCAGAAGGAGTTGTCCTTATCTTACAAAACGTTTTTGAATGCACTTTAGATATGATTAAAAATGATTTTGTTGAATATCCTGAACATAGAGTCGAATTTTATAAATTATTAAAAGAAATTAATAATAATAGTTTCCAAGGATTATTACAATTATCAGGAGATGCATTCCAAAGTTTAATAAACGCAGCATTATGGGCATTCAAACATAATAATAGAGATGTTGAAGAAAATGGGTTAATTTTAACTTGTGAGTTATTGGAAAATGTGGAAAAATTAGGTGATACCCCATTCACCAAGGCATTTTATACCAATTTTTACTTCCAAATTTTATCAGATACATTTTATGTTATAACTCAACCTGATCATAAATCTGGATTTACCATCCAATCACAATTATTAGCTCAATTAATTCATTTAGTAGAAGATAATGTAATTCAAGTTCCATTGTATACACCAGATCAAGCAGCAGAAGGTACTTCCAATTCAGAATTTCTAAAACAATATTTAGGCCATTTATTATCATCTGCTTTTGAAAATTTACAAAAAGAACAATTGATTAATTTCTTAAATGTTTTAACTAAAACTTATAAAGAAATTAATAAATTTAATGCCACCGTTAGAGATTTCTTAGTACAAATCAAACAATTTGGTGGTGATCCAACTGATTATTTATTCGCTGAAGATAAAGAACTTGAAAAGCAAGAACAAAGTAAATTACAAAGGGAAAGAGATATGCAAGTTGGTGGATTAATCAAACCTTCTGAAATGGATGATTAGGTGTTTATAGTAATATATAATGATACACATACTGTTGGATAGAGTCTTCTAGGCTTGGATCGAGTCTTCTGGGCACCTTTGGCACCTTTGGCACCTTTGACACCTTTGGCACCTTTGACACCTTTGGCCCCTTTGATACCAAACAAGTTGACCATCAAGAATCTAAAGAACATTCTAAGAAATTTATGCTTTGTCTATAACATTGTCAATTGTATACGCAGCAAAACTCCAACCTTCGTTAAGAGTGCGCGTCCAAAAAAATTTTTCTATAACCATGTCAGAAGAAACTAAACCAAAAGTTGAAGAAACTAAAGTCGAATCCAAAGACGAATCAGCACCACAACCACCAACTTCTAATGTCTTTTCGATGTTTGGAGCTAAAAAAGATAAAAAAGAAGAACCAGAAGAATCCAAAGAAGAATCTAAAAAAGATGAATCAAAAGATAAAAAAGATGATGACGAGGAAGATGCTGAAGCTGAAGCTGATGTTCATTTTGAACCATTAGTTCAATTAGAAAAGGTTGAAGTTAAAACCAATGAAGAAGATGAAGAAGCCATATATAAAGTTAGAGCCAAGTTATTTAGATTCCATGCTGATTCAAAAGAATGGAAAGAAAGAGGTACTGGTGATGTTAAATTCTTAAAACATAAATCCACTGGAAAAGTCAGATTATTAATGAGAAGAGATAAAACTCTTAAAGTTTGTGCTAATCATTTCATTTCCCCAGATTATGAATTAAAACCAAATATCGGATCTGATAGATCTTGGGTTTATAGTGTAACTGCTGATATTTCTGAAGGTGAACCTGAAGCTCAAACTTTAGCTATCAGATTTGGTAATAAAGAAAATGCTGACAAATTCAAAGAAGTATTTGATGAAGCTAAAGTATCCAACAAGAAATAAATGAATTGAACTTTGTGTGTAGTTTCAATAAATACTAATGAGAATTTGAGACAAACAATGTTTGTTGTGGTCTCAATGGTCCCTGATCGCGGTTTACGCCGTTCACAGTATACCTCAATGGTTAACCATTGACCAACACCTTGTTAGGGCTCTACTCCGTTATAGCGATAACAAATCTCTTCAACTCTGGTACTAATATGGCCACTTCTGCCACAATTGACTAAATTCGTTATCTTACGTCAATAATTACCATGGGTGCGTGGGTTAATAAAATGCGAACAATTGATGCAAATTTATTAAAGAGTACAAGCATATAAATAGGATAGTACACAAACAGACCAAGAAAAGTTACAAATAAACGTACACAAAGAGAACATACATATTCAAGTACATATAGGTTACACAAATACAACAACTATCGCATAGAAGCCATCCAAACTAATCATTCTTATACATAACTAGGAAACTATGAAATTTGGTAAGTTTCTTGCATCAAGACAATTAGAATTACCTGAATATTCAGGTCATTTTATCAACTATAAAGCCCTTAAAAAGCTTATAAAACAATTGGCTATACCCGCAAATAATTCCGATCAACCTTTAAATCCTATAGAAATCTTAAAAGAGAATAAAGCTACATTTTTCTTTAAAGTTGAAAGAGAATTAGACAAAGTCAATTCATTTTATCTTGAAAAACAAGCTAATTTAGCTGTTAATCTTGATTTGCTATTAGTACAAAGAAATGAATTATTTTCAAATATAAAGACGATTATAAGTAGTGAGAATTTTAATGAATCCAATTTGGGGTCTAACTTCAAGAATTCAATTACCTACTTGAACTTGTACCAGAACTTCAAGAAAATTCATCAGGATTTATTAAGATTACAACAATTCATAGAATTGAATGAAACTGGGTTCAGTAAAGTTGTTAAGAAATGGGATAAAAGATCTAAATCTCATACCAAAGAATTATTTATACTGAAAGCTGTTAATGTTCAACCTGTATTCCATAAGTATGAAATCAATGAATTAAGTGATTTAGTTACATCAAGTTTATTTGATTTAGAGTCAATTATTGATGGCGATTTGAACCCTATAAAGAATTTCAATGTATCCAATGTTTATCATAATCAACTAATAAATTCGTTACTGGGAAGTTTAGCCAATTTAAATCAAGAGGTAGGTAAAGAATCTTTGAATAGTAATTTACCTGGGAGCTTACTGGGAAGTTTACCTGATAACAATGATTTAAATATGAGAGCTAGTTCAATCACTGGTTATAATGATGGATTAAATTCAATGGAAAATGCTGAGATTGATGAATTATATTCAAGTTTTGTTAATATTGCTACTATTAAAGACCCGGATTTATCATTGTTGACCAGGTGGATGGATAAAGTAAAGAATGGTGCAAAGGTCATTGTAACGAATCAATTAAGAGCTAAGAATCAAGATATAACAAATACAGAAATTGAGTCTAATCCCTCGTTCTTCCAATTGATAAAGTCAAGATTTTCAAGAGTGTTTTTATTATCAATTTCCAATTTGAAGATTTCCGATAATTTCTTAGAGACGTTTTTGGAAAAGATTGAATATAACATAAACGTCCTTCAAACGTATGAGAATTTTAATAATAATAAAAGTATTCTTCATTCATGTTGTTCTATTCCATCATCGTCCACTCAGGAAAGTATGATTATAAATAATGGAGTAAAAGTGGTAAAGTCAGCTGACCTTATCAACCATTCAAGATTATTCATCATTGAAAGAATCCTTTCAACTTTAGACGAAAGGAACTTACAGAACTTATTGATCCTCAAAGACTTTAACGGCCGGAATTGTTTACATTATGCTTCACAATTTGATAGAACCGATCTTCTTATCAAATTACTCAGTCACTTTCCTAAGCAGCATTTGGATGATCTTGATAATGAATCAATGTCACCATTATTATTGGCCATCAAACACAAACACTTCGACGTGATCAAACTTTTGGTTGAAAATAATTGTACAATTTACCCTGAAACGAAGGATGATCATTTGCAATATTTACCTATCAATTATGCTTGTAAAATTGGTAATTTTGAAACGGTTTCATACTTATTAGCTAATGGAGGAAATTCTAAATCTATTAATAATCAAGACGTTGAAGGATTATCACCATTACATGTGGTTGCCAGATCAGGACATCATTACCTTATTAAATTATTAGTTGATAAAGGAAGTGATATAAATCAAATTGATAGTTTGAATAAATGGCCTCCATTATTTTATGCTGTACTGGAAGGTAATTTAAAATCAACAAAAGAATTATTGAATTATGGAGCTAAAGTTGATATCGTTGATGAAGATGGGTATAATGTGTTATACTACAGTGTAGTGGAAGGTAATATAGCGGTATTGGATGAATTATTGAAATTCTATAATCAAATCATGGGAAAAAATAAACCACCAAAGAAAGTTAATAAAGACAATAAATCAACAATCTTGAACGATGATAATGATTCTGAAGATAGTGGTGGAAGTGGAAGTATAGGAAGTGGTAGTGGAAGCATTAGTATCGGAAGTGGAAGTTTGACTGGTACTAACCCAGTAAGTAAATTGGATAAAGATAAGACTCTTGACATAATCCCAGACCTTCAATTACCTCCACCGGTTTTGCCTTTAAGAAGATATGGACATAACTTCTTAGAACAGAAAGTGTTGATTGAATTAGTGTTCCCAAGCAATTCAAATTTCATTAACCTTTTCAATTCTGCCACTGATTTGAAACCTGGTAGAATTACATTAAGTTCAAATATTAGCGATATAGTTCCTAGAAATATCATTTTACCAGCAGCTGAAGAGACCAGAGTCAATAGCTGTATATTTCAAACTGATATTGATTCATTAAATGATTTCAGAATTGATTTCGAAATTTTCCCAAAGTTTGGTACCAGATTAATTGCTAAAACTACCGTCTTATCATTTGCAACTATCGACACATCATCACCAGAAATTAATAGTTTAAGATTACCATTATTTGATTTGCGGTTAAAGAATATAGGAGAAATCAAATTCAACTGTCAAGTTATATTTCCGTTTGGTGGTATTCTTCTAGAAGCATCAAAGTTTGATACTTATTGGAAATCTTCAACTACATATATTAAAAGAAGTAAAATTCAAATTCCCAATAATGGCTTATCTCCCAATTCATATCTTTCCCCATCAAGTATTAGTCATGTGATAGGATACAATACTAACGGGAACAATAATACCAATGGTACTAATAGTAGTCTATCATCAATAAGTCCAAGTGGGGCAGTCAGCTCGACCAATGAGTTGATTTCCGGTAACACTTCATCCTCATTTGTAACTGCAACTTCTTTATCAGGAAGTTATCTTAGAATCAAGGTTTGTTTGTTGAATGATGGTACCCCAGTAGTATGTCCTAATTGGTCTATTTCAATTGCCGATAACATCGATTTGTACTTACCAAACTTGTCATTAGACCAATTAACTTCTATAACTGATAATTTATTTGATTATAACCGAGTCCTCAATGATCTTTACAACATGACAGTTAAGGACATTCTGTTGATTAAGAAATTATTGAAGATCATCTACATTCCATTAGAAGTGGTTTTACAATTCATCAATAGTGAAATCAATTTGAATTTGGAAATCATCTTCCCCTCAGAGTATGAAATTGCTAATTTACCATTCATTGGTAATGTATCACTGTCATTGAACAATTTTATTGACTTTACTTTGAATGATATATTCAATCATTTGAGATCTCAAAGATCTCAAGGTAAAACCAGTAGATCCATTATATTCATGTCATCGAATTCTTTAATATGTAAGATATTGAATTGGAAACAACCAAATTTCCCCGTATTCTTGGTAATGAATGGAATTTCATATAATTCCGAAACCAAGTTATTTGAAGCTAGATCAACCAACGGGTTCCTTATGGTTAACTCAGAAACTAAAGAGTCAACTAATGATGAAAATGACCGCAATTCTAACCCTGACAGATTAATTGAAAATGATCAAGAACAAACTTCAAGGTCAATTAAAGATGCTGTTAATTTTGCAGTCAATAATAATCTAATAGGGTTAATTACTTCAATTCATTTATTACGATTAGTTCCAAAATTGATACCTTTAATCAGGTCAAGAGGATTGATATTAGTTGCTACTAATGATTCAAGTAAGGAAGAAGAATCGGTCTATTCTAGTAAGGAATTGGATATCTATACCAAGACTGAGATTAATGGGTTAAGGTTTGATGATGTATTGACATTCAAGGATGATATAACCATGTAAGCAACCTCGCTACATGAGCAAAGTCAAGGTTGATGCCACTCATGTTGATTGTATCATTATTTTCATTATATAGTTGTTAGCCGAACTGTTAGTTCCCTAACTCTTTCATATGGTATACGAAGTAGTGAATAATGCATTCTAAGGCTCCCCTAACGCTCAACTATCAATTAGCCCCGTATTTCCCCTCTTACCAATCCCACTGCCACACTTTATGTACTTTGTATCTCGTTGGTGCAGGCACTAATTGCATCATTTTAGTGAAGCGAATGCTGCAAGTCCATCCGCTGTGCGTATCTGAAGCCACACATTGTCAAGGTGGTCTGTATGCCATGAACGGAATTAAGAGTTTACGATTGATGTCCGTTAATTTTCAATGTCTTTGAATTCCTTTGAAGTTTGATTAGGGCCAGAATAAGCCAATGCATTAATTTGTTTACCTTTGCTAACGCTCAGGTGTCTATAAAATCCTAAATACTACTTGAAGTTTCAGTCTTGACTTCATCAACATCAGCACCTTCACTATTCAATATCCCCGACTTGCTTACTAGGTACCATGTTACCAAGATTCCAAAGAAAGAAACTGAACATAGCCCTATTGAAGTTCCATAACTAACATGATACTTTGGGCCAAATTTGCTTTGATAAACCAAAGGACCTAATATCCCCATGAATTGTGCCATACAATTTGTCCATCCAATGGCAAACCCTGCAGATGTAGCACCTCTTACAATTCTCATTCTATCTGGCCATAAAATTGGGTACAAACTATTAGAAATAGCGGTGGCTATAGTCAACATTGCATATTTTGCAGCCAGTGAGGTAGTTGAAATTAATACCACATAGCAAATGATTTGCAAGAATGATAACGTGGCAGCTGTAGGAAACGCTTTCAAATAATTTCTATGAATCAAATGACCTACCACGTTTAGTAGAACAAACCCTACTAACGAAGGAGGCATCGTCATTAATTGAGTTTTAGCAGTATCAGTGAACCCCAATTCATAAATAATCGTTGGCAACACGAATGAAATTCCCCAGCCTCCAACACCCTGAAATAACCAAATAACCGTATAACTATAAAACGTTGGCATTCTTAAAAGTTCTTTGAATTGACTCCAAACAAAGAAGCCGTCAGACTTTTTGGGTGCAGACTGAGGCATTCTTAATAGTAAAGCCCTCTTTTCTTGTTCATTTAAAAATTTTGAATCTTCAACAAAATTAGGTAAGAAGAAAACGCAATAAACCCCAACAATTATAGTTGGAATACCTTCGAAGATGAAAACCCATCTCCAACCACTGATATCTCTTTTCCCGTCTAAATGAGATATGCCATATGCTAAGATTCCTGAGAATGCCCCACTAAGCATACCAAAAGCATAGAAGAAACTAATACGTTTTGGAAGTTCTCTTGGTTTAAACCAAAAACTGAAATGATACAATACAGTTGTATAAAAACTTGACTCCATAAGTCCAAGTAAGAACCTTACAGCTAAGATGCCTCCATAATTTTGAGTAGCAGCTTGAGCCATTGAAATAATCCCCCATGTTATCATAATTCTACTTTGCCATGCTTTTGGGGTAACTTTCTTGGAAAGTACAGTAAATATTGGTTCAAAGAAAAGATAAGGATAATAAAAAATCGAGATACACCAAGCCCATTGACCTGAACTTAAATTTCCAAGTTCATGTTTAATACCATGACCAGCTTCTAAATTTAAAATCGCAGTATTGGAAATATTTTGTTTATTAATGTTAGTCAACACATAAGCAATTGAGTATACCAATACTAATCTCAAATCGACTTTTCTACTGGCCTTCTTATAAATATTTTCGTCGCTTTCAAGATCAATTGAAACTACTTGTTCAGTTTCTGGATACTTTTCAGTCATTGGAACCCCCACCCGCATACAGGTATTTGCAGCCTATTTATATAATTAGAATGGACAGGAATCACAACACATCACATGAAGTTTAACATTTTATGAAACAGGAAGTAATCTACGGAATTCATGCAACAAAGATTCATAAGATTACGGAACTTATGTACCAGATTTATAACGTCCAATAAGATCTGTCTATTGTCATCTGCTTTGCAGCCGTTAGATTATGCCACACTTCTTAAAAACTGTGGTATAAAAAGGGGGGAATGTAAAAGCATGTTAAATATTTGATCATGACAGTAGGTGTTAAAACTTGGGTAGCACCAAAAGAGACGGAACAGGACTTAGATTGGGCAGACTTAACCGTCATTGACTTTACTAATTTTGAAGAAAACAAGTATAAGTTAGCAGAACAATTAAAAGATGCTGTATCCAAAGACGGCTTCTTCTCAATCGTAAATACTGCAGCCACACAAGAAGAAGTCTATAGACAATTTGCATTAGGTGATCATTTCTTTAGTGATTATTCTGAAGAAGATAAGCGTAAACATGTTTGTGATTTTGCCAATGGAGATTATTTTGGATTCAAGCCAAAAGGGGAAAAGAAAGTGTTTAATACTGATGTTTTAGATAATGTTGAAACCCTTAATATTCCCAAATTTAATGGTCATTTCGACAGTTACTATAAACAAACGTTCTTAAAAGAGTATAGGGATGAATTGGAGGCATTTAGTAAAAAATCCCAACAAATTGGAAGTCAATTGTTAAAGCTTTTTGCAATCATTTTAGAAATTGATGAGAACTTCTTTGCTGATAACCACGCTTATGAAGATCCAAGTGATGATCATTTAAGATTTATGAAGTACCATCCACGTAGTGTTGAAGATGATGAATTGGTGGAAAAAACTTGGGCAAGAGGTCACACAGATTTTGGAACTTTGACTCTTTTATATAACCAAAGAGTGGCTGGATTACAAATCAAATTGAGTAATGGACAATGGAAGTATGTTAAACCTGTTGAGAATGGAATAATCTGTAATATTGGTGATACTTTATCATTCTGGAGTGGTGGGTACTTCAAATCAACTATTCATAGAGTTATAAGACCTCCTGATGACCAAGTTGGCAAACCAAGAATTGGGACTTTTTATTTCTTCAGGCCGGGTGATAAGACAACAATTAAACCTGTTGATAGTCCATTATTGAAGAGGTTGGGATTATATAAGGATGTTCCTGCTATTAATGGTACTGAGTATGTCAGAAGTAGGGTTAAGAATTATCATGATCGCGATACTTATAATAAGCAAGATAAAGAGAAGTTCAAATTTGGAGGGTATGAAATCGCTGATGGTTACGAATAAATCCCACTGAGCAAAGTTGTGGTCTTTGAGTGCAAACTTGTAGTTCCAAAGTTATAACTTGATGGTATGAATATACATTGATTTCTAATACTCTTATGCTATATACATTATATTTGATGCATTAGTAAGTATGATTATAACGAAACGAATGCCTCAGTGAACGATCGAAGTCTAGATTGACTCGAGATATTCGGTTAACGCCTGCGTCTTGGGGGTGGTGGTGGTGGCTTGGGTGATAAAGTCCTGGAAATATTCTCAGGTGGTGGTAAAGATTGACTCTTCTTATAATTAGGTGGAGGTGTATGAGGTGGTGTATAGTGAGGAGTATTAGGTGTGGGAGGTACAAACGGTGAAACGGGTCTATAATTTGGAGATTTTGGAGGTGGTGGTGGTGGTGGTGGTGGTTTCCTTATACCCTTTTGAGTCAACTTATTCTGATGCATATACTCTTGAGGAATATCTAAAATATTCAGTTCATTAAGATTAAGATTATTCATTAAGAAAATATTATTGTTGTTGTCAACTGCAAGGCTTCTTGGTGGTGCCTTGTTGAAATCAGTTGTAGTCAGATTTAAGTTAACACTAGTATAGTAATCTTTTCTAGTAGTTGATCTGACTGATGCAATTCTTGTAAACGAATGAGCTAATGAATCATTAGATGAATTTGTTCTTTGGAACTCTTTAGTAGGGGTTCCACTTGGTGAACTGTTAAGTGAAGAAGCTGAAGAATTTGATAAATTAAACACTTTCTTTTTCTTTAACCATGGTACGCTCAAACACCTATTAGCTAAATCAGAAATCAATTTCAAATTTTTATCTTCGGTTTCAAGTAATGAATCAATAAAATTATGTAACATATTATAAATTTCTTGACGTTTATAGCATTCACTTATATCATTTAATTGGGAAAACATCATCATAGGGTACATCACCTTAAGGTAGGTTATGATTAAGATTTGATTATGATTATCAACTCCTGTAAAAGGTAAATCATTTAATTCTCTAACGAAGATGTCCACTAAAATTTTCAAATCATTAAGATAATAAAGTTTGGAAGTATATGATGATGTGAATATTAAGTATAAGAATTTAAGGATTAAAATCTTAATGATTTGTGATTGTTCACGATTTAAATGGAATACAAGTAGATTCATAAATCCTGACATCTTATGATTAATTGAATCATTTAGGTCTTTGCCTTCTGTCATTAATCCATCGAATACTTTGTTTCTCATATTACAACTATATGATTTCATAAGGTATTGTTCATTTATAAGGAGAAGAAGTTTAAATTCTTCGTATGCAATTAAGTGGTCTTCATTATCTAAGTCTTCATCTATGTCGTACTCGTGAAAGTTATTCTCAAGTAAATGGTTTATGAGGATACTTATAACGTTAGTATTACTTACGAGATCCTGGAACTCTTGATCTGATAATAATTCTACATGGAAAAAATATTCAAATATAATATCACAACAAAACTTTAAAAGAATGAAAGGAGGGTCTTGGGACTTAACTAAACTCAGGATGAAATTAGCAATTATTATTATAAACTTTACATCACAAAGATTTTCAAAAAGAGTAGTAATTTCAACACAATCTTTAAACTCTTTAAATTCTGGTTCTTGATACTCTTCTTGGGAGTTTTTGATTTTGAGCAAAAGGTATAAGATTATACAAACAAACTCTTGCATTCTTAATTCTTTCTTCTTAAAACCGTTTGTGTCATTAGCAGTTATGGATATTTCTTGATAGTTGTTCAAATCAGTAAACACTTGGACTATACTTAACAATTTACCAATACACAATTTATAATTCTTGACAAACAAATTAGATCTTAGTAATTTCATGGCATATACCGACATATCATGGTAATAACTATCATCGTCAGGTTGAATTTCATCAATAACCGATTTCATATATATTGATAGATTCTGATTACATTCTTGAGAATCACTATTTATGAGGTATATAGTTAATTGATCATCTAAAGATTCTTCTGTATCATCATATGTAGGGAATGTTGTATTGGGAGTAGTGTCACCGAAGTCTTTTTCAGGAAAGGTCTGAACATTTATATTGAGCATTGGCTCTTATCGCAACGAAGTTTGCAATTGTTTCCGCAATCGAGATCTGATGACGAGGGGAATAACAAGGCAGTCTTTGACAGAATTTGCTTAGGAAAAATTCACTATTGTGTATTTCCGTTCGTGCAATTTGCATTTATGTGCGTTTCCATTTGTGCATTGCCGTTTGTGTACTTTATGTATTCTATCTATTTACTATGTTCAAAAATCAACAGTCTTTATATAAACATCAGTCCCCCATCCATAATAGCTTTGTATAGTTAACAGTCCTTTAACTCCATGATCTTCTTCATCCTGCTCAACAGTATCATTGAATATCTCAAGATAACTCTTCAGTAATGGCAACCCGTACCCCATTCCTGCTACAGTATTACCCCCAAGTCCTGGAGGTTGATTCAAAGTCTTATAAGCTTCACCTTCATGAGACTCATAAGTAGTGAAAGAATAATCAAACATATGATTCAAAGTTTGTGGAGCAATACCTTTACCTTTATCTCTAATTCTAAGTTCTAAATATAAAGGATCCTTCGACATGGCAACGGTTATTTGTACAGGATGAGTTACATTATTTTCTATATGAGCTCTAAATGAATTCTTGAATAATTCCGTTAAAACATAATCAAGATGATATTCGATATAAGGAAACATCACCTTTTCAAGTTTGAAGTTTGGATCTAAATCCGGTTCCAGTTTACTCCAATAACTTTTGGAATAAAGATTATTATTTATCTCTATAGGAACGCTTTGATCATACTTTAATAAACAAATATCATTAACTAAATCAGCATTCTTTTTAATAACATCATAGATGTCTAATAATTTCATAACTCCATTATACTTGCCACCTTTTTCATAGTTCCCAGATGCTAAAGCTCTACTAAGTTGAATATGTTGATGAGCTATAAGTCTCATACTTATTCTTTCTCTTAAATGAGAGTCTAAGAACTGTTTGATTTTTGTGTAGGGTAAGAAGTTAACCACTTCACTAAACCCCTTCGATAAACTCGGTAACGTATCTGAATGTATATCAATAAACTCACTCAAAACATTCTCAACAAGTTCGTTATTTTCCTCTAAACTTGTAGGATTATTAACTGAGGCCGTTATCAATGATGACATGGTTTGAATATAACTATTATAAGATTCAGATATCGAAGGATTCAATACTACCAAGTACGGTAAGTTTCTAAACTCTTTAAGTCTTTTGGCATTATATGCTAACAAGTATTCTATGGTCTCTTGGGCATTTTGTAGTATAAAACTTGGTGATAGTTTCTGAGATTGTTCATATAACCTTTGGATAGAAAACTTATTCAAAGGTTGGTGTGCATAATGATAAATGTGTCTTTCGAGGGACGACCTTATTTTATACTCTTTAAGAAACGCTTGTTGTTGGTCGTTGGTGGAGTAGTGTCTTAGTCTTAGTTTTAGGATTGGTCTTAGTCTAGTGATGTTCATGTAGTGTGAGTGATTGCGATATCTAACGCGAGCTTATCAACAATAAAGATCAGACAATAAAAATAGTAGTGATGGTGACGGTGGACCTTAATCAATGTGGGGTTTGTAATGATCAAGAGAATGACAAAAATTGGATAGAGTGTGATGGGTGTAGTCAATGGTTTCATAGTAAATGTGTTAAACTTACTCAAGCCGAAATTAATGAAATCTTACAGTATCATTGTAAGAACTGTGACACCAAATTGGGTCCTTCCGTATTGAAAAGAAGACTGAAACGGGCTAGAGTTAATATCGACTATACGGCATTGAATGAAGGTGATTCATTTGCCATTGATAAATCAGTTCATCCCCACGTTCATAAGTTTCATGAGTTTCCAATTGATGCTAACAAGTCTAACGATGAATATATTGAGATAATTTCTGACTTAACCGTTGAATATGCCACTAGAACTCACCTTATCAAACCCATATTAATACCTCGTGATAAAAGGGGTAAAGTGGGTATGGTATTGCCGTGTTCACGAGACAAAATCACTATAGATTATATACTAGAAAAAGTAGGTCCAGACAAGCCAGTTGAAGTAATGGATGTTCTATCCCAGCAAGGAGTTAGTCCTGGTTGGAACATGCAACAATGGAGGGATTATTTCACAACTGACCAAGAAAGTAGAGACAGAATACGGAATGTTATATCGTTGGAAATAAGTGATGTAGAAGGATTGGGAAAACAATTTGAAAGACCTGATATGGTGGATAGTATGGACTTGATAGATAAGGTATGGGATGAAACCGAACGTCCCCAGGTTACAAAGTACTGTTTAATGTCAGTTAATGGATCATTTACTGACTTTCACATTGATTTTGGTGGCACTTCAGTTTATTATACTGTTTGTAAAGGGGCCAAAACTTTTTTAATGTACCCGCCAACGCCAAAAAATCTCCTGCTTTATACTTCCTGGTGTTTGGAACAAAATCAGAACTATATATGGTTTCCAGATTATCAAAAAGGTAAAGATGTTCCTATAAATGGTTTCAAAGTGACACTAAATCCTGGCGATGTGTTTATAATACCAAGTGGGTGGATCCATTGTGTTCATACTCCTGAAGATTCATTAGTTATAGGAGGAAATTTCTTAACTATAATGAACATGGCCACCCAATTAGGAGTTTATGGGATTGAAAAGGTGACTAAAGTTCCTATGAAGTTTAGACATCCACAATTCAATAAAGTGATCTGGTTAGCTAGTTGGTATTATTTTAATCACAGACTGGAGTTTATAGAGGATGTAGGGTACAAGGCTAGTGACAAGGCCGATATTATGAATCATATAATTAAACAAGAGAGTACAGATATCATCAAAGACATTAGAGAATCAACACATCCGTATAATATCTTATCATCAATGATAACACATTTAAAGAATCATTACGAATTAAGTAAAACTAATCAAACTGCAAAGAAAAGTATCCCTACAATAATAGGAAAGGATATACCCCACTACCTTAATCAATTAGGAACTTGGCGTGATGAATTTGTATAATAAAGTAACGTTAATAGTAATGAATGTATGACAATTTTTTATCGATTTCTATCTGCTCCCATTTCACCATACTCAATATTCTCAAATTCATTACAACAATTCGAACGAACTGGTCTCTCTAGTGGCTCTAGTAAATCATACAAATCCAGGCTAATGCTTTTATTTCCGTTGGCTCTTTGCTTGGCTATTTCAAACTCGGATTCATTATAATGTGGAAATATTGTACAATTCGGTACTTCTGCCGTATCATCACTATAATACACAGTAAACGGGAAATACAAGTCAATCGAGCTAAGTAAACCTAACATCAACTGTTCATATTGTTCATCATCCTTACTTCTATCGGCCTTCACCAAGTAAACTTCTAGATGATAATCTATAATACAAATAGTATAATTTTCCCAACTTGTCTTATAATATTTATCTAGTTTGGAGTGCCAAGAACGGAGATCATATATATCTGAAACACTTGGTGGTTTTGCCAATACAGCTGCTAGTATTGAAAATATTATTACAATAAGTTTTATCCCTTGCATTTTTGATAAATCCCACCCTAAACCTACCCTACAATCAACTAAAAGCTGAGTCTGATGACTCTATATCGCAGCCACTTGTATGCAGTGCCAATATTCAGGGTCGGCTAAAAGAATGCGGCTGGGTTCGGTTTTCAGGCCGATCCAAACAAACTTTAAATTGCATCATACAAAATTTATAAACTTGAAAGACCTCATAAATGTCTAGTGATAAGGACATTGAAGTTCAACCGTTTACAGGGAATCAACCCAAAGATCAAAACGAGGGTAAAGAAAGTATAAGCAGTGAATCTTCAATCTTTCCCAATAGTTATGACGAAACCGATGAGACTGTCCGTAATAACATTAAAGAAGACCCCAGCCCCAAAACTTCATTTGTTAGAAGTATCTGGATTTCATTTCGTCCTGACTACATTCTTACCCACTTAGATTATGCATCTTTCAAAGTTATCTTCAGAACATGGATTCAAGTGTGGGGTACTGTATTTATATCAGTGGTACCGGCAGCAAGTAATTGGATTGGTCAAGGAACTTACCTTTTCCAAATTTTTGGATTCATAGCACCTGCTGGTGGTGGTAGTATTATTATGAATGTGTTCGTATCGTTCATGTCAGCATTATTTGCTACTGCCAGTTGGACTTATTCAATTATTGCCCTGGCAGTTGCCTGTAAAATAAGGGGATGGCCTTCTAAAATTGATATTGCTAAAGAACTTATTATGGATGGTACTTGTACTCCGGAAAATATTGAAACTTGCATGTCCCAACAAATGTTCAAGGGAAGATTTCTTCATACTAGAAGTTCAGTCATTTATGGACTTTTCTTATTCCTTGGGGTTGTTTTCTTTGGAATGCTACAGAGACTTAATCCTTTATTAAGAATTGCTTATGTTATATCAATGATCGTGTTATCCATCACGGTTTGTTATAATGTTTGTATTCCATTCTTTGATCCTTTGCTTGTAACTTGGGGAATAGTTAAAGCTATGTACTTGGCATTTGCTTTAAAGATTCTAGTTTCTATAGTTATATTCCCGGTTACTGCAAATTATGAATACTTTCACGGGGTTTTAGGGGCTTTCAAGGCTTTGGAAAATACAAGTAATAATAATCTTCGATTCTTTAAGTCTATGAAACCTTCAGAATCAAATTTCACTAATTATGGTAAATATCATGAAGCCATTGTCAAAATTCGTAATATGGTAATACCTTTAGAACTTCATGCTGGTCTTTGTAAACTTGAAATATCTTATGGAAGATTAAGTGCTGGTGCCGTTGGAGAAATCAGATCTCATTTAAAGAACTTTATTAATATCGTATCAGCATTTGATTATCTTTATCAATTAATTGATTCAAGGCAAAACTTAACTAGGGGCAAAACCTTGAACGATAGACAAAGATCAGTTGTTCTGATGAAAGATCATGAAAGTGATGGGCACTTTAAATTATTTGGATCTATTCCTCAGGTGTATAAACCAGTAGGTGAATTTGAGCATAAACAAAGATTAAACCTTATTAAAGAGAGATTATCGCAAAAATCGTCAGTTATAGCATTAAGAGATCTTGATATGATTTCTGATACTTTGAAACCTTTTTTCACTGGGTATATGGAAAGAAACATTGAAGGTATCAAAGCTATTAGTTCTTGGATCAAAGCTGCAAATGCTTATAGGTTTTATACTATCTTTAAATCCGGTAATCATAAACACCAACAACAAGAACAACAAAAGAATGTTGAAACTGTCAAGACTGATCTACAATCTCTATTGACTGAATTAAGAGATACTAACTCAATTGAACTGTACTTCAAAGATAAATCCAAAGATGAAGAAACCATGCTAGCTATAATCAGTGAAGCTTCAATGGTAACCCTCTTTATTGAAATGCAAACCAAGTCACTTTTATCGTTCATGGACATTTTACTAAAAATAGATGAAAAAACCCCTAAACCAAAATTCTGGACTCCATTCTCCAAAAGTGAATTCGAATCTTCTAAGAACATTTATTATGGAGTATCTGATGAAGAACCACTGGAAGAAGTTCCTGCATTTGCTGAGCCTAAAATTCAACTAAGAAACCCTGATGCTCTAAATCCTTCCAGTACATTTCATGTTTTCAATACTAAGATTTTGAAATTCTATAATATGTTATACAGTGATTATTTTTGGTTTTGGATAAGATCTGGGGTTTTAGTAGTAGCTACAGCCATTCCATTTATGTGTAAAACAACAGCTTTCTGGTACTTGAAGAATAAATTGATTTGGGTTGTTATTATGTGTGCAGTTTCAACTGCTCAATATACTGGTGAAACTATATACATGTTCGGAGCTAAAGTTGCCTATACATTTTTAGGTTGTTTACTTGGTATGGTATGTTGGTATATATCAGCGGGACATGGTAATGGTAATCATTATGGATATACAGTAGTTACTGCCTTCTTGATATTATATTTATCATTCTATCGTCATTTTTCCATTCATAAATCATTGATTCCCCAAATTCTTTACCCGGTCTCGACTATCTTAGTTATGGGAACAAGTTGGGTCGATGGACAACAACCCAGTCTAATCGGAGATGTTGGTATAGGATTTCAGCCTGCTTATATGAGGTTTATTATGGTAATCGTAGGATTAGCAATTGGGTTCCTTGCGAGTATATTTCCCAGGCCCAAGAGCTCTAAAGTCGCTATAAGAAAGATCGTTGCAAACGTATTGGATGAAATCGGAGAAATTCATTGTGACGTTACCTCATTTGCCTTAAGAAGAATCGATAATCCTACGTTTCATATAATATCAAGACATGATCCAGTTGTTGAGAGATTAAGAATGATCTTGATCAAATTAGCCAGTACTTCAGCTTTAACCAATGCTGTGAATCATGAATTTGATTTGACTGGGAAATGGCCTTCTAATAAGTATAAAAACTTACAAACCATCATGACTGATATTGTTCAATTGTACACTAGTTTGATAATTATCTTCAACGATATTGAAGGCACAGATAAATGGATTGGTCATATAATCAATAGAGCTGGATGGTATGATATTAATATGAATGCCGATTTATTATCCACTATTCATATGTGTTCTAGATCATTGAGATGGAAATCAGCGTTGCCCAAAGTTACTCAAGCTACCTTATCGTTAAAGCATTTTGACTTGTTAAGACAACAATGGGGAATAAATAAATTCTCTCTTAATGAAAGGTTTTACGAAGATGAACAGGATGCTTTGCTTGAACACAAGGAGCTTGATACCATCCTGAGACACTCAATTGCAACCGATTTGCATCAATCAATGGCTGAAAACTTAGACTACCATACATTATTTAGTCATGATGGGAACTTGAACGTAGTGGCATTGATTATATGTCATATGATATATTCCAAAATCGATGAAGCCGCTATTATCACCAAAAGTTTAGTAGGGGAAAAGTACGATTTAAATGAAGAATTATTCACCAGGGAATTCGAGGTTGATTCCATAAAGAAAGACTACAAGTTAGAATAAATGTTCAATAATCATAATTATTTATTTTCTATCAAATTTTATTAAAGATCTAAAGGAGTACCTTTATCTCTGGCAGCTTGACCATATTTCTTTATTCTGATAGCTTGGATAGCAATAAATCCAGTAGTGTCTTCAGGAGAGAAACCAGTTAATTCATCCATTGAAGATTCAGTAGCATCATATAATTTTTCAGTATCGGAGGATCTACCCAATATAGTTAAGGATCCCTTATAACAACTACCTCTAACAACCCCATTAACAGTATTTTGAGAAGGAGCAATCATTGATCTAACATATTCACCTTCTGGAGTGAAATACATACCATTATATAAAACTTTAGCATAACTTGGAGTAACAAATTGATCTCTTAAAGCTCTAACTTCTCTATCTAAAGTTAAACCTTCTAAATCAATATGAGTAGATCTTAAGATAGTTAAACCTGGAGTTTCATAACATCCTCTTGATTTAATACCAATAAATCTATTTTCAACAATATCAATTCTACCAACACCATTTCTTCTAGCTAAAGCATTAGCTTCAATGAATAATTCAACTGGATCAGTAATAGTTTTACCATTTTCCAAGATTAATTTAGCTGGTATACCTTTTTCGAAAACTACTTGGAAATTTTCTGGTTTATTTGGAGCATCAGTTGGATCAACAGTTAATTTCCACATATCTTTTGGTGGGGTAGTATCAGGATCTTCTAAAATACCAGCTTCATAAGAAATATGAGCAAAGTTTTCATCAGTTGACCATGGTTTAGCTTTAGTTTGAGTAACTTCAATACCTTTTTCACTAGCATAATCAATTAAATCTTTTCTACCAGCAAATCTATTGAAGAATAATGGATCTCTCCATGGAGCGATGACTTTAACATCAGGTTTTAATGCATAAAATGATAATTCGAATCTAACTTGATCGTTACCTTTACCAGTACATCCATGACTGACTGCAAAACATCCATTTTCTTCAGCAACTTGAATTTGGGCTTGTGCAATCACTGGTCTAGCCAATGAAGTACCTAACAAATAGACATTTTCATATACAGCATTAGCTTGAATTGCTGGGTAACAAACTTTTTCAACAAATTGTTTTCTAACATCAACACATACAAATTTACTTGCACCTATCTTTAAGGCTTTCTTTTCGGCGGCTTCAAAATCTTCTTCTTGTCCAATGTTAGCTAAAAAGGCAATGACTTCATATCCTTGCTCTAATAACCATGCTAAAATAACTGAGGTATCTAAACCTCCACTATAAGCTAAACAAACTTTTCCTTTTGACATTTTCAATATATTTTGATCAAGAAAATTTTTTGCAGATAACACCCTTTAAATACATCGCGGTTAACGAAAAACTCTTACCCAATTGGTGAGTCATAATGGTAACGACACTTCACATCCCCACACGACTATTTTCGATAATCGGTACAAATCGTGGAGTGTATAGACTAAATATAGATGGCAGTTTGGTCCTTCTTAATCGTCGTTGGACCCACTAATGGATGATGATGGAGTAATAGTCAGCAATAAGATTATGTTATGTTTTCTTTCATTTTATAATTTATTTTATTTTCTTTAGTGAGATATTCTGAAGATGCAAAAATCACAGATCACAAATGATTCAGGTTAAAGTTGGCTAATAATTATTAAATCTTAAAAATTCAAAAAAATAGGCAAGTATTAAAGGGTAACAGAATTGCCGGAAATCTACTCTAAAACCTGACAAATTGATGTCAAGCTAAACACTGTGAGTCCAATACCTGAGTCATGTTGAGTCAAAAATGCGAATGATTACGAGTCATTTGACTAACAACCTAAAACATTATAATGTCAGAAGCTAATGATAAAGCATCACCTTCTAATTCTTCTCAGCGATTAGGTGTTACTCTTGCAATCCGATCGAAGTTAAACTTCTTGGATGATAGGAAATGGAAACGGTTTTCCGCTAGAAGATTGGAAATGATAGATACTTTAGATCTCAGTTGTAAAAAAGCATCGGAACAAGAGGCAGAAATCCATAGAGTAGCAGAAGCATTAAGAATTGAATTCAATTATTCTCTGGAATATTTTGAAGAGTTTGACAAATTAGTACGAGCTGCAGTTCAAAGTGTTAGAAGGAATAGAAAAAGATCATCCAAATCTAAAAGGGCCAACACCTTTAGGGTAAAACTTCAAAAAACTTCAAGTCTCGACAATGATGAAGCTGATAATGAAGATGAAGAGTATGGTAGGAAGCAAATCGACAAAAAGTTTAATATTTCCGAAATTGCCAGATTTACATCTGATTCCCAAGATGACTTAAATGAATATTCCAAATCTAAAAACATCACTGACTTTGATAAGTCAAGATTGGCTATAAGTTCGATAGTTCAACCTAGAATCACACGAAAAGCATTCAAAGTAGAAACTGAAAAACCTAACGTTAATACTTCTACTTTAAATTCAGCATTAAGTGTAAGTAAAGCTAGTCTTCTTAATTACATAGAAAGATCTAAAACATGTTCCGATGCAATTACTAAACCAACACCAAATTTGGAGTTTCTTGGTAAAGGGGTGGTTATAGCATGTGTAGGATATGTTTTTGAAAAATCATTCAAGGCTACTAATGAAGAATCTTTGGAGTACCTCAGAGGTAAATTAACTCTGGAACCTTACTTGGCTAATTTTTATAGGGAATTGGATGCAAATATTAGTGATAAATTAAGGGTTAATGATTTTACAGCTGTAACGACGTTGTACACGGTATTAGGAGCATGTGTGAATGATTTTGGCTTCGAAATAATTATGATGACATTAGGTGAATTGATATACTTGAATGTTATCAAAGAATACCCATTAATAGCTGAGAATTCAATTCCATTCGATACTATAGATCATAAACCCAACTTGGCAAAAGTGCAGCAGTCAGATTCATTCTTACAATTGAATTCTCTTGCTGCAGTTGCATCAGATATTCGTCAACATGAACATAATTTGCTGAGTAAGTCATCATCCATACCTTCCAGACATTCTCCTGTCACTATTAAATCAGAACCCGATCAACCAGGAAAGAAATCGGTCAAGCTTCATTTTCTTTCTTCTGTTCTTAACTTCACATTTCCAGTTACCAATTCAGCAATTCCTAAGTTAGACGAACTACTTGAAAATGCCAGATCGGCATTCAATTTGTCCAAATATGGCGATTCACATGTTCTTGCATTGAGAGATTTAAGAGATGGTGTTTTGGTTAAATCCGATTTGGACCTAGAAAGAATCTTTACTACTCAGCAATCAGTAGAACTCGAGGTATTCACTCAATTACCTCAAACCGTACCTATTAATGAAATAACGTCACTTGTGGTGCCAAACAGATACTCTCCACAAACCGGATTTGATGAAGAGAAGATTATCTTACCACCACCGCTTTCAAGAACTGGCTCCAGATCAACTGAACCAATTCCAGTCCCTATAACGAATTTTAAGTTTTTAAGCAATTTAGAGGATGCTAAGGGTGGACCTCCGGCTCCGGTTTTACCAAGATTTCAACCATTACTTTAATGCTACTACAAATGTATGAGTTACTTAATATATGCATAGTATTGTACATTTCTAACTTCTTTGCATTTCATTTTCTTATAGTAGTGTGAGGTTAACTCCTGCATACATCCTCTCTCCAATTCTCAATCTTGCCTTACAGTCATATGAGTAAATTGCTAACTTCAAAGTCTGGTACAACCATATCAAAGGAGAATCTGGTTGGTGACGGTACTAGATATGATAATAGTGGTGTGAATATGAATGGAAATGTCAATATTGATAGCATGTCATCGGAAATAACGGATTTTAACGGTGATACAATAATTAAAGATCATGATCAGATATCTAAGAGATACAATAATAAGGCCATTGAAAAACAATTATTAGTACCTCCATTGAACTTTTGTTTGGTAGAAGATAGGATATATCGATCAGGGTTCCCAATGCCAAGCTCATATCCATTTTTGGAACAACTTGGATTAAAGACTATAATATACTTGGGAGATTTAGGTCAAAAGAAGAAACAAAAGAAAGAAAAGAAAAGTGAAAAGGATGGAGAAGCCGAAATAATGGATAACTATAAAGCCTGGATATCTACTACCGATATTACCTTTCATCATTTACCAATGGAATCATCACAAGAACCATTTATATCAGATGAGCATTATGCCCAAGCTAAAGAATCATTAAGAATTGCATTACAACTAATGTTAGATAAGAATAATTTCCCAATGTTAATACATTCTAATAAGGGGAAACATAGAATAGGAGTTTTAGTTGGACTTATGAGGAAGATTTTTCAAGGATGGTGTATGAGTGGAATTTTTGAAGAATATGAGAAGTTTGCTTTAGGTAAATCAGAATATGATTTAGAATTTATAGAGTTATGGCAACCTGAATTATATTACAAGAAAGATACCAAACCGGGATTCTTAAGAACTACTAATGATTAAATGCATACTTTGTGTATGAATGATAGAGCTAGTTAGATATATGAAGCTTAAATAAATAACGTACATAAATAATCATCCTAACCTCTATTTTTGGCTTCTCTTAAAGCTGTCATAACATCATCTTCATTGTCTTTACCGGTAAATTTCTTCACAGCTGGATCTGATAATCTCATGAATGGATTAAACTTCAATTCATCACCAATTGTAAAGATCCCAGTAGTCTTTTCATGTTCAGTAGTAAACTTGTTCAAAGCATCCATTGCTGAATTCTGTAATACTTTTGATGAAAATTTCAAATTGGATTTAGTGTATTCATGGCCGGGGAATACCTTTGTATCAGCTGGTAATTTAGCTAAGATTTTATTTAATGCTGTATTCATTTCTTTACCAGTACCTTCGAAAAATCTACCACAACCACTAGTGAATAGAGTATCACCAGTGAAAACAGCCTTTTCATTAGTTTTGGAATCTTCAGCAAAATAACAAATAGAATCTTGAGTATGACATGGTGTGTGTAAAGCAGTAATTGATAAGTTTGATGTTAATTGAATTACTTCATTATGACTTGGTGTATAACTAACTAATGGTGAATCTTTTCCAGCAATAATTGGCAATTTAGGATACGCTTTATGGAAATGTTCGTTACCATCAGAATGATCATAATGATGATGAGTGTTAACAATAGCCTTTAAGTTGAATTTAACTTTATTTTGTTCTATGTACTCAAGTACTTCATCAGGTTGAGCTGGATCAATAATCCATGCATCTTTAGTAGGAGTATCAATTAATAAATAACTGTAATTGTCTCCAGTTCCCCATCTCATTGGAATTGATTCGATATGCATTTTCCTGATAATATTTAATGGCTTAATGTATTTGTTCATACGATAATCGTAGTGTGGAGTGGCGGTCTTTTATTGCGACCCGAAGCAATCTGTGGCGAGACATGTCGTTTGCAACTTTTTTTGCAACTATGAGGTTGTTATAGAAATTTGGCAGAGGATAGGGAATTTGGTAGTATATTGAGGATTGAATGAACATTAATAGGGTTATCTCGATCGTGCTTGTCTCGAAATGGAGCAGCAATCATCACGATAACAACCCTTACTGTTCTGATACTTGAGAAACAAAACTACAATGTTCATTGAAATCGTTGAATACTTTATGAATAAACCACCTACCATGGTAAGTAAGTTTATGACTATATGTTCAAAAACCTTTGACAGCAAGTTTTGGGGGATTGAACTACAGGTACACCGGAGGACTGGAAGTTGGTAATTGTTTTAGTATGAAGTCTTCGGGATAATCTGTTTCCAATTTTTTGAACATAAAGTACACTTAATTGTGGGTTATTTTGGGTATGACAAATCACCGCTTAGAAGTATCATGCATCTTTATGTGCCTTAGGATCATTTGGAAAATTTTGGCCTAGATTGTGTCTTTATATGAATATAAACCTATTGTATTCTATGGGTTGTTAATCATATATGTATCACTTTATCTATTACACCCCAAGCTTTTTATTTATATCATTCTGATGTGTTGTTTATTTGTCAGGTTTTTTGCAGTGGTGTTTCCAATGGTAAATTTAAAACTCCTTTGATATATCACATTAACAATGATGCAATTTATTCCTTCTTTCGTTGAAGACTTGTTTCACACAGAAATAGATCACACCAGGTACTAGATTACCGGCAATTCTTCAGAATACAAGACATTTTTAGTGTAGTGAATATAGTCATGAATTTAAATTTAAGTATAGTTGCCAAAGAAGAGCAGAAATTTCAGCAAGCCGTTGGAAGAGAAACAAAAGTATTTTATTTAGGTTTAGTTCATACTGATTTTGATTTCTTGCCTTTTGTATTATTTGGCACAATATGAGTTTATGGGTTTTTTGATGGCTTAAGTATTTGTATAGTTCTTTAAGAGATTTACTTAGTAAAGTGAAATTTGGCTGAATCATATTATTTATACACTCTTAATTCCATTTCTTAGCTTGCATACCATCAGGTGGCGAAGTTTCGAATTCTTTAGATTTAGCTTCATCCCAATTCGTTGTTAGAACTGTACCATTGGATTGGGTATAAGATTTCATCATAGCTCTTCTACTATCTTCATCCATATCTTTATAAAGATTAGCAAAGAATTCATTACCTGATTGATCAGGCTCATCATCATCAACCTTGAAGCTGGACCAATTGATGGATTTCTTAGATGATGTAGGATACGTTAATGCTGCAATTGATGAGGTTTCAGACTTTTTATGTATCACTTCAGTATCATCATTTGACCCTTCAAGAGTTTTCCAATGGTATGAATCTTTCTTACTAAGATAAATTTCAACTTTCGTTCCAAATACTTTAAAACTCGACTTTTCTTTATCAATTTTTCCGAATAAAGGATCGAGATTATAGTTATATTCTGACCCTGGGCCATTAGGAAATGATACACTGATTGATTTTTCACCATATTCGATTGAAAATTCTTGAGCATCAACGTTTTTAGCATAAATGGTTATAATAACTTCGTCATTAGTCTGGTACCAATCTTCTCTGATTTTAACTTTCAATGGTGCATGTTTGTTGATTTCATTAACAGATGTTGATTTAACTTCTTTCTGTGATGGTTTCGTTGATTCTTTTTGTGGCTGTTCTTTTTGTGTCGATACAGATGGTTTCGTTTCAGGTTCTTCTTTATTAGCAGGATCATTCTTTAGATCGTACTCACATTTGGTGATCCAAGTATCAAGTGCAAATTCTTTTGAATCAAACTCTCTAGCCTTTTTGAAATTCTTTAGAGCCATTTTCGTATCCTTCGAACTGAAATAAATCATTCCCAACCTATAATAACATTCAGCTATATCATTTCTTTTCCCTCTTTCTTCTGCAATTGTGAATGCTTCACTTACGTCCGACAATGCCCTTTCATAATTCTTCAATCTTTGGTAAGCGATTGATCTTTTCAAATACGCATTGAACGATTTAGGATTTTCCTTAATAGCTTTTGTGAAATTGGATATAGCACTAAGGAAGTCTTTATCATTCAAATCAGTGTCCCCCTGTTTAATAAGCTGTTCTATTGCCATGGTCTATCTGGTGATTCGCGGCTGCAAAAGAACAGATTAGAAGAGTTGGTCTACGACGGACCGAGATTTAATCCACGGTTTAATACGTATGTATAATTCTATAAACAAACTACCAAATTCTTTGCCAAATATTATTAACCGGTTCTCCATTCTCTACCCTTTCCAAATTAGGTAACAATATCCAAAGAATAAGCATTGCAGAATATAATCCTAAAAAGATTGGTAAAACCACATAAGTTCCAGCTTTTTGTGAAATCAAACCAACAAGGAATGGGAATATAGCACCACCGGATGAACCGAATGCTGTGGTGATGGTTAATGATACAACCTGGATTTTTCTAGGTAACATTCTCGTAACAATTGATATCATTAATGGATAATTTGGTCCGATGAATATACCTGCAAGAGAAACAAGTATCCCTTCGACTAACACATTAGGAATTGCCCATGTTAAACCCACTAATACAAGGGAAATAATCGTAACCACTATTACACTTCTTCTTACTCCGAGTGATTTGTGCATTGGTCTTGCTACGAAAAGTCTTCCTACGGTTAAACCACCCCAAAACCCTGAAGCTACATAACCAACATTTGGTGTACCATGTCTATAATCTAATAAGAAAGTAACAATCCAACCTGCTAGAGAGACTTCGGCTCCCTGGTAGAACAATACGAAAAATGCTGCGAGCCAAGTAATTGGATTTTTTAAAGCAGCAGTTAATTCTGCATTATGTGATTCAGTAGGTACTGGAGGAGTATCATTTTCGTTTCTATTAACACCCACATCTCCCTCAGGACCAAAGCTTGTGAGTTCCTGACTAGGTTCTTCATCATGATCCCAAGGAGCTAAATCCTTATCAGCATCTCTAAATGCAAAAAAAATGAATGCACTACTAATCAGCATTAATCCTAATAAAATCAAATAGAAGAAATGCCATTTAACGCCGTGGGTGGCTAAAGCCGTAGCAATTAATGGTGAAATAGTTGCACCTATACCATAAGAACCATGGCATATTGATAAGTATTTCGACAGCTCATCAAGCCTGGACAAAAAAACGTTAACTTGTGATAACACGATTGCTAGACCACATCCTCCAAAGAAATAAAATACAACAATTGCTGGGAATTTCGTACCACTCAGGACTACGGAATACATTAAAATCGAACTAAATGTCCCTAATATCAATGACTTGAATTTCCCTAACCTATTCTGGATCTGATGTGATACACATGCTACAAATATAAATCCCAATGCATTCAGCATCCAGATAAGTGATACTACACTATAGGATAAATTATAATCTGCTTCAATGTAATGTAATAATGCACCGGGTGTAGCATCAGTGAATCCATCAGCTATTTGCCATAAATAAGTAGCGTAGATTCTCCATTTATTCATTGGGGGATTATCAGCTGTCATGATACGCTTTTCATTGATCTGAATTGGTGGGGTCAATGACTCAGCAGATCTTGAATGTTGACCCATTTCAGAATTTTCGAATCTTAAACGTGATTTTGGGGGTTTATGTATAACTGTAGACGAGTCATCGTTTAAAAATGGTTGTCTCGAATCATTATCTTCAAAATTTGAAGAATTAGAAACTCTTCTATTCTCAATTCTTACTCTATCAGGCATGCCGTTCTCTATAAATCAAGTGTCTTTCTAGGAATTGTCGGAATTATACGTATTTATATCTGGGGTACGAACAATAATCCCTTTGATTAAAAGATGAGCGAGAAATAAAAACCGGGGTTATACCCTGAATGAGGAAAGACTATCCAATACCGGAATCAACCCGATTGCAGTAGATAGGCCTGGCCAGAGTCAAAGTTAAAAATAGAAACCGGGGTTATACCCTGAATGAGGAAAGACTATTCAATACCGGAATCAACCCCATTGCAGTATATAGGCGTGGCCAGAGTCAAAGTTAAGAATAGAAACCTTATATATTTAATTATTGGCAGACTGCACTAAATCTAAAAACTTTTCCTTTGACATTTCATTAAATAATTCATCCTTTTTAACTTCACCCACTTTTTCAGTTTTTAATGCTTGATTGGTTTTAACTTGAGTTGATAAAATGGCATTAAATAATTTGACTACCCCCTTTTGAGCAGTTTTCTTTAATTTACGTTCATTTTCAAATACTTGTCTAACATTTTCATCAGAACTTGGTAGTAAATTCTTTACTCTATGTTTATCATATAATTGTTTCTTTTCAGCTAAAATTGCTCTTTTGGCTTTAGCTTCAAGTTTATCTGACTCCAATTTCTTTATCACAGTTTTATTCCTGGCCATTATAGGTTCTGATCTATCATGAGCTTTTAATTTAGATCCTATAATGTTATTAAATGCTGATGCAAATGATTTCGATCCATCATCTTTTTTAGCTTTTTTCTTCTTAGGTATATCTGAATCTGAGTCTGATTCATCATCGTCATCATCACCATCATCATCTTCTTCATCATCATCTTCCTCACCATTTTCCTCTCCCTCTTCCTCTTCACTGTTATCTTCCTCATCACCTTCACTATCTTCACTATCATCTTCACTTTCTTCAGTATTTTCAAAATCAGCCTCTTCACTTTCACCTTCACTTGCACTCTCTATATCCTTTATCTTTATTTCATCCTTCTTCTTATTATCCTTGGCCTCCACCTTTTTTCCCGTTATAGTTCTCTTTGTTCCTTTACCCATAGATGCGATGAGACAAACGATGAGCCTGAGAACTTTAGATGAGACAATTTTCTCCTGTATACAAACTGTTTGTTTATCCTGCGAAATCATTAACAACGGTTTGTACATAGTCCAAATGACTGATAAAATATTGAACGATGTCACCGAACAACTGTTGAATCAACAACCACAAAAAGAATCCAAAGATCCACCATCTCCTTATAAACGAAGAAAACTTAATGATGATATCTATTTCAAAAGTTATATCCCTGGAAGGTACAGTAAGATAGAGAATTTAACGAGACTAAGAAGAAGTTCTGATCAGAAACAAGCTCAAATCAGTGAATTGAATAGCAATATAATGACTTATAAGACACAGAAGCAAAATATCGAATTGGAGAATTACAAGTTGGACAATGACTTGTTAAATGTTAAACAACAATTACTGGTGATACAAGATCAAATTGATGAACTTACTTATCATGAAACCCAATCTTTGAGAGAGATAGATCAAAAGTATGATTTGACTATTCAAGAATTGAAATTAAACCATGAGTCAAGATTACAGAAGGAAAAGGAGAGAGTCAGCCAGCAAGTAGAGGAATTGATTGGACAAGTCCAAAGAGATGCTATAAAGGCTAGAGATAAGTTGAGTCAAGAATGTGATGATTTGGAGAAGCAAATAGGTCAACAAGACAAAGTCTTAGAGAACGAGTTACAGAGATTGAATGAAGATCAAAGTAGTAGGTTAAAGAGTATGGAACATAATATTGATAAGGAAATAGAGGATTTGCACCATAAGTTGAAAAATATCGAAGCAGAGATATCACGACAACAGGAAAACAATAACACCACAGAGAAAACTAAGTTAATACCATTGGTTGAAACTTCCAAGAGCTTACAATCCCAGCTTGAAGATGTAAAAGCCAAATTCCAGGGTAAAGAAGTTGAAATTGATCACTTAACTAAAAACGTCTCAAACTTAGAATCTACTTTAGAAGAATTAGAAACTTCCATAGCAACTAAAGATCAAGCAATCATGAATACTAGTCTTGAGATAACTAATAAGAAAACAATGTTACAATATCTGGAACAGGAAAGAAGATATCTACACAATAAATACCAAGAACTCAAAGGAAATATCCGTGTTTATTGTAGAATAAGACCATGTACGGAAACCGAAAAATTAACTAATATAGAGTACCCAATGACTGATGATGTTAACCAATCAATAGTGATATCCAAAGAGTCGCCTGATAACACTGATTACAGTCAATTCAATCAAAGATCTAAAACATTTTATACTTTTAACTTCGACAAAGTATTTCAACCAACTACCAAAAATAATGAAATCTTTGAAGAATTATCACAACTTGTTCAATCGTCTTTAGATGGGTATAATGTATGTGTGTTTGCATATGGACAAACTGGATCAGGAAAAACATGGACAATGTCACATCCACAAGATGGGATGATTCCTTTGACTATCAATAAGATTTTCAATGACATAAATGAGTTCAAACAAAGTGGATGGACCTATAAGGTTGAAGGGCAATTCCTTGAGATTTATAATGATACTATTATTGACTTATTGACCACCGCAACTTCTGAAACCAAATACGAAATCAAACATGATGATATTAATGGCAGAACAACTGTATCTAATCTTAGTTCAGTGGAATTAAAAGATCCTCAACAAGCATTACTGATATTCACTAAATCCTCATTAAATAGGTCAACAGCGTCCACAAAGTCTAATGAAAGATCATCAAGATCCCATTCTATTTTCATTCTCAAGATTACAGGGGAAAATATCAAAACTGGTACAAAGTGTCAAGGACATTTGAATTTGGTTGATTTAGCAGGATCTGAAAGATTGAATAATTCTCAAGTTAAAGGTGACAGACTTAAAGAAACCCAACATATCAACAAATCCTTATCCTGTTTAGGAGATGTGATATATTCTTTGGGACAAGCGTCAAAGAATTCAACTACTCATATACCTTATAGGAATTCTAAATTGACATATCTATTGAAACACAGTCTAGGAGGAAACTCCAAGACGCTTATGTTTGTTAATATATCACCACTAATAAGCAATTTCAATGAGAGTTTGAATAGTTTTAGGTTTGCTACAAAGGTAAGTAATACTAAACAGAATGTCAAGTAATGCTAAAATTTTTATGACTATGTACAATTATACGACTACATGCTAATGTCTGACTATATCACCCTTTGGTTCTGCTAATAAATTATTCTCAGGCATGTAATCATCACATCTCTTTAGAACTCCTTTAGCTTCTAGATTACTCCACAACTCTTTATATTGTTCCTTAGCCCACTTTTCAATCACTTCCTGATACTTTGCCTTTAAACAAAAGTTAAACATCGAAACCAACGTGTCTTCAGTGAACTCAAGCCCATAATCATCCATTTCTCCTACCAATTCGATTGCTTCTTCCGGTAATCCATGATAAACATGAGCTATGAGGTATTGTCTAAAAATATCATAATTTGGTAAAACTCCATATGTTGATAAATTATTCCAAAAACTTTGGACATGATTAATGTCACTATAAGTATAAGTTTTAATCATAATCTGCACCGTTTGTTCATCGATTCCATTACGTAATGGTAGCATGGCTGCAAATAAGTCTCTAGTCTTACCCACATCTTGTAAATTAGAATATGCGTTCAATAATGAATTCTGTAATTGTAGATCTTGTTTGGGTAACGCTACATCCAATTTCAAATACTCATGAACTTCTTCAACCCCTTCTTCATAAAGTTTATCACCAAACTCTTGGAAGAGGTATAAATACATATCTCTCAGAGGGGGTAAATAATTATGGTACCCATGGAGTTCATTCAATCTTTTGACTTGTCTGAAGATAACTAAAGATGCATTAAGACGACCGTGATCATTAAAGAACTTCATGGTCGGAAGGTAAGTATCAAATGGAACATTAAAGTATTTATGTAATTCCCCATAAAGAACCCAATTCGTCTCATAAGTGGTTTCATTCGTGAATGTTATAACAAACTCCTGGATGATATCAAATAGTTCTCTATAAGGAGTCAACTCTATTGGTAACTTTAAGATATCATCTTTCTTCATAGGTGGAAATTCCCTCTTTAACATTTCAATCAAATCTCCAACATATTCGTGTTCCAACATTCTTACAGTCATGGCCTTGATGCTATAAATATTAACAGGAAAATTAACCATTTGCTGTTTAATTTCAGTGAATGTGGTGAACAACTGGTCAATGTCCGTGGTGGTGTTAGATGATAACACAATTAAATCATTAAGGGTTTTAAGAACTGATGGCAGAGTTTCTTGTGACCATTGAATATACTCATCAGTACTTTGGTGGAATACTTTCATGGCGTTTTGGTGATCTTTCTCTCTGATAAGCCTATCTAATTGGAGTTTATATCCATTCAAAGGAATTTCTATTTCCGTCCTAAACTTTTTTGTGGCGTTTTGAATTTCTTCAAAACTTATTTTACCTGTATAGGAGTATAGTTCACATAATCGAGTATATAAGTTTGTGAGATCAAGTTCTTCTTCAGAACCTATTTTATTAAGAACATCCTCTAAAGACAGTTGACCCAAATAAACGCGTGCCATTAAGATCGTTTCCTTGGAATAAAAGATCATATTCTTCACAATAGAATTGTAGATATCGTCAACTAAAGATGTGGTCAGCAAAATCTGCAAAACCCTCAAAACAAAATACTCATCATCTTGTCTCATCAAGCTCTCGACTAAAGTGTCCCCATTCAGTACTTCCAAATGATCCACAAGCTTATGTATCAACGAACTCAGCTCTTCACTGAAATTGCAAGAATTCAAATCCCCTAATAACTTTATAGTGTTCAAATTGGTCTCAATAGGTAAGTTATTAACATCCATTAACTTCACTACATTATTCACGACTTGTTGAATTCTAAGTAAGTTTTTATCGAGATCCTTATACTCATGAACTGACAAAGGCTGCTTAAACACCAATTGTCTTATATGACCTATGAATAAATAATAAAACTTCTGATCGAGTTCGATCTTTCCCAGTGATGATAATTCAGCTATAACTTCAAATAAATATAATCCCAATTTCTTTTCCGCCTTTAATGTGGTTATTAATGTTGTTAGATAGGAACACAGCAATTGAATCTTACTCTTACTAAGTATAGTTAAAGCATCTCTTAAATTACTACCTTGAGCACGAGCTAATAGTAATGTTATTCTCACTAAGGTCCTATCCCATATTATAGTCTCAGATTTCAAAAGGTGTAGAATAAGGATCGATAAGTATTCAGGGATCTGTACAATATCATCTTCTAATAATGACTTACTTGATTTATTTACTAACTTGACAATGTATCGAGTCTCAAGGAAATCTGTGGTATACCCATTAAGTTTATATAATTGAAGGAATAATTCATCTAAAATCGGTATAAGGTCTTTTGATATGTCACTTTCTACTATTGATACTAATTTGGATGACAACAATTGTTTTCTCTGGTCGTTGGGTATATCTTCAGTTCTTAATAAATGCTTTATGTCTTGAACTTCTGGAGTATCTTTACTAGGTTCTTCGATTATTAGTGAAGGTTTTGGTTTACTTGGAAACCAAGATATGTTTCTTATTTGTGTACATCGTATTATGGGTTGTGTAGGTTTTATGGGTACAAGATTAGAGCCTCTTATTCGCCCTATGGTTCTTATTAAACTCATCGTATGCGATTGATTTTTGTATGAATTGAGATCGAGATGAGGTTATCAGAGACTAGTTCAGTTATGGATCAGGGCCGGCGGAGAGATAAGAAGGTTGAGGAGCAGTACAGATAAAGTGAAGTGCAGACAAAGAACAATATGGAAGAGAGCTCCAAGAAATCAGACTAAGAGTCTATTCACTATATACATTAACTCTCACCATCATATTCAGGTAAGTGCTTTTGAAATCTCTTAATAGCCCAATTCTTACCTACGAACTTAACATCTGGAGCCAGAGCTCCTTCGGTTAAGGTGAAAAGTTTCCAGAAGTCAGGGTCTTTGAATCTTTTATCTTCAGGTTCAAAGACTCCTAAACTCTCTCTTATATTAAGAATTGATTGTCTTAACATAGCAGCTACTTCAGATCTTAACTTTTGAGCTTGTTTACCATTCTTCAACTGCTCCGACAAATCATTTGGATTTTTTGGATCAATATACTTATTACATAAATCACGCCATTTTTGTCTATAGCCTTCAATTATATTATCATCGATCTCCTCACCTATATGAATATGAATTTCTGAACCCATATTACTTGGTAAATATCTATAAATACCCTTTTCAGCGGAACTTTCAGGTGCAACTTTTTCGAATCCATAACTGAAAATTGGCACTATTACAGGTGATCTTGTACTTTCGAGTATTAATCTTGAAACTCCCCATTTAAAGTATCTCATGGAGTTATTATGTGGAGGTTCTAATTGCAATACAAACCCTTCAGGGAACACGTGAAACCAAGAAGTCTTAGTCCTTATAAATGGTGACTTTTTCATTAATTCTGTGGTTGTAGGTTTGGAAATATTAGTTAAAGGTTTAGCATTAATTTCTTGCAAGATCACGGATTTATATTCTTTTGATCTAGCATTACTTGGAGTAGGTAACAATTCTAAATCCAAAGTATCATCAGGAGATAAAATTCTGATGGCTGCATCAACACATGATTGATAAGGACCAGCCCCAAATCTTCCACATCCTAATACTTTACCTAAATTGAAAAAATATGAGTTAAATTTATTGGAGAAACAAAGATTGTCAGCTCCAAACCCCCATCTTATAGTATCAACATCGAAATGAAATCTCCACGGTAACGCTGCATAAAAACTTGGATCATCAACTGCTGACATATGATTCATAACCGTCAATAATCCTCTATTTTCTTTCCTGGCTCTGGCTAGTGCATTATCTAAGTTTTCTACATTATGGAGTTGAGGTTTATATAATAAATTCATGGCAATTTTGGAACCAACAATCATCCCAAGACAAGTCAAATGTGATGCAAAGTTCCATAGTACTGATTCTCTTGGATACTCTCTTAAGAAGTCTTCACCTCTCGTTATAACATCTTCGAATGACATCAATAGAAAACGTTTTTAATCGATCTTAAAACGCGGGACGGTACATAACCGCATCGAGATGACATGAGTTTATCTAGTGTATTAGCCAAAGAGATCGCTAAGAAGAGAAAGAGAGACAAGGATAGTAAGAAAAAGAGCAAGAAGGTCAAGGAGGATAAGCTGGATGTTGTAGATCTAAAGAAAGAACCCGAACAATCAAAAGAGACTCAGTATACCGAGAAACAACTAACACTTGTAAATTCTATAACTGATGAAGAATTAAAACAACAACTTGAAGAATTCAATGCTTACAGTGAGGCCCCTAAGTTGGATAATATAAAGAAGCTACGCCATTTGAACAAACAAAAGGATAAACAACAAAGGTATAAGGTTCAAAAGGATAAAGAAGCAGGTATAGATCCAGTCATAAAGTATGATGAAATCACCGATATAGCCCTTAAATCAAAATTATTGTTACAATTGAGAGTTTATATAAAGTCATTACTTAAAGAATGGGAAGATCTGAAGATCGACAGTGATCTCTTGTATGAAACCAAAATAGATTTAGTACCATTACTATATAAACTAAGAACTGATGGATTAACAGATGATATGGTGACAAGTTTAAGCACTATATGTTATTACCTTCAGCAAAAAGATTACAGAAGAGCTAATGAGAGTTATATGAAGTTAAGTATAGGGAATGTAGCCTGGCCAATTGGAGTTATAGGAGTTAGTCATCATGAAAGAAGTGCAGACCTGAAAATCACCGGTGAAAAGAATACAGCTAATATAATGATTGATGATAAGACCAGGAGATGGATAACCGGAATCAAAAGGATAATAGGTGCAACCGGAAGAGGTATATAATCAACATATGTAATATAGAATTAAGGACCCTACTACCTCGTATATTTAGGTACCGAATTTCCGGGCTGAAGCCCTATCGTGACTGCGACCTCTCATCAACTAGAAAAAAAAATTGAGATGAAAAATTATCATTAAACTACATTCAAAATGGCTAGAGAAATCACCGATATTAAAGAATTCCTTGAATTAGCTAGAAGAGCCGATGTTAAATCAGCTGTTGTTAAAGTTAACTCCAAAATCAATGCTAATGGTAAAAAATTCAAACAAACTAAATTCAAAGTTAGAGGTTCAAGATATCAATATACTTTAGTTGTTAATGATGCCGGTAAAGCTAAAAAATTACAACAATCCTTACCACCAACTTTAGAAATTACTAGTTTATAAGTTTTTATGAAGTAGAATTGTATAATTATCAGGTCAAGTAATAAACGAAATATTTAATAACAGGTCGAGATCTAAGATCTCTAAGAAGGGTAATTGAATCATAAATTACTATTTAAAGTACATCTTCCATATCATCATCCTCTTCTTCATCTTCATTATTGACATTATTATTAACTTGTGAACCAGCTTTTGCAGCTCTTTCGGCATCTCTTAATTTCTTATATTCAGGTTTTAAATTATATTTTGATGCATAAGGTCCTTTCTTAATAAGATTAGCAATTGATTCTAATGATTCTTTTAGATAGGATTCAGGTTGTCTTGTTCTTTCTCTTAACCCTTTGATTGACCAGTAGTCATATTCATCAAACAATCTAAATAATAAATCTAATAAATCTTTCTTTGGCATTCTAATGGCTCTACCTTCAGCTTTATTCTTAACATGGGATTTAAGGAAGATTGATGTACTTTTACCTTTAATTGAAGGTCCTGCAGCTGCATGAGTTACACCCGGTATTTCATCTAATAATACAACTTTTGGTCTTTCTTTTAAGGGTTGTATGGTTTGTCTTTTAGATATGAATGATTGATATTTATTATCAGTTATTGATGGACGAATTTGACAATCATGGACAATTTTTCCTAATAAGGCTGTCTTCTTAGGTATAGTTTTAATGAATTGGAGTCCTCCATCATTGCCTCCATTATTGAATCCATTGTTATTGTATCCATCATTTTGATAATTATCGTATCTGGGAATTTTAAGTTCATCCTCTTCCTCCTTTGGACGATTAGCACTTATTTCAGTATTTTCAGGTTTGAATCTCTTTAAATTTTCTTCACTAAATACATACGAATTACGAACTTGAGTATTATTAACCGATAAGCTATATTCATTTGGAATATTATTTGATTGAAATTCTTTATTTAACGCTAATTTTATTTGATTTCGACTCATGTTATTAGCTCCACCGGAATTAGAATTATTACCACGTTTAATCATAACAGTACCTAATTGTTTACCCATCAATGACTTATCCATCCATTGTTCTGCTAAGTATTTAGGGAGTTTAACCAACCAAACTCGTTGATTACCATTGGTAAGATTCATATCTAACGATTCATCTTTTTCAAGATAATCTTCTGGATCAGATAATAATTCTGGCTCATCAACCGAATCTTCTTTTTTAATTTGATTCTCTGATTTGATGGGAGAAGTTGAATTATAGCTCATGATGAATTCTCAATTTCTCACTCTCACCAAATAGTAGAGGTACTGGGCATTATTTGAATTAGAGGCATCAAGCAGTTTAGTGAGATTTAGGTCAATCCATACAACAATTGTCACACTAGTCGATATAGATCTATTACCAGAACATCAAGAACATCATCATCCTTATAATCACTCAAACACTAATATTTGCAACATTGTAGAAATCGCGATATGAATTATATAGTGTTAACTGAACCCATTTATGTTTCAGGACGAGATTGTGGGTATTGTCATGGGGAGAAATCCCTACGATTTGCTAATGATTATATGAAGCAAAGAAATGATTCAGAGTCACAATCAATCACTATGGGATCCACAATTCAAAATATGACTTGTGAAGATTATGATGATTTTATTAATATGGGGTTCAGAAGATCAGGTATATTTCTATATAAGACCGATATGCTAAGGAATTGTTGTAGGTACTATACTATACGGACCAATTTAAGTCATTGCAAGTTTGATAAGAAACTTCGACAAGTAACTAATAGATTTATAAGAGGAATTAGTGAAGATAATCATGAGGAAAATGGTCACCATAAGAAGCCTAAGAATTTTGATATCAACGACTTGATGGAAGCAGAAGCTAAATCATCAAGATTTCATACGAGGTTTGAAAAATCAATGTTTACTCGGGAGAAATTCGATCTCTATAAGAAATATCAAACAACAGTTCATAATGATGATCCAGAAGAAGTCGAAGAAGAACAATTTGAACGGTTCTTATGTGAAACACCTTTTGAGGAAGAAGAAATTTGTGGTTCCGAAGACCAGTGGAAAATGTTGAACAATTGGACTACTATAGATAAGCCTAAAACCAAAAGAATTGGACCAACTCATGAATGTTATTATCTTGATGGTAGGCTTATTGCCTTCTCAGTTATGGATTTTTTACCCAGTGGTATAAGTTCAGTTTACTTTGTTTGGGATCCTGATTATGCTTATTTATCGTTGGGTACAGTTTCAGGGTTAAGAGAGTTATTAATGTTACAGAAATTACAATTGGATTATTATTACCTTGGTTACTATATTGAAGATTGTCCAAAAATGATTTATAAAGGGAAGTTTGGTGGTGAATTACTTGATATATGCACGGAGACCTATTATCCATTACCTGAAGTCAAACCATTCATACAAGATTCAAAATTGTTTGTAATGGGAGATAAAGATCATTATGACCAAGAGATTGAAATAACTAATAAGTACCCTGATTCAAAGTCAAATGGTACTAATATAGTGGATAACCTTTATAGTGAACCAGTATTCGAAGAGAGTGAACTGTCCAATAAGAACCTAAAATCAATAATTGATTTGAAGTCCTCGAAATTCCCTAGCGTGATTCCAGGTTTGATACCATTGCCTCAATTAGAGACATACTTTAACGAGGGCCTTATACAAGAATTACATTTCTCATTCTTCAATATGTATTCTGGCCAAATTCAGAGGGATAAGAAGTTTACCACGCTAACAAACAAAGAGAAAGTGGCTGCAATTAATTGCTTGAGATTATACGGTATGAATAAAGTTTCTAGACTTTTAATCTTGAGTCGATGAACGGCCTGTTTGCTAGAGTGGCGATGATTGATGCTTCACTTATATAGCATGTAAAAATTTAACACTGGCACAGTCACCCTTTAGTTCTAATTTTGCTCTAATACGCTTGATAAGCTAATTACGCAATATCGACACGTAGATAGATATCTACGACATTTTTGCAATCGTTCGTATACACCAATTGCATCATAATCGCACTAACGGCAACTTAAGAAATGGACGTATTCGCGGGCCAATGCCCCCTATTTCCTTGGTGCTGGCACCACTGGTCACGCACCAGCCACTGATTATGTCACACGATAAGGGCTATTATGTCACCCCACATAATCGAACCCAATGGAAATTCAACTGTAAATAAATTTATTTAACTATAAATACCAATCCTTTCCCCCCATTTTTACTTCAATATTGAATTTTAACAAATTAACAAATTAAGAAGTAACATTAATCAATTAACATATTAATCAATTGATCAGTCTATTTAAGATAAGTAACAAGTGAAACATGAGAACTGCAAAACAAGAACCAAAATGGTTTACTCATAATGGTAAATACGATACCGATCCAACTAAAGTTAAAAAGAATGGTAGCGGTAAAGGTAATTGGGGTAAACCAGGTGATGAATTGGAAGAAGGTGATTACAATTTATTTGGAAAATCAGAAAGACGTAATTCTAATCATCAACTTCAAGAACAAAATTTCAAAGATAAGAACGAACTGATTGATGAACATTTTAAGTAATTATATGAATAACGAATAAGTAGCATAATGAATATTTTTAGAAGTGTTTGTAGAAATAGAGATCTCTAAATCGGTTTTAACTTTATTTTGCAGCCGATCGCAAAGTTTATCTGTTTTGTATATTATGCCGTTGGTAAGATTTATTGAGTATGATTCTCCCTTTCCTTTGCTTCTAAAACTCTCTCATTTTCAGCTTTCCATCCCTTCTTACGTTGTCTTTCTTCATAAGCTTCAACATTACTTAAAACCCTATTAACAATGAATTTCGTATTTATGTGAGAATATTTATGATCTTCAATGGTTTTGAATAATCCTTCAGTTTCAGCAAAATCGTAAACATTCTTAGCAATTGGGGTTGGACCATGAACGATTTTAACGATCTTTCCTGGAAACTTATTCAAAAATGATTGAGTTGGAATATATGGTGCTCCTAATACAATTCCATCAACATATTTACATTGCAAAACGCAAAGGGATCTCTCAAATATGGTCATAATTGGATAATTTAATTCCTTATTGGCATTGACAACTTTGTCTTCATGTATACCAGCTATGACCAAAGCATTGATAGATGTAGCGTACTCTTTAACTAATCTTAAAGCTTCAATGTGGCCAGGATGAAATAAATCAAATCCTCCATCGATATAAACGATTTGTTTGTATCCATCTTGAACTGATTTTGAAGGTTCGACAATTCTATGGAATGGGTCGTCTTTGATATTAACATAAACACCTGAATGTGGATTCAATCCAGTTTCATCAGTAGCATATTTAGTAAACTTTTCCAAGTTCTCAGGACTGAAAAGTTGATGATCCATGGACGTAATTAATGGTAAATGATGGGCTTTATTTCCTAATAACATTCTTCCAACTAAATCTGTGGTGGAAATATTTGGAGTTCTTTTAACTACTACAAACTTCCCCAACTCTTTAACAGTCTTATAACAATCTTCACCGTTAGCATCAGTTGTAATATCATCACCATGAACCACATACTTACATCCGTATTGGTCCATAACTTCAGGATCGGTTACATATGGAGCATTGGCTATAGCTTTGGTAGCCCATTTACATCCTTCAACACTTTTCATTCTTTCATCAAGTTTCATAACTACTGGTCCTTTATTCTTCAAGATTTCCTCATCCGAATGAACTCCTACATATAATTCTTTACCTAATTGACGGGCTTGCATCATGGCACCGGCGTGGCCATGGTGGGTGAAATCAAAACATCCATCGACCCAAATTCTACAATTTTCAATTCCTTCTGGTCTACTGAACATCGCTGATACTGTGAAAATTGATGTATGCGTTTTCGCGTTCACACGTACTCGTGGGGTATACATTTTATTTACTATAAATTCCATAAGGCTAACCACAAACACGCTTCAATTATTCCATCTTACCACAAACACGTCAATTGACTTCTATCACCTTCTAGCTACACAAATCCAGATTGTTGATGTTGGTTAACCACAAAATCAGGTTGGCCCGATTTCTTCTTAGGTTTTGGATTACTATAATTAATAGCTCTTGGATTCACTTGGTTTCCCGGTTGAGTCAAATTTGAACCTTGGGTTATTGCGCCTCTACCTATATAAACAGGTTGATTATTCTTTTGTCTTTCCTCTGTCAAAAATAATAAATACTTGTAAATCATTCCAGCATTACGTGTCAGACACAGGTTGATCCAGCCAAAGAAACATCCAATAACTGGTGGAAATGTTATGATTAGATCAAATACAATTTGCCCATGCATTTTAGCTACTAATTTAGGCGGTAATTGCATTTCTTTGGTAACGGTATCAATTAACCGTGTATGAAGGGCATACATAACAATTGGCCCCAAAACCGGGAAGAAAAGGGTTACAAATGGTACTAAACCACACCCACAATCTAACCCAACCCCGCATGATCCTAGCATACACTTGTCGTGACTCCAAGCTTGCCTTTGAACACTCTTCCATATTTTCTGTTCTTGTGGAGTTGAATGTTCTTTGGGTAATTTTCGTTTATTTCCTTGTTTGTCTTGGAAAGGATCGATGGAATTGAAATGTTCTCCAGCATAATCATCCCATAATCCTGAAAGAATATCGTACCCGGGCAATCCTTCTAACTGATCTTGAATTTGGGACATATTGTTTCCGCAAGTTTCTGCGAAGCCGCAACCTGTCAAATCTACGAGTTAAGTATATTGTGAATTGAAGACCAGCAATAGAGGTGACAGATGCAGCAAATTACTAAGAGGAGAAGAGTGAGGAGCTTCTTATGTTGGTTAGTTAAATATTTACAAAATAATGTCTGAAAAGGATGATCAGTGAGCAAGTTGAGGCAATCGACCTACACTTTAAGCAAGCTTTATCAAACTGACTGAACGGGGTTGTAACACTTCTGTCAAGCGGGCTGATAGAGATGAGTCACAATCCAAGTTCATATCTAATAACTTCATTGCATCCTTACCTTGATTATAAGACTCTAAAGTCATCATCTGTATCATTGCAAAAAAAACATGCGCCGCACAAGACTGTCTTTATTTCATTCACTCTTCACTCTTTAGTAATCGTTCCAACTCCTTAGACCCCACTGGAGAACAAATCCCTTTAGTTTCTTCGTTACATATGAAGCACTTCGTTTTTTTGTTGTTTCGTATTCTATTCATAAAGCAATCTTTACAATATAAATGCTCACAATTGGTCTTTACAGGACTCTTATAATCCTTTTTACATAAAACACATTTAAAAGGTATCGGTTCCTTTTGCTTTTTATCACCCACAAGCCAATCCTTAACCACCGGTTTTTTATTTGTGGATTCACCTCTGATATGAAGAAACTTACATGTGTCACCATACCCACAGTATCCAGTCTGTTGAAAGTCCTTACATACATCAGGTTGGAAATCTGTAATGGTAGTAGTACGTACATTCACTGGAATAGCTTTGAGTTTAGGAGTATCGTCTTTTTGTGTATCCATTACTGCATTATTCTTATTAGATAATTCAGTATCATTATTGGTATTATAGTCAGTGGTTCTATTTGGTTTAGATTTTATCGAAGCTATAATTTTTGGCTTCTTATCTATAGGTTTGATAAGATTTTCAGTTGTATCTGTGTCATCTATTTCAACTTTTCGTTTTATTGAGTCGGATTTGATATTTCTCTTTTTAAACATAGTCCTATATTATGATCATGAACTTTTATTTTGTGACTGATTTCTATTGTATGACGTTCTTGTGTTTGTATCTATTTGATTCTAGGTCCTTTTGTGGTTTCCTCTTATAATCAGTGCTACTTTGAGTTATACACTATGTATTCTTTATATGTCAGATTCGATAAGATGAGTGCGAAATGATCATGTTTAAAGCAAAACTACCCAAATCACTTTGTCAATTGTCAGTGGGAATCTCTCGGAGATATACCACTACCGTCACATCATACTTTCAATTGTTCCCCAAAACCTTCCCCAATGGTGGTCCACCTCAAGATCTGTTTATAATCCCTGCCAAAGATTTACGTAAAGAATTTAGGAGTTTACAGAGTGAACATCATCCTGATATTTTGATTGGATCTAGTGCTTTAGCTAAAGAAAAGGAGGAATCAGAAAGGTTTGGTGATGATGGTGAACCAATTCCTGGGGATTTCTCATCACTTTTGAATAAAGCTTATACTACCCTTACCAATCCATATAATCGAATTGCTCATTTTATTGAAACCAATCATCCTGAACATCTTGATATAACTAGTGATGAAGTAAGTAAGAGATTGATTTTAGGATTCCAATCCGAATCTGAGCAAAGTTCTCTTGAATATAAGGATCTTTTGATGACGGTTTTAGATGCTCATGAGTCATTAGAATTTGCATCCAATGAACAAGAGTTGGAACCTTTAAGCGAAGAAAATGATACAAGAATTCACCAATCAGAAAGAGATATCGATCAATTATTGCATAGAAATGAACTTGATTGGGATAAAATCATGTTAGAAGCTATTAGGTTAAAATATTGGGTGAATATTGAAAATGGTATAAAAGATTGGGAACCTGGTAAACCTGTCAATTTAACTCATTAATAATGAATATATGAATATTGAAACTTCTAAACTATAGAGAGCTAGATAAAGAGGCCAGAGACAACAAATCATCTTCACTTCGCTCAGGTATATATATTATGCTCACTATTAAGGCTCTTCACTTGCCATAGTTCGATCATCTTCGTCTATATCATCCATATCTTCCTCGTCATATTCCTCTTCAGGCACACTGAATTGACATTCATCAAACTCCTGCCTTTCTTCATCGGTTTTTGGATGCATTCTTAACCATTTCATTCTTGGTCCACTTATACTTGCTTCATTTATTTTAAACCCAAATAATTTTAAACCTAATTCATCTTGATTGACTTTATTTATTCTTATTCTACATTGATTTTCAATTTCAGGAAACATCTTTATTAATAGTCCCGGGAATGTGGTCCCGAAGAAAGATCCATCAATATTTAAATATCTTGATGATGATGGTAAATAAATATCGTTACAACATGGACAATATAATCTTAAGGTTTCATGACCCGGTACATCGGTTGCACCACATGGTATTAAATGCATTCCATCACAATGATATCTTGGACATGAACCAAAATCATTTCTTTCAAATTTTGATGCCATTGCCGTTAAACCAGGTTTGGATATTATATATCTAGCATGAATCAATCCATATAATAATTCAGCAGAATGTGCTAACAATGACTTATTAGGTAGATCGGATTTATTGTTTTTAGAACTATTACCATTACCATTAGCTGCTACATCTTCTAATGTATCAACTTGATAATCTAATATAGTATATAATGCTTCTCTATAATATGGAACTTGTGATGATAATCCCGTAAGATTAAAATCATCTTCAATGAATTCTTGACTGACTGCTACAAAATAGTCATGACCGAATAAATCACAAAATTGTTGTATCCATGGGATATAATTATCTTCTCCACTTGACATGTTTGTGGTTGGGTGAAAGATATGTTATTAAGATTAATCCAATTATTAATGATTGGGTTATTGGATTTTATTTCTATTATATAATATTTGAATCAGTTGGTCTACGTTGACGACCCTTCTCAATTGTTTAATAAATGATTTATAATTGTTAAATCTTTACACCTCCCTGGTGATGATGAAAAAAAGACGAGCAAATTCGCGGAACTATCACCATGATATCACTCGACTTACATCCATATACTTTACTTATAACGGTATTGGTAGTACTAATAACCAAGAATGTAATTGACAAGGTTGGTAAGAAGAATTTAGAAGATGGATTATGGTTGGTTTATTTGAAGGTAGCTGGAAAATTAGGTAATTCTAAATTACATTTACTCGATACTAAGAATCAAGAAGCAGTTCATATCAATAAAGAACGTAAGAGTATTAGTGCCCAAGATCATTACGCTAAATGGACAAAATTGAACCGTCAATATGATAAATTAGTGGTTGAAATTAATCAATTGAATCAAGAATTGGCTCAAGAGAAAGCTGTGGTTGTAAAGTATTTAAGTTATGCTATATCAATTCTGACATCTTTACCAATTTGGTTTTTTAGATTATGGTATAGAAAGAAGGTTTTGTTCTATTTACCAGTGGGTGTTTTCCCATATGCCATAGAAAGAATATTTGCCTTACCTTTTGTGGTTTTAGGAGGGGTCGGATTAACAGTATGGATGTTTTCATTAAACCAAGTTATTTCTTCCATTCTTTTCATGTTGACGTTTCCTTTTGAAGAGAAAGTCGAAAGACCAATCAAAGAAGAGAAAGAAAAACCTGCCAAAGTTCAAGAAATCAAATCTTAAACAACCGGTACTCAAATAGAATGTATAATGATAGTCGTATATTTATCATAATTCGTTAAACCTCTGTTTCATAACATTCTCCAATTCCTCAGTATCTTTGTTCATAATATACTTACCAATCTTAGATCTCTTTACATCATCTTTGAATCCCATGTAACTCAAGTGATTAAAATAATTCATCAACTCTGTTGATGCCTTTGGGGTTACAACATTGAAGTACCATGAATCAACAACTTTAATCCATACTTTTAAATCAAGACAATATTTATATACATCATTAGTATCGTTTAATAGTACATATGGAGCTCCCGATTCTGGATCAACTTCAATACTCTTTACATCTGGTGATATGATCGGTTTGGATTTATCCTCTATGATTAAATTACAGTTCATAACTGGTGCTAGACTGATTCCTCTGAGAACACCTGTAAGGTGACGTTGAGTAGGAAAGGATGGCAACCTCCAAATGTAGATCAATCCGTTATTAGTGATCCCCATTAGGAAATGGTTTGCATGTTTTATACATATTAAATTATCACCTAATTCCAAACTAGAAGTTACCAACGTTCCTGATTCAGCTAAGAAGATCTGTAAAGTACCTGTAAATGACACTAATACATAATAAACCAAGTACCCATCAAGAATGACTGGCAATGCATGTTGGACCTTATAAGGAAAGAATAAAGTATACTTTTTGAACTCATTATCGATCTCGTTAGACACTATAACCATTGTAGGATCTTGAAAATCGATTTTATCATCGTAGTCCAAATCAACCTCATCTTCTTCAATATCCCATGGAGATCCGTTTCTTACTTCAATGATCGACTTGACTTCTTTGTCTTTGACTTGGTCTGTTGAATATAAAGGGTTTAGTTTATGAGTTATTCCTTTGACTATCACTGCAAAGATAATATCCTCATCATTAGTATCTGCATTAGCGCTTGTACCACTGAATAGATCAACAGTATTTTCAAAATCATGAGAATTTATGATCTTACTCATTTCATGTTGAATAAATATACTGTGGTTGAAAAGGGACTCGGATAAATTAGATATAAGTTTGAAATGATTTGGATACCTAGCTTCCATTATTTGACGTTTGATCTTCCGTTTTTGGTTTCTTAGGGTCGATATAGCTAAGTTTCCTCCTTCATTGGGTAAATCAATATTCATATCATCATTGTCATTATCTTGCTCTATATTAGTCGGTTGTGCATCATGAGCTCTGACTTTAAGTCCTCGTACTGCTGTAGCTACTCCTAGTCTTGGGAGGAGGTAATTGGTATGAGATATTTTGGAATTGGGTTTAAGTTTCTTGATTGATGCGGTTGGGAGGTCAATCTTGGTGGTAGTTTGATGGGATGAAACGAGAAGTGGTGCTACTCTTTTCTTACCATTCTTCATGGTAATTTTCTGATTTATTTTTCCATTTTCCTTGGGTTCTTTTTCTTTGGTTTCTTTTTCTTCACTTGGTTTGGCAGCTTCAGTCTCTGAAGTTTCTCTAGCCGGTACAGAAACCTCTTTAGGTGTGGCTTCTTTTGGAACAACTTTAGGAGAAACTTCTCTCAGAATCTTTGATTTTGATGTCTTTTCTAACTTCTCGGCCTTTTCTTCCAATTCTAATAATTGAATACTTTCAGGGAAAACATTCAGCTCTCTATCTCTTCCATATTTGTGCAATTGTGAATTAATGGTTTCAACACTAACAGCTCTTCCTAGCTCTTCATTATCAAAATAAACACAGGTTATTGATCCATCAACACAACTAAAATAAAGCGATTCTCCATTGACATCCCAGCATATATCGGTAATAGATCCTCCAACGACCTCCTCCGCTACAACCAATGGTTTGCTTTGTTTAGTACTCCAAATGGCCAAAGTCCTATCTTGACCTCCAGTTGCCAATATGGTATAAAATTCATCTTCAGCGGTTTCCTCAGATTGAAATAATTTAGGTGAGAATGAACATACTTCACATGGAGCTTCATGTCCTATCAAAGAGATATCTGAACTCCAGTTTCCTCTTTTTATAACTGCTACTGACGGTACAGGCCCATTTGTAGCATTAGGTACAGCAATATTCTGTCCATCTGGTGACCAACTCATTCTCCTAAAATATGACGTCAATGGTGATTTTTTAAACGGATCAAACACTACATGTTCGATTTGGAATTCGTAGCTACTTGCCAGCTCATGGATCTTTTTAGAGTACCGGAAAATCCTTACTGTTCTATCGTCAGACGCTGTTGCAAAAAACTTATTAGCAGGGTCAAACACTATTCCTTTTACCATGGACTGATGAACATCATACCGTTTGATTCTTTCAAAAGTTGTACCACTCCAAATCATAATCAGCCTATCTAACCCAACAGTCACTAAAAGGGACCCATCAGGACTCCAGCAAATATCTTGAATATCGTTATCATGAGCTACCAATCTCTTTCTAACAGTCCAATGTTCCATATCACTTTCGGTTTCACCAAACTGTTTAGGTCTATTAATCATCAGATCATCTTTTTCCCATATAAGGACGATTTTGTCATCAGATCCTGATGCCAAGAATCGTCCATCTGGTGAAAACTTGACACAAGTGACAACCCCATTATGTCTACTCATTGAACAGAGAGGCCTTCTTTGAGATTTAGGTGGTAAGATTCGATTAAACTGTCCTTCTGTTTGTCCTTGACTTGGTGTGAAATCTTCAATGGCTTGAAATTGTGATATGGTATGAGTATCCCATATTTTAACATTACCATCAAGTCCACCAGATGCTAATCTTGTTCCATCAGAATTGATAGAAACCGAGTAACATTCCACGGATTTACCTTCAGCTATTGTTAGTATTTATCTGTACAGTGACTAACCGGGTTATTGACCGGGTTGGAGATCGGATTGGTACATACCTTTATGACAAAGCCATGGTAGTTTAAGAATGTGCATGAAGATAGATCGCGACGAGGTGCGGTTTATCAACATGAGCCCATAGAGACTACTAAGACTACCGACCCATTTTTAGGGCTAGAGGTTTTAAACACGAAAAAGAAACTCTAATCTCTCTCTATGAATATATCTAAATACCAAATTCGATTTTAACGGCTTTACCGAATTTTTCAATACCTAAGACTAATTGATCTAATGGAACAGCAGCATAAGTACCTCTGAAGAAAATCAAATTTTTAAGGTCAGGATTTGATGGAACTTCAGTTTGAGGTGGTACGGAATTACCTTCAACTTTGAACCATGAACCAGGAACCATTAAAGTCCCTTGTTTCAAAGATTGCTCATAAATAAGGGCTTCAATTTGTTTAAGATCTTGTCCCACTTCTTCATATTTTGGATGTTTAGTACCATCAAAGTAAACGGTAAAGAACATACCACCAACTGGAGGAACATAAGTAGTAACATCTTGCGGAAGGTATTCTTTGATAGAATCAATGGTGACATCTCTTTTGTGAGTATATTCTTCTCTAATTTTGATCAACCAATCAAGGTATCCGCTTTGACCCCATTTTTGTAAAATACTATTAGTAATTGATTGAGTTAAACCTGAAGGATTTTGAAGAGCAACTTCGTGAAGTCTAATGATTCTTTCCAATAAGACCGTTTGACCTACGATCCAACCGAATCTAAGACCTGGTGCAAGAACTTTGGAGAATGAATCTAATCTTAAAACTCTACCTTCAGTATCTAAAGAAATGAATGATGGGATAAGAGCATCTATGAATTGCTGATGATCATCATAATTCTTATGTTCCCTTGCAGATTTGTCTTCGGTATAAACTTCCATTTGTAAGAAATAATAAGGCTCATCTTCGATAATAATGAAATCATGTTTACAAGCAATTTCGTAAACTTTCTTTCTTCTTTCAAGACTTAAAGATGATCCTGTAGGATTTTGACCAGTAGGAATTGTATACAATAATTTTGGTTTTGGACCAACCCAATGGTCTAAAAGTTCATCTAATTTTTCAGGAATAATACCGAAAGTGTCCATTGGCACTGGGAAAGTATTAACACCTAATCCATTACAAGCTTCTAATGATGAGACAAAACTATGATCTTCGACTAAAATCGTATCACCTCTGTTAGTAAAAGTTCTTAAAACTGAATCCCATCCTTCAGTATTACCAGCAGTTGAAATCAAATTCCAATCTTCATAAGGAACCTTATGAACTAATTGAGTATGTTCTTTTAAGAAGTTGACAATCTCGGTGTGTCCTTCAGTATACCCATATTGCAAAGATCTTGCTAATTCAATATGATTGTCAGCATCAGATTTGGCTTTAGTAACCTCAACTTGCTCAAACCCATCTTCACTAGTAATATTTGCACCAATACCTTGTTCAAAAGGCGCTTTAGGAATGGTGGCTACTACTTTTTCAAGTGGGAAATAATCTGATAATGGTAATCCCCCTCCTAAGAAGGTCATACCAGGTTTACCATAATGAACAAACGCAGCTTTCAATGGTGAAGGTTTTCTTGATTTGGCTTCGATAGATAATAAATGGGTTAAATCTTTAACTGACATTTTTGATTAATGATTGTGAGGAAATTCAGACTTCTTTATCTACTTTTTCTGTGCCGCACCTGAGTCAATTACTCATAACGGAATTACTCCTTACGGTGAGTAATGATAACCTCCCGGAGTGGCTTACCAAGAAAATTGCAGATACGTAGTCAATTGATTGGTGGGAATACGGTTAATAACAATACCAGAGTCAAATGACTCCGTATTAAATTGTGGTGGTTACATTAATTATAAACTTTTTATAGTGTACGTCAAGTGATAACGGTTAGATCGTCAGTGAGGCCTAACAGAAATTTAGAGCGAGGTGGGGAAGGTTTAATGTGAGGGAAAGGTTTAATGTGAGGGAAAGGTTTAATGTGAGGGAAAGATTTAATGTGCATTAATCGTAAATCCTATAGTTAAGAACCGTGAGTGAAATCTAGATCCACAACGGTAAAGGGGTTACCTGAGTTGCAGGAATGCATCTAATAAAACAGAACTTGGAGGTTCATCTGATTTATTTTTTTCAAACGTATTCCAAAACCTTAATGTTTCATCACCAGCTCCTGTTACAATAGTTTCTCCATCTGGTGATAATGATAAGTATAATACTCTATAAGTATGACCAGTTAACTGGGCAACTTGTTGCATGCTTGGATATTTCCATACAATGATTTGATTTCTGGAATATCCATGGGTGGAAACAAGCTCATTAGAATTCTTTGACCATATTAGATTGCATACTTGAGATCCAGTATTAACGTCATTAAGTAAATTTCCAGTTAAAGTATTCCAAGTCTTGATGGTTTTATCAGCAGTTCCACCACCCGATGCTAAGATTCCTCTTTGATGCGGTGACCATGCAATAGCTTTAACTGCAGCAGTATGATCTTTAAATTCGTGTAATGGTTTAGGATTCAATCCATCCCATATGAATAATTTATTGTCGTTACCACCACTAGCCAATTTATTCTCTTCAATATTCCATTTCAATCCACAAACTTCTTGTTGATGATCACTAAACTTATTTATATAGTGACTTTCAACTCTTACGTCTCGATTCAATATACTACGGTCTCTTGATCCACTAGATAAAATATGTTCATTCCATGCTAATGAACTGACTCTTAAACTATGTCCTGACATTGTTCTTATACATTTCATTTTAGTAGCATCCCATATTTCAACTGTTCCTTTAGATGTTCCAATCGCCAAATGAGTACCTGATCCAATCCAATTTATACTGGTGATTTTCTCTGGACTTTCTATTTGACATAACCTATCGACCGCTTGAGTTGAACCGTCCCAAAGGTAAACACTTTCTGATAATCCAACTGCCAAAATGTCTTGTGCACCCCAATCCACCAAATTCAAATAAAAATCATCCAGAAGTCCTGGAGCATCTAATACTCTATATGGAACTTTACTGATATTTCTCGGCTTCTTCTGTGGTGATAATAAGATCTTTTGACTATCCTGTCTAACAGGTGAAAGGGAATAAATTTCATTTTGTAAGTCTCGGGAGATTGGTCTATTCTTACTTGGAGATTGGTATGTGAACAAATTGGTCTTTTGTCGTGGGGTACTAGTCACGTCTTCGTTTGGTGTGCTACTTACATCATTAGAAGTACTCCTTGGTGGTGTGGTTCTGCCTCCATTGGGTATTGGTATGGAATCAGTGGATCTTGATGATGCTACATTACTCATTATATTATTAGAATTATTATGGAAATTACCTGTACTGTTGGGTCTCGGTTTGATTGGTCTAGGGTTGGATATGGACGATATGGTAGGCACATTATCACCGAACAACTCATTCTTAAGTACAGTTGAAAAAGTTCTATTAGCTTCTTCTTCTCGTTGAATTTCAATCTCATCATCTATTCTATCTCTATTTCTTAAATCTGGTAATATATCTTTATTACTTAAACTGAATGCTGCTTGTAAATCAATCCCGGTTCTATTGGGTATGTACCGATCACTAAAGATCGATTTTTGATTCCTTCGCCTTGGTGATGATGATGGTATTATATTATCATTAGGTTTAGGTGGATTAACACTTCTTGTTGATCTTGATGGTGAACCGGGTGTATGAAAGATATCCTGGTCCATTATTCTATTATAATCTATCTTGACGTCTATTTCTGGCACTTGACTTGTGTGATTCAATTATTGGTACAGTTCTTGTGATTTATCAAGATCTTGTGCTCTGTGCCACTGTATTTGTGTTTAGTAATGAATATTTAAGTTGCCAAAAAATTCAATTCTTATCAACTCAAATTAGATCTTTTGTCAATGATTGATTGCTGGGATCGTATGAATTGATGCAAAGTCCCAATCGATGATTTCTTGATAATAAGATCAGTAAATTTCGATCACTAGGTTGTTGAATTTTCGCACTTTCTCCCTAATTCCATGGGACCTTGTAGATAGTTTGATATTTTGAATCTACAGAGCCCAAACTGGGTTTTGTGATTCTGGTACCTGGTAAGATGATTACGGCAGGGAAGAGATAATTGGATATTGAAAAATATTGGGGATTTAATAATTTTGAGACGAGGATTTTCAACCATCAATGTTTTATTTTGATCTGGTTCCCTAATTCTCCAATGAATTCTACCTTTTTCATTCTATTTATCTTCTGATTTACATTCTTTATATCCCTGTACGTCTTTGTACCCACTCACAGTTTGGTTTCCTCCAAAGGCTTCGAATTTATCTGAATGCACATACATTCATTTCACTACCCCCTCCCTGACTATAATCTCTTCAAAACTTCATAATCCCATTCTCATTAACTACATCTATCCATCCATACCAATAATTCCCAACTATACCGTGAGAACCCCCAAATCAATACCCCCATAATTGGCTTACCCTAAGTGTCCTGCATATAACCAACTGGAGCCAATCAAAATTTCTTCAATAATTTTTACGCACTAAATAAAAGTTTTCAAAACTACCTTACTTGAATGTTTAACTATATCAAAACTTTATCAAAAGGTTCATTTAAACCTACTCAAATGGTCCCATCAAGGATCATGGGTGTACGTTACTCCAGTATCATTTCCGTTCATAGAGATATTGAAGTTGATAATGCTAATATTCCATTTGAATTTACTCCAGAAAACTTAAAAAGAGCTGATGAAATTATAAGTAAATATCCACCACAATATAAAAAGGGAGCATGTATGCCATTATTAGACTTGGGTCAACGTCAATTAGGATTCACATCAATTTCAGTTATGAATTATGTTGCAAAATTATTAGATATGCCACCAATGAGAGTTTATGAAGTTGCAACTTTTTATACCATGTATAATAGAAAACCAATGGGTAAGTATAACTTACAAGTTTGTACAACTACTCCATGTCAATTATGTGGAAGTGATGAAATAATGAATGCTATAACTGGTCATTTAAACATTAAACCAGGTCAAACTACTGATGATAAATTATTCACTTTACAAGAAGTTGAATGTCTTGGTGCTTGTGTAAATGCTCCAATGATTGGAATAAATGATGATTATTATGAAGATTTAACTGGTCCAAAGACTGTTGAACTCTTACAACAATTACAAAATGGTAAAGAATTAAAAGATTTAAAGAAAGGTCCAGTTAGTGGTAGAGAATCCTGTGAACCTTTTAGTGGTGCTAAGGTTTTATTAGGGGACAAACCAACTGATATTAGAAAATTCACTAGATCTGATTTATAGGAGCATTAATGCATAATTTATTGAATTCGTAGCTAAGCGATAAAGTCTCTTTTGGTCTATACTTTGATTGCTAATTCCAAAGTAATAGACACAAATGTCATGCTATGGACCTAGGTTCTAAGATTAGTAATCTTAGTATTGATCCAGGTTCCTAGTATGGACTCAGGCAAAATATATAGTTGTAAATAGAAAACAAAAAAAAATAAGTGCTCCGAGGCAGGTTCGAACTGTCGACCTCCAGATAACTCACACCCAACACTAACAAACGCGAAGTTTACTAGTGAGAACTGAATATGAGACTGACGCTCTAACCAACTGAGCTACCGAAGCATTTATTCCAAAAATAAATGTGGCCGCTTTATGTACTTCTTTTTTTATGAAAAATTCACGTAATTTTTGGTAAAGCAGGCTATACATCTATTCAAAGCACATCGTTCATTTTTTATGACACATCAGCAGATCTGGAGTAAGTATGGAGCTTTTCTGAGAAATATATGTAATTATATGTGGCATAAGTAGCCTCTTGGGTTACCGGCCTTTGGATTAAAATCTCACGCAATGCCAGAAGTTGCAGAAGTAAGTACTAAATACAACCCCACAGATAAATACTAACTCAACAGGTAGCTCATGTATGTGCCATACTCAAACGTAATATAATTGGTAGTACGATCAAGAGTGTTAATGTTCATCAGGATAACTTGGTATTTCCATATCTTAAAGAAAACCCCGAAGCAACTAAGCAGATCGAGGAATCATTGATTGGATCTACAGTACAAAAAGTAGGGCGACATGGAAAGTATTTCTGGATTCGCTTCAATAAGAATCGAATAATGCTAATGCATTTCGGAATGACAGGAATGATACGTTTAAAAGGAGTACAATCTCACATGATATTCATGGAAAGAGATGATAAGAAGGTGTTGGATGAATTCAAAAGCAAGTCAAAGTATTTCAAATCTGAGCCTGAAACTGATACTAAATTGGATGTAGTCAATCCTGAACAATCAATTGAGGAGGTAATTGAACCTATAAAAAAGGAAGAATGGCCACCAAAGTTTAGTAAATTGGAAATCTCCTTTGATAATCATGAGTTCTCATTTACTGATGCTAGAAGGCTAGCCAGAATAAGAATTTTTGAGGATGTAAAGGACGATAAGGGCTTATTCAGTGTAGAGCCGTTAAGTCGTCAAGGCCCCGACTATTCTAAAAATAAAATCAATGACCCTGATTCAACGATTTATATACCCCCATTGACACTTACGGAGTTCCAGAACTTATTGATCACTAGAAATAAGCCTATCAAGAGCTTCTTACTAGATCAGCAATACTTTGCTGGAATTGGAAATTGGGTAGCAGATGAAGTATGTTATCATGCCAAGATTCATCCATCATCTAACTTTTTAAACTATGGACCGAACCAAGAGGAGATAGTCACACAATTATACGACTCAATCAATGAAATCACAAGAACTGCTGTGATTTTAGAGGCAAATGTTAAAGAGTTTCCAACAACATGGTTAATGCCATATAGATGGGGTAAAAAACGGAAGAAAGAAGCCAAACCTAAGGTCAATGGGCATTCAATTGATTTTGTAACTATAGGAGGTAGAACTTCATGTTTTGTGCCTAAAATCCAAAAGATAATTCGAGGCAATGGCAAGAAATAACTGATTAATGGTTAGATACGAGGGTTCTGTCAAGCGCATTTTTCGCAGCTCGGAGTTGATATGGAAGGTGAAAATATGTATGCAGTTACGCAACGCAGAAAATCTTGACAAGAATAATATCGGAACAAAAGTACTGTGTAGGGTTGAGTCCGGAGTGTTAAGAAAACTCGAGTCCGGAGTGTGTAAAAGACTGCACAGGGCTGTAGCAGTACTGTGTATAGTAATTAACCTCAGATCTCTATTATGGAGTTTTGTTTCGGATTAACTCTTAAGTACCATATAACATGATATTATTTGACGGTGTTAACACCACCTGATTATGTCCTATCTCTTTTAAACTAAGATTTAGTTATTCAATTAGAATTTATCCGGCAAATTTTTGAAATAACCGTTCTACATCAAGCCACTTAACTCATCGTGTGAGAAGGAAAATATCGGAAAAGTCCAAACCTTTTTAACCAATAATTAACAATACCCTTTCAAGCCCGGTAAATAAATTGGCAAAAGACAACATTAAACTTAATAACGAATTTTAACGTGTTTTTCCATCAAAACAAGCAATTTCAGCTGGTGTGTGGCAGAATCAACTTGATTTTCATCGGATTAAATCAGGTTCCTCATGTCCGTATTTAATTTATTAAGTCTAATTTTCACACGTCTTTGACTCATCTCTAGCTTTAATAACTGTATTAATTGAAGCTGGGGAACAACCGCTATTAAATACCCAAAATTGTTGCTCCATAGTCAATTGGAGTAGCTGTGTATGGCTTATCTTACCCCTCTCAAAATTCCTGTAAACTTTAGGTTAAAATCGGAATTGAAAACTTTGGGTTCCAGGATGCGACTTACGCACATTGTTAATTTAAATAGGCGTCAATCCCCTTTAAAAAATCTTTGATCTGAAAATTTATTAGCCGCTAGTGTAATCCGCTATCCAAACAATTAGTTATAGAAAACATATTCAATCAAACCTTAAGATCATGCTTAGAATAACAAGATCTTATGCCACTAAATCAGTGCATACTCATACTATCAAAACTCCGGTTGATATTAAAGCCGCTATTGCATCCTTGAAACCAAAAGTTACAAGATTATCGAATGATGGACCAATCGAATGTGATGTAACAGGGTTCCATTTATTGAATAGTCCTATTTACAATAAAGGATCAGCGTTCACGATTGCTGAACGTAAAGCTTTTGGATTAAATGGTTTATTACCATCACAAGTCAATTCATTGGATGAACAAGTTGAAAGGGCTTACAGACAATTTAGTTATTTGAAAACTCCATTAGCTAAGAATGATTTCTGTACATCTATGAGGATTCAGAATAAAGTTCTTTATTATGAATTAGTTAGGAGACATATTAGAGAAATGTTGCCAATTATTTATACACCAACTGAAGGTGATGCTATCGCCGCATATTCTCATAGATTCAGAAAGCCTGAAGGTTGTTTCTTGGATATAAATGATCCAGATTCAATTGATGAAAGATTAAGTGTTTACGGTGAAGATAAAGATATTGATTATATTGTTGTAAGTGATGGTGAAGGTATTTTAGGAATTGGTGATCAAGGAGTTGGTGGTATTCGTATTGCCATTGCCAAATTAGGGTTAATGACATTATGTGGTGGTGTTCATCCTGGTAGAGTTTTACCAGTAGTTTTGGATGTTGGTACTAATAATGAAAATCTTTTAAACGATGAAATTTACATGGGTAATAAATTCCCAAGAGTAAGAGGTGAACAATATTGGGATTTTGTTGATAAATTCATTAAAGCTATTAAGAACAGATTCCCATCTGCAGTTTTACATTATGAAGATTTTGGTGTTTCAACTGGTAGAACTATGTTACATAAATATCGTAAAGATTTACCATCATTTAATGATGATATTCAAGGTACTGGAGCAGTTGTAATGGCATCAATCATTGCTGCGTTAAAGTATTCTGAAAAAACTTTGAATGATTGCCAAGTTTTAATCTATGGTGCAGGTAGTGCCGGTTTAGGAATTGCTGATCAAATCAAGAATCATATGATTGTTAGTGGTATGTCACAAGAAGACGCATTATCAAAAATCCATTGTATGGATAGAAGAGGATTAATTTTACAAAGTTATACTGATTCAACTGAAGGTCAAGTTCAATATGCTGATTCTGATAAAGACTGGGAAAATATCGATACTACTAATTTAGTGGAGGTTATAAATCATGTTAAACCAACAGTTTTAGTTGGATGTTCCACTCAAGCTGGTGCCTTTACTGAAGATGTTATTAAAACCATGTATAAGTATAATGATAAACCAATTGTTTTTCCATTATCAAACCCAACCAGATTACATGAAGCTGTACCTGCCGATATTATGAAATGGACCGACAATAATGCATTGATTGCTACCGGATCACCATTTGAACCAGTAGATGGATTCTACATTTCCGAAAATAACAACTGTTTTACCTTCCCTGGTATTGGCTTGGGTGCAGTATTATCAAGATGTACCACTATAACTGATACTATGATTTCAGCCGCTGTTGATCAATTAGCTTCATTATCACCAAAAATGGAAAATCCTAAAAATGGTTTATTACCAAGATTAGAAGAAATTGATGAAGTTAGTGCTTATGTTGCAACTGCTGTAATTTTACAAAGTTTGAAGGAAGGTACTGCAAGAGTTGAAAATGAATCAAATCCTGATGGAGGATTTGTTGAAGTACCAAGAGACTTTAAAAAATGTTTGAAATGGGTTCAAGCTCAAATGTGGAAACCAATTTATAGACCTTTAGTTAAAGTTGAACACGTACCTGAAATTCATACTTTCCAACATTAAAACAATCTGGGCATAAAATTTATAGAGTAATATATTAATAATTAGATATTTATTTGTGATCTATGGCTAACCTAGAAGTGGAAACCTGTACCCTTATTTCTTGGATTAACACCTTAGCTTGACGGGGGTTGATCAGGAGTTAAGGAAATCAATAACTCTTGAAACTCCAAAATGTTTCTTTCTGTCAAGACCCTTTACACAATCATATTCAGTAAAGAATGTTGCATCATGAACACCCCATGGTTCCATATAACTTATTAATTGAGCTTCATTATCATTCTTAATCTCCGTAGTACATTGTGGAATTAACTTGTTATTAGTTCTAACATACTCAAGAGCTTTACGGCCATAAACGTCATTAACCCATTCAATGATATGATCTCTGAAACTTTCATCTTCGCCATAGATTAAGAAAATCTTTGATTCAGGATTCTTAAAGAATGGAATTTGTTTCCAATTAGTTTCATGAATCAGATCAAAGGACCATCTATAGTAAGGATGGTTCTTGATATCTTGATCATTTAAAAATAAATCTTTAGAACCAGGGTTGAATAAGTCAATACTGATCAAATCACGATTCTTGTTATCATTATAAGATCTACCAGGTTTGAGTTCCTGTTTAGTGTCGAACATTAATCTACACCATGGACTTATCAATACGAGTTGTTTAGGATAAGGCAATGTTGGTCTGACTTTATAAATATATTCGGTGAAACTGATGGATAAATGACCACCAGCTGAATCTCCCATTAAGATTAAATTATCATTACCTTGTTCTGCTAAGTCGCTATACAACAGAGTCAATTGTCTCAATTGACGGGGTAATTTATGTCCATAACTTACCAAATCATAATCGAGGAACACCATTGAATACTTCTTAGCAGGATCAAGGTTCTTATAAATAGTAGTTAAAGATTTAAGTTGTTCTAATTGAGTCTGTAAGAAGTATCCTCCACCATGGATATAAATTATAATGGGATCATGGACCAGTCTTTCAGGGTGTTTAGAAACCCAAATTCCATGACTTCCTAATCTTTCACCATAGCTTGGGAAATTAGCAATAGTTTTCTTATCGATCAACTTCATGGCTGCAAATAACCTGGCATTGCTAATGAAAGAAACAACTCTCGCGTCAGGGATATGTAAACTAAGTGCCCATCTATAGAGAGTCAACTTAATGCATATTCTTAGACTCCTGCGATACTTTCTAAACTCATGACGTCCTGTAAGGTACCTAACAACTGTCCATAATAATTTAGGTGGCAACGCTAAGATTTTGAAGATTGTGTCAATTTGAACCATCGTTAACTCTACCGTTTGATAATACAATTGACAATACACGAATCAGTGCAAAACTAGGTATTTATATCATAATACGTGGGGATCGGCTTGTGAAATTCGCAGCTCCGCATGCTTCGTAAATATCCAGCGGTTCACGTATATGTAAGAAGCAATAACTTACTAATGTTTGTTAAGGTATAAGATCCTTAACGTTCATTAATAGAGGTTTCCGTGACTAGGTGTTTTGTTTGCATCTTCGGTGTTAAAATTCGGCGATCAGGAAATTTAAAAAGTCGATCATCCTGATTATGGGTGCACCGGTGGCCTGATGAGGTTTTCTGGGGATAAGCATCCAATTGGATCGACACCTTGAGAAAATCGTTGAGTTGAGTGAAAAATTTCTACCAACAAATTCTAATCATAATTAAAAATGTCAGTTGAAGAATTGAAACAAACCGTTAATAAATTACAAGAAAGAATTCAATATTTGGAATCTAAAGCTGGAATCATTCCAGATATTCCAAAATCAGTTAGAATGGTTTTAATTGGACCACCAGGTGCTGGTAAAGGTACTCAAGCTCCAAACTTGAAGGAAAAATTCTGTGCATGTCATTTAGCTACAGGTGATATGTTAAGAGCACAAGTTGCTGCTAAAACTGCCTTAGGTTTAGAAGCTAAAAAAATCATGGATCAAGGTGGTTTAGTTAGTGATGAAATTATGGTTAATATGATCAAATCAGAATTAGAAAGTAATAAAGACTGTAAGAATGGATTCATCTTAGATGGATTCCCAAGAACTATTCCACAAGCTGAAAAATTAGATTCAATGTTACAATCAAGAAAAACTCCTTTGGAAAATGCCGTTGAATTAAAAATTGATGATGAATTATTAGTTGCTAGAATCACTGGTAGATTAGTCCACCCATCTTCTGGTAGATCATACCATAAACTTTTCAATCCTCCAAAGAGAGAAATGACTGATGATATTACTGGTGAACCTTTAGTTCAAAGATCCGATGATAATGAGGATGCTTTAAAGAAGAGATTAGTTACTTACCATAAACAAACTGAACCAATTGTTGATTATTATAAAAAATCAGGAATTTGGTCAGGTATTGATGCCTCCCAAAAACCTGGTATGGTTTGGGATGATATCTTAAAATGTTTAGGACAAAAGTAATAAGTATGTAAATATATCTCACTCCATTTAACTTCACTTGAGTCAAGTGACAGTGATGTGAAGGTGAAGTGATTAATTAATCTGTGATGCTATCTATTATACTACATAAGCTAATTTTACTACATGTTAGGGAACTATAACCTTCATGCTTCGCTTAAAGATGGGCAAAGATTAAGCCAACTTTTCCCTCTTGATGTTTCCTCCCAACTCGTCGCCACTTCTCTTCTTGGTTTCATTAAAACAACTGACATGAACTATTTTATTACCACTCTCCCCCGGAGGTATAATACAACCCTCCCAGCACCATTCTCCTAAATCATCATTAAACGTTCCCTTAACGATTTCTCTACAAATCAAACATTTGTTATTCATATTAGTCTCATTAGATGGAATAACTACGAATGGTACAGCTTCATTCGTAACAACGTTTTCGATAACTGGGCCATTATTAACTTGGAATTCAAGTAAATTCTCATCTTTATATTTGACCCATTCAATATCATCTAAGTACCAATTCCTTGATTGAACATTTTGATTAGATTTCATCTTCTTATTTATACGGAAATGCCAATCTAAATGTAATCGTTTCTTTTCGTATTCATCTCTATTAAACCTCTTACCACAATTGGAACATTTCAACGCTTTAGAATCGTATAATAACTTCTTGGATTGAATTGATAAATTATTAGTGTTGACGAATTTTTGTAATCCATCACTGTCATCAAACTTTACTTTCAACTTCGATAATTCATTAAACTTCAATTGATCATATTCATTACGAATGATTTGGTTATTCAACATGGCCTCAATTAAATTCTGTTGTTGATTATCGACCACCTTTGGAAAGTTTATATCATAAACCCGTGGTTTATTGAAATCTTGTTCAAACGTTATAATTCCTTGAGCCACTAATTGATCGAAGATTTCATTAGCTTTGCTTATATTTTGATTAGTTTGTGAAACAGTTTGAGGAATAGATGGAATGGATGGAATTGATGGTAAACTAGGAGTGGAAGATGCTGGTGTTACTGGAGTATTTGGTAGCGTTGGTGTACCATTAGATGGTGTAGGCGTTGGCTGTTTACCTACTTTTGGAATGGCTGGTAACGATACAGGAGTTTGACGTGGAGAATTATTCAATTTGGCATTGCCAAGCTTAGGACTATCAATTTCTTGTTGTTTTATATTATTTAATTGTGCTTCAACTGCTTTTAAATCTTTTACTGATAATGATGTTTCAGTTTGCAATAAGTTCTTTAATTGTAATAGAGCTTTTAATTTATCATTCAATTTAGGATCATTAGTTGAAGATATCCTTTTCTTGAATATTGGAACTAATTCATTAATGAACTCGATTAATTTCGTGTTAGTAATTTCATTAGCTGTAGCTCTAGCTTTAGCTAAAAACTGTTGAATTTTATCCATTTCAGTTCTGGGGAATAATGGTAAGTTTGAACCTTTGGTTTTAGTTAACTTCCATGTTTCAAATAAGTTGCTCAATTTGACTCGAATATTATCATCCACCAATAAATATACATGACTAAATAACTTAAACAACTCATCACCTACTAATATGTTATAAGGATTACCAACATTCTTACAAATAGAATCTAACAAGTAAAGTGTGAATAATTTTTGATTAGGTGACACATGATAAATTCGATCGATGATGATGTCTAGAATCCCATCAGCTATATCGACATTCTCTTGAGCTATAGTAGTTAAGTTATCAATGATAGGCCTAGAGTTGAAGGTCAAATTTTTGATACTTTGTTTGTACTCTTCTATTATAGACATCTTCCTTCTCGCTGACTTTGGTGCGTGAGACAGAAATTTATGTATAGTATGAATGAGTTATGACTAGTTCGTGTCGGAGAAGTCGGAGCATCTGGAAGTGGTATAGAGTGATTTGAATAATGCTTATTGGGGATGAGGTTTCATGAATTGAACACGATAATGGTCAGCTTATAACGAAAGCGCCATGCGTAGGATGCAGGATGCATCGTTCTCGATACAAGAAAACTTGGATGGGGTATATTCTTCGAAAGAGGCTTACAATAACCTCTTTGTTCAATATGCCCTTCCTTAAAAAGTCTCGTGAAATACCATCTTGCCCTTCTTGTTCAAAAGTCATTAAATATCAATGTACCTTCTAAATTACCTATCCTGTCAATACATTCTTTTGCTTTCTGAAACTTCCACAAAAAGTGTTTTTTGGTTAGCTGGATTCATAATCTCAGCGTTTGATTTAAGTGGACCATGCCCACGTACTTAGTTCAATCCAAAAAATTATCTATCAGTCGCCTAACCTACTGAATTACCAGATGATTTATTGCTGATATTAACCTTGGATTCAAAGTACACTCTGAAAGCATATTTGTTAATCCCATATTGAACTTTCTTTTTGCAGGTTTGTTCAAGGACCAATCCATTTGTGAGTAAGATAAGCGGTGAATACAAGATGAAATTCATCTAAAGTCATTTATTTAAACACGTTAATCACCATTTTGAATCTATAACCTGGCCATCACAGTTGTGAGTTAGAGTAATTGACCAAAACCCTTCTTGCTGTTAAACCACCTTACCGAATATGATTCTCTTCTGAAAGCTTTCCAATCTTGAGGAGTAATACGTCTTTATTATTTCCATTTTTTGGTCAATTCTTGGTTCAGGGGGTCATTAAAGGAATTGTAGCCCAGGTTATATTTCCCTCTAGTTACTTATTCAGAGACACCATTTCAGATCCAAGCTGGTAGGAATTTAAGGCGAAGGCCCTGGGAATTTGCCTTTTACAGGAGAGTACATTTGACTTAGAGACTATGCGATTACCAATTTTTATAGTTCAGAATTTAAGATAGATAATTTTTTTGTTTCTTAGCGAACCAAATATTAAGAATCTTTAAGGCATGAATGAATTTTAAGACCTGATCATACGGATTGACTTCTTATTCCAAACGATTTCCATAGGTTGCAACAATGAATCTTAAAGAATATATTTTCTTGTTAATGGAGGTGTGAAATGTTTTTGGGATTAACTGTGTATAGCTGATTTACGCCTATTGTCTCCCGACGTAAAACTTTAAAGCTATTAATAGACTGGAATTACGTGCAGTCATAAGGTTTGACCAGAATTAAAAGTTTCTTTTTAGTTTTGGGTGACTGTATATAATGGCATCGGCTGAAGTTGTCATTATGCTTATAGTATAAAAGTAGGGTTCTTGTTCATTTGTTAAAAGTAACCACATTACATTTGCGCACACTGTTTAGGTACAGGCGGGTTTATTATTTTAACTTTTTTATCTTTCAAAGTACTAATCACAGAGATTTTCAAATGAAAAATAAGATACTGAACGATACAATTCCTTCAAACTACTGTCTTTTTAACCCGTTACATTCTAAGATTGTTACTATCAAATAGCACTTCTACGCATCTCAAAAGGCCGATTGCAAATTAATTAGAACCAAGAATAAGGCATAGCATAGTCGCTGATTTAAGGCTACGACCATTTATCTTGACTGAATTTTCACCTTCTAAAGAGGCCTGAGATCGTGATTTTCTCCTTAAAAGATCGGAAAACGAAACTCCTATTAAGCTTTTTTCCCTTTATAATTATTTACGAAATAAACTCCAACCCAGTTCTTTTTCTTGTAACCTATGTACCCAAGTTCTCATTGGTCTGACAAACTGATGTCTCCGCAGTCTAGGAAGATGTTGCCATTTACAGCTAAACATATAAGCTTTTTAAAAATGATAGAAACAACAATCCCCTCCGAGTTATTTGAGCGGAATTTCTTTATGGTTACTTAAGACTTCTCATGATTGATATTTTTGTCTAATCATTCACCGTTATGATGCATACACAATAAATGTTTACATGGCCAAGTCCATAAGGCATTAGTACAATGCTTATACGAAGCTACGAAAATTAAAAACAAAAAATACTGCATACTGAAAGTAAGCTTAAACATTGTATATAGAGTTATAGGACTGTACATAGGCAACAATCTGTGCAGTGTTACCTCTGTACAGTCGTAAGAGTAGCAAAAATAAGTTGCCTATTAAGAATTAGCGGAATATACTACAAGAAGCAAAAAAAAAGTATAAATTGGAGTATATGGGCACTCTTATCGATAGTTGCAATTACCCGACATATTAACTGAAAAGTGTGTTATTAATTGCCACAGAATCAACAGTAGTTTAAGCACAGTTTGAATTATCATGAATACCAAATCAATTATAGGATTAGTAGTTTTTGCCTGTATGTCAAAAGGGTACGATTTATCATCAATCTATGATGATTCAAACGCCAAGAACGCTGTTAGTTATGGTACTGTTACCTTCGGTGCAGTCGATGCTAACAAGCGTGAAGAGCCATCATCTAATAGTTTAGAGCCATTGGAAGAAATCACAATCACCAGTTTTGATAATGCCGACACCTTGACCACAATAAATGGTTTAATCAGAGAAGCATTCGACTCGGGTAATTACGGTGACTATTTCTACTTATGGCAAGCCGCATATCACAATGGTTATACTTCAGAAATCAATGATATCAGTAATGGTGAGTTAGCAAAAGAGTTGGTAGATAAATTATACGCAGATGATGAAACCTTGCAGTTCTTGTCCAACACCTCAACATTGCCAGAGATCACGAGCTTATATGGACTGTTACAAGGCAAATTACAGAACTTGGTAGCAAATCGAGACTCTACTAACTGTAGCCCCAACAATGTGCCCAATGATAAGGATTGTGGTGCTGTAATGGACAAGATTGGAGGAAAAGGTTGCATCTCAGGAAACTGGTGTAGCGGTAAATGCTGTGCATCATGGAGTGAGTATCGTTGTTTCAATGATGATGTTGTGAATGGCAAAGTAGGCTGGTGCAGAAATAAATGTACTTCACAAAATAAGAGTTGTAAAATCAATGGAGTCATAATGTCAGGTTTTAAATTGAACTTCTGTCTAGGATCTACCGCAGGATGTAAGTAATGAACAAATAGTCTATAGTTAACTTACCTGCTAACAGGTGTTAGCTATTCAGGTTTGCCTGTATTCTGTTTAAAATCGTTAACCCCTGCTAATAATATAACTATACTTTTTTATTCCCGGAAGGGTTTTTTGTTCAGTTATAACTTATTAAAAAAACTATCTTACAAGCTTACATAAAAGATATACGAAATGATTAGAGTGTGTCTCCTTCAGTATTACCGTAATCTCTCAACAACTATTCGAATATATTGTAGAGAGAAGAAAAGGCTAGCGTGATAAAAAGTGTTTGATATTGGTACCTTCGTCAAACTAACTGGCCCATCTTCAGCTTCACCGCCCTGTTCTTTTCTTTTCTGCCTTTCGGCATTCTTTCATCTACCACCATTTTTGCACGGTTACGTCCAAATTCACGATATTTAGATAAATTGGTTAAAACTTCTAGTGGAAGGCAATCGGCCATATCAACATCATCGACAACTGGTTCTCCCTTTTCAACGAAAAGGTTGTAAACCCCGTCATCAAATACAAATGATATTCCAATTCTCTAACTAATAGAAACTTTCACCCTAAACTAGCACCAGATATTTTGAATTTTGAAGTGAAAACGAACTTTAAAACAAGCCCATGAGCGGCGCATATTAAGAAGTAACGAAAAGAGAATACCCACCAAATCATACTAATATATCTATTCTCGAATGTAAAGTTGAGAAGAGAGTTGTGCGTAACATACCTATCATTTAAGTACCTCCCGAGTATCACTCTAATCCATCACTTTGACATATCGCACACCATGCTAAATCACATTCTTCGGAGGTAAGGATTCCTATCGCACCATATCAGAATTTTTACCGCAAAAATTTTTCATTATGAGTCCTCCTACTGATAAAAAACAATCTGGTACAGCAAGAGTTTTAGGTTCAGCCAGTGCTGGGATCTGTGAAATTGCAGTATTCCATCCTGTTGACACCATCTCCAAAAGATTAATGTCTAATCATGGAAAACTTGCGTCAGCTAGTCAATTGAACTCAGTTATATTCAGAGAACATGCTGAAAAAGCTTTACCAAAAAGAATCTTTACATTATTCCCAGGGTTAGGTTATGCAGCCGTTTATAAAATCTTACAAAGGGTTTATAAATATGGTGGACAACCATTTGCTAATGAGTTTTTAACTAAAAATTTCAGAGATAGTTACGATTCATTATTCGGACCAAAGACTGGTAAAGCTCTTTTATCAGCTACTGCTGGATCATTAATTGGAATCGGTGAAATTGTTTTATTACCATTAGATGTTTTGAAAATCAAACGTCAAACAAATCCCGAATCTTTCAAAGGTAGAGGGTTCATCACTATCTTAAAAGACGAAGGTTTTGGATTGTATAGAGGTTGGGGTTGGACTGCTGCAAGAAATGCTCCAGGATCATTTGCATTATTTGGAGGTAATTCATTTGCCAAAGAATATATTTTCGGATTAAAAGATTATTCATCAGCTACTTGGACTCAAAATTTCATTACATCAATCTTTGGTGCTAGTGCTTCATTAATTGTTAGTGCTCCATTAGATGTTATTAAAACCAGAATTCAAAATCGTAATTTCGATAATCCAGAATCTGGTTTTATTATTTTGAAAAATATGTTAAAAAATGAAGGTATTTCTGCCTTCTTTAAAGGGTTAACTCCAAAATTATTAACTACTGGTCCAAAATTAGTTTTCAGTTTTGCTTTAGCTCAATCTTTAATTCCTGCTTTCGATAAATTATTAAAGTAATGTAAATAGTGTATAATGTACCATATTTTAGAGTTGACTTGATATGTGATTGGCCAATTATGCCAGTTTCATGTCATGTCTTGATAAATGTACAGTGATTTAAAGTTGTAGTTCAAAAGTGCGACGTCCGCTCCGCTCAAATTAGTCACCATGAAACTCTCATACTTCATATATATGTTGAAGATCAATCTATTTCAGACTATAGTGGAGAATTCCAGGTCCCAGTCAATAAACTTACAATACATTCATAGTTCGTTGTTTGATGCTACAGTTTGTCAGCCCACAGCAGATGAGATTGATATTGATGTCATAGTTAATAATATAACAGATATACCTGATGATCTTATATAACCTTCACGGCCTAATCGTTAGCTTAGGTAGTGGTTAGGTTGTGGATTATTAAAGACAGTTGTTGCAGGTAAAATAATGACAGTTGGTATAGGTAAAAGACGTTACGGTTATAGATATTTATGGGTTTATTGGGTTACGGATATATAGGTAAATAGGTAATATAGATAAATTTGGACCATGTGCTTGCTACGATATAGTTCCAATAAGGCTACTGTATAAGGAGACTCCACAGCTTGACTCCAACTATGAGACTCTAACGATATTTCAATCACCTAGAACTCAAAACCCTCTAACTAATAAGTTGAGTTGTAAGTTAAGGTTGTTTGGTAAACCCCACTATGCCACGTTTCTTGATCTCATTAATCCCAACCTTCAACCCCACAAAAGCTAAATCTTATTTTCTTACACCTGTTGCCCATACTAATTTCTTATTAAACAACGTTCCTAAAATAATCATAAAAGAAACATTCAAAGCAGGTTAACAAATATCCAAGAAAACTAACCCGTTAATAACACCTATGACAAAGTAAATGTTCCCCACTGAGTCATTGCGACATTAATTGTTGCAAACTGATAAGCTCAAATCGAGAATAGCAATCAATGATGATATATTACACGAGCCACATTATAATGAAATTGGTTAATTTTAAATCCATATCAAGGTAATGGAAGTTTATTCATTGTTTCTAGTATGTAGAACTTGAGATGTTGAATTAACTTAGTTTGAGGTCAGTTACGTGCAAGTCTATAATTCCGTGAATTCCATAGATGTCACATAAAGTCTAAGTTAAGGCTATAATTCTACAGAAATTTTACCAAGGCCTATTTTTAGATAATATAGATTGTTGTAGTGCTGGGTTGTAAGTGAAAGGTTGCCAACTGTCGGACTATAATCTATCGACTTTGAGCCATCGATTTCTCCTACTAATGGGTCCCTTGCTGAAACCAAACTCTAAAGTATAAACACTTCAATCAACATTAACCCCACATATTAAGAACACTCTTCACTAATGATTTACGGTTCAAATTAACTTCGTATTTTGACATTAGTTAATTACCCTGAAATTAGTTAATTTCTTATCTAACATAGGCAGACATTGTCACGATTTTTTAGCAATAGGTTGATACACTAACTGGGAACAATAGGAAAGATTTTTCATCAACTTCCACACACATCCACACGATATTACCCAAAAGTCAGTTATAGGGACTTGAACTAAAGCGGCAAGACATTTTCTTAGTAAGACAATTTAACTAGTCCGTGTATAAATAATCTTGGCCAGATCAGTCACTTTTTAGTCCCACAAAAAGAGCGAAAAAATCGTACACTATAGACCCCTTTTCAAGGAATTTTTTTTATTGATATTACACGTTAATAAGGTATAGGAACGTATCAAAGTTCAGTTACCGAATAAGAATCTTAATACAAATATACCCGATAATATAATAGCATTCTTAGTGGCAGTCGACAATAAGTAAATATGAGTAACTTCAGTATAGGGCGTCTATTCAATAAAGCCACCAGGCGACAATCAGATACTTCATTAGATCCTATAGCTCCATCGATATTTATTAATGATGAAGATACTGGGACAAGAAACCTAAAGAACAGAGCCAGGTCGCTAAGTCTTATGTCAGATTCTAGTCATACTTCACTCAGTCTTGGTAAATCGAAATCGCCTGGTAATAGACAAAGATCAATATCTGTTAATAAAAAACAAGCCAAAGAGTTGATTAAACATGAAACTAATCAAGTTATCTCGAAAAAATTACTTGGTCTTCTAAAAGAGTTGGGATTACAGAAACCTGTACCATTAAAGATCCATCACAGTAACTCGTCAAATTTTGCTAAAAATATTAAATTATACGTAGCAAATTCTAATAATTGTATATATTTAGGTCCATCAACATCAGGAAGTTTTACATATGAGGATGTTGAAAATGGTGGAGTTCAAGAACGAGATGATGATCACCAGAATGATAATGAAAGTGATAGTGATGATGATTTCGACGATACTAATGATAATGATAATGATAATGATAGTTTGAGTCGTTCAAGCTTACCACCTGCACTTGAACGTGAGGCTCCTGAACCTAGTCCACAACTTGACGAACCTAATGAATTTGATAAACGGAATCTTGAAAATATCCCACAAGTTCTTAAAGATAAATTAAACAGGTTCAGGTCACCAAATTATTTATGTACAAAAATTGATGCTACAACTCCAATACCTCATACATTCGGATTGATTGTAGAATTAGACAAAGACACATCAATTAATAATCTTTTAATTGAATTTTCAACCCTTAATAATCTTCTTTGGCCAAGTTGTGATCCATATAATAAAACATTCAGCAAAGAAAAATTCAAAATCGGAAAGATTGATTGGCTTAAAACTTTGAATAACGCTGATTTTTATATAAATAACCTTAATTCTCATGATTTCAAGTTTAAGAAAATTAATACAGAGGATTTAGCTAAAAGAACCAGATTTTATAAATTATTCAAAACCAATGATTTGAGTGAAGATTTTGATAACGACCTGGAAGATTTGGACGATTTTGGTGATGATTTACTTTTTGAGTCTGGTAGTTCGGGTGATGTATATAAAGCAGGGATTTATATATTTTTATTACCAATTTTATTACCACCACATATTCCACCAACCATTACATCTATCAGCGGTACAATTAATCATTTGTTAACAGTTTCATTACATAAGAATTCCGATAAATTAAATCGTAAATTACATTTAAAAGCAAGTTATAATTTACCAATGGTTAGAACTCCTCCTTCATTTGCCAATTCTATTGCTGATAAACCAATTTATGTCAATAGAGTATGGAATGATTCTTTACATTATATCATAACGTTCCCTAGAAAGTACATTTCATTAGGTTCGGAGCATACCATTAATGTTAAATTCGTCCCCTTGGTTAAAGATGTGGTTATAAAGAGAATTAAGTTCAATGTATTAGAAAGGATCACTTATGTATCAAAGAATTTGAATAAAGAATATGATTATGATGGTGAAGATCCGTATTATTTAAAAGCTGCAGGCTCAGAAATAAAACCTCGTGAAAGAATCATTCCAATTTGTGAATTGAAGACTAAAAATAAATCATCTTCAATGGCATTAGAGCCTTATAAAGAAGAAGTTGTTAAATGCCCTGATAACAATTTGTTATTTAGTTGTTATGAACCCGAATCGGGGGATAGATCTGCAAAGGATGATGATATAATGGTTGCTTCACCTTTGGATATTAATATAGCATTACCATTTTTAACCACTAAAAATGATAAAATCATATCAACTAGTGAGGATGATCTAAGACATTTATCAAGGTCTAACCCTCCAAGTCGTAAAGCTTCAATTATGTCAATCAATTCTGATACTCCATCACTGCCAATTATTGGATCATTAGAGACTAATATTAATCATAGCGATTTGTTCTTAAACGAGCCTGTACATAATGAGTTTTTAACACCGACATCATCTTTAATTCATGAATTATCTCATAATCAAGCTAAGGAAAATATTCAACATGGTTTCACAACAATTGGTAGAGCTTTATACCCTGATTCAAATTATCGTCATATTCAAATTCATCATCGTTTACAAGTTTGTTTCAGAATTAGTAAACCGGACCCTAAAGATGACTACAAAATGCATCATTATGAAGTTGTAGTTGACACTCCATTGATTTTATTAAGTTCCAAATGTAATGAAGAGTCAATTCAATTACCAAGGTATGATGATATAACACAACCTTCAAGGCCCGGGCCTTCATCAGGCATTTCATTCAGGACCCCAAATTATAATAACAATAAAGGTCAGATCAATGGAAATGGATTTTCAATCAAACCATGGGATCAAAATATTGATGATTGTTTACCATCATTTGAAGAAGCTACTTCACCAATTCTGTCACCGATTACAAGATCATTTTCTGTAGGTGAAGATCCTATCAGTAGAATTCCATCTATATCTCATGATTTGAGTCCCGATCCTCCTGCTTATGATCCAACTACTAATGAAAGTAACTTCAATATCGATGCATTAGTTGCTAGTGAAACTAATTCCGAAATTCCTAAACAGTCAAGGTTGAGGTCTTCCTTGGTTAATTCTTTTGCTCCAAATTCCATACAACAACTGACAAGTATGTACACTACAACATCAGGGTTGTCTCCAACCAATACTGCCATGGAAATTTCCAATTCTTTAGTGTCTGATAGACCATTGAACTCCAGAGCCAATTCTATCGGTGATGGTTCAGCTATTGATAGTTCTAGTAATGAGAATGTTGAGAGTTCTAGTAATGAGAATGTTATAGAAAGCTCAAGTAACGATAATGTTGTAGAAAGCTCAAGTAATGAAAATGTCATTGAAAGTTCAAGTGGTGACAATGTTTCGAATGATATGAACTCAACATCAATAATCTCAATTGATTCGGGTGATCCTGCCGGGGTCTCTACTGCTCCCGATACTTCAAGTACTGGTATAACTACTGATGAAGACAAGGATGCCTTGAGCTTGAATAAACCTGAAAAATTAGCAAGTGTTGAAGAAGATGGTGATGATATTCCTAAAGTTTCACCTATTTCAGAAGGTGCCATTGAAAATACTATTACTGAAGATCTTGACACCACTATTTCTTCAGATTTACCTGATAAAGAAGATAGTAAACTCGATGAAAAATTGAAGAAGTTAACTTGTCTACCTAATGATAGTGAAAGTAATATTAGTGTAATAACACATGGATCATTCGATCAAAGGTTGCCTTTGTTAAGAAATGTTAGTACTGAATCGAATATTCCATTAGCCAAACAATTCACAAAGAGTTCGTTTAAGTTGAGTAATGAGAATCTTTCAATTATTACTGAAAGTCAAGGAAATCAAGCTTTCAGGTAATAAGATATAGATAGTAGTATATATAGATATCTATAATGATTAATTCTGTAATTCGTTACGTTTGTATCTTTGTGTTTGTATGGTGCTATGTTTGTCTCCTCTGTGTCCTTTGCGTGAGTTGTTATTGTGTAAGTTGTGTTACATCTGTATGCACTCTATTCTTCGTTTGCTCGTAAATCGAGCCTGGTATCGCTAAGTCTTATGCAATCGCAGTCGAATTCTCAGGTGATGTCTCACACTATGAAACCAAATGGTAAAGTGGGAATACTAGGAGCTGGGATATCAGGATTGACCTATGCCTACTTCCTTAAACAGCTAAGACCAGACATCTCGATAACCATCTTTGAAAAATCCAATAAAGTGGGAGGTTGGATCCAAACTACTGAATTATACGACCCAAATCACCCACAAGATATCATCAGATTAGAGAAAGGTCCAAGAAGTTTAAGAGGTACAAGTGATGGAACTTTACTTATCCTAGATATACTCAAAAACTTAGGCCACAGTAATGAAGTAAAGGTAATTGGGTCGAAATCTCCTGCCAATAGTAAGTATTTGCTTAATACTAATTATGAGATCATACCTATACCACATTCATTCAGGTCATTTCTTAAGGCCAGTAAAGCTGGAGTCTTTTCAGGAATTGCAGGCAAAATGTTTAGAGAACCGTTTCATAAACCAAAATTGAATTTTGACGATGAAAGTATTGAACTGTTTTTCAAAAGAAGGTTTGGTAGTACCGTTGTTACTGATAAAGTATTGAGTGCGATCTTACATGGAATCTATGGAGGTGATGTCAGCAAGTTGAGTATAAAATTGTTCCCGAATCTACAAAAATTCGAACAAAATGGGTCTATTATACGGTCAATGATCAAGAGGCTTTTTGAAAAGAAACAAGAAGAGAAATTGCCCGAGTATTTGGCTGAATACGAAACGGCTGCAAAAACTGATTTAGAGTCCATTAAACAAACCATCAAAGGGAATCCTATGATTGTGTTAGAAGATAAATTATCTAGTTTTCCACAATATCTAGGTGAATATTTAGCCGAAAATGGTGTGAATTTAGTATTCAACAGTAAGGTAGAGACTCTTGACCTTGATGGGAATATTGTGGTTAATGGTGAAACTCAGTCTTTTGACCATATAAGATCAACCATTGATATGAAGTCATTAAATTCGTTGATTAAAGTCCCTGAATTGAACAGGGAATTGGAGAAAGTTGAATATGTGACTATATTTCTTGTTAATGTGTATACCAAGTTTAAATTCATTCCCAAAGATTCAGTTGGGTTCGGATTCTTAGTACCTAAAATATCCAACAATAAAGAATTATTACTAGGAACGATTTTTGATTCATCAATTCAAAGTTATTCAACTTATCCTGGAAGTTCAGACCATCTGGTGACTGACCATGAGAAAATCACGTTGATGTATGGAGGTCATTATTATAATTCAGGGATCCCATCTAATGAAATATTGATCAAAGCTTTAAGAAAAACACTCAAAGAAGTTTTTGGAATCGATGAAAAGTACAACTTTATCTTAAGAGACGAATTTGAAGCTAATACTGATACAGTTCTGTTAGGAGAGAATGATATTTTAATATCGTATAATGTGTTAAAGGATTGCATACCACAATATAATGTAGGGTATGAGGAGACTAAGGAAAAGGTATTGGGATTAATAGGTGATAAGTTATCATTAGGAGGGATGTGTTTTGCAAGAGGAGTTGGGGTACCTGATTGTGTTAGTAGTTCGTTAGAGGGTGCTCAGAACCTTGCCCGTTTAACCGAAGCGAAGTAGGTCAGGTTATGACTACTAAGTAAATAAGGAATGACTTATGATAACGAAATCAGGACTGGTATAATACTAAGTATAAGAGTAAGTATCGGCATCTCGGGTAACAATTCACATAAACTGCAGCTATTTATATATTTATATATTTATATTACAAGTCATTAATGTCAATTCTCAGTGGGGTGAGGCTCATTCACAGTCTTCACAATCTTTGACACTTTTCTCGAGTAATCAACTTTCATAGGCTTACCAAAGAAAGTAAACCCTCGTAATTTATTTAATGCTAAAGATGCTTCATCAATATTACTAAAGATTACATGAGCTTGACCTCTCATTCTCTTACTCTTTGGCTTCATCACTATATCGATGACATCACCATATGAAGTTGTAAGTAGATATAAATTATGTTTTAATAATCCAGGATTAATTTTATCATTTAGATTCTGTATATAAATAGTTTGATTGATATGATCGATTTTGGGTTTTTTGTTTGCTTTAATTTCATGTTCACTTTTACGTTTCATTGCTGCTGGGTTCTTAATGATATATGGTTGGTGACGATATAGTACGCTAAGTCAGTACAGCTAAGCTAAGTTCAGTATAGTCTTGTGGATTCTATGAGGGCAATAGTTTCTCTGAATGGTGGAGTAATTCGGGTAATTAACCGTGCTTTCCTATGTTGTCAATAAATTTGTCCTGTATATACTCTATTGCTAAATCGATGATTTCGCATTTATCTTCACACCCTAAGCATTTCAACTAACCCCTATCAAACCTTAGTCAATTGGGTTAAGTTAACAATTTGTAAGTTTAAAGTTTAATTAGTGTTATTTCATTTAGTTATTTCATTTAGTAATTTGTTTATTTCAACTGTTATTACAGTATTATTAGTTCAATTTGTTTGTTAGTTAAATTCAGTTGATCACATTTAACCGCTGAGTAAATATGTCATCATCACCCCTTAGTGCTTCATTGCTTAGGCTTAAATTACTTGATGCTTTAAGAAGTGGTGATACTTCTAAAGTTGATTCGGTAATTCATAGTCTTAAATCGACCAAGTCAACCGTACAAACTAAAGATATTATTCAAATTAGAGAAACTATACTTCATTATGCTGTTCAGGTAGCTCCATTATCAGTAATTCAATACCTCGTGAATAATGCTGATACTTTGGATATCGATATAAATTCTCAGGATCAAGATGGTAATACGCCTTTACATTTAGCTGCTCTTTCTTCAAGAGGTGAAGTGGTCAAATATTTATTATCATTACATCATATTAATGATACCACCGTTAATAAAGATAAAAAACAACCGGTAGAGTTGTGTAAGGATTTAGAAATCGCTCAATTGATGCAATTTGAAAGGGCCAAATTTGTTGAAAAACTGGCTAGTCAATTAAGAGATTTCTTCTCTAAAAGAGACTTTAATAACCTTGAAAAATTATTAGTTTCCAATCCCAGAGCTGCTGAATTATTGGATATCAATGGTGCTGATCCTGAAACTGGGTACACCGTGTTACACGAGTTCATCTTGAAAAATGACTTACAAATGTGTGATTGGATTTTAAAACATGGTGGTGACCCTTTCAAAAGAGACAAGAAAGGGAAATTACCAATTGATTTGATTCATAATAAGAGTGATCCAATTAGAAAATTATTGAAAGTAGCTTCAAAAGAACAAACTATTATGGACCCTGTTGTACCTCCTTCAAAGGCTGGTAATGCTCCAACTTATAAAGGTTACTTGAAGAAATGGACAAACTTTGCATCTGGTTATAAATTAAGATACTTTGTTTTGGATGATAAGGGAATTTTATCATATTATTCTAATCAAGATGATACTAATAATGCCGTAAGAGGTTCATTGAACTTAGGGTATGGTACCTTACATTTGGATTCTTCTGAAAAGTTGAAGTTTGAAATTATTAGTAAAAATGGCATCAGATGGCATTTGAAAGCTAACCATCCCATTGAAACCAATAGATGGGTTTGGACTTTGCAAAATGCTATAACTTTAGCCAAAGATAGATTAAAGAATAGAGACCCTGATGTTCCAGGTATTGAAGTTGATCCTGGAAGTCCAGTAAATAACAAGCAAAGTTTTGATGATACTGAATCTACTCATAAACGTCATTTATTGGGATTGGGGAGAAGAAAACATAAACGTACAGGAAGTTCAGTCTCTCTCAACTCCGTTGGTAGTAATGTTGATGATGAGTCTGGATTATCAAGAACTAGTACTTTAAGAAAAGAATCACCAACGTCACCTGTTAATCTTGAAAAAATCAAGGAAAAACAAACTGTTGTTACCAATGCTGATAATCAAAGTATTCAAACTGATAATGAGCACTTTGATTATGATTTGGAAGATTTACAAGAAGGAGATTTTGATTCTGACTCTGAATCCATTACCAGAGCTAATGATGATACTATTATTCAAGATCAAATTTCTACCATTAAAGGATCCTTAGAAGTTGAAATTTCAAGTATTTTAGACCTTTTCTCCAATGTTTCCAAAAACCCAGAATCTATGGATTTGGAAATTTGTAATGTTGGTGTTAATACCCTAACTACCATCCAAGGGTTGTTCACCAAGTATAATGAATTATTAACTAACAAAGATTACAAATCATCCAAGAAGCTCGAAAGACAATTAGAAGTCAATAAATTATGGGAGAATTCTATTCACCAATTAGAGAAAGAAATTGCTAGTAGAGAAGAGAAATTAGCTCAATATGAAGGTAAACAAAAGAAATTGAAGAAAATCTTGACTGCCAAATCTGGTAATTCTACACCTAAATCAGGAAGTGCTGTAAATGTTATTGAAGAAGATAAGACTTTAGCTACACCTGCACCCGTTGTACCTGAAGAAATTTTGGAAGACATTTTACAAGATTCCGACGATGAATTCTTTGATGCTGATACTATTGATGAAAGCTTATTAGATACTCAACTTGAAGAAGCCCAGCAAGAACAAGAACCTGCAAAAGAGCCTGAACAAGAGAAGGATAAAGAAGCTAATGAGCCGGAAGATGATGCTGTTAGTGAAACCACTGCTATTGACAGTGTTGACCCTAAAGAGAAATCCGAAAAGGAAACGTCTGAAAAACAACCTCATGGTAAATCTTTAGCTGCTAATGAAGCTCAAGAGAAGATGGCTAAATTGATTGATGAAGAAGGATCTTATTTAGGGTATGAAAACCCACCAAGAACTAAACTTGCTATGGATGAAGATAACAGACCGAAGGTTGGACTTTGGGGTATTTTGAAGTCAATGATTGGTAAGGATATGACGAAAATGACTTTACCCGTATCATTCAATGAATGTACTTCATTATTACAAAGATTAGCTGAAGATATTGAGTATTCTTCGTTGTTAGATCAAGCAGCTACATTTGATGATTCATCATTAAGAACTGCCTATGTTGCTGCATTTGCAGCTTCAGAGTATGCTTCTACTATCAATAGAATTGCCAAGCCTTTCAATCCGTTATTAGGTGAAACTTTTGAGTATTGTAGACCTGATAAGAATTATAGATTAATCAGTGAACAAGTAAGTCATCATCCACCAATTAGTGCATGTAATGTTGAATCGATTAAATGGGACTATTATGGAGAAAATGCGGTTGATTCACAATTCAGAGGAAGATCATTTGATTTCAAACATTTAGGGAAAATGTTTTGTGTTGTTAGACCAGACAAAGGTGTCATTGATCAACATGGTAAGAAAGTTGACGAAGAATTATATAGTTGGAAAAAAGTCAATACTTCCGTGGTGGGAATTATGCTTGGTAATCCAACCGTTGATAATTTTGGTAAGATGGAGGTAACCAACCACACTACAGGTGATCAAATCATAGTTGATTTGAAACAAAGAGGATGGAGAGCTGCTTCAGCTTATCAATTAAATGGTTATGTTGTCGATAAAGATGGTAAACAAAGATGGGCTATTGGAGGACATTGGGATAGTAAGATTTTCGGTAAGAAAGTTGTAAGTAATGTACCAATGGATACTAATAGAAGATCTTCATTAGTTGATGCATCCAAGAACGATTTGGGTGGATCTTCTAAAGATCCAAATAATGGAGGAATCTTTTTAATTTGGCAAGCAGCCCCAAGACCAAAAGTCCCATTCAACTTAACCTCATTTGCTATTACTTTGAATGGAATTGATGATAACTTGAAACCTTATCTTGCTCCAAGTGATACGAGATTAAGGCCAGATCAAAGAGCTATGGAGAATGGTGAATATGATAAAGCATCCGACGAGAAATGGAGAGTTGAAGAGAAACAAAGGGCTGCTAGAAAGAAAAGAGAGCAAAGAAAAGAACAATATAAACCTAATTGGTTCGTTAAGAAGAAACATCCAGTCACTGGAGATGCTTATTGGGAATTTCAAGGTAAGTATTGGAAAGAGAGAAGAGACAAGAAGTTAGAGGGATGTGCTGATATTTTTTAATGTATGCTACATTTAGAACTTTAGGTAAAACGAGAAGTACTCTCAATTTGGGGCTTATACTTACTATCTCTAGTATCAGCTCTGTTCCTAGCACGATCTCTACCTCCCGATTCTGTCTATCATTGTACACTACGTAGGCCTTCGCACCAACGCTATCGCTCTAATACTCACCTGGTGCTCATCTCATCGCTGCTCTCATGGTCAAGAAATCCAAATCGAATGCTAAAAATGCAGCACAACAATTGGAGCTGAAAGTATCTCCCATTCTAGAGATCAATTACTCCGACCCATTGTTCTCTATAGCTGCCCACCCCACCCAACCGATCCTTGCCCAGGGATTAGCCACCGGACATGTATTTTGTACCAAGTACAATGCTGAAGTACTTGAACAGCAACAACAAGCTAAAAGAGATGAAATCATGGAAGAAGAAATGGCCAATTTCAAGAAAGGGAAAATATCACAAGTCATAAGGTCTGTATCACAACTGAAGAAGAAATGGTGGACGATAATTGAAGATCATAGTGATATTCATGATGATAACGTTGAGATCTTATGGAAGACTAAAAGACATAAAGGATCCTGTAGATCCGTGATATTTGATCCTTTAGAGAACTCTGTGGGCGAGAACCTTTATACGGTTGGTACAGATCATATAATCAAGAAAGCCAACACTGAAACCGGGAAAGTGTCATCGAAGGTGAACGTTTCTCAGCATTTCCCTAATAAGAACGATGCTATTACCAAACTTTGTCATTCTGCATCCCATCCTTTTTTACTTGCCGGTACGGAAAATGGTCATGTTTTAGTGTACGATAGTTCTAACCTTGGGAAGAACGAGTTGAAGTTTAAAGTATCAAATGTTCATGAAGATTCTATTAATCATTTACTTCCAATGCCTGCCGTTTCTGCTTACCATTATCTTTCAATTGGGTCCACCACATTATCCCATATCGATATCAGAAAAGGAATTATAACCCAATCTGATGATCAAGAAGATGAATTACTTTCTATGTGTTATGCTACAGATCACATCAATGACAACAAAAACGACACTGTGCTTGTTTCTCAAGGTGAAGGTGTAGTGACCATCTGGAAGAATTCAAAGAACCGATTAATGGACCAATTGACACGTATTAAAGTTAATAAAGGCGTAAGTCTTGACACTATTATTCCAAGTATGAATAACGATACTGAAGAAATGACGAATTCTGTTTGGTGTGGAGATAGTGAAGGATTATTGCATAGAATTAATCATAAGGTAGGCAAGATTGTTGAGACCAGAGTTCATTCTGGCCAAACCAAACATGGAGCTATCGATGAGGTAGGGAATTTAGATATCGATTATGGGTATAGGTTGATCAGTAGCGGGATGGATAGTTTAAAGATTTGGTCGGAAAGAGTTGAGGAGGACTTGATTAATGATGATAGTGATGGAGATAGTGATAGTGAGGATGTTTCTGATTCAAGTCTTGGGTCAGGTAGTGAAGAAAGTGAAGGCGACAGTAGCGGTGATGATGATGACGAAGATGATCATATCGAAGAGGAAGGTGATGATGTTGAAAATAATGATAATGAAGAAGATGATGTTGTTACCGGTGAAGATGATGAAGAAGATGGTGATGATAATGATAGTCAAGGTGATAGTGAAGACGACAGTGAAGACGAAGGAAAACCTCAACTTACACGTAAGAAAAGGTTCCATGAGCATATTCAAAAACCTAAAAGAAAACTTATAGAGCTTAATAAGTCACAAACCCCCCAACAACCAGAAGAAACAGAGCCTGAAAAACCAAAGAAACCAAAAACTAAGCAATTAACTAATAAGCAGTTAAGGAATATGCAACAACGTGAACATGGAATAAGGAAATTTGATGATTTGTAGTTCTTGTGTATAAGTGTATATGTATATTTGTATGAGTAAGGGTCATGTGCCTGTATTCAATGTGTAGAAATGCTCCTAGAATCAATCGCAAGAATCATCGCTTCTTTCTGATTCTCACTGATTGTTAGCTCGCCTTATCGCATGGATAAATCCCAACTATCTACGGTAGAAGACGTCATTGTCTCTCGTAGAGGTTATTGCCTTAAAGGTACCCTTATCCTATCAACCCACCATCTTGTATTCAAATTCGATCAACGAGAAATTTGGATATGTTACCCCATGATAGAGAAAATCCATAAGAAACGAGGATCATCGTTACTTTGTCATAAAAACAATCAACTCATATCTGCCACTTACAACCCCAATGAAAACAGTTTAGCCAAAACATTTCCCGATAAAAACTTTGATCATTATTCATCGTCCCATATAAGAATTCAATGTAAAGACTTTACGTTTTATTCATTTGACTTCACTAATGATTTGATATGTTCTGAAGTGTTTCAAAAGTTGAGCACTTTAATAACCGTTCCTAAGGTTCTGAGTGATTTAAAGTCATTTTACGCATTCAATTATCATCCTAATGTATTAGAAGGAGGATTAGAGGTCAAGGGTTGGGAAATTTATGATCCTATAAAAGAATATAAGAGACTAGGATTGATGTCTGATAATGAGACGTTTTGGAGATTGACTAAATTAAATGACGAGTATAAGTTGTGTTCGACGTACCCCAGTAAGATTATAGTCCCTGGTTCGATTTCTGATAACGTGGTCAAACATGCATCTAAGTTCAGGTCCAAGCAAAGGATTCCCGCTGTTGTATACAAACATAGATTAAACGTTAATGGGAATGTCATTGCTAGATGTGCCCAGCCATTGGTTGGCTTAAATATTCAAAACCGGTCAATTCAAGATGAAAAGTTGATCGGGGAAATCTTCAAGTGTCAGGAACGAGAAAGATTGAATAATATAAATGATGATAATGGTTTTATCGAACAACCTCAACGAAATTTGATTGTTGATCTTCGACCTTTAACTAATGCCATGGCCCAACATGCTCTTGGAGCAGGAACTGAAAATATCGATAATTACCGTGATTTAAAAGATGATACAAAGTCGGAATTACGGTTTGTGGATAAAATCTTTTGTAATATCGATAATATTCATGTAATGAGAGATTCACTAAATAAACTCACTATAGCATTAAACCAATTAGACGATTTTCCCCTTTCCCCTGATGCCAATGATCCCCAAGTATCGTACCCTTTGCTTCAACAAGCGTTGTCGAAATCACAATGGCTTCATCGCCTTTCAATCATCCTTCAAGCCGTGGATAGAATCATTAAATCCATACATTTAAATAACACCAATGTGATTATTCATTGTTCTGATGGTTGGGATCGAACTTCCCAAGTCAGTGCCCTCCTGCAACTATGTTTGGACCCCTACTACCGAACTCTTGAAGGGTTCATGGTGTTAATAGAGAAAGAATGGGTCAGTTTCGGGTTCAAATTCAATCTTAGAGCCGATCATGGTGGATGCATTGGTGCATCTATACCGAAAGTTCTTCAAGATTCCGGTGAATATAATGATAACGATCACAATAATACAGGTGCAAGAGGAGTCGCTTCTTTCTTACAAAGAGCAGCTAATAAAGCAGCTACTCATTTAAAGAATACTGCCACTGCAGCTGCAAATGCCGCTGCCAATGCTGCCAATTCTGCCAATTCTAATTCCAATAATTATAATTCAACTTTGAATGCATTGTCTAACAATGAATCATTAGAACCTTCATGGATTGTTGACCAAGATAACGAGTCACCTTCACCAGTGATTTCTGACATCGATACTATTGATTCTAATGATAAGGTATCCACGCGTACATATGGTGGAAGTAATGATAAGTCTCCTATATTCCATCAGTTCTTAGATTCAGTTTACCAGATCCTCAGACAACATCCTAAACTATTTGAATTCAACAGTCGATTTCTTAAACGGTTATTTTACCATTACTATTCATGTCAATACGGGTCATTTTTATGTGATACTGAAAAAGAATTATTTGATTCAAAAATGTCCCAAAACACTGTATCTGTGTGGGATTACTTCAGTTCCAGACCTAAAGAGTTTTTGAATGTGAGTTACGAGCCTAATGATGAAGTATTGTTCTTTAATTATAATGATGTGAAATGGTGGAGTGAACTTTACGGAAGATCTGATGAGGAAATGAATGGATTATCGAATTCTTTGGATAGGAAGTTCGCAAAGATGAATCTATCGCTGACATTGAGCCCTAAACTGTCACTGAATATAAATGGTCTGAGTCTGGCGTTAGACAGGCTGTCTCAAGATATGGATGTTCCTAATGGAATTCCAAGGGGAATTGCTAAGGAAGCCCCCAAAGAAGAGGCCCTCAAAGAAGAACTTTCCAATCAAGATACTGGTAAAGAGCTGCAAATAGAGGATGTACCCAAAGATAATTCTAAAGCGCCTATAGAACCAGTTCAATAGATTTATTAATAGTCTAATGTATGTCTTAATGGAAACTCTTTCAATTCCGGAATTGGAATCTCTGGTATTAAATAAACTTCACCATTGTCATCAATTCTTTCTCTATCCCTTTCTTCCATTTTATACATTTCTTGAATATTTGACCTCAAGAACTCTAAAACTTCTAACCATGTCTTTTGAATTTGATAGGCTTGATGAGTCATATTTCTCTTGATCAAATTATCAATCAAACTCAACGCATCAGATTGGGTTGAATCCATTCTATCGATTAATCTTCCTACGGATCTGATGATATATTCTTCTTCATAAATAGTCCCTTTTCTACCCTTAGCTCTCTTTCTTTCTTCACGCTTACGGTTCTTTGCAGTTCTTCTAGAAGCCCCGGTTTTAGCAGTTCCTTGAGTCTTACCAGTATACCTTGTAAAGAAAGAGGGAGTGGCAGAATATTCACTTGCTGCCACTGATACATTATCAGGTACATCCAACTCTTCAGCTGGTATACCATAAAAAGAATAAGGATCTTGAGCTTTCTTAGTTCTCAACTCTCTTAATCTGTTCAATTGACTGTTTAATTGTCCTTTGAAATCGGCTAATAATTCAGCAATGGTACCAAACCCTTCAGATAATTGAACATCAACTATTTCCTCTATAAGATGTAATTTTTGTTGTTTGGTGGCCAATAATATTGCCATATTATAATCGTATTGCTTACAGTATAGTTTGATAGCATGTTCGAGATTGTTCAAGAAATTGAACTCTATGAACCCAGCATCACCATACTTATGGTCAGCTATTAAAGCTTCTACCAATGATTCAGCAATTTCCTCAAGTTGTGAATTGAATTCTGCTTTAGTGAGTATAGCCATAGCTTCTTTCCAGTTCTTGCCTTGAACATAACACTCCAATGCTTGTGGGAAATCTCCCAAGCTTTCAAAAGTATACCCAGCTTCGGAGAAATTCTTTTCATTACGTAAGTGTTGAGCAAACATGTTCAAGATATCTCTTATTCTAGTCCTGTTTTGTTCGTATTGGTATATCTTTAATGCTTCTTTATAAAGGTCATGTTTAATGACATAATCATCAAACTCGTCGTCTACATCTGGTATTTGGTTTAACCAATTCAATGCTTTGGCGTAGTTCTTTAAATAATCATCAATCATAAACTCTTTACGTTTTGGTTCTTGTACGTGTAAGTTTTGCAAGAATGGCAAGTACTCCTTAGGATCCTTCTGAGATTGTTGGGCAATAGCTAATGTTAACTTGACGTCATAAATACTTAATGCTACGTCGTAAAGTTTATTGACATCTGACAAGAAACATAAATGAATGACTGATTGTTCTGTTTGTTCTTCGTCTTCAAATTTTCCAATCATTTCCAAAGCTTCAAGCAAATTAGGTGGTCTTTGACACGCATATGCTGTAAGAATGGTTTGTAAGTATCTTTTAAAATATTGAGGCTTGAGAAGAACCGATAAGATTCCTTGACAGATCTTGTTAACCTTGGAGTTCTTATTATAAACATTTCTGTCTTTGTTGTAAATGATCTTCTTTGTATCGTGAACTGCCAAGTTATTGAATTCTGGTACAGGATCTTTCTTTTCTCCATCAACCTCAAGTAACGTATCTTTATACTTTGTAGAGGTAACATCTTCTTCGTGTAATCCAGAAACGAATAAATCTAAATGATCGATTTTGTCAATTTGTTGAACAAAGTTCTCTAAATTGTCAAAGAATAATTCAGGATCATAATCGTGTAGTATATCTAAATCAATTCTGTGAACTCTACATGCTAAGAAAGCTTCTTTAAACCTTTTCTGTTGAATGAACTTACGAACTCCTGATAACACCATGATTCTTGGACATATGGTTTCTAAGTTCCCTCTTTGTGCTTGAAGAACTACTTGGTAAGTAGATGGAATGGCTGATACAAGAATAGATCCTCTTTCAATGGCCCTAATTCTTTCATCGACTGTGGTCTCTTCACCTTCCTTATTTTGAAAGATATCATATTGGAAATTGTCTGATGCTGAATTAAGATGGATGAAACACAATTTCGATTGAACGGTAGTGAAAAGAAGATGTGATTCGGTGACTTTGATTGACGTTACTCCCACAGTTACTTGATTCTCATTGGCAAACAATTTCCCACTTTCGGTTATACCGAAAGCTGTCAAGTCTTCGCCGGTTTTAACTACTTCAAAATCACGGCACAATTGTGGAAATTCGCAAATTGGAGTTACGTTGAATTGTTGATCGATTTGTGAGATATTTTTGGTAATAGATTCAATAACTATGTTATCGAAATCAGCAGATGCTTTCATTAAAACAATCTTTTCCGGGAAATCCAAAGCTTCTAAGAACTCTGGGGACTCTATATTACTTATATCAAAAAGTAATATCTTGGAGTATGAGTCTCCGTCGACTAAAATAGCTAAAATAGTATTATCGACTATTGCGGTTTGTTTGCCAAACTCATCTGACATTATAAATTCGTTCCCTGATATCTTAGCCTTAAGAATTGGTTGTTTAGTTCTAGTTTTGTCGAGTTTCATGTACCCGATTTGAACATTTCCATTGGATGTTAATAAGGAATAGATTTCATTGGATTTACTTACAGCCAAGTCGTTTATGTTCTCATCAATTTCTAATTCTCTGAAGCTTACTGGTGGTGGAACATTTGCAACTCCTAATGGCGTTAATTTAGCTTCCAGTCCATCAGTAACTAAAGTCATACCAACATCATTACCCAATTGTGTAGGACCACTAACTGTCTTGTATCCTAAATCAACAATCAATACACCTTGTTTGGAAGTACCTATGATAAAGTGTTGAGTCTTTTCTGGATGGAATTTAACAAATTCAACTTGATTCAATGGGTCAACAGTATTAACATAAATCTCTTGTTTCAAATACCAATGAAAATTTTTAGTAGTCCATAATTGAACTCTGTCGAATAATTGAATTGCTAAGATTTCAGAGTCACAAGACCATTGTAAGTCTTGTATAAGTTCTAAAGTTGGGTCGAGTCTTGAATTGAAATCATAACGTTTTAATCCGTTTCTTTCATAGAATATCACATCTAAAGCATTATCTCCTTCATCATTGATGTGTCTACAAGTTGAAGCAAAGACGGCACCACTCGGCTTCCAAGCTAGATTATGTTCTAATCCATCAACAGCTTCATTAACAGATTCTAATTCTCCTAATCTATTGAACACTCTGATAACTCTTCTTTCATAACCCTCATCTTCAGCTACACCATTTTCATCTTCTACAATTACTTGTTCAATAGTACTGACTCCAAAGAACTCACAGTCACCTCTCCAGCTGATATTGACTTGATTGTTCTCGAATGATGACACTTTACCTTGTTGAGGCTCAACCACAGTTGGATCTCTTAATGGCGAGGATTCGTCTTTCAAATCAAGACCGGCATGTTGCAAGATATTTTTCTCTCTTTCTAAAGCCATGACACCTTTACCTCTGAATTGGGTTTCAGCTTTACCCCATCCAACTGAAACATGTTTGGATTTACTGACTTTTATATCATCAGGGTTTAAGATTTTTTCAGATATTGGATCGAATGATCTTGATAATAATACTAATTTGTTTTCATTGGTAATTAAACTCAAAGTTTCTTCATCAGGAGACCAAGTGGCTGCTTTCAACCCGATATCAATTGAACCGATGATTTCAATAATCGATTGATCAGGATCATAATTCACAGGATCATAAGTAATTTGAACAATGTCACCATTATCATAAATCAAAATTAATTGACAACTATCCTCGAAATGACTAAATGATAATAATTTACTTTCAGGGTCAGATATTGGGAAATTTGCAAGTAAATTGACTTGGCCAGTTTTCAAATGCTGTTGAATTTCAATTATACCTTCGGTGGTGAGATGAAGGGCAAATGTAAGGGAATTTGATACAACATCAAACACTGAGTCATAAGTAAAGCTACCGGGTTCTAAGTCGGGATAATACTTTGATTCAGGTATAATGTTACCTTTATTAAGTATAGTCAAGTTTCTCATACTGAGCTCATCGATTTTTTTTTTGATGCGCTGAGATGAGATATAGAATGAGATACAGACGATAAAGCAAGAGGGCAATAGTAGAAAAGGTAAGCACAGAACGTAAGAAATTCAGAGACAACGACCCACAAAAGAAACTCATAAACACTCGTTAATTCATTTGAGACACAAAATTATTTACAGAATTCTTGATTGCCAAATTTGGATATAATTGATTAGGGTGCAAGGCTTCTCGTGTCAAGGGATCAAATTGGCCATTCTTTTGTAAGTGATCAATAATTATTGACTTTTCATATGTTATACCGCTAGGAGTTATAACCGGATCATTAAACATTTCAAATGATAAGGGATCCAATAAATCTTCTGGAGCATCTTCTATACTTACACTATTGTCACTAGTTACACTATTATTTCTTGATCTATTCTCTAATTGATGTTCTACTATTCCATTATGATAATTGTTCTGTAAGATTCTTAAAAAGTCATCTAACTCTGCTAAAAAGTTTTTGTATAAACCCACGAGACTTTTATAATAATCTGGGGTATAGGTGTACTCATACTTTGATTTGAGATTACTCAATTCTTTCAGCTGATTAGCTTCTATAAGTTTATAAATCTTATAATACAAGGGACTAAATTGAAAGATTTTTGTTTTTTCATTGAGGGATTTGATTTCTTGTTTAGCATATTGAATATCATTATAAATATATTCACTTATGACAGCAGGAGAACCTTTTATTTTAACAGGTTTGTTATTTGATTTCATGGGTGGAGGACTTGGACTTGGTGATAGTTTTGAAAATATGTTAGGAAGATCCATAAACCGTTATCTGGAAACTTTATCCTTTTAAAGTATTTATAGGTCTAGCCATTATGGGGAATTACTGAGCATTATTCCTCGATAGCAAATAAATAAGCGAAAGTGACATCAACAGGGCTCAAGTCTGTGAAGTCATTTTGAATTTATAACCAATTAAGTTTAGTCAATTGAATAGGGGTACATATACGTGGTAGGATGTTTACGTAGTTCATAATGTATAGGTTGTCTACACGCCTTTATGTTGATATAATCCATATTGAGTTGAGTTTAAAACAAAGTCTAATTTGCGGTTGCTCCTATTATACATATACGCAAAGCAAACAAACAATGGGATCCACCATTACCGTTATGTCATCCTCATATCCGTGATTAGCCATTAACTTAGTTTAGAGGCTTCTCGGCTTTTATCGATTAGTAAAGGGGTCTATCATTAGCCATAAGTTGACGTGAGTCCTATAAGCAGTTGTACGATTAGTAATTACTGAGTTTAGTGTAACAAAAGTTTATGTTGTAAAGTGAGATCGATTACATCATCGTAAATCAAAGCAAATTTTCTAGACATTAATATAACCGATATCTACGTTGAAGCAAGTAATCTAATCGGCGATTTTATATCCGGTTGCTTCCTTTGGCAAGATATAAACATAGGCTATACGACTTTATCTGTTATATGTATGTTTATGAACACTGTATAGGCAGTGAGACTTACGGTAGTGTTTATATTTTCGTTGTTACCAAGCCTTATTTGATTCTCACTATACTATTAACGTGGCTGGGAAACATAATTAACTCGCTAATCAATTGCTTCAATAGGTAGCCAGCAGGCATTGCCTCAGAAGCCCCAAGTGCAAGTTGAAGTATTTAACCCTAAACCTGATCACGTGACTTAAGCCTTTAATCAAATCTTCAATTGTAAAACCAAGCTGTTCATACGAGCTTCTAATTCTTAATCAGAATAATTTCGAATTTTACGAACTCAGACAAAAACAACTACATGATAAGTTATCACCCGTTCTAATACCCTTATACATACTAAAACAAACTGTTCAGTTGATACTGATATGGGTGCTGGACCAAGAGGTCTTTTCGAGCATGGGTCCAGGTGACAGTGCTGAAAATTTCATCAAGATTATCAGTAACGCTACTGTTGAACAATCAGGTGAGCTCTTTCAAAAAATAAAAGGTCAGAATTTAGTTCATATAGTAAATTATTCTATTTTGTGATTTTCACAGACTCTCTGTTTTCGATAATATTCACAACAAGAAAACTCCGAAAAAATAAATAATTAAATAAAATTATCATTGTATACGAATAGACGGTACAAGCTTACTTATAACCCAAAAACATCATTGAACACAAATGCAACCAATAACCACAAAAACAACTGGGTTATGTCCTCATTGCACCAGGTAAGTCTCTATATCTCATCGATGCGAATTGGAAAATCTCATAATGGGTGTGCCAGCTTTATTTAGATGGTTATCTAGAAAATACCCGAAGATCATCTCTCCTGTGATAGAAGAAGATGTCAATGAAGAGATAGGCGGTGCTAAGTATAGTGATCCTAATCCAAATGGAGAAATTGATAACTTGTATCTTGATATGAATGGGATTGTACATCCATGTACTCATCCAGAACATAAACCACCACCAGAAACCGAAGATGAAATGCTTTTAGATATCTTCCAATATACCGAAAGAGTATTAATGATGGCCAGACCAAGAAAAGTATTGATGATGGCAGTTGACGGAGTTGCACCAAGAGCTAAAATGAATCAACAACGAGCAAGAAGATTTAGAGCATCTCAAGATCGTAAACTTGAAAGTGAAGCCAGAGAGAAAGAATTAAGAGAAAGAGAAGAAAGAGGTGAAATGATTGAGATGGCAGTTAAAGGAAAGAAAGCTTGGGATACGAATTCTATTACTCCAGGTACTCCATTTATGGACAAATTGGCTGAAGGCTTAAGGTATTGGGTTGGATATAAGTTGAGTAATGATCCAGGATGGAAGGATTTACAAGTGATTATAAGTGACTCATCTGTTCCAGGAGAAGGTGAGCATAAGTTAATGAATTTCATTAGATCTCAAAGACTGGACCCTCAGTACAATCCTAACACTAAACATTGTATTTATGGGTTAGATGCAGATTTGATTTTCTTGGGATTAGCTACCCATGAACCACATTTTAGAGTTTTAAGAGAAGATGTTTTTGCTAACCAGTCTAAGAGATTGAATGTTAATGATCATTTGAATATGACAGAAGAAGATAAACAATTATTAAAGGAAAAAGATGCAAAGAAACCATTCTTATGGTTACATATAAATGTGTTGAGAGAATATCTAGCAGTGGAGTTGTACAATCCCAAATTGTCATTTCAATTTGATGTGGAAAGAGCCATTGATGATTGGATTTTCATGTGTTTCTTTGTGGGTAATGACTTCTTACCACATTTACCAAGTTTAGATGTCAGAGATAATGGGATTGATATTTTGGTTGGGTGTTGGAAGAAGATTTTATCGTCATTAAATGATTTCATAACCTGTGATGGAAATTTGAACCTAAAGTCAGTTATAAGATTAATGAAAGAATTGAGTGGTAAAGAAGATGAAATCTTTAGGAAGAGGTTCGAACAAGAAAAGAGACGCGAAGAGAATAACAAACGTAGGAAACTTTGGGAAGAAGAAGATAAGAAACTCAAACAACAATATTTACCAACGGTTACTAAAGGTAAAGATAAAGCACCAATCCAAGCTGATGTTAATATGCCATTGATGTCAACATCCGGAGAAATTGTTGACGGGTATGCCAAGTTAAGTAATAGTGATATTGTTAACAATTTATCTACTATAAATCAGGCCAATTTAGCTAATGCTAATGCTGCTGAAAAGTTAAAGAAGTTAATTGCTAATAAGAACACTAGTGCTGTTGAAGCCGTGAAAGCTTTGGATAATGAAAATGATAAGAAAAGAAAGTTGGATGATACCGAAGAAGATTCAGAAGCATCTGAGCCAATTGTCATAAATAAACCTGAAGATAACAAGAAAGTTGAACCTCAAGATGAAGTTAGAATGTGGGAACTCGGGTACCATAAACGATACTATGAAACCAAATTCCATTTGACTACTGATGAAGAAATCACTGCCAAACGTCAACAAGTGGCTTATGATTATTTAGAAGGAATTTCATGGGTATTATTATATTATTATCAAGGATGTCCATCATGGCAATGGTATTTCCCATACCATTACGCCCCATTTGCTCAAGATTTTGCAACTGTAGATGAGTCTTTATTAGAAAAAGGTATAAAGTTCACTCAAGGTAAACCATTTAGACCATTTGAACAATTAATGTCAGTTATGCCAGCTGATTCAAGTCATACGTTACCCGATGGATTTGAACCATTAATGAAAGATAGTGATAGTCCAATTATCGATTTCTATCCCGAATCATTTGAAATCGATATGAATGGTGCTAAAATGGCTTGGCAAGGTATACCGTTGTTACCATTTATTGATGAGGTCAGATTATTAAAAGCAGTTGAAAACGTCTATAAAACATTAACTCCTGATGAAATCAATAGAAATACTCTTAAAGATGATGTTTTATTCATCTCTAGAGATAATAAGAATTATAAGAGGTTTATTCAGGAATTGTACACTGAACAAGAAGATGAAGATGATAACAAGATCATTGAATTCAAGCACAAACAAAGTGGATTATCAGGAAGGGTTAGTAGAATTAGAACGTTTAAACTTGACGAGATCAGTAAGTGTCCAATCAAAGAAGGAGATTTACCAGATCTTAACAATAATGAATTCTTACCATTAGATTATTTAATGCCTATCAAGTCCAAGGGTAAATCGATGTTATTGAATGGATACATTTCTCATGAACCAGTCTTACAACAAAGTGACATCGATGCTATCATGTATGGAAACCAAAGAGGTAATAGATTCAGAAGTCCAAATGATAATAGGGATTATGTGAATCATGGTCCGCAAGGTAATAAGATTTATATGATGTATGGGGCAAGAAAAGGTGGTTATAGATCCTTGATAGAGCATAAGAAGAAACAGGAAACCAAGCCTCAATCGTATCAGTCGTATAACCAAGGATATCAACAGTCGTACAATCAAGGATACCAATCGTATAACCAACAGTCGTATAACGGGCAATCGTATAATCAAGGTTATAATCAGTCGTATAATCAAGGTTACAATCAATCGTACAATCAAGGATATCAGTCGTATAACCAGGGGCACAATCAAGGATACCAACAGGGTTATCAAGGACAGTATCAGAATAACAACCAAAGATATCAGGGGTATAATGGATATAATCAGAACCAAGGATATAACCAGAATCAAGGATATAATCAGGGGTTCAATCAAGGGTATAATGGATATAACCAAAATCAAGGGTACCAAGGAAATCAAGGGTTTAATCAGCATCAAGGGTATCAAGGGAACCAAGGTTATGGACAGAACCAAGGATCCGGGCAAAACCGTAATAATGGGTATAGATAAATGTATACAAAATACAAGGACATTAAAATCCTAATCGGTTTATGCGTATAAGGCTGACAATAAAATGGGCTGGTGAGGGCGAGTGTAATAGATTACGAATTATTCCGATATAATTAAATAATAAAGTGGCTAATTACGCATCCTAATTGTATGGGGTATAAACCGGAAATGCAAGCAATGACTAAGTTTAGGATAAAAAATAAAGTCAAGTCATTCTAGCGTTTATTCACTACATAATAGGAAAATCTCATAAAAAAATCAGCCAATTTAATGATTCGATTCTAAAATCCGAAATCACACGAACGAAAAAGAAATCAGACGCTTACGTAAGTGGTACTAGAGTTAGGGCGACGATGGTAGTCCGTTAGGGAGCGCCTGGTACAAAATGAGGCAAAAAAATAAGGCGTAACGAAATAATCCGGGATACAGAAAATCTGGTGGTTTTTCAATCATCCGATATGGTATACTGCAAAAATGGAACGGTTTTTTGTGGTTATGATTTATGTTGATATATAAACTTAAAAAGTACCTTAGTTTAGATTATAATATAGTTTACACATATAATAACATAGCACTTGAAAACAACATCTTTAATATATATCGTATATATAACACATAACACATAACACATAAAACCCACAATACATACAAAATGACATTACATATTTTACCAATGATAGAGAATGATTTTAATAAAACCATTTATACACCAAAATTAAAATATAATCCACTCAAACAACTTAATGGAATTTATTTAAATGAAAACTTACAATTCATTAAGAAATTAGGAGCTGGTACTTATGGACTTATTTATTTAGTTAAGGATATAAAACTGAATAAAATTTATGCTGCGAAAATAATATTAAAAGAACAAGTTGGTACTTTACACCAAAGGGACATTGAAGCATATAAGAAATACGTTCAAGAAAAGATCTATTATGAATTCATAAATAAAAAAGTCAGAGTTGAAGAATTAAATTTAGATTTAATAAGAGATAAAGGATATAATATCTCATACTTGAAAGAATTAGCAATACATTTAAAAGTTCATGATCATCCAAATGTTGCAACCATTCATAAAGTATTAAACTTTGATATAGGAATAATAACATTAATGGACTATTATGAACAAGGGGATTTATTTAAAAACATCGTAGAGAATCAAATCTTTACTGATAAACCAGTCATGATGAAAAACTGTATATTACAATTAATCAATGTGATCAAATTCATGCAACTGAAAAATATTTACCATTGTGATTTGAAACCTGAGAATATTATGATCCATTATAACGAAAATTACGAAAGAAAATTAAACGACAAACATATAATAAATTATAATGAATTGATTATAGGAATAATAGACTTTGGATTATCCATTGAAGATGAATTAATCTGCTGTAATAGTTGCAGAGGTTCAAGCTTTTATATGGCCCCAGAAAGAATTGTCAACTATACTAAAAATGACTACATCAAGTCCCATATAAATTTAAATCAATTCGAAACAAGAGAAGACAACAATTTATACTTCCCAACTGTCAAAGGAGATATTTGGTCAATTGGAATATTAATCATCAACATAACATGTGCCAGAAATCCATGGCCTAATAGTTCAATCATTCCAAATAATAATGATGTATTCCAAACTTATATCTATAAAGATAAATCAATCTTACAAAGAATATTACCAATATCATCCGATTTCAATGGCGTATTGAATAAAATCTTTAGATTGAATCCTAATGATAGAGTTGATTTATATGATTTAGCAAGGGACATCATGAGTGTAGATTTTTTCCATAATAGTTTATTAAGTCCACCTGAATCACCAAGAAGCATTTAATTACCTCATCGAGGTTACTAGTATATAAGAGTATAGAATAATGATTACGATTAACGAGTAATATTAGTTTATTGTAGTATGTCCGAGTTTCTTACAACAATTAATTCGTTTAGTAGTGTAAAGGGAAGGTTTTGACGCAAATAAACGTTTCAGGGAAGTCCGATAATTTCAGCAGTTTAGTTTAAAGTTGAGCCGTTCTTGGTATTGCGCTATCAGTGGCTATGGAGGTAAATATCTGGGCAACCATTTATAAGTGACACAGGCCCAGAAAATGTACTCCCTAACTTTTTTCCCTTCGATATCAACAGTTTAATGTAAAAAATCCAAATCTAAAGTCATCTTATAACATTCTGACAGTCGATGTGTGAAGAGTAAAAACTGCACAGAGCCACAGAAAACCGGACCCGAACCGTTCTTGTGCGATATTGGAAACCACTATATATAATGGAACAAATTCTTTATTACGATTTGACTAACTGCCAATTGAACGTTGCAATTAAAAATGACACCGGCTACGAACTAAAAGTTACCGATATGACTTATGATGAGTTCAAGACCAATTCAGATCATCAACAATTTGAATTAAGTCCAGATCATGTGAATGATAATTTTAATAAGGAGATTATCATTATTGATTCAAGTAATTCAGGTACTGGTAGGAATAACCGGGATATCTATAAACCGATCATCAAACCAATATTTGATAAGTTGAACATTAAACATGAATACGTTCTTACAACTTCTCATGATACAATTGAGACAGTTGCAAAACTGTTAAAATCTGGTGATTACTTAGTGATCTTGATCAGTGGCGACACTTCCATTAATGAATTTATTAATGCCGTCAACACTGAGTCAGGTGATATCACTATCTTCAACATACCTTTTGGAACAGGAAATAGTCTAGGACTTTCATTACAATTAAATAACGAATTACATGCTATTTACAAGTTATTACATAATAAGGGTGAGACTAAGCCCTTTAACTTATATGATATTACTATTCCTACCGATACTTGGTTATTGCAGCAGGATAAAAAAGTGAAACAGCTTCCAAGCCATTATAAGTTTATAGTTGTATTCTCATGGGGGTTTCACGCTTCTTTAGTTGCTGATAGTGATACACCAGAATTGAGGAAATTTGGTATAGATAGATTTAAGATGGCAGCAATGAAGAATTTAGAATCTCCACAAATTTATCAAGGGAATACAATTATAGGGGGTCCAACAAACTCGGACTCTTCAACTGATAAGAATAGGGTGATTGATGAAATTGTCTCGGAGTCTAATGAGGGGACAAAATATGACAAGGTAGAAAATAATCAAATTACCAAGAAATATCAAGGTCCATACAGTTATTGGTTATTGACCCCATCCAAGAAATTTGAACCAACGTTTGACATTTCTCCCAACGGGGATATTTTCAATGAAGATCTTTTCTTTGTTAGTTTTACCCCCAAGTCTGACATAATGTCAATTATGCAACAAGTTTATGATAACGGTAAACACATTGAAAATAGTGAGGTAGTTTATGAGAGAATTACGAACCATCAACAAGTTAAGTTAACGTTCGAAAATTTAGACGATCAATTTAGAAGGTTCTGCATTGATGGATCTATTATATTAGTACCTAAATCAGGTGAAATAATAATTAAATCTGTTGGTAATGCTATTAACAATTGGAAGTTTCATTTGATTACTTAATGAAGGGGTTTACCACCTCAATTCCTTACCCCATTTTTAGTCCCGGGATCAATTAGATAATACAATTTGCAACTTGAGACGGGGATCATAATCGTAGATCTGTAGTGATGGGAGTGGTGGCGTGTCGAGAACAAAAATGGTGGGGGAATAGATGGCTTTCGTGCGGTTACGCCCGTGCGGTAACGCTTTCTACGGTAAATACCTAGCCAATTCCGTAAAATTCGCAGCCCTCAATAGACTTTAAAGTTTTATACTACCAACATAATGTAACAATACCTCCAAGATTTAGGGTTATTTGTTGTGATCATCGATTGTGCCAAACTTTAAATTACTATGGGGTGAATTCAAGCAATTGAACTCAAGTTCGCTTTTATAAAAATAAAATTTCGTCATTTAATCGTGTTTTAATCGTTTATAATAGGAAATAATACGCTTTATTCCATCGATTGAGACACACTGATTTTTTATCAAAAGTTAACCAATCACTAAATAATTGATTATGATAAATGTGGAGAACTCATAAATTAATGTTACCTCCTATAGAAACCCCGGATTATTATGAATAGATTACGCCATGTTCCCCAGCTCCTAAAATATCCTTGATGTTACCTGACGTTCGTTGCGAAATGCAAGGAATTTTTACTTGGCCCGGGCCTTGCCCCACTTTGTTGCATTTCCCTACTATCAATACAGGATTTTTTTTATTTTTCGTTGGGATAACCCCAATCGGGCCACTACTTTGTAATTTAACGGAGTTGAGGCCTTCTCCACTATTTGAAACTGTTTAAAATTTGTATAAAACCCACCGAAAATTTTTCGTTTTGATTATTAAACAGTCGTTGAATTTTCTATTAGATTGTAATAGTTTCCTTTAATTGCTTATAGGGTATAAAATGTCAGAAATTCAAGAAAGAGTTGAGAAAGAGCAACCTAAAGTTGACATCAACCCAGAAGACTTTGAAGAAAAGCCAAAGTTCTCATGGAGAGTAGTTGATAAGCATTCACCTCCAGAAATCTACAACTGGAGGTTATATATGGCTATTTTCACATTTGGTATCTTAGGAGCCGCAAGAGGTCTTGATGAAGGGGTTTCAGCTGGAATGTCAGTTCAACCATCATTTATTTCATTATTTGGATTGGATGATAAATCTAAAACTGAAGACCAACTTGCCAATTTAATATCCAATATCAAGTCTATGGTTCAATTAGGTAGTATTGGTGGGGCTATGATTGCAACTTATGTTGTTGATAAATTTGGTAGAGTTAGAACTTTACAAGCTGTTTGTGTTTTATGGATCGTAACTGTTATTATTGAAATTACTTCAAGAAATATCGGTCAATTATATGCTAGTAGATTGTTAGAAGGTCTCTTAGCTGTGGGTATAACCACAACCGTTGGTCCAACTTATATTGCTGAAGTTACTCCAAAAGCTATCAGAGGTTTAACCAGTTGTGTTTTTGCTGGGGCCGTTTATTTAGGAATCATGTTGTCCTATTTAACAGTTTATGGATGTACTCTTCATATTTCAGACTCTTCCAATAAACAATGGATGATTCCTTTGGCTGTTAAGGTTATAATGGCTGGTATAATTTTAGCTTTATCATTTTTCTTCTGTATTGAAAGTCCAAGATGGTATGTTAAAGTTGGTAAAAATGAACAAGCTGTTCAAGCATTAGCTAAATTAAGACAATTGTCTGAAACTCATCCATTTATCATTGGTGAAATTACTGATATTACTGATCAAATTGAAAATGAAAAATTGGCTAAAAAATCAAACACTCCATGGGGTCTCACTTTACAACTTATCGTTAAGAAATCTTTAAGATATAGATTCTTTGTTATTTGTTGTTTAATTCAATTGTTAGGTCAATGGTCAGGTGCTAATTCAATTACTATTTATGCTCCAGAGTTATTCGCTTTAAGTGGTATTACTGGTATCGAAACTTTGAAAATGACTGCCGTCTTAGGGGTCGTTAAATTCGTTATGGCGTACTTTGCAGCTTTCTTTGTTATTGATTACTTAGGTAGAAGAAAGACCCTTTACCTAGGAATTTCAATTCAAGGTGTTTCATTATTAGTTTTTGCATTATTTTTAACTATTGTTCCAGAAGCTGCTGAAGATGATACCAATTTATCAGCTTCAAAAGTCCGTGCCTCCAAATTAGCTATGGCTGCTATTTATTTCAGTGGTATTGGTTGGGTTACTGGTTTTAACTCAATGCAATATTTAGTTGGTTCAGAACTTTTCCCATTACACATTAGATCTTTCGCTCAATCATTGATTATGGTTTTACATTTCGCCAATCAGTATGGTAATTCAAAAGCTGTTCCTTCAATGTTACTTTCAATGAAGCCTGACGGAACATTCTTTTTCTTCGTAGCGGTTAATATTGCATCCTTATTCTGGGTTTGGTTCTTTGTTCCTGAAGTTGCTGGTAGATCTTTAGAAAGTATGGAAGAAATTTTCAATTTACCATGGTATTTAATTGGTAGAAGAGGTAATGCCTTATGTCCAGATCATTCCGAAGTTAGTAAGATTGATTATAGTCATGGTAAATTTGCATATTTGGAAAAACCTGAAGCTGAAATGGTTGAAAATGCTTCAAGAGTTAGTGAAGACAAGGAAGATCCTGAAGATGAGGATTAGTTATGTATGGGTATTTATGGTTGTTTATTTATGATATTTATCGAGAAATGTTACTTTACTCTGACTGTTTCTACAGCTTGTAATATAATAATATAATAGTATAGTAGTATAATAATACACATAGTATATTAGTACAATAATACAATTAGTATAGTAGTATAATAATACACATAGTATAGTAGTTTGATAATGTACATAGTATAATAGTATAAGCATAGAATCTATCGACCCATATATTAAATTAAAGAAGGTATTCCGTGAAGAAGTAGTTTTGAAACAATTGTACAATTACTCAGAAGATGATTGAGCATTAAGTTCATTACCACGAACATCTTCATTCTTTTCATTGATTTCACTGTTAGCTTCAGATTTAAAAGCTTCAGGAATATCAGTTGGATTAGTTGAATCATATAAATAAATTCCATTGTCCAAAGCATTCTTCTTTTCATTTCTCTTATAGAACCAAAGAACAACAAATGTCCATAATGATAAAGCAAACCCTGAACAAGCAGTAAAAGTATAACCTTTTAAGTAACGAGGAGCTTCAACAGTTTTCCAAACAATAACAGCCATGAAAGCAGTTGTGGCTTGGGCAAAGGCATTCATGAAAATAAGAATAATTGATCTTTTTTGTTGATTTCTTCTACAAATATCACCTTGCCACGAATAAAGGACAGGGGCCATAGCCCAACCAAAATATTGTAAACACCAGGCAAACCATTTAGCACCTTCAGGAATATTCCATACTGCTAATAAAGTATTACCCAACACATTAAAGATTTGGGAGAAAATGATAGCACCCCATCTGGAATGAAACAAATCTGCTCCAGTACATGTCAAAAGTAACCATACTAAACCCAAACCTGGAGTTAAAGCGGTTTTATCTTGTAAGTCACCACCAGTGAATCTTTGAACAGATTTACCATCAACATTTTTTGTTAAGGATTTTAACCATAAAACATAAGCCCCACTACTACCATTGGAATTATTCCAACAGAAAATGTTCCACCATGATAAAATATAGATTTCCCAACTAGTTAAAATATCTTTCCATAATTTGAAATCAAACAAATGTTTGATACTGTATTTATCTTCAATACTTCCAATCCCATTTCTTTCCAATCTTTTTCTGGCCAATAAGATTTCTTCATCAGTAAGAAAAATGGAGTAACAATTTTTTGGAGTCCCGGGAATAACAAAGATCCCAATTAATCCAATACCCAACGAAATTAAACCATCAAGGATGAAAATCCATTGCCAACTTTGTAAACCCCCAACTCCACCAAGGTTTCTAACAACAGCACCACTAAGTAATCCTGAGGTCAAGACACCCAAGTACTGACCGAAATAGAAAACCATGGCTCTTCTACTTAATTCATCAGCAGTAAACCACGATCCAAAAAGAAAATGATATGAATAATAAGCTTGAGATTCTAATGACCCAATTAAGAACCTCAATCCTTTTAAGGTGTGAACATTAGTAGTTTTGTAAAGACAAATAGTCACAATAGACCATGCAATATCAAAAGATGGCAATAAGTAATTCAATGGTGCAACATTTAAAAGGTAAATAAAAGGAATTTGAAAAATAATGTTCCCAACATTAAATAATACTTGGGTGTTGACAAGGTCATTACCTTTCATACCAACACTTTCAATAAACCCATCAGCCACATAAACGTTATTAAGATTGGTCTGATCAAGATATTTAACCCAATATGCAGCCATAGAATATACGGTTAAAAGAATGTCCAATTTAATTAATAATCTCTTTTCAGCACCAGTAACAGTACCATACCAGTTCCACCATTTATGTCTTCTCTTAGCTTGAGCATTAATTCTATATTCATACTCATCAAAAAATTTATACCATTTACGGCCTTTTTCATCTCTATACTCAATTTCTAAATCTAAATCGTCTTTAACAACTTTATCAGAAGTGATCTCTTGTGATTCAACTGGTGTCACGTGACGTTCTACTGGGAACCCATATTTCAATCTAGAAATTGGATCTTTTAAAAAACCTAAACCCATTGTTAATAATAAAAAGATGGGATGAGCTGCAGATTTATATCTGCATGATAATCGGTATTCATCGCGTAAATCCGGAATTTTGCAGCATTTCACGTTTGCACGTGATGTAACTGTGTTACTGTAGTAAGTGGTATATTTCATGGCTTATAACAATAAGAAACATTTTTTGAGGGTTCAAGATACGTAAGGGTATTGTTATTTCAGTGGATGTGAGGTTTTCGAGAAATTTAGCCTCCCATTTGATTAAATTGTATGAGGTTTTTAGTTCCATGAGTGTAAAACTGTGAGATGAGGTATGGAATTGTGGTTCTATTCAAGGCATTTTTAGTGGTTAGATAAGTAAGAAAGAAATTTGAACCACACTTTTTGTCGTGGATCTTTGTTAAAGTTTCAAAAAGATTTTCATAGGTTTGCTAGGGAGTTTTCATTGTTTATGTAGAATTTATGAGAGATGGGTTATGATACCATTTTCGTAAAATGAGTTAGATTGTGTGGAGATGACAAGTTAGTGGGGGATTGGGTTATTAATGGTTTGTTCTGTGTTGATGATGAGGTTTAGGGTGCTAAGGTTTAATGATTTAAGGGTCAATGAAGACGTTAATAAAATGTCCAGAAAATGGATGTGCTGCATATGAACGGCTATCGGAGCTTGTGTGGTAGACAATATGATGTTAGTCTCTCCAACGACTACAAACCACCGAAGACCATAACACAGACTACTAATTATAACTTGTAATCTCCAGTCTCTCTGAAAAATCCCTAGTATGCACTAAATCCCCCCAGATGTCCTCGCTTAAGCCTCACTCAGTAAATCGCTAACCCATCGCCAATCTAAACCCTCACGTCTAACTGTTTTTCTGACGCGAATGAAACCTTTAAAGAATCTAACGTTCTGTTGTACTTCCATACCTGTAGGGAAAAGAGAGCTGTATGAAAGAATAATAGAAGAATTAGGGGGGATTTACTTCACAGATTTAACCAGTGATGTCAAATACCTAATCGTGGGAAATAGAAATACTGAAAAGTATAAGTATTGTATAAACTTACGTGATGATATAATGTTCCTAAGTAGTGACTCAATTGATAAACTTTATAAGGATTATCAACAAGGTAAGGAAATAAACTTGAACAATTACAAGTTGGCAGTGTTCCATGATTGCTTGCTTTGTTTATCACATATAGTCGTTGATGATTTAAATAAACAAAAACAAAGTGATTATGAAATGCTTATTAATAGTAATGGTGGGAAGGCCACCGACACCTTACAATTCTCATCAAGTTGTTTAATAACCAACGAAAGGAAAGGGAAAAGGTACGAGAAGGCATTAGAATGGAAAACTCCCATAGTTCATCCAATATATTTGATTAATAGTTTAAAGAAAGGTGCGTTACTAGATGTTAAGGATTACTTATTAGATAATTATCCAAACTACTTGAATTTATCCGAGCCTGTTAATAAGAATTTAAAGATAAAGAAACATGTCAATGTATGGGATTCAATTATGAATAGTGATCCAAGTTCTAATGTCATATTACAATCTTCCTTGGCTACATCCTCAGACAAACCTACCAAGCCTAAACCTAAATCAAGTATATTCACAGGATTCAAATTTAAACTTGTGAATTTCACTTCCAATCAATTGAAAATCTTAACAGAGATTATAGCATCACATGATGGAGCCGTAGTCAATAAGGATGCTGATTATAATCTTATACCCTTTGGTACTACAGTGCCTGAAGAAGATATAGAATTCAAAACAGAATGGTTGATTGAAAGATCAATGTACTATAACAAACTAATGGATGATGAATGGAGTAATCCTATACCAAAGTTTATTGTCAATCAACAATTTGATATAAGTTTAAGTGGATTCAAAGGTATAGAACTTCTTCATCTCACTAAACTATTCAACGAAATTGGGTTCAAAGTTAATGAAAATTTCAATTCTAAAATGAACTTATTATTCATAAATGTCAACATTTATAATAGGAAACTCCCCCCAAAGTTATTTGAGAATCCTTTGGTAAAGTGTCCATATGAGACTATTAATGTTGTATCTACAAAGAATAAAATTCTAGCGGCAAAGTCATGGTCAATTCCGATTTTATCAATCAATTACCTTTTTGAAACATTAAATAATGACACCCTTCTATTTCCAAATCTAAAAGACCTTAGTTGGTGTTTGTTTTATCCTAGTACTGTTAACGATAACCAGTTTATCGAGTTTTTGAATGGTAATGACAGTGATTCTATCAAATTGCCATCACCAAAGAAGGTCAAGCGAAAGTTTGGGAAATTGGTCACTGATAATAAACTTGTAAATACTGAGGTTTCCAATGAGAGTGTGATTGATGATTTTGATTTTGATTTAGGGATTGGGATAGAGAGTAAGAGGAGGAGGATCTAATCCCTGACCCAACTTCTAGGAGAAGCAAAGGCGCTGGTGAAATTCCTTAGCAACTGAGACATTTCCCTAACAAGCACTTTAGGCCTACCTTCACAATCAGTACTCTATTGGTTGTACTTTTCTAATGATTAATGTATAATGGTTGCAAATTCGCTTATGGTTTTACCCCAGTTGCACTGCGAAAAAGCAGTCACAGGGCGTCTCTATACCAAACCCTCATCACAGTGAAAAATTTTCCTGAGATTTAAAATCCCTTCAAATTCTCCTTTTTTTTTCTTCATAATCAACTTTAGAAAAAGTAATTCATAATGGGTAAAGAAAAAACTCACGTTAACGTTGTTGTTATTGGTCACGTCGATTCAGGTAAATCAACCACCACCGGTCATTTAATCTATAAATGTGGTGGTATCGATAAAAGAACCATTGAAAAGTTCGAAAAAGAAGCTGCTGAATTAGGTAAAGGTTCTTTCAAATACGCCTGGGTTTTAGATAAATTAAAGGCTGAAAGAGAAAGAGGTATCACTATTGATATTGCT